>OU343225.1:94395095-94616201 GCA_910596185.1 Chrysanthemum makinoi
TTAATGATTTAAAAGGCTTTAAGTTTTTATGTAATTGTATAACATTCAACTCCGAAAGATAAGCAAAGCAACTAATCGGACTACTACTAATAAGAACAATAATGTAAGTCGCTAACGGTTTGAAAAGTTTATTAGTTTGATGAGTAATTAGTTTGAATTATACATCTCAGCCGACCTATAGTCGTATGTGAAGAAAAACTATATATCACTCCTAATGCAATTAATAACAGTACATGTGAAAAAAAAAAAAAAAAAAAAATTACTTCAAACACCTAATTTGTATAAAAAAATAGCACATGTGAAGAAAAACTACACATTTAGCCAACGATAGTCACATGTGAAGAAAACTATAAAGTTTCATCAAACACCTAATGTGTATTAAAACAATTGCACGTGTGAAGAAAAACTATAAATTTCATCAAACACCTAATGTGTATTAAAACAATTGCAGAAAAACTATAAATTTCATCAAACACCTAATGTGTATCAAAATAATTAATTGTGAAGAAAAACTATAAATTTCATCAAACACCTAATGTGTATTAAAACAATTGCACATGTGAAGAAAAACTATAAATTTCATCAAACACTAGAGTACTCTATTCTCATAATCTATCTTTTACGCAAACTAACTCATTCCTAGATGATTTTCTTCACAAGTGAAGATATTGTTTCTAAACTTAAATAGTTGCCTCTAAATCAACACTAGAGTACACTATTCCCATAATCTATCTTTTACACAAACTAACTCATTCCTAGATGATTTTCTTCACAAGTGAAGATATTGTTTCTAAACTTAAATACGCCTTCTAAATCAACACTAGAGTACACTATTCTCATCATCTATCTTTTACGCAAACTAACTCATTCCTAGATAATTTTCTTCACAAGTGAAGATATTGTTTATAAACTTAAATAATCGCCTCTAAATCAACACTAGAGTACACTATTCTCATAATCTATCTTTTTGCATAAACTAACTCATTCCTAGATGATTTTCTTCACAAGTGAAGATATTTTTTTTTACGAAACTAACTCATTCCTAGATGATTTTCTTCACAAGTGAAGATATTGTTACTAAACTTAAATAATCGCCTCTAAATCAACACTAGAGTACACTATTCTCATAATCTATCCTTTACGCAAACTAACTCATTCCTAGATGATTTTCTGCACAAGTGAAGATATTGTTTCTAAACTTAAATAATCTCCTCTAAATCAACAATAGAGTACACTATTCTCTAGATAATCTCCTCTAAAGGAAACATATCTAATCGTTGAACTACATAAAATCATAACATAAAAATATTCACATGCTAAAAGTTACAAGACATATAAATCACGCCATACATTAAGTTCAAAACTATATGGACATTAAATTTCAATTAATAAAAGGTAAAATATGAACCAGATTTGACTAAAAAAGAAAGATTTTGTGAAATGAAATGAAATGATACTAGTGGGCCAAACTTGTTCTACAAATATATCCATGAAATTTTAGCCAAAATTACACATAACTAAGTAAGGCATTTCGTCAAACAAATTGGTCTACATATATATCCATGAAATTTTCAACCAAAAATACACATAACTAAGTAAGGCATTTCATTTAACACTTGGTCTACACATATATCCATGAAAAGTTTTAAATAAAATATAACTAAGTAAGGCATTTCATTTAACACTTGGTCACACATGCAATCCACAATATAGTTATGCATTTTGCCAAACACTTAGTCTACGCATACAATCAATCAATCAATTACACAAAGCATCATATAACATCTTGACATGTGACTTAATAGATAAGAAGTTTAAACACATATTTTATAACTACAACCAAGAAAACAATTTATACATATTGAAATTTTCTTTGAAGATACATGCAATAGTAAAGAAAAAGATGCACAAATTATGTATACCTTGAAGTGAGCGAGCTAGCAAGTTTCACCTAAGCCCACACACCTCGGATCCCATTTCAAAGAACCAAACTCACCCGCATGCCCCATTTCAACAACAAAAGCGCACATTTCACTCTATTTTAGCACCCCAAACATACCCTTTTTCACCTCTTTCATCGGCTAAACCACTTTTCTTAGCATATAAATTCAAAGACCAAAACCCTCCTTTCAGCCTCATTTAAGCAACTAAACACCCTCCTTTCAAATTTCCATTTCAACCACCTTCTTTAGCATAAACTTCAAAGACTAAAAACCCCTCCCTCACCTCATTTAAGCAACTAAACACCCTCCTTTCAGCCCCCATTTCAACCACCTTCTTTAGCTGCAATTTCAGCACCAAAACCCCTCATTTCAGCCTCATTTAAGCAACTAAACACCCTCCTTTCACCCATTTCAAATGCACCTTCTTTAGCCGCAATTTCAAGACCCAAAACCCTCCTTTCACCAATTTAAGCACCTAAACATATGTAAACATATCCAACATAACCTAACGCTTGTAACTCATTAAAACACACTTTTTAATCCTTATTAAACTAATAATCATCTATTCATCCAAACACTCCCTAAGCTCATCAATCCTATCGAACACTACATAACCTTTAATTAGCCTTTTAGTACATTTAACGTTATTAAAATTACATCGTTTTAAGGCCCTTTTAAGAAATGTTTACTACATGCAACCAACTTGTATGCATTCGTTTAATGGGTGTGCATCCACAGCTCAATATCGGCAAAGAACCTCACCCTGTAAGAATTCTCTGCCTTATTACATACTGACTCAAAATAATGGCTAATGTACCTTTGTTCGGATGCAATTCCCCTAGACCTTGCTTCTGGTCAAAGGCATCCCAACAGAAATCTTAGCAATTTCACAATGATTTCACAATGTCAAAACGCTTCGTTGATTCAACTGATTCATCCAACCGCAAGTATGTAACACTGCTCATATGTACGCTAATACTATTAGGACACATAAGTCAATATGCAATATGAAGAATTATGAATGGATCGATGTGGGCTATAATATCTATAATGGATCAAATAAGAAATTGGACAACACAAAATGGGTTGAAAGAGGCTCATTGCATATTGTTAGAATGTTAGTAGATTCATAGAACCTCCTGAATTCAAATTATCTAAAACTTACTGGAAGAATATAAATTTAATAATCATATTATCACATTAACTATTCAGTAATAACTTTGAATTATGAACAAAAGTTTTAGGTCAACCCGACTCCCAACTTGACCCATTTTGACCCGTATAAATTAACCACTACTTTTTTCATCCTTTAACCACTTCCCACCTTGTCATCTTTAAGCTTAGAAGCCATGAAAGATATAAGTTAAGACTAAAGAAATACCGACTCACCTTTTCATATCAGTATGAAACAAGTCTTTCTCGATAATGTCCAACAAGGCCTAGATAGATTGTAAAAATTAGAGTACATGGTTAAATGCATACACAAGAGACTGATGAAGGCGTGAGTCACATAATACAAACATACCTTATGTTGTGCAAATATCAAGACTCGTGCTTAACACTAACTCGAACCCGTAGTTGATCTCAACACCAATGCCACACTCTTCCAAGATTTTCAAGAGCAACTAACTTGGGAGAGTGGTGCGTTTTATGGAGTTCCTAGACTAACTTCGAAAGCTTGCAAAAGATCGCAAAACATGTGGAAGTGAATCTTGAAATTTTCCACCCGTGACAAGTAAAGGATGACTGCGGATTACTAATAAAATTTAGTGCCTGCAAAGGAAGACACAAAACATTAGCTAGTCGTGCTATAATGAGATTCACCCATATCTGGTAAGCTAGCCAATTTAGATATACTTGTTTCTAAGGATCAAATTGGTAAAGTTAAAATTGGTCAAAAAGCAGTGAAATTAACTAGTATTATAAAAGCTAAGAACGAACCTAAAAGAATCTTGATAGCAAAATTAAGCGGATCATGAGAAAAATTACTATGCTCACTTTCACTTGTGGATGGTGTTTCATTTTAGCAAAAGGAACAACGCTAAACATTTATTTAAGGCCGAGTTGGTCGGATATGAGGCAAAGATATGGGACATTTGCCTATAGTATAGTCAACTGTTGATATAAAGAATAAGTCTTTATTTGTATGCAACTTAATGCAAGTAAAGTCGAACCAACATAAACGCAGCGTAAATACAATTGAAGTTATACACAAATTTAACAAAAATAAACATTTTTGTTTCTAATGGTGGAACATGCCTCAACTCACTTGTATGAAGTTAGCATTTTCAATGCGAAAAGTTATCATCCAAGTTGAAGCTCTCACAAAATTTTGGGCTTCTCCACATTCTCTGCCAAAGAAAGCATGTTAGGTAAGATTTGAGTACATGCGACACAACTATAAAAAATACAAGAAAACATAAATCAATCTGCTATTGAAACTACATGAAACTACATGAAACCAGATTTTTTTGCATAATCACATATTGCATAATCACAAAAGTTTGGGCTTTCTACTGCTTTTTAAGTAGGAACTTTGATCACATATTTCATAATCAGCCAGCGATAAAACCCGCCAAATATTCTTTTATGATTCAAGGTAGTTTTCAATTGACAACATGAAACCACATTTACAAAGATCAAGTCAACAAAAGACTACATCGTGTTCGGATGAAGTTATTCAACCAGGTTGACCTTTTCAAAAAATCTTTCTTTAGTACTTGTCAAATTTATCCTATGTACTTATTCAAATATATAAAAGCTCAACATAATAGCCTCAAAAAAAAATAACCTCATCTCACGATTTTTCCAATACAATTCGATAGTATATAGTATATACTAAGTCAACAATATGATATTCCACGCCGTCACATTGAACTGAACATGTTTTATGCAACTCTTGTTATTATATATAAATTAAAACAAATGAATACCCTGTTTCATGGCAGGTTTGAGTAAATAAAGTCGCATGATCTCTCTTTTATTCATCAACAATTCAAGTGATACTAAATAATGCTATAAGCATTTAAAGATCAATAAGAGCATTTTAAGTGTAGAGTCCATTTGCACAACATCTTCAGTTGTTTTGATACGTAAGCATTTGATGAAAATTGGATGAAGTCACAATGGAAGCAACACCACCACAAAATTGGGTTCTGCTGATGTTGTGGCACCACCTCTACACTAACTCTAACATTGATTTAGAAGGAAAGGTAAGTGTTTCAAGAAACCCATATTGGCCAGCATTTTTGTTCAAAATATTTTTACATGTCATTTCTGCAAAGCTTGAGTGAAACGGTTGCTAAATGAAAGCCTTCTTCTGCACCAATTGTCAAGTAACCACATTAGGGTTAGAAACGCAGATAAAGTACTACTTTGACCTGGTGTTCTAATAAAGTGATCATGGATTTAGATTCTTGATTATTTTGGATTAGAAAATCAAACTTTTAAGAACATCCACAGTGCACTAACGAGTCAAAACAGTGGGTTAAGTTACATCCAAATTCAAATGATAATATTTACAAACCCATGGGTTAGTATCAATACGACTTCAAACAGGTTGAATTAAGCTAAATTTTGTAAGAATTTATAACATCCGATGTATTAATCCATTTAATCTTCAACAAAGAAACTTTTTGACACTTTAATATTCAAACTTTTGATAAGGTTGAGTAATTTTTGACCTATTTGACCTAGTCGTGATCGTTTGTTTCAATTTAGGGTGTTCAAATCCAAGCACTTTCGACAAAGACTTTTGACTCATTCAACATAAAGTAAACTCATATAAGTTCAATCAAATGGGTCAAACCGGTATTTTTTGATAATGCAAGAAAGTAATAAGATTAGGCACGAACTACATACATTAAGATCCCATTTCTCACCCTGTGGGTTGTTGTGTTGAGATGCTAAAAGTAATATACGGATTATCACAATCCTCCCGTAATGGTGTTGTGCGCTTTATCTCTATCCATGTACTGTTGTCATACCTTTGGCTATGACCGCTGATTCTGGTCCCCTGCTTTCATAGGTATTATGCGGTATGGACTTCTTGTGGTCCCCCAAATACATATAGTCTAAAGCGTGCATGCATATCACTAACAAAGATAAAAGTAAAGAACCCTACACACAAAAATGCAAAAACCTAAACACATTCCAACTATCTTCACATGTGAAGATCAACCTATCTTCACATGTGAAGATCAAACTATTCACGCTTGATCTTCACATGAAGATCAACCTATCTTCACATGTGAAGATCAAACTATCTTCACATGTGAAGACAACTAACATTTTAGCTTAACACTGGTGCAGAAACAACAAAAAAGAAAAGTTCAACTTTCATTTTGTTCATCAAGTTTCCATCATCATCTATATTATTCATCAACATAACTCATAGCTAACATAAAACATATAAAGCACGATTTTTTTTATCTAGATCAAACACTCGAATAAAATTAATTTTTCCTTGAAAATTCATTTCGAACAACTTGCTCACATGTGAAAATTAGATATTAAATCTCGAAAGACACATTCATCTAGATCTATCTCTTCAATTTCATCATCAATTTCTAAAATACAACAATTTACTTAAATATATAGAAATAATGAATCGGCTTAATTCACACTTAATCGATGATGAAGATGATAATCGATGACTGGTGGATAGTGGCGAACATAGTGGTGGTTGGTGTGTTGATGAACCTTGAGAGAGTGTTATTGTTCTTTGATGATTGTTATGAGTGATGGTGAGGATCACGATTATGGTGGTGAATGACGGGGTGGTGATCGATGGTGATGAAGGCGGTTGTAATTATGTCGATGTAGTGGTGGTTCAACGACGGTCATTTGTGGTGGATTGCGGTGTAGTTATGATCGAGAGAAGATTGAAATGGTTTTCACCTCAAAATTTAGACGCGGTGTGTGTTTTTTTAAATATATATTAGGTGTGAGGATTGTATAAACTATAGTTAGTGGAAAATGATTAATTTTGACCATTAGATCTTAAAAAAGGAGGGAGTGGAGGGTCAGATTACTTCGCGTTCTCACAAAAAAGACCTTCTCATTTGAACGCTTCACTATATATATATATATATATATATATATATATATATATATATATATATATATATATATATATATATATATATATATATATATATATATATATATATATATATATATATATATTTATGGTATCAGACCATTACATCAACCAAATTATTTTGTGGGTATTATTTTATATATATATATTTTAAATGTAGCATTACTTAATAAACAACGTCCACTGTGCCGAGAAGAATTAAGCTATTCTTTGTAAGGTAAACAATGATTGATGTCAAAAAAACACTCGAGATCAAAGTATTCCCGCTAATCTACACATTTTTTTGAAAACAACACCTCTTATATTCTCTCTATCTTCTATATATCCTCAAGAAAATAAATAAATAAATAAAAACTTTGACACCCAACAAGCATCTTTTTATTCAAAGACTATCATATGTTTTCAGTATCTTTATCTCTTTTTCTAAACGAATAAATTTACTTAAGATGTCAAGTTATATATTTAACGGTTCTTTATTTCATATCGATAATTGAGTAACCACATAAGAATGAATCATCATTTCACCATGTATATACTTTGTCATTTACCTCTTTTTTTTTTGCAGATATTGTGAATTTGCTAATTTGATTTCATTGTGTCTTTCATTTTGAATCGATAAAAACTACGTAAGTATAAATATTCATTTCATAAGTAAGTTTCATACATTGATTTGATGTTACGATAATGCAAATAACCACAACCATTAACTATCTCACAATATATACATCACAAATCTATCTCACATATCTTAAGCACAATCATTTAGTTAATGAGTTTCTTACGCAACATGAGATGTCATTAAAACACAAGTCCTTTGGTAAACATACAAAGACATATTTGGTTTATTATTATTATTATTATTATTATTTTAACTACATTCGACATGGTTTATTACTCATCTTTCTTTCTTTTGCAAGACATCGACGGTCACTCATTAACCAATATTAGATTATAGAGTAACATATCGAGATGCATACGATAGAACATAAAGAGGGAAGATGAAACGCTACAACTTGTTGACGATAATGTTTTGCCATTATACCCGACCACTTGACAATTTACAGTGTTTTTGATACATAATCAATCAAGGGCGACATAATAGTTTAATACATTTAGACATATGACCATCATATTGTTTTTTAACAAATGAAATTTATTAGAAATGAAAAGGAAAATTCTCCTTGCAAAAGAGAACGATTAGAAAGGATTAGAAACCCAATCATTCCAAGCCATATGCATCATAAAGCTCTGACTTTAATTTATTAAACGATGTTAAGACAATCAAATCAAAAATGTCACTTCTTCTAATCGGATTGTTGTTGAACACCACCGAAGTTCAAAAGCCAAAAGATCCAAATAGAAGCTATACAATGTCATTTCCTCAAACTTTATCTTCTTCTCACTTGATCTTGAAGAGCCAACCAAAATATCATACCACTCTTGTATGCTATCCCCAATTGAAATCGTTATTGCCACACCATCTTGATATTTTTCTCCAAACTTGATTAGCCACTTCACAACCCCGAAAACAATGTATGCTTGTTTCAATACCATAAAATGAAGTTTTTGTTTGTAATCGAATATTAAGTAGTGCAACAAAAACCTATGTTCTAGGCTTTAAATGACCAAAAAGAGGATAATAAACGGTAGAAGTAGCCGCTTTCAAGTCGGGAAAACCCTCCTAACAACTCACTTTTTAAAACTTTGGTATAAAAGGAAATGATTATTTTGTTTTTCTAAGTATTTCTCGTGATGTGAAAACTTTGTAAAACCTTATTACAAATTTATATGGGTGATAAAACTTCCTAAAACTCATAAGCATATAGAACATATCGTATTGTTCCTAAGGCTTTATTGTATTAGGTTATGGTTAGGGTACTTTATTTCATTCAAGCTATGACTTATTTTCGTTATCATTTGTCACACCCCCAAACGCTGAAATGCACACAATCAATATACATCGCAAAAGATATATAGAATAATACCAAACATAATACATAACATAAATCCCAACGATTACATTGTTGATTCAGAAATACATGTCTAAAAAGTTAAACACATCATTTGTCTTAATACAAAAGTTTATAAGATGGTCATCATTTTATTCTGGCACTTGACCAAAATAAAGTCCATATATGGAGTCATTTAGGTTCTACCTTAACTTGATCATCCAAAAGCATGATAAAAATGGTCAACTATGAAAATTGTTGGCGAGTCTCACAATATTTTGTACACCAATAAATAGTTCCAAATATCGCTTCCAAATAGTGCAACGATTAAAGGTTTGTAAAAGACAATTACAAAATCGATCTCATGTCATCCTTAAGAAAACTCCTTCGAAGTAAAATGATCAAAGATTTAAAGCTAAGTAATAAATTTTTTTAACTTAATTCTCTATCTCATCAAACAAGAATTGACACAAAATTAAGTTAAATAGCTAAATATTATTGAGCTCTATATTCTTAATAACTCAACTAGATTATGGAATTTTCTTAACAATACATAAGCCATGTCATCCAACTACGTGGATCTACGAAAAAATTTTCAAGTCATTTGTCAAAAGTATATATATGTAAAACATATATAAAATAAAGTACTATAATGTTTTATTCAGGGCCACTACATAAACGCATTCAACCGATCCCTTAGTTCCCCGCAGAACTATAAAATACAATCACCCATAAACAAAGTTAACGCTTTTATAAATGTTATCGTCCAAATAACAATATTGGTTACCTAGATAACTTAAGGCAAAGATCTAGTACTATGCACTCTCGACATAAGGAGTGAGGAGTGGTTAATTCTAATAACGCTTATCCATAAGTATCTCAACCGACATCGATTTCAAGAAAAATCATAATTATCAAGGCATGGGTCAAAAGTTCAAGTCAAGTTCAAATATGCCAAAGAGTTCAAAACTAATAATAATAGTTCAAAATCAAGCTCAAGGGTTCAAAATACCCTAAAGGTTCAAATAGAGAAAATAATCACAAGTCATAAAAATTTCAAGTAAAAACATTTTATCATGCTTTCCACCCAAAAGATAGTAAAACTGTAAAAGAGATGATGTTACAAACTCACCTTAAGAAAAAGGTACACCTAATGACCAAATACGAATTGGAACCTCAAAGAACATGTATCTCTACAATCGATTCCAAAGTTTCATCCTAAAATAACACTTTAATCATAATGACACAAATACACAATTATGTCCCTATTTTTGGTGCGAACGGGTGGCCTTTTTACCAAGTTAAATTTAACCACTACCCAATCCCTTCTAGTATGTTTTAATACAGTGTCTTAGGCATCTCCTAGAATTTTCCCAGAATTTATTAAAGACTATTACCCGACCTATTTGACCCGACTCCAAAAACGATCAAATCTAGACATACAAAAGTAATTTGAATGGGCGAGGGACTAAATGAAGATATTATGGTTAGGGCCAATGGAAGAATTTATATACAATATAAAAGTACTTCCCATAGTAGTTTCAAGCAAGGATTTGACATAGTTTATGATTTCTAGACCAAATACTACAATAATTTCAACTAAGTAGTTTTAGTATTTTAAATATAACACGAGCATATCGGGACGTTTAAACAACGTTAAAATTAAAAACGTGGGTCGTAGATACGTTCCTTGACACGCCTTCCAATTTAGACGAAACTATAAAAGTGACACGATAAGTACAAAACTAACTTGTCAACAAAAAAAATAGCTAAAAATGATAGTGATATTATGCACTAACCAAAAATTTGATGGTCGCCACAAGATCCTTCATAGGGAATTCAATCCTGAATTCACCTGTTAATCTTGAGACGAAGCTTTCAAACAACCGCGGGTACATGCGCCATTTGCCCTCACGCCTCAAGTAAACTCTAGTCCTCATCGTGAATTCCATCATAATTTCCACGATAGAACGGCTCTGCTCGCCACTTGACCTCACGCTTCATGATCTTGATCGGCCTCAACAATATAAACTCTTGTCAATCTGGATCTCGTCTAGTGGTACATGAAGTTCCACATCGGCTAGGCATTTCTTCAGGTTTGGCACATGGAACGTGACGTGGATGCCATTTAGTTCTTCCGGTAATCTCAAGGGTTAGACTACAGGACCCATATGTTCAACGATCTTGAATGGTCCAACATATATTGGTGGAAGTTAACTCCTCTGGCCAAAATGTACAATACCTTTCCAAGGTGATACCTTAAGTGATACCTTGTCCCCAACGTTGAATTCCAAAGGCTTGCGCCGATTGTCTCGAGATAGCTATTTTGGCGATCTCGCCACCTTAAGTCCTGCATTGATCCAAAAATCTTGTTTGTCGCCTCCTAAACAATCTCGGTCCAATCAACTTTGTCTCTAACTTCTCGCCCATATAATGGGTGATCGCAGATTTCCTTCGTGATAGTGCTTGGAAAGGAGCACATTTAATGCTTGAGTGGTAACTATTATTGTAGGAAAATTTATCTAAAGGGAGATGTATCCCGCCTCTAAAATCAATAGTACAAGCTCGAAGCATATCCTCCAAAGTCTCAGAGTACACTCACTTTGACCATCTCCGAGGGTGATAATAAGTACTCATATCCAATTGTGTTCTTAAAGTATCCTCAGTGTCCGCCAAAATCGGAAGTAAACATACTCAGGATCTGATATAATAGACACAGGCACTCCATGCTTTGCAACGATCTCGTTGAGGTAAAGCCTTGCTAGTTTATCCATATTATACTTCTCGTGGATTGGTAAGAAATGCGCAGATTTGGTCAATCTATCAACAATGACTCAAATCGGCCATGTATACCTGGTTCTCGCATTAGTCACAAATTCTAGAGTAATCTTTTCCCATTTCCACTCGTGAGATCTCGGCTTTGAAGCAAATCCCAATGGTGTCGAATGTTCAAATTTTAACTTTAGAACAAGTGAGACATTTGCTAACATACATAGCAATGTCTTTTTCATGCTCGCCACCAATACAAGTCTCTTAAATCATAGTACATCTTATCCGCTCATGGATGTATAGAGTACTTTGTTGTATGAGCTTCGTCCACAATCATGGTTCTCATGTCGCCTAACAACGGAACCCAAATTCGATCTACAAAATAAAGTCCACCATTATCTCTTCTTTCAAACCGTTTGTCCAACCTCTAAACATTTTTACCGAGTACTAAAAGTCTTTAGCCGGCTCGCTATGTGTGTTTCCAAAGCCTTGATACTCCAAATGTATCGCCATGCTCATCGCGAACTCGTCTTGGCTTAATCCTTTTTCGCTCTGCATCTGCGCACTACATTCTCTTTACTAGGATGGTATCTCTTAGTCATAATCACGGAAGCTTCATCCATCATCTCGACGATATTCAAACTTCTTCGATCAAAGATATGTTGGAGGCTTTTATGGTTTGTATAATAATATTGTTAATACAAATATCGTCATTAAACGCTATTTATATTTTTGATCTTTACCTAAGTTTTGTTAACGACAAAAGTAAATTTAATTTGTATAAAAGCTTAAAGCTTGTCAAGTTTAATAGATATTAAAACAAGCTTTTTCAAACAATATATTCATCATTCAAGCATTTACATTTATGATTAGTAACATCTTGATATCACTCTAATCATTATGTATGATAGTAGTTTTTAGAATGTTTTAGGTTCTTAAAACCAAACACTACTTAAGTACTTGCATATTTCTAAAAATAGAAATACAACATATGACATCATGTGATGCATCATGGAAATCATTGAAAGATTTCATTAGATATTTGTGTGGATTTGATACTCCTCATATCTTGCACAATCTCACTTAGATAGAGTTGACTTTAGCAAGATTTGATATCTTGGTCATCCTGGCGGGTACCAATTTGTACACGGGCGGAACCCTTTAAGGGTTCGCGTCGTGACGCCTCGTCCATTTTGGCTATACATAGCAATGCCAAGCCAAGTAGTTTTTCATCCCTTTCTAACATACTCTCATACATATCTTCTCTCTAACCTTTCTAACTCAGTTTCATATCATATTAGTGATTTCTTTTGTAGCAAAGAAGATCAAGTCACATTCAAGCTTCAAACGAGAAGTTGGAAGTCTTGTTTGTTTAGTGTTGTATGATCTAGTGTTGATTCATACTTCATTGTTATATTAAACCATCATAATCTTGTGAGTGTGAGTGGTTAGTATTTTAGTCCTCAAAATACATTGTGTGTGGGAGTAGTTGTACCCTTGGAAAGAACTCAACATCTAGCTTAGTGTCGAAATAGTGTAGTTAAGTGTAAAGGTTTTCTCCCCGGTGAAAGGAGCTTGTTGACTAGTGAAGTTAAACTCGAAAAGACCTGAGGAGGGTAGTAAAAGGAAAAAGAGTCCTTGTAGACCTAACCACTATAAACAACTTGTTGTGGTTTGATCATTTCTTTCCTTATTTACTCTTTACATATTGCTTGCATATTTCATTAACATATCTAAGATCAATATCAATTGATCTTTACAATAAGTTTCAAAACAAAGTTTTAATTGGTAAACTATTCAACCCCCCTTCTAGTTTTCTACAAATTTTTGGCCATACAAGTAATGCCTTCAAATCTTTAAAACTAATATCAAGCCTAACTCTAGGTCATGAGTAGTATAGTTCTTCTCATGGGTCTTTAACTTGCATGATGCGTATGCAATTACTTTATTCTTTTGCATCAATACGCATCCTAAGCCTTGACGGATGCGCCACAAGATACTCCATAATCTTTTCGGTCCATCGAGGTGAGAAAATCTGCACCACACAACTTATCCTTCAACGCCCTAAAGGCTTCCTCTTGCTTCATTTCAAACTTCTTATCTTTTGTGCCGCAAGGTAAGAGGTTTGGCCTTTTCGATAAATACCCCTACCTAGCACAATCTAGGTTACACTTTTATTCCCAAGTTCCATAGGATCTACTCACGAGGTGAAACACAAGTTCTAATGCTAGAAACATCAAAAGATCAAAGAATTACACATCATAAACATTGTTTATCTTCGGTTTGATCATTATGTCTTTCATTAATCTTTCATTTTCTTATTGCTTGTAATGGAAGCCTCATTAGTGCTTACCTTTTTATGACTCTATTCACTTTAATCACATGATTGTTATGTTTATTTTGGATGTATTGTGGATGATTTAGATGCGTATATAGACTTATGTCCTTGTATATACCATGGCTACGTGTTGATAGTAACTATTAGTAGGTGACCATCTGAAATCTAATTACTTGAATCATATAAGATACCTGGCAAGTAAGCCTTAGTGGCTAGGACCATGGATATTGGCTTGGCGGCGTTAAAAGTGGTAGATAATAGGATTTAAGATTTAATGAACTATAATTTACATAGTAATTAAGTGTCTGGCAAACACACATAACATTGTCATATAGACTAGTTGAGAAACTTAATGCTCCGACTATAGATCAACACGCATCGTAACCACCTGCGTAGAATCTATGGAAAGAAGTCAGGGAGTGTTAAATCCAATCTTACGCACAACGTAAGACTCACCGCAACACAACCGAATGAACATTGCACACAATCATGCGTTAATCGAATAGATGAATAGCAAAGGAAGCACATCTTTATCTCATCAATCGCTTCTCGAATTAGTTTAATTGTCTTTTGTTTATTTATAGTTTTTAATAATTTAGTAGTTTAATTAATCTAATAATCAAGTGGATTAAAAGCACGATTGTCGTTCAAATTGTTTACTTTGATACACTTAGATACCCTCGCTTCAACGAACGATCTCGATTTATCGACTCAACTTATACTATCACTAATGCAGTACATCGTCTTGTAGTGATAGTATAGATTTGGAGTCGGTTTATAAGTAAGAGTAATGATATATAAGCCTACAATGAGACCTAACAATAGACATACACCATTCATTTTTTACACATATACTTTTTCTCTTTCATCATTTCTCATCAATCAATTTTTTAAATCCACCAATCACATATTTAATTCTAATTTTAGATGTAGTTTTTAGACATTCAAATCATTTTTCTATAACTAAAACTGGATTTTAGAGATCATACTCATAAACTCATCAATAAACGTTAGGCTAGATTTAATCTTGCCGACTAATTCTCTTTATTGTGATTGTTTATATGCTTATTTGATACCACATCTCACTTAATAAGAAATTATGAGTTTTATAATCTTTAAACATGAATATTTAAATTCCACTCAAATATGTTCCTACGTCACCTTTTTCTTCTATATGTATTTCCAATTTCTGAAATGTGATACAATTGCTTAAGCAGTACGACACTAAACAAAAACACACAAACATGACATCAACCGCAAAACCAGTGATCGTTGTGGGAGTCGACGACAATGAGGCGAGTGTTTTTGCACTCGAATGGACTTTGGATCATTTCTTTGTACCTTCAGCACCAAACCCTCCTTTCGACTTATATATCGTTCACTCCAAACCTGTTCCATCTTCTGCCACGGGCTTCGGGATTCCTGGTAAATATATAATACACTATTATATGTAACATAGATACTCTCTTTTAAGATTTTGTTTTAGTTAATAATATATAACTTAGTTTATGTAACGTATATGGTCACATTAACTAGTAAAAAAAACGTGAAAGTGTGTTGCAGTTTGGTGCAATTGTGGTATACAAAATTGCGCAAAAATGTAATTATTATATGACATAGATGGTGCTAAAAAGTAAGTTATGTGGTATGCAATGAAAAAATAATGGAAGTACAATAAATTTTTATGCAGTTAGTATTTGATTGTTGATAATATGATGAAATTGCAGGTGTCGATATTTTTTCACATGTGGACACAAATTTGAAGAACATAGCTGCTAGAGTTATTGAACGGGCTAGAGAGCTTTGCATATCTAAATCGGTTTGTAATTTAAGGTTCTTTTTAACAGTAGAAAATCATACACATGTTTCAGACGCTATTTGAGCTCAGTGATAATTAGGATGCGTGTGTTTTGTGATGTACGTAGGTGAACGAGGCAACATTAGAGACTGTGGAAGGCGGCCTCGAAATGTTTTATGTGATGCTGTTGAGAGGCACCATGCTACCATACTGGCTGTTGGTAGTCATGGTCATGGATCAATTAAAAGGTAATAGCTTGTTGAATCTATTATCCTAACTAAGTTATGAAATCTGCATCTCAATATAGTACACAAATGGTCTTTGCAGGGCGGTTTTGGGAAGTGTAAGCGACTACGTTTCACATCATGCTCATTGCACTGTGATGATAGTGAAGAAGCCAAAGGCCAAGCACGAAGGCGGCCATCATTAGCTTTTACTTGATTTACCCATGGCCATAGCGGTTATCTGCAATGTCGACACTATAGTGTGCTTGCTCTATTTCATCTAACTTCACAAAATGATTTGCGTTCTAGCAATTGTAATTTGTGTGTTTCATTTACAAATAATAATTCGACGTGCAAATATGCTTTGTGAGCATTCTAATTCCAGTACATATCTGTAACATCTAACAACAAAGGACAATGTTTATACTTGGATAATGGTATTACAGAGAACGTTTTAAGTTGTTATACCTTTTAAGGAACTATGGTTGTCATTCAATACTCAGTTTTACGAACCAAGCAAACTACCATTTTGGTAATAAATAGGAAGGAAGAAAACACTTCAACTTTATAACAAATTTGGTGGAGTATGTCACATAGAATGGTAAAGCATTGCTAAGTTTGTACTTGCAAAAGTTTCTTCGATTCGCTGGCCAATTAGTTGTTCCATGGAGTGCATCTTGTATTCTTCTATGAGATATTTCTTGTACTTCTCACTTAACCATGCTTTTTCAAGGAATGCC
Organism: Chrysanthemum makinoi; assembly: GCA_910596185.1. Taxonomy (NCBI): domain Eukaryota; kingdom Viridiplantae; phylum Streptophyta; class Magnoliopsida; order Asterales; family Asteraceae; genus Chrysanthemum; species Chrysanthemum makinoi. The sequence continues at coordinate 94,411,958 of OU343225.1, forward strand.
CCTTCAATGTCAGGTTGCTGTTAGTATGAGAATTGACGGGGTGATTCTTGTGTCTCCTATGTAAAGATAAGCCAAGTTGAAATTTCTGTAATCTTTAACTTCTAATCTTGCTTTCTTTGGATCTGGTTTGGTGCCATAGACAGGTAAGAGGCTGAAGGGACGTAGTTGATCACGAGCAGTTATGTAATCATAGTCTTTCGGATTTTGAACCTTCCAATCACTTGGAACGTTCATAGCATTCTTCATCTGCTCATTCAGATCATTTCGATCCACATCTTCTGTGAACATATTTCGAAATATATTCTCGATCCATTCATTTATCTTATCCATCTCAGCATATGCCATTCTAGTTTTCCCCGTAACCCTATCTGGTTGGATCTCTCCTTATTCAAGATCAGAATTGTTAGCCTCAAAAGATGCAATCATTTCCCATTAGTGGCTACAATATAATGTTTAGAAGTCTTGTACGAGTTACAATATATTAGTCATTGTATATTGGGCTTGGACTATAGTTAGTGGAACAATTATCATGTAAATGGAATATGTAAGTTACTATTGCATCACTAAAGTCCAACAAGGAGTCCAAACGACCCATTAAGGACCCAAGCCCATTCGTCCATTGTGTTGGACGTGTATATACACACATATCTCATTTTGCGTGTGTGTGTCAAGTGTGTAACTCTCTTGTATCACATCCCTTCCTCTCTCTAATTCTCTCCTTTCTTTCTATCTTTAACTTCTCACAGTTCTTTCTTGTTTAAGCTTCTAAATCTGTTATATGTGAATGATACTTGATATGAGAGGCCTTACAATTGGTATCAAGAGCTACATGATGAATTAGGAGTGTGTTTTTAGTGTTAAAAAACTTGTTATGGGTTGCCTTTTTTTACCAGTCCTTTGAAAGATAATCTCTTTTGGAGCTTGATTGATGTTTCACCAATCGGTTAGGCTGTGAGGTTAAAATGAGTTTCTTATATAGAACACTCAAAAGGACAAAATTGTAAGCACCTTTAATGCACGCCTTGTGACAGGAGTTTATTTTCTCAGACTCAAGCAAGTGACTGTGATTAAAACTTCATTTCTTTACGAGCATCAAATATATAAAGATAATAAATTGTCATACTTGTTTTCATGAATATAAAATATGGCAACTGGATGTCAAAATTCTTTTTGAATGATTACCTTTGCAAGGACGGTGAGTAATCAAAAGGTTTTATGGATCCAAACAATCTTTCGAAAGTGTACAAAACAAGAATCCGTGTATGGATCAAAGCACACATCTAGGAGCTGAATCTTAAGTTTAATTATTAAATCAATGATTTGATTTTGATTACAACCGAGATAAGTCCCGAGTACACTGAGAGCTAGTGGGAGCACTATCTTTGTTTTTCTTAAATCTCATATGTTATGTAACATATTAGAAGCAACATTTCATCTGAACTAGATGTTATCCTTAGCTTGGAATGAAACTTCACTTATGAGATTTAGAAAATAAAACATACACCTTGCAATAAATGTTTTTTGAAATAAACATATGCGGTTTGTGGAAAACTAGAAAGGGGGTTGAATATTTTTGCCGATTAAAACTTTGTTTTAAGGTATTCAGATCGACTTATGTCAATTCACTTAGATCCTGTGTTGGATATTGATAGATGGACATATAAATAAGTAATGCAAGAAATAAAGAGTAAAGGAACACAAAACCACGACACGAGTACTTATAGTGGTTCATTTACAAGGACACCTTCCTTGCCTACTACACTCCCGAAGTACCAACTCGAGAGTTTCTAAGCACTACACAACAAAAGCTCTTTAATGTAGGAGAAGCCTTCACAAGCGTCGCCTACACTTTTACCGTACAAGGCTAGACAGGTTCTTCCATGAGGTCGAACCAAACCTATCACAACGTCGCCTACACTTTATCCGGTACAAGGCTAGATGCCGAGTTCCATTACAAAAGAGGAACTACTACCCAACACAGCTACCCAAAGGAGACACACTCTTTTTACAATACTAGAAAGGATATCAATATCCTTTAACCCAAACTACACAACTTGTACATCGACGCACCATATCGATGCACACCTTCAGCACTTCACACCAATGGCTTCAACACGACACACTATGGAGGGAGGAAAGAACTATCAACAAGATGCACTTGCTGGTCTTGATGATGACGAAACTTAGTAACTCATGACCTTGAGCTTGCACGTCTTCAAGAGGTTGTGATCTCGCCTTTAAGAGGAACCTAGAGAATCACACAAAGATAAAACTACATAGAATGATCCTTTGGATCTGTGGTTAGAGAGGTTAGAATATAGAGAGAAAATATGTCTAAAAGGGATGGTGAGAAAGAGAGAAATGGCTCACTATTTTTAGGCAAAACAAGTCTACTATCCCACGGTTCTGGCGGATCCCTCACCCAAGGGATCCGGCCAGTGCAATTCAAGGGATCCGGCTGCTAGTTCAGCTTAGTCCGGATTTTGGGTTTCCAACCGGGTTATGGATTATGGGTTATAGACCATGGGTCATGGACTTTTAGATCATGGATACCCAACAAGATACAATGTACCTAGTCAATGGGTTACGGATCTTGGGTCATGGATCATGGATAATATCCAACATGACTTCATGCATGATGTCATGCAATGGGTTATGGGTTATGGATCATGCTCCATGGGTATGGGGTATGGACTTTGGGTCTTACCCAACAAAATTCATTGTACCTAGTCAATGGATCACGGGTCTTGGATCATAGGTTATGGACTTTGGTTTTTACCCATTATTTACCCATTACAACATATACAAAGTACATATACATTTTTATAAAATGTAAGTAAACAATATTACTTGTAAGTCTTTATAAAAATTGTTTTGGTTTTATATAACTTATTTAACTAAACATGTTTTGATGGTTTTAATATGTTTAGTAAAAGCGTGTTAGTAAACTATTGGCTCAAAGCTTTTACGTATTTTATTTATTTCGTTATAATGATTTTACGTTTGTTATCAACAAAACATTAGAAGATCGTAAAATATAAATAAACGTTTTTATGGTTTATTTGTATTAACACGATTAATCAGTCCTACACAACATGACATATCATTAAGCAGGTCTCAAATGATATATCTCACTTGATGAAATTGAACACATGAATGGAAACCTTAAGTCTAAGCAAAGTGTGAAACGTGAGGGGGTGAATACGTTTTCATTTCAAACTTAAAACTTTTGTATCAAATATAGTATAAACCATTGCATTTGCTAATCTCGACGCGAGGATGCATTTAAGGCATTACGGCATGTAAGGCCAACCCCTTAATATCACATAAGATTCCGCAAAGATTAATGGTTCATTATAAATCAAGTTTCACCATTATTAGTCCGGTTGCTTTTTCTTGATCAAGCGTGTCATAATATGTAAAGTGTTAAATATAGTTTGTGACTATATGAAAGACCAAGTATATGTCACAAACATAGACATCAACCACATAGAAAATAAATAATGTAATGCAAGAATAAGAGTAAAGCGATAAGTAAAAGGATAGACAAACCAACACGAGGATTTATAGTGGTTCGGCTACAAGGACACCTTCCTTGCCCTACTCCACTCCCCGAGTCACCTACTTGAGAGTTCAGTAAGCACTACACCAACTCCTTATGGCGGAGAAGCCTTCACAACGTCGCTTAACCTTTTTCGGTACAAAGCTAAATACCGAGTTCTTTCACACCAAGGCGAACCACACCTAACACAACGTCAGCTACCCTTTATACGGTGCTAGGCTAACCACCGAGTTCTTTCACACCTTAGGAGAACTAATCCTTCACAACGTCGCCTACCCTTTATTAGGTACTAGGCTAAGCACCTAGTTCCATTACTATGGAGGAACTACTACCCATCACGACACGACACCTAATCTCAAGGAGATCTACTCCTTGTTACAACACCATCAAGGATATCACCATCCTTGGATCTAAACAAATACTATATGTATAACGATGCACCTCATCAATTATACGACCTAGGCATTCTTCACTAATGCCATTTACACGATCCTTCAGCACACCTTTCACTAATGCCTTCAACACGGATCTTCGGCACTCTTCACTAATTCCTTTGACACATCTATGACATCCGTTATGTTTTGTGGCCCAAAATAACAAACCTTGTGTTTTATGGTACAAACACATAAACCATCTAGTCTAGTCATAGATACAAGAATATGATACTAGACAATATCCAAGACAATGTGTCTAATGAATATAAACTCCTAGACTAAACATCAAGAACCCAAATCATGATGTAGTTAGTCTTCTATGAATGAAGATGACAAGTTTCCCAAGCTTGTTGTATAAGATCTTCATGTGCTTGTATCTTGTGATGGGTGATCACTTCAGTAGGTAAGGAAGCAAGATCTCTAAGCTTGCTTTGGAGGATCACTTCGGGAGTATGCTTACAACAAATAAGAGTTAGAAGCATTATGATCATATGAGATGAGGGTGGTTTACATGTTTCCTAATGATCTAAATATCCTAGATTTGGTGGAGAAAAACTATGTGTGAAGGTGTGAAGAAATGGTAAGAAGTGGCTTGCTATTTATAGGCAAAAGACCAAAACCATGTTCTGCCCCAAGGATCCCTTACGGAGGATCCGGCCTTATAATTCCAAGGGATCCATGGGTCATATGAGGGATCCGTGCACGCTCCTCTTTACCCATTGTTTTTGGGTTGAAAGCATGGGTTATGGGTTATGGTTTTGAGTGCCCACCAAGGTACAATGTATTTAGACTTATGGGTATGGGTCAATACCATGGGTTATGGATAATTTCAATATATGACTTATGCATGATGTCATGCAATGGGTATGGGTCATGGACTTTGGGTTTTACCCAACTACATTCAATGTATTTGGTCAATGGGTCAAATACTTAAGTTTCTACCCATTTATATTACCCATTATAATACATACTAGCTATGTATATATTTACCCAATATGTAAACACTAGTTGTTGTACATAAACTATTTAACTAAACTTGTTTATTGGTTTGTTGGGGGTTTGATCATAATGCAACATAACAAACATGTACGAACTTGTGTTGTAGCATACAAGGACTTGAGTCATCGAGAGGTGTTGAGAGTATGTTGAGACAAGATCTAACTACAAGTAACTTATACATTTTACGTTATGTATTACAAGTTACATGTTTGTCATCAACAAAACAAATGAGAATGTATAGATTAAATATCGTAATATTTGCACTAACAATCTCCCCTTTTTGTTGATGACAAAATATATGTAAACGTAATAGATAGGTAAAATGTCAAAGTTACTTGTGTCCGTACTTCCTATACATTTCCTTCTTCGTTTACACTCTTCTCCCCCTTTTGTCGAAACAAAAAGGGTGTGTCCTTTAAACTTAATTTCTTCCAAGAATGGCGAGTTTGCATCTTCCCTTGTGTGTATGCTCCCCCTTGACGATTGCTCCCCTTTGTTAAGGGCGTCAAGTATTTTAGGAAGGCTAAGGCTAAATTGTTGCAAAATTCGCAATGTTATTGTTTTGACGAAAAACTCCCCTTTATTGAGAGCGTCAAGTTCTCCTAGTATGTTTTGAAAATCTACAAAACAAAAAGTTAGTGCAAAATTATATTCGTCCTTGGACGAGTAAGTCATATGTTGCACTTTATAAATGCTCGACGAAAGCTCCCCCTAGCTCGAGGCGTCCAGAAGAACCTAAAAAAACATGTTAAAAAGAGAATGATCCTACTACTTGCATCATCATGGTTGGTTTAGAGGTTGTAAGGTTTGTTCAAGTTAAGAAAAAAAATGTGCTTAGGGATGAGACGCATTTCATTACAAAATTCACTTGGCTTTTGGCAACATAGATGTTTGTGAAGGATGGTTGAGCAACCATGAATTGTAGTGGTAGTGAGACACTTGTAGGATGTGGTTGACACAAGTAGCTTGTTGTTTGAGGTTGTGGTTGACACAAGTAGCTTGTTGTTTGAGGTTGTGGTTGACACAAGTAGGATGTGGTAGAACATGAGACATACTTCATCACGTAGTTCATGAACTAGACCTTGGACACGGTGATAGTGATAGAATTTATCATTATGACTTAGAGGTGTGGAAGTTGTGGTAGAGGTGATGAAAGGTATCAAGGTGAATCTTTGACTTGGTTGATGACTCATTAGAGATGGTAGACATGATGACTTTGTGAGTGGTGATAAAAATGGAGTAAAATGGTTAGGATGATGCAAGATTAGGAATATATAAAGAAATGTACGAATGAGCACAACTTGACTTGATGGTGAAATCGACCATTGTCATCCTACAAGAATCTAAAAGAGTTAACGCAAAAGGAAAACATTTATATAAATGGATAAATTGTTCACATAAAATCATGAAACGAAAAGAAATAACACGTATAGAATCATATAAATGCAACTCATTTATAAACATATAGGAAAATGATAATCCTAGGTGTTGAGAAAGTGCTTGTGTGAAAAAGGAAATTTGAAATGATTATCTAAAGAGATAATGTACCTATTGTTCCACATGAGGTGAAAATGAGGTGATGGGGTTCTAGCAAGATCTAGCACCTACATATCCTAAGTTACTTAGTCTATTAAGTGTCTTATATGAAGATGGACTTAAATGATCGTTTTAGCTAGAGTTGACATGAATCTGTCACCCGGATCCCACGGTTCCTTCCAATGAGGGATCCGTCTAGGCTAATCCTAGGGATCCGGCTCTCAGGCCACTTGGAAAGAATAAAAATGATGTTTGTAAGGTCTAACGCCTATACCTCCTTGAGTGTTTTAGTCTTCCTAAGTGTCTTAAATGAAAGAGTAGTTAAATGATCAAGAGCAATGAGTGATGGTAGCTAATGATTTCCTTTTATGGAAAGAATTAGGGCTTTATGAGCACCAGTGGATGATCAAAGATGACACTAAGAAATTTGAGAGTGTCAAGTGGTGTTAAATGATCCTAGAGATCAGATGATGACTTGAGAGAGATTTGGAAAATTCCTTAAAATCTTAAAAATTAAAAACTAGTTTTTGGCCTATTTTGAGGTAAGGATGACTAAAATCAATTTGCTAAAATTGAGAGAAATATCAAACTAGGTGTTTTGAGATGAGGAGGAACAATGTGTAAACATTGGAGCGGAAAGATGGTGAGTTTTAAACTAATGAACAATCAAAAAATACTTCGAATGTGATCCTAAGTCATCCATGAGTGAATGTGAGATCAATTGAGCCTAAGGGAGGTTTAAGTGATCATAATGTAGCATGTTTAACTAATCCAATAAGGTCTAAAATGTTGGATTGATGCAAGGAGGCTACAAAGGAACTTACATCCACGGATCCCACGGATCCTTCACTTGAGGGATCCGCCTAGTTACATCTAAGGGATCGTGTCGAGACAGATTTTCTTGAATGAATAGTTGCATAATTTTACTCTATGTTTCAAATTATGAAACTAATGATTTCTACAAGAGTATACATGTATACACATTAAGCAAAGCAAGGAGAGCATGTAGAGGAAACATATAGGCAATCAAATGAGATCGAGCTCACAAATAACACAAAGATTTAGCAAACTTAACAAGCACTATTCAACTAGCCCAAAACGGATTGTCGGTCTAGATTAGTAAATCATTTACACTAACAATGACATGCAAGGTATGTGTTTAGAAAGAAAAGAGCACAAGATGGTGTTCAAGACAAAAGAGTTGTGAGGTGCTAGTTTAGGACAATCTAGTCATTACGGATGGCGATTAGCATACAATGAGCTTCGTCCATGAAGTCATGTAGCTCTTCTCGATCAAAGCAAGATAATAAACGATGAGGCAAGTGGTTGTAATTAATTAAAAGAAAAATTAATTTTACAACTTGTTTGATTAGTAATCCTAAGACAATGCAAAGTATTTCCATTGTAAACTTACTTTAGGAAAACATAGGAGTATAAATTTCTCGAGTGAGAGAATGAATATGAGACTATTACTAGCGGTGCTCAATTACAGCTAAACACGACCATTTTACAAAGCCCCACATACCCAACTTCTATCAAGGAAGCAATTCAACCGTTAGGCCAAATTGAGTTTCTAGTGCAATAAGTTCTCCAGTATTCATTCTCAAGTTAGGAAAATTTATATTCCTATAATGGTCTATCGAAGAGTAACAATGATGATACTTTGCTTTGTTTTTATTAATAATATACTTGAAACAACTAAGGTGACAAAGGTGTCAAAAAAAATTAAAAGTTGTCCATATGGTGAACACAAAAAAAATGGTTGGATGAGCTAGTTCAACATATGTTGTTGGAAAGCTCATGTTTGGACTTTCGGATATGAACAATTATATTTGTGTTTGCAAAATAATTTACTTGAGTATATCGGATGAAATAATCAAGTTGTCAATCCTACTATGAAGCTTGGAGAGCGATCATGAAAAGGAAAACGGGAGAGTACATCATCATCACAAGTGTAGGTTATGATCCGATGTACATTCTTGTTGTTTTTAGAAAACGATACAAGAAAATATGAAATCAAGAAATCATATAAGCACATAAAACATTTATGTTACACACATGACAAACTCAATCAAAAAGCCATTAGGTGTGTTATATGTTTTAAACATTTTTCAATTTATAAAACTAACATTTTTTACACAACTAGATGTTATCCCAAACACTCCTTCAAGTAGCACATTGATTAGTAGAAAGTTACTAAATCGACAAGCAAGAGAATGAATAACAAGGTAAGGAAACCACATAGGTAACTCAATCAAATAAGCACACAAGCTATTTGAGATAAGCAAATAATCAAGTAATGCAAAGAAGACAATTTATCGTTTATCATAGCATATGAAAGTTCTTTTCATCGCTTTGTGTTAAATATAAACATGTATACCAAGCTTGATTAGTTTCTTTTATATTTATAAATATGATCAAAACCTTAATTTCAAAAGAGGATACATTGTTATTCAAAGATGAAAACATCCGTCTCCAATTAGATCAAAAGTTGTGCAAAAGTTATGACCAAAAATGACTTTCTATTATAGATCAATGATTCTGTAAATTTTTGTTTTGATTCAGTTTATGAAATCATTTTTAAATGAAAGTAGACTCAAATACCTTTAAAAGCGATAGGTGGCAATTTACTTCTAACGACTTACGGATAAAAAGATATGAATTTTGAAATTAGCACAAAAGCGTCTTTTTTCGTACCCGCGGATCCCACGGATCCCTTGCTAGAGGGATCCGTCGGTGTAACTTGAGGGATCCGCGATCGACTGAAATTACAAAATGCACGTTTTGATCCGACGAAAAGGTTTAACCTTTGTAGACTTTTTAGTGAAGTTATATTATCCATTTTACCTTTATTCAAGCTTGATAAACAAGATATCTAACAACAAAACTTCAAAGAGAAAAATCAACAAAACACTTTTCATATTATGCTTGACTTCACAAAGAATCTGCTACAAGGACCTTACACGTTTTGAAAACCATTTGTTTTAAAAACTAGAGCCAACCCGCTCTGATACCAATTGTGAAAGCGTGGGGTGAATACGTTTTCATTTCAAACTTAAAACTTTTGTATCAAATATAGTATAAACCATTGCATTTGCTAATCTCGACGCGAGGATGCATTTAACGCATTACGGCATGTAAGGCCAACCCCTTAATATCACATAAGATTCCGCAAGATTAATGGTTCATTAAAAATCAAGTTTCACCATTATTAGTCCGGTTGCTTTTTCTTGATCAAGCGTGTCATAATATGTAAAGTGTTAAATATAGTTTGTGACTATATGAAAGACCAAGTATATGTCACAAACATAGACATCAACCACATAGAAAATAAACAATGTAATGCAAGAATAAGAGTAAAGCGATAAGTAAAAGGATAGACAAACCAACACGAGGATTTATAGTGGTTCGGCTACAAGGACACCTTCCTTGCCCTACTCCACTCCCAGAGTCACCTACTCGAGAGTTCGTAAGCACTACACCAACTCCTTGTGGCGGAGAAGCCTTCACAACGTCGCTTAACCTTTTTCCGGTACAAAGCTAAATACCGAGTTCTTTCACACCAAGGCGAACCACACCTAACACAACGTCGCCTACCCTTTATACGGTGCTAGGCTAACCACCGAGTTCTTTTACACCTTAGGAGAACTAATCCTTCACAACGTCACCTACCCTTTATTAGGTACTAGGCTAAGCACCTAGTTCCATTACTATGGAGGAACTACTACCCATCACGACACGACACCTAATCTCAAGGAGATCTACTCCTTGTTACAACACCATCAAGGATATCACCATCCTTGGATCTAAACAAATACTATATGTATAACGATGCACCTCATCAATTATACGACCTAGGCATTCTTCACTAATGCCATTTACACGATCCTTCAGCACCTTTCACTAATGCCTTCAACACGGATCTTCGGCACTCTTCACTAATTCCTTTGACACATCTATGACATCCGTTATGTTTTGTGGCCCAGCATAACAAACCTTGTGTTTTATGGTACAAACACATAAACTATCTAGTCTAGTCATAGATACAAGAATATGATACTAGACAATGTCCAAGACAATGTGTCTAATGAATATAAACTCCTAGACTAAACATCAAGAACCCAAAGCATGATGTAGTTAGTCTTCTATGAATGAAGATGACAAGTTTCCCAAGCTTGTTGTATAAGATCTTCATGTGCTTGTATCTTGTGATGGGTGATCACTTCAATAGGTAAGGAAGCAAGATCTCTAAGCTTGCTTTGGAGGATCACTTCGGGAGTATGCTTACAACAAATAAGAGTTAGAAGCATTATGATCATATGAGATGAGGGTGGTTTACATGTTTCCTAATGATCTAAATATCCTAGATTTGGTGGAGAGAAACTATGTGTGAAGGTGTGAGGAAATGGTAAGAATTGGCTTGCTATTTATAGGCAAAAAGACCAAAACCATGTTATGCCCCAAGGATCCCTTACGGAGGGATCCGGCCTTGTAATTCCAAGGGATCCGTGGGTCATATGAGGGATACACACGCTCCTCTTTACCCATTGTTTTTGGGTTGAAACAATGGGTTATGGGTTATGGTTTTGAGTGCCCACCAAGGTACAATGTATCTAGACTTATGGGTATGGGTCAATACCATGGGTCATGGATAATATCCATATATGACTTATGCATGATGTCATGCAATGGGTATGGGTCATGGACTTTGGGTTTTACCCAACTACATTCAATGTATTTGGTCAATGGGTCAAATACTAAAGTTTCTACCCATTTATATTACCCATTGTAATACATACTAGCTATGTATATATTTACCCAATATGTAAACACTAGTTGTTGTACATAAACTATTTAACTAAACTTGTTTATTGGTTTGTTGGGGTTTTGATCATAATGCAACATAACAAACATGTAGAACTGTGTTGTAGCATACAAGGACTTAAGTCATCGAGAGGTGTTGAGAGTATGTTGAGACAAGATCTAACTACAAGTAACTTATACATTTTACGTTATGTATTACAAGTTACATAAAGGGGGAGATTGTTAGTGCATATATCGTAATATTTGCACTAACACAAAGGATTCACCATGTATATCATATTGTGCATAGGGCTAATTTTGATACTTGCATGAGTGCAAGATGAGCTAACAACAACATTATCTAAGTAAAAGTCATTAGATGCCTTATAAAACAAACATTCTAATGGAAGATGTTTGGATTAGAAAATTCGTTTCTGGGCTTGGAGTCATCCCTAGTAATGAAGAACCTATGGATATGTAATGTGATAATTCTGCCGCAATTACCGTAGTCAAGAACCTGGAGTTCAGAAGGGCACCAAACATTACCAATGAAAAGTTCATCGTTTACATATTTTAGATAAAATCATAGTGTTGTCTGTATACACTGATGCTAGTATGATTGAGACGACCCTCAACCCTAGTCATGATAGGATTTTATCGTTGATTGATGACTCTGCTGACTAGACATGCTCGGCTAAGAACATTGTTGCATTACACATTGAAATAGTAAGAATACTTTACAGTTTGAGAGGTTGTTAAGATGATTGTCTAAATAGGTGTTTTGTTGGCTTCAAACATGTGTTGTGGCAATACTCATCTTGTGATACTTGTACTTGAGTGCACACGTTCAAAATGACAATCATTGTGCTATTCTTAACCTTTACTATTTGTGACTTTTGAAACAAGTATTCCCTAAGTTTACTTAGATGACTACTTAGCTATCTTGTACCAAATAATGTGAGCATGATAGGAACATTGGATTTTGACTTACTAGTAGTCTCATGTATATCTGTATTTAGTATTTGGATAATGGAACTATATAAATAGTTGTATTAAATAGTGTATTGATATACTTGATATGATCGTTTTCATTTATACTACTGTGTTATAAATTTGTATGTTTAATCCATGAATAATTTAATTATTCCAAATTGTCCATTGTCGGTCAACTATATGGGAGTATTGTTGAAAATAAGACAGATGTAAACGATTGATAATATTCTTAGAATATTAAAGAATGTGTCCGCCAAACTCATATGTTATTCACTGGCTATGAGTATTGGACTACCCTAAGCTACGGGAATTTACTTTATAGATCGGCGTCATTAAGTGAAATCTCGCAAGTGGTTATATTTTACTCATCCTCAAACTTGAGATGCAAGTAGGTCTTGCATGTGTGGAATATCATTTCTTGATATAGTTAACACTGTCTTGAATAAGGTAGTTATAAAGGCTATTTTCAGAAGTGATGTGAAATACATGAATGAAACGTGCAGTCAAAATAGGATTTGTTCCTCCACGTGTTTCGGGATTTAGATACTACTGGGCCCTTTGATGAATTGATAAGATGTTTGCATGGTCGTGCCCAAACTAAGTCAAGATGAATCTTGTTTACATTTGGTAATCTAGTTCAATATCTATATCGAGAAACATAATAGTTGAATATTTGGAATGACTTTGATCCATATCCATAGTTTAACAGGTATCTAAAACAAAAGGATGATTAATAATAAACCATTCACACTGAGACGCTTATGAAACTGCACTGAGGTATTTTTAGGAACATTTGAGTGTTGCTATACGCTAACATTTGCTTCTATAAGTTATTTATGATTATGACATTTGTAAGTGGGAGATATTGAGAAGTGCTCATATCATAGTAAATAATTATACGGCTAGAAATACGTAAGCCTATGGGGCCACACACGTATACATCGAGGTATTACTTTTTATAATGTAATTAATATATTTATAGTAAGTATATTAATTATATTATTATATATTTTATGAAATTGGTTAACGGTTGTTAATTAAACTGTTAGACTTTTTAATTAACTAACATGCTTACAATTAATAGAGTAATGGACTTGTTGATCGGACATTAACCCAAAACAATATGGAGAGCCCATATTGGGTGGGTTACTGACCTACCTATGCATAAGGAGGGAAAGGAGTCCAAATTATTCACCAAGTTAGTCAAGAGCCTATATAAGGATTTGATTTATTTATTATTAGGACTCTTGAATAACGTAACAAAACAAAACAAATCTCTCATCTCTTCCCTCTATCAAAACTAATCAGCCCCTCCCCAAGTTAGGGTTTTAGGTCGTTTTCAAGAAAGCAAAACCAAGTGTTTTGTTGCTTTGATCGTGAAGTTTAGAACTAGCATTCGGGTAATACACAAAAACGTGCAACTCGCCAACTTTGGTGATTAAGGTTTTTTCGTGGAGCTCAAAAGGTGAAACAAGATCCGTTCGTTTGATCCGTTGTTCATCAGAATTGAATACAAGATGTTAGTAAGTATTTAATTGTTAATCTTTAAACATCATGCGGATCCATCTTGGGACCTTATCTGCTACGTATATTATGTTTATAATTGTTATTAGAGTACATAAATCCCGACAATTTATATGCTTATTTGACACCATCTCAAACTTTATAATAAATTATGATTTATAAAGTCTTTAAATACGAATATTTAAACTAAGAGTAAAATACATCATTCGTCCTTGAAGTTGTACCTAAAATACACGCTGAGACCTTCACAATAAATAAATACACCTAAGGTAGGTTTGTACTGTTTACTTTTTATATTACCCAAGGTCAATTTGACTAAATGCCGTTAGTCAATCTTCGTTAAACGCGCGTTTTTAAGTGAAGGCATAATGGTCATTTCATATATTTTGATTATTACTCAAATTAATTATACGGGCATCTCTCCACATGTCTCATCCATCTTCCCGCCTCATATACATCTATACCACTTGCACTGCCTCTTTTTTCATCCTCAAACTCTCTTTACAAGATTTATCACAACCCCTAATTACATGTCACAAATTCACAACATGGATTTTATATTATGAAAAGTAAGAGATCAATGTATTCCATTTGATGATACCCATTTGTACAACTCTGCTAAGAAGAAATGTGGTACATTTTTGTTATAATCATTTGAATATCTAATATATTTAGGTTTTTCGCAGTTAAGGTTAGAATGTTAGCCATTTTCTTGTTAGATATGATATGTTTAGCATGAGGGTTCATCACAATGGTGTTTTCGGAAATTGGCTAGGTTGAATATACAAAGGAGGTAAGAAAATTATGAGTTAGTTGATATTAATGAGGTGTCATTTAAAGAGTTGGATACTTTTATGGTTCAATTTTGATGATGGTTTGTATAGCTTAAGTGAGAATGTCAGTTATAAATTATTAAGAGAGCTTGTTATTGACCGTAAGATGATAGATGTTTATAGTGAAAAAGGTAAGACAAGATTAGATGTTTTTGAAATGACTCCAAACTCAATTCAGATAATCATTAAAGAGGTGTGAAGCTAAGAAGAAGTCAGGTATTTCTGTTGTTCCATATTGCCCAAGAAAATTGTTTTTAAAAGACATTCTTAATGAGCATGTGGCATATCATTTTAGTCAAGTAACACAATAATCTATGGAAGTTAATAGTTTTGGACAATCTAGTCATTTATCGGAAATTGAACCCTTATTTGCATCTATTGACTTTTCATTCAATAGCCAACCTGATGACCATATCCAAATATATAAACACTCGTAGAGGTCTATCAAATTGAAGATGAGTTAGGTGATGAAAATGAGTAAATAGATAAACATGTTGACCATATGCAAATAGATAAATTTGTAGAGGTGCATCACAAGCTGAAGATGAGTTATGTGATGAAAATGAGCAAATAGATAATCCTATTGACCATATGCAAATAGATAAATCAAGAGAGTGCATCAAATTAAAGAAGTGTTAGGTGATGGAAATGAGAGTGAGACAAATGGTTATGAGAGTAATGATGATGATGATGTTAATTAAAGCATTGGAGATGAAACTATATTGGTTGATGATGAGAATACTTTTGAGGAGCCTAATGTTGAGGTTACTTTGTTCCAAGTGAGTAAGACTAGACAATTCCCTAATATAGGAAGCTCTAGCCAGATACCAAATGATTTATTTGTGCAAAATGACTTAGATGTCATAGATAATAATGAGTTGAGTGTTATTGTGGTTCTGAAAATGATCTAGAGTATGTAAAGAAGAAAAAGCTAAGTGAATACAGGAAACAAAAGTTAATTGAGGCAGAAAGAGTTGCCAAGGAAACATTCTTTTTATGTGGTCAAACATTTGGTTCGCAAAGAAAAAAGACAAGGTAAACCTACATTCAATAGAAACTAGGAGGAAATTTCAATTGGTAAAGAATGACAAAGAAAGAGTTAATGCTAAGTGTGTGGGTACAATACTAGTTTGTGGTCCAATTGAAGGTGTTGGGGGCAGATGTACAGCCCAAAGATAATCGAGGTCCAATAACTAGAGGTAGCAAAAGGAAGGAATCTTTGGGGAGCATGTAATAAGGAACCAAAAGGCTGCCATGGTTGTTGTATGTAACAAAAGAGAAAGGGTCATATGCATGGATTGTTAGAACTTTAAAGGATGAACACAAATGTTTGCAATTTAGAGAGATCAAAAGCTTGTGACTACAAGTTTCTCTCAAATCAAATACTAGAACAAATTCAAGTCAATCGAGATATTCTAGTTAGGGTTGTTCAAGATCAACTCTCTAAGCATTTTGAAGTTCAAGTGTCTATTTAGAAGGCATAAAGGGCAAAAAAACAAGACAGAAAATAAGATTATGGGTGATCATAAGCTACAATACACCATATTGAGAGACTATGTTGTAGAGTTGCAGAAAACAAACCCTAATAAAATAGTTAGGATAAGTGTACAAACTGCAATATATCCCTCTAGTCCAACAGGAGTTTTCAAGAGAATTTATGTATGCTTAGGTGCTTTGAAGGCAGGATATAAAGCTTGTTAAAGAGAATTCTTAGGATTAGATGGCTCTTTTATGAGGGGTCATTTTCCTAGTCAGCTTATTACAATTTTTCGCATTGATAGCAACAATGGAATATACCCATTAGTGTTGGGAATTATGTGAAGTAGGACTCTGCTGTCATTACTGCCGAAGGTTTCTGCTGAAGTAGAAGCAGTTTCTGCTGAAAAAGTGATTCTACTGAAGAGTACAAGCGTTGCCATGTTATTCTTTGAAGAGTGAAAGTCGACTAGGATCGTATGCCTTATGAATTAAATGCTAAACTCATTATTATCTTTTAACCGCCCAAGGTCGATAGGTATTATTGTACTTCTCTATAGTTGTTTTAATATATTAGACATTAAATGCATGCAAAGATGTTTAGTCGTTTGGGTAGTAAGAGATTAGGGTTCCCTGTATATAAAAGGAACCATATAGTTTGTAATAAAAAAAAATCCGAAACATAGAGTTTCAGTGAATAAAAGGATCCATATCGGATCTAAGTGTTCTTAGTGATAACAGCTTGTGTTTACATTCCGCTTTAGAACACGAGTTGTAGAGATTTTCTATTAGTTTGCTTATGATTACATAGGCAACACTAACGATCCACGAGTGCTAGATCTTTCAAGGTCTAAGTGAGTACAACGTGATTAAAACGTTTTACAAGTGGTATCAGAGCCTCGGGAGAGTCTCTACGATACTGAGAACCTTATTTTCCTCACCCACATACAACCAAAACTTATTCACAATGCACGGCCGATGATGAATCGATGTCACAAACACCAACAACAACAACATCATCAAAAACACCACCTCTATGCAAAGAACTTAGTCTCTCCAACGAAGAATGGCAAGTTTCCTTATCTAAAGAAGGAAGAATATGATATGTGGACAATGAAGATGCAGAACTGGATCTCCAATATTGATTGGAATCTATGGGAGATAGTAAAAATGGCAATGACCTAAAGAAGACCATCCCGGATCTTGATGGTAAGTTCACCATTGCTCCTCCCAAAGCCAAGAGGTTTTGGTCGTGCAAAGAGCACAAGGTAAGAACCATCCTCCTTCAATCAATTCATGAAGATCACTTAGGTGATTTTCACCACATGGTTGATGCAAAGGACATCCGGATGGCTCTCAAAGCTAGGTTTGGTGGTAATGAAGAGTCCAGAAGAATGAGGAAGTCCATGCTTAGACAACACTTCCAAGAGTTCAATATTTCGGAAGAAGAGGGTATCCACAAGGGATACGACGTTTCACAAGATTCGAGTCACTAAACCGGTGAATGCAAAGCGACAATGATGATAGCAATTCTAAGTTCCTTCGATCTTTGCCTCCATCTTGGTTGCATGTGAGTATAGCCCCGAAAGCTAAAGGTGGGCTGGACATGCTCACTTTTGACGAGCTATACAACAAACTCGGATCTCTTGAACTTAACGATGTCGATCTCCCTACCGTGCAACCTCCTCTCGGTCATTCAAACCTTTGTTGGGACATCCTACTCGAATATGATGATGCATGCTTCAAGTCCATCTTATTTACCATCATCATCCTATCGTCCCACTCCTTCACATCCTCAAGCTAAGGCGGAAGTATATTGGAGGATGTCCTTCACTCCTTTGTTGCCGATTATGACACTCAGCCAAAGACATCCGGTATATGAAGACTTTGATCAAGTGGACCCACTTGAGATGGAGGAGATGAAGTTGAAATGGCAAGTGGCCATGCTTTCGGTGGATATCAAGAGGTTTGAAGAGAAGGCGGGAAGGAAGTTTGGATTCAAGGGAAAGGATCCAGCTCGATTTGGCAGGAGAAAGGTCAAGTGTTTCTCTTGCCACCGATGGGTCATTTCGAGGAATGCAAAGACAGGAAGAGTGGAGAGAGTACCGCTACAATACCTATCGGCGGAATCGAAGGGAGCTAGCACTTCACAGACTCTAGTCACCTTGGATGAACAGGTCAATGGGTTGCTCATGAACCTGTGAAAGAGGAAGATACTGAGAGAAGCTTGGTCTGCGGCAAGGTGCACTTGAGAAGATAGGCATGATCAGCTTGCTTTCATGGGTCTTTCTCGTGTACACAATGTATATTTGGTTGTAGTAAGAGATACAATGAACTAAAAGAAGCTTATGATACTATGAAACCTAGATACAATGCATGCTATGTTGATAATGAAGCTTATAAACTTTCGTTAAAAACATTAGAAAGACAAAAGGTTTGGTTTCAAAAGAATCAAGTTGCTTATGAAGAAAAGATTAAGGTGCTTCAATTTGATCTAGATATTGCAAACATTAACTTGAAACGCGACTTGAAAAGGAAAAAGTCGATACTATTCTTGAGAATCTAGAGCTTAAAGAGAAACTTGCTGAGGAAATAGCTAGACATAAACAATGGTTGAAATCAGGTGACAATCTAGCTAAAGAACTCTATAGTAGTCGATCGTGAACTCGGAATAGGTTTAGGTTTTTAAAAGTATGTAGGTTTGGAAGCTAGGAATGATGGGCGTAAATCTACACCTGCAGGCTTAGAACATTTTAGAAAGGAAGGTGATTTGCATCTGTCCACTGGACCTATTAGAGGTGAATTCATGCCCATGACTGTCTATTATCTTTGTTGACTTTGATGGATCACACCATCGTATGGCAAAAGTCAAAAGACTTGCGACAACGATGCTTCATCTTATGATTTTGTCTCTTTCTCGACGGTGACAATTCATCGGATCAAGGATCTACTTACAGTGATCCAAGTGATAAGTCGGACCTTCCCAAGCCCTCACCCTGAGCCTACTCCCAAGCGCACCCAAAACTATCTACAAGCCCTCTAGAATAGGCTGAGGAATCAACTTCCAAGCTCGTTTCCACCGAAGACTTGTCTTTTACATCTTTGCATAATTTGTCGTTAAAACAATTCCTTTAATGTTTTTGGTTTAAATACTTCTACATGTAATCAAACATCTTCTTTGTTGAATCCATCTTCCAAAAAGAAGACTTGTTTTGTTTATTGAAGTAAATTTCATTTAATTAAGGATTGTGATTTTCATGAGCAAAGATCAGTGCATGTGCTCTTGTGAAACCAAGACCGGTGTGGACCAATGTTAAATTTATTCCACCATATGTCCCACAAGCTAGAACTGACCCTTCTTGGAGGAAATCTCCTAATAGACCTTATGTGCGACCCACTAGTCCATACTTTAAACATGGTTATTGGCCTGCATATGTTGACTCTATGAAAAATGGGAAAGGATGTTGGAGCCATTGCTGTCAAGTCCTCGCCGAGTTGTTCTTGGAATAATAAGAGACCTAACTATCAATGGAAACCCAAGAACAATGGTGGATCTTACTCTTTTGCTAAACCTAAATCTAATGATCCACAAGCGTGTTCAAGTCGGCAATGACTTGAGCCTCCTCGATATACTAACATTCCTTTGTAAATATGTTTGTTTTATAGGATCATCCCCTTAAACATAAAGATATTGGTATTGTTGATAGTGGTCATTCAAGAAGTATGTCTGTTAATAGAGATATGATGCACAATTTTGTTCCTATTGAAGAAGGAGGGAATGTGACCTTTGGTGGAAGTGATGGTAGAATTACTGGTAAAGGCACAATCAAGACACCTCTTCTGAACTTTGAGAATGTGTACTATGTTAGGGAGCTTAAGAACTTCAACTTGTTCTCTGTCTCACAAATTTGTGACACCAAGAACAAGGTACTCTTCTCTGAAAATGAATGTCTTGTGCTTTCTAAAGAGTTCAAGCTTCGGAAGGTACCTCAATTCTGCTGAGGGTCCCTTGAACTCACAATCTATACACATTCAACCTCAATGAAGTTCACCACGATGGTGACCTCACCGTTGTCGGCTAAAGCATCATTGGATTAGTCCAATAAATGGCATAGGAGAATGGCTCATGTGAATTTCAAAACTATAAACACTCTCTCCAAAAGGGGTCTTGTCGAAGGTCTTCCCACCAAAGTGTTCTCCAATGATCATAATTGTGTTGCATGCAACAAAGGGAAGCAACACAGAGCATCCTACAAAGTCATCCCTGCGGTGAGCATCATCTCTGAACCTCTTCAGTTGTTACATATGGATCTATTTGGTCCAACTCAAGTCAGAAGCATTGATCACAAGTTCTATTGTTTGGTCATCACGGATGGTTATAGCGATTTTGGGTGTTCTTTCTAAGAACTAAAGATGAAACAACTCCGAGTCTTGAAAGACTTCATCACTCTCGTTGAAAATCAGTTGAACAAGAAGGTTAAGGGAATTGATTGTGATAATGGGACGAGTTCAAGAATTCCATTATTATAGAACTCTGTAGGTCTAAAGGGATAAAGAGGGACTATAGCAATCCAAGAACCCCGCAACAAAATGGGGTGGTTGAAAGAAAGAATAGGACCTTGATTGAGTACGCCAAGATCTATGCTTGCACTCCAAAAGCCTACTATGTTTAGGACCAAGTGTTGGCACAGCTTGCAATGTGCTTAACAGGGTCTCCATTACTAGACCTCACCTCAAGACACCATATGAACTTCTCTTTGGGAAGGTTCCAGTCATTCATTACCTCAAACCTTTTGGTTGTCAAGTGACCATTCTAAACACTAGTGATCCGTTGGGGAAGTTCGATGAGAAGGCTGATGATGGCTATATTGTGGGTTATTCAGCTAATAGCAAGGCTTATAGAGTGTACAACTTATCAGCCAAGAAGATTGAGGAGGCGTTGAACACGAGATACACGGAGGATAAGCCCAACGTTCAGGGCGAGGGTCATGTGTGGTCTTTTGACCTCGACTACCTAACCGATTATCCGGGGTATACTAGACATATGGCTAACCAAAGTGTAGGCTCTCAAGAATATCCCACTAACAATGCAGGTACCTTGGATGCGACTCTGAAGTGAATTTGAAGATGATGAACATCCCATACTTGTGCCTTCTTTCTTCCCTAACAATGTTGCAGGTAACTCTTCAAGAGATACCTGAGCGTGAAGATGAATCACACTATGCGAGGACCTTGCTAGGCTTAGACTCAAGAATTTGCGCTAAGCTTGAAGTCGAAAAGGTGACGTGGGAGCTTGCAAATGAGGTGTCAGATGGAAACCATTTTTCTGTGACACGATCTGCGATCTCTCCCATCGTCATCAAATCTGCCAAAGCTCGTCTACTACTCCTACTCCTACTAGAGTGTCCACAGACTTTGAGGAACCATATACTCGCTTTCCAAGTCCTTCAGATCTTGGAAATCATCAACCAAATCGGCATTTTCTCCTCACCTTCCTATGACACAACTTTTGTACCAACTGTGGCGAATCTTGAACCTACCATTGAAGTCAACCCCACTGCTACTAAAAGAATCAACTTTTCTCACCCTCAATCCAATATCATTGGAGACATTCTAGCTCTTGTTAGAACTCGAAAGGCTATCTCTAGCCCTAAATTTGGACAAGTTGCTTTTCTTTCCTATGTCTCAAATCAGAAAGAGACAATCACACAGACTACAAGCATTGTCTTTTTGCATGTTTTCTTTCCCAAGTAGAACCAACCAGTGTCTCTCAAGCTCTTGAAGACTCAAGTTGGATTGAGGCAATGCAAGGCGAAATGCAACAGCTTTGAGAACCAACAAGTTTGGATCTTGGTACCTTTACGGATGGGAAATATGCTATTGGAACTAAATGGATTCTAAAAATCAAAAGAGATGCACGGGGTGTGGTGATTAAGAACAAAGCAAGATTAGTAGCTCAAGGTTACGGGCAAGAGGAAGGGATTGACTATGATGAAGTGTTTGCACTTGTTGCAAGAGTAGAGGCCATTCGAAATTTCTTGGCATATGCCTCTTACATGGGCTTCATGTTATATCAGATGGATGTTAAAGGTGCGTTTCTGTATGGAGAGATTGAAGAGGAAGTTTATGTCACACAACCCAAAGGATTTGAAGACCCAGATCATCCTAATCATGTTTACAAAGTCGTTAAAGCTCTCTATGGACTTCATCATGCACCAAGGGCCTGGTATGCTAGGCTTTCATCATTTCTCACCAAGCATGGCTACATAAGAGGTGCCATTGATAAAACTCTTTTTCTGAAGAAGAACTCGACAGATATCATACTTGTGCAAGTGTATGTGGATGACATCATTTTCGGATCCACTAAAGAAGCTTGGTGTAGGGAATTCGAGGATCTGATGAAGGGAGAATTTCAGATGAGTGCCATGGGAGAGCTCACTTTCTTTTTGGGTCTCCAAGTTCAGCAGAACATGATGGAATATTTATCAGTCAGGATAAATATGTGAGGGACATGTTGAAGAAATTCGGCATGGAAGGTATCAGACCGTTGCCACAACACCTATGAAGCTCCAAAACAAAAGCCAACAATGATCCGGATCTACTGTGAATGTTCATTTATACGAGATCTATGATTGGTTCATTAATGTATCTAACAGCTTCAAGGCCCGATATTACCTTTGCTGTAAGTGTGTGCTCTCGACATCAAGTCACTCCACTTACTTCCCATCTCAATGCAGTCAAGAAGATCTTTAAGTACCTCAAGGGCCAACCTCTTTTGGGCCTTTGGTACCCAAAAGAGTCTCCTTTTAAGTTGGAAGCATATAGTGACGATGATTATGCTTTGGTGAAAATCGGATAGGAGATCCACAACCGGAGGTTTGTCAATTCCTTGGAAAGAGATTGATCTCGTGGCGGTAAGAAACAAACCGCTTGTGGCTACCTCAACTCTTGTAGTATGTTCTTGCTGCAAGCTAGCTGTGGGCAAGTACTATGGATCCAAAACCGTTCTTTGGACTATGGGTATAACTTCATGAACACAACTCTTTTTATTGATAATCGTAGTACCATATGCATTGTCAAAAATCCAGTTTTTCACAGTAGAACCAAACATATTGAAATCGGACACCACTTTATAAGAGATGCATATGAAAAACATTTGATAAATGTGGCTAAAATTCATACTGATGATAATGTGGCAGATCTGTTAACTAAAGCTTTTGATGGACCAAGGTTTCAACACCTAGTGGTCAATATTGGGATGCTTAACCCTTAACCGCTGCTAGTTTAAGGGGAGGCATAGGCCTCGGGGAGGCATATGCCTCGAAGAGAATTGTATTTGGTCTTATTTGTTTTACTTTGTAGTTCTTGTTTTGTTAGTTTCTTAGTTAAAAGAAAAAAAAAATTCTTTTGCAGTTTTGTCTTTGAGGGTTTTTAACTCACCAGATATACCTTGTGTGTATCAAAGAGTTGGCTAGTCCAAAGGGTACAACTTTGGTAAAGACATGTCAAATCTGTTGATAGTTGTAATGGTTTGCTCAAAATCATAGGGTCTGCAACCACCCATGCTTAATTGCTGAGAGTTGTATGGTCCTCAATTCACCATGGTCTATTCCTTTTGGAATCCAAGAATTGGCTAGCCCACACATATATGGATTGTGGTAAAGGCAACTATCTCCATATTTGGTTATCAATTCACCAATTCTAAGAATTGACTAGTCCCGAGCAAACGGCTACAGGTAAAGACACCTCAAATCTGTTTATATAGTTGCTAATTTGCTCATAAATCAGATGGTTATCAATGTACCATAGTTTACGAACTTAAACATCCGCTACTCCAGGTAGTAATGGCTCTGGTAAAGAGACATCAAATCCATTATTTTCAATGATTCACCTCTCGGTTGTTAACACTTTGGATGTGATGAGAATAGTATGCAACCGATAAGTATGGATGTACATTATGTCATGTGTTCGCAAAAGACACGGCGTTTCAAAGTTTGCTCATCATAGAGATGATTTTGGTTTTTCTTTGCTCTTGATGTTTGAGAACAATCCTCATGTCTCTGTAGTCTCTAAGATCTATCAAGGTAGGAAAGCTGGAACTTAACCCAGTCAAATTCAGGTTTAGGGGAGGATTGTTGGGAATTATGTGAAGTAGGACTCTGTCATTACCGCCAAGGTTTCTGGCAAGTAGAAGCGGTTTATGAAGAAGTGATTCTATCAAGAGTACAAGCGTTGCCATGTTACTGGCGAAGAGTGAAAGTCGACTAGGATCACATCGCCTTATGAATTAAATGCTAAACTCATTATTATCTTTTAACGCCCAAGGTCGGCATGGGTATTATTGTATTGCTCTATAGTTGTTTTAATGTATTAGACATTAAATGCATGCAAAGATGTTTAGTCGTTTGGGTAGTAAGAGATTAGGGTTCCTTGTATATAAAAGGAACCATATAGTTTGTAATAAAAAATCAAAACATAGAGTTTCAGTGAATAAAAGGATCCATAGAGGATCTAAGTGTTCTTAGTGATAACAACTTGTGTTTACATTCCGCTTTAGAACACGAGTTGTAGAGATTTTCTATTAGTTTGCTTATGATTACATAGGCAACACTAACGATCCACGAGTGCTAGATCTTTCAAGGTCTGAGTGAGTACAACGTGCTTAAAACGTTTTACAATTAGCCTATGTTGCTGCAGAAGCTGAAAATAAAGATTTCTGGATTTGGTCTCTTCATTGTCAAGCAGATTATCTTGACTTGCATTAGACTTCGAACTACACTTTTATTAGTGACATATAAAAGGTAATTTCAATGTCTAGCTGATAGTATTCAATTATATTATTGATAAATGATTTTTTTTTTCATTTGGTAATGAATTTATGTTCCTTAGTGTATGGCATCATTCCAGCTTTAGAAGCAATATTCTCTAATGCAGAACACATATTTTGTCTAAGGCACATCCATGAGAATATGAAACTGCAATGGAATACTAGAGCCTTTAAGGATCATTTGTGGAGATGTGCAACATTAACTATTGTCCAACAATTTGAGGCAGAAATGCTTGCATTCAAGAGTTTTAGTGAATCTGTTCATGCTTGGTTAAGTAAGATACCACAAATCCATTGTTCAGGTCATATTTTTGGTACTAAATCTATGTCTAACTGCACATCTTTTATATTGTAACATTGTTGTTTGTATTTCTAAAACAGATTTTATACTTGTATAGGGAGAGCTCATTATGATGTGTTACTTAATAACATGTATGAAGTGTTTAATGGGAAAATAGTATGAGGTAGACAAAAACCCATCATTATTGCTTTAGAATACATTATAGAATATTGTATGAAAAGAATAGTCAATGTTGTGAATTTAATTGATAAGAGTGATGGGCCATTAACACCAAATGCAACATGCATGTTAGATTTGATTAAGAAAGAGGCTTATAAGTACAGTTTTAGGGAATTGTGGAGATGAGTATCAGGTTATTGGATGAGGAGATAAGTGTGTTGTGAATGTTGTAGCTAGGGATTGTACTTGTTGAAGATGAGAGATTACAAGTATGACATGTAAACATGTTTCTACGAATCGGTATATGGCATTGAATGAAAAGCAAGTAGGATCTTTAGAATCATGGGATCATCCATGTTACTTGCTTAAGACTTGGCATGAAACTCACAAACATACTATCTAGCCCATAAATGGAAATGAACATTGGGAAAAATCAAATAAGCCCACAAGCATTCTTCCACCTAAACATCATAAACTAAAGGGTAGGCCAAGAAAGAAAAGAATTAGGGCAGCTACTGAAAATGATGATAGTAATACAAATAGTAAGTTGTCACAGTCTTGTGGGAGTGTAGTTTAGTGTTTGTGGCAATGTTGGACACAACAAGACAACATGTCTTGGGCAAGGATGTCTAACTGGAAGACAAGGTAGTAGATGTCAGTCTCAACAAACAGGTTCATGTTATCAGTCAGCTGTTGCATCAAAAAAGAAGACACATGTTAAAAGTAAGAAGGTTGCAGCAAATAAACAAGCTCAAGGTCAAACTGGTGCTCAATCTCAAAATTATGTGCAAGCAACTGGTGGTTAATTTGAAAGTCATGCTTAAGTAACTGGTGGCCAATCTGAAGTCATGTTCAAGAAACTATGGTTCCATCTCATTCTTAATCTCATAGTGAAGTTTAAGCAAATGTGGTTCCATCTCATTCTCAATCTCACAGTGAAAGTCAAGCGCATCTTTGGTTTTGGTTCAGGTGTTATTACAAACCAATGTGGCCAAAGAAGAACATTTTTGCAGCAAGAATGGCCTCGCCAGAGGTCATATGTGTGAAGTATTTCAATGACAATTTTTTTCATCTAATATGTATTTGCTAGACAATATTTTTATTTTTTAAACAATGTGTGTTTATGTACTTTGTAGACAACAAATTTTATGTACACGGAATTATATCCATTTGCATTATCTATTAAATCATCTCACTTTAGTCTATTTACCGATCCATTTGCATTAGCTATGGAATTATATCACTTGGATATGTGTTTTGACTTGGATCATGTTGGTCTATTTTATGGATGCATTTAACACTTTTTTAGTACATGGACGAAACTTAAAAAGGTTAACACCATGAAGTTGTCTTCACAACCATACCTTTACATGTGGAATAAATGGGTCACTTGCTACCTTTGCATGATCTCACATTGTGGCCAAACATTTTAAAATGTTGCGTTTGCAATAAGTAGATAAGTACCATTTTGATACAAAGGGAAATAAAATATACCAAGCTTCCCTACGCCATCTTACCTACATACTAACCATTACCGGTACAAGTTGTCCCATAATACAAAACACAAAATCAAAGCATCTAACCCAACAGATCAACCAAACTATCAACACTTTAGATAAAGAACACCAACAAAGTTATAACAAACAGCCAAGTCATGAAACAGTAGTTTTTCAATTTCTATAAATTCTCCTTTTGAGCAAGAAGGTCTCTTTGACACGATTGCAGTGCAGCTTCGAGTTCATTTTGGACCTTAGTAGCCTAGTAGGTCCACTTTGGCACGATTGCAGTGCAACATCGAATTCATTTTTAGACCTTAGTAGACGGGTTATAGTGACGGTCGACCTTACACACATGACTGGTCCAACCAGCCAATAAACCTGCAACTAGAACCCTAAAATATAAACAAGACAAGCTAGCTTTTAAATAAAAACGCATGTGTATGTTACTGTACACTAAGCTAAAAACAAATGCATCAAAACTCTTTTATGGTTGGATCAAACCAGCCAATAAAACGGCACGTACATGCACTTTTAACAGATAATGAAAAGTTACCAAATAAATAAAACTTACACATCAATAAAATGGCACGTTCATGAAGCTTACAACTTAAACAAACAAAAATTATAAATGTCCTTTCCGGTTGAGGACAAGCAAAAAAACTACGTCTAGGGTTCGTGTTATTCCAGCAAGTTCGAATAACTGCTTGTCTCCTTCACCAACAGTGCACCATTTTTTACAGATGTGAATGAAGAAAGGTAAGAGATAAAATTTGGAGAGATGAAAGTTTGGGGATAAGTGGTGATAAGGAGGTAGATGTCGGGTGGTAGACAAGTTGCTTTAATATTCTAAATCATTTAATATATGAAATACCATTATGCTCTCACTTAAACACACACGTTTGAGAGTTAACGGACATTGACTAATGGCATTTAGTCTAAGGGACATTTGGTGATGCAAAAAGTGAATAATAAAGACGTTAGGTGTATTTAATTTTTATGAAGGACTCAGTGTGCATTTTGGGTACAAGTTCAGGGACGAACAATATATTTACTCTTAAACTAATAAAGCAAATCCGTCTATATTTTTTGCATGTATTAAAACTAGGGATATTAAATACATCAAATATCACAATCAATATTCACATATATCCCAAACACAGTTTTAATGCATGATGTCATAATCTTTCTTAAAGCAAGGTTTGGGGAAATATGTAAATATTTGTTGGAATATGGGGATGTATGTAAATGCCCCAAACTAGGGATATTTTCTAACAGCGTTGAACTCCACTCGAATATGTTCCTATGTCACCTTTTTCTTCTATAAATTCCAATTTCTGAAATGTGATACAATTGCTTGAACAGTACAACACTAACACAAAAACACACACAAACATGACATCAACTGCGAAACCAGTGATCGTCGTGGGAGTCGATGATAGTGAGGCGAGTTTTTATGCACTCGAATGGACTTTGGATCATTTCTTTGTACCTTCTGCACCAAACCCTCCTTTCGACTTGTATATCGTTCACTCCAAACCTGTTCCTGCTTTTTCCACGGGCTTCGGGATTCCTGGTAAATAATTTTTTACTTTTTTTGTTCTAATTTATAAAACTTACTTTAACTTTTTATAACAATTATATTGTATGTAGCATAGTTACATTAACTACTAAAGAAATGAGAGTTTGTTGCATTTGATGCAAATTTGTCTCTTATTTTTTTGAACAACTTTATTTTCTGTACTAAAGAGGAAATACATAGTGTTGTCAATGTTTTAAAAAGCTCAAGGCGCACTAAGGCGCAGAGGGGTCCTTGGGGACTAGGCGCACGACGCATACCTAGGCGTGAGCCTCCTGTATGTGAGGCGCATTGTGTTGAGAAAAAAATGTAAAATTATATATACTAAACTTAAGTAGAGTTATATATCACTTAGAGTGTCAAACAAAGTTAATACTTCAATATAAGTTTTCTAACATTATGAAATATATATGTTTTCTTAATGTTTCTCGACTCTGACCTCCATGTAAACTTCGTTGAGTTTTAAAGATAACATGTATATAAGAATTTTTTCTTAATCATCATCATCTAATGTATACATTCAAAGTCTTAAATTTTGTGAATAAATGAATGGATAAATGCCCCATTGTATGAGCCAATAAGGGCCTCGCAACCAAGGCGCTGAGCCTTGGTGAGCCTCTTGAATGTCTAGAGCCTCGCACTGAAAAATGCCTCATTGTATGAGCCTCATGGGCTTCAGAGCCTAGGCGCGCTTTTAAAAACTATGAGTGTTGTTACAAATATCCAATCATACCAAACAGGACGTAAGTTGCAAATTCTATGTGTAATCGTAGAGAACGAGAGAATCTTGATTTCTTCAGCAAGCAAGTCTTTTTGCGGTGATATAAGATCAAAAATGTAAATATGTCACATATAGTGCTAAAAAGCAAAGTACGTATTATGCAATGAAACGATAAAGGAAGTACATCAAGTTTTTATGCAGTTATTACTGATGAAATGATGAAATTGCAGGTGTGGATATGCTGTCACATGTGGACACAGATTTGAAGAGGATTGCTGCACGAGTTATTGAAAAGGCTAGAGAGCTTTGCATCTCTAAATCGGTTTGTAATTTATGGTTCTGTATTAACTGTAAAAAATTGTACACATGTTTCAGATGAGATTTTAGCTCAGTGATGATTAACCAGATTAGGACATGTGTGTGTTTTGTGATGTACGTAGGTGAACGGTGCAACATTAGAGACCGTGGAAGGCGATGCTAGAAATGTTTTATGTGATGCTGTTGAGAGGCACCATGCTACCATACTGGCTGTTGGTAGTCATGGTCATGGATCAATTAAAAGGTAATCTCTTGTTGAATCTATTATCCTAACAAAGTTATGATCTCTGCATCTCAAATATAGTACACAAATGGTTTTCGCAGGGCGGTTTTGGGAAGTGTGACTGACTACGTTTCACATCATGCTCATTGCACTGTGATGATAGTGAAGAAGCCAAAGGCCAAGCACGAAGGCGGCCATCATTAGCTTTTACTTGATTTACCCATGGCCATAGCGGTTATAAGCAATGTCGACACTATAGTGTGCTCGCTCTATTTCATCTATTTGTAACTTCACAAAATGATTTTCGTTCTAGCAATTGTAATTTGTGTGTTTCAATATAAATAAGTGACTTTTGGAAGAAAAAAAATAGGGTAGATCGTTTTGGTACGTGTACTATTTATTGTTCCAATTAATGTTGTGTACTTTCATGTTTTGTTCCATTTTGCACATTTTGATGACGTGTCACATTATAAATGGTGACACGTATCAAACTTTCAAGCTCACGTCATCAAAATGTGCAAAATGAAACAAAACATGAAAGTACACAACATTAAGTGAAACAATAAATAGTACACGTACCAAAACGATACATTTGAAAAAGTAAGGTAAAATCCCATCTGCATTATTGAATAATCATGACAATATATAGTTTACAATAAAGTAACCTACAAGTAAAGTAAATAAGACGTCGATAACAATATGGAATATCAGTAGTAAAACTTTATACTTTTTGCATGTCGACATTAAACTCCAACCGAGTAAGTTCCTATATTACCTTTTTCTTCTGTAATTGCTTAAGCAGTACAACACTAAACCAAAACTGCAAAACACATAAGCATGACATCAACCGAAAAACCAGTGATCGTTGTGGGAGTCGATGACAGTGAGGCGAGTTTTTATGCACTCGAATGGACTTTGGATCATTTCTTTGCACGTTCTGCACCAAACCCTCCTTTTGACTTGTATATCGTTCACTCCAAACCTGTTGCTTATTCCACGGGCGTCGGGTTTCCTGGTAAATAATACAGTATTATATGTAACATATATACTCTATTTTTAGATTTTGTTTTAGTTAATAATATAAAACTTAGTTTATGTCACGTATGTGGTATGCAATGAAACGATAAAGGAAGTACATCAAGTTTTTATGCAGTTATTATTGAAAATATGATGAAATCGCAGGTGTGGATATGCTGTCACATGTGGACACAGATTTGAAGAACATCGCTGCACGAGTTATTGAAAGGGCTAAAGAACTTTGCATTTCTAAATCGGTTTGTAATCTATGGTTCTGAATTAACTGTAAAAGATATCATACATGCGTTTCAGATGAGATTTGAGCTGGGTGATGATAAGGCCTGTGTGTTTTGTGATGTATGTAGCTGAACGATGCAACATTAGAGACTGTGGAAGGCGATGCTCGAAATGTTTTATGTGACGCTGTTGAGAGGCACCAAGCTACCATATTGGCTGTTGGTAGTCATGGTTATGGAGCTATTAAAAGGTGACATGTTGTTGCATATATAGTCCTAACAAACTTATGTTCTATCATGCATCTTAACTAATATGGTACCCAAATGTTTCTTGTAGGGCGGTTTTGGGAAGTGTAAGCGACTACGTTTCACATCATGCTCATTGCACCGTGATGATAGTGAAGAAGCCAAAGGCCAAGCCCGAAGGCGCCCATCATTAGCGTTTACTTGATGTACCCATGGCCATGGCGGTTATTTGCAATGTCATCTTGTGCTCACTCTATTTCATCCTATCTGTAACCTCACAAAATGATTTTCGTTCTAGCAACTGTAATTTGTGTGTTTCATTTACAAATAATAATTCGACGTGCAAATATGCTTTGTGAACATTCTAATTCCATTACAAAACAACTAACAACAAAGGACAATGTTTATACTTCGGTAATGGTATTACACTGAAGGTTGTCATTCGATACTGAGTTTTATGAACCAAGCAAACTACCATTTTTTGTATAAATACGAAGGGAAAAAAACACATTCAGCTTTATGACTAACAAATTTTGTAAAGTATGTCAAATAGAATGGTATTTTCTTGCATTTACAAGTTGTATACATGTCCAAAACCGCCAACTCTTACAAAGTAACGATGTTTGACCATTATACAAAGAACGATATTTGATTTGGAACACAAAAGAACACGTCCTAGGACCCTTCATACACAATGATTTCACTATCAAAACTCAAGATTCGCCATAGTTAGCCATGGGCAAGTGGGTGAAGTTTGTTGGGCTAGAAGCAGGAATCAAATGGACCAAGCTTTTTACAAGAACCCGATACCAAAGCATCCCCTGAATATGACACAAGAAACTAAATCGCAAGTGGGACATAAGATACTAAAGTAGGATATAAATGACAAACTTGATGCACAAGTTCACCCTTGCTGTAAGAACCCAATAATTTGGGAACACTTATCGTGTCAAAAGTATTATATACGCGGCGAATAAATAAAGACGGTAAGAGGTGTAGCATGTACCAGATCTATTCTTGTATGATTGTGCTATCTTTCAAGTTTGCTTAATAATGCTTCCATTGGTGGCAGCTCCTTCAAAATTTGGTTCCAATCAGGCAGGCCCTAAAGAAAGAAAAAACATAAGGTTTATTAGACTAAAATTTGTCCGTTTGACCTTAAAAGTCACACTAACTGACAATAAAGAATTGAAGGTAACGTTTTTTAACTATAGTACTTGGCTTTTCACTGTGAACAAATGAGAAATATGGAAAAAACCTATTTATGGACAAATTAAAAACATCAAACGCGTCAATTTTTGTTGAAAATTTTTCATTACTGCAAAATATTTCTTTCTTCTTCTTATCTATAGTTTGTTATCAACAAAAAGCCATTTACAATTTCTTTAAAGTTTAGTAACACAAATTAGAAAAAAAATGAGAACTGACCCTCCCTGATCTTCGAACACGACCATCTAGACGTAGTATAATATATACATCTTCACCAGGAGCAACTCCTTCGGACTTTTGTTGCTCCTTTATCCACCTTCTCAGTTGGTCAAACAAACAAGAGTCAATAAAAAAAATCTTAGCATTGATAACAAAAACGTTTTTACAAGTATGGGGTTGGACACATTGGGTAATAAGTCAAACAAGTATAATTTTAGGGTAAGTAAAACGGGATGAGATGACCCGGCAACACTTTTAGTCCAGATATTTTGGATATGACGCATAGTTTATACATTAAGCATGATAACAAAGTATTTTCAACAAAAGATTATCACTAACCTTTCCCACTCCCCAGGTGATACAACCTCAGCCTTGAATCGAATCTCGGACTTTAACTTTGTTTTTGCTGTTATAGACTGAGCTCGCGTCTCAAAATCTTCCTATGATGATGTCATTAAAGAAGAAAATAAGTGAGGTAATCAGTTACCTCTCTATATCATTTACCAAGATGCGAAAGAATTTCATAAATTTATTTACGCTTATCTACAGGTAAAAATGGGCGGGTCTGGTAACAGGTCAACGGGTAGGGCCGGCACACAAATACATTATTTCCCAATTTTTTTTATTAAAATATAAAACTAAAATGTCATGCAAAAATTAGATTTTTATATAAAAAATCTTAGTTTTACTAAAGCCGATTTAAAAAGGGACGGGTTTGTACCCATATGACCCGTTAGACATAAACATAACCCACATCGACCCATTATGTAAACAGGCCAAAGTTACAATCTTTACACTTACCCCAACTGAAGGAAGAGACGCAGCTGGCTTTTTGGGACCACCAAAGCCTCTCTTCTCAATTTGTGATTCTTTTTCACCCCAAATGACTGGAACCAGTATAACACCTCGGTTGAGTAGCTCCAACCGAAACCTTTCTGCCTTTTGCATGGCCATAGTGACTGACTCTTTGCTCCCAGCCAATATAACCTTCACACAAATAAGATAAGCATATTAAAAATGTACTTAAAGAAAATAAGATCGCAATACTAATGACCTAATGACCTATGGATAAAAAATTTAAAACTTTTTCATAATTTATGAAAAATAGATATTTTTGTTATATAAATTTGTCTCCGAAAGGATTTTGCTTTGGTTGTCATGTCATACCCTAGCCAAATATCTTGGCACGTTACTGTAATGACCGGATAGCGAGAATCAGAACACAACAGAATTTGTGTATTAAACTTAGAGGGAATTAAGATACTAACAGGTCTTGCGGTGTCTCTTAGTTGCACAAGTTCAACCACTCGATTAGTAGAGAGGCGCAAAGGCAGCCTTGATAGTGTTTCATTTCTAGTAATTTGAGCAAGTTGTTCTTCCTCCTTCTTGTTATCCCAAATGTATAACGCCACAAAAACTACAATGCCTGCATATATCCAGTTGAGAGTTAGGCTAATTGTGACATATATGCTCATATGGAGCAGGGGCAGCCAATCCCGACACGAAAATAAACGATTGTAACTCGTAAAAGGGTCGAACTGTTATTAAGTTTACTACCCACTTAACCCGCTAACCCTCTTTACCTGGAAACCTATTATGAAGGGGCAAGATTTTATATTGAACGTATTACCTGCAATATTAATGGCAGCGTTTTGAGTAGTTGCAAAGATATCGGGAGCACCCTCACCGCCTTGAATAGCAAAGAATAGTCTAGGTAAAGTAAAGAACAACGAGATTCCAGCTGCTGCTGTAAATGCCACATAAAAGAATCTTCTAACACCACAAAACGGGGCTTGTACTTCACTTATGAGTTTTAGGTCTCTTCGGAAACCATAGCCTACATCTTCCCCACCTAGTCTAGCCTGAACACAGTTTAATGAATCTTTAGATTACTTTCATATTTGATAAATCTTGAAATGCCGGCTTGGGTTGTAAATAAAAATCCAAAATTTATGAAAGGTGGTGTTTGGATGTGACTTTACGGCAAATATTGTGACTTGCAGGTTGCAAAACTTATTTTCGACAGTTTGGGAAAAGTAGTTACAATAACCAGATTTTGAGAAACAAATAATAAGTTGGTAGAGATGAATACAAAAGTTCGGTACCATCTGAGATTATGGGTGTTTGGATATGTGTTTTGAAAATAATGATTTTAAACCCCAATAACTACAAAATTATAATCCTAAACAAGTTTAAATGTACATCCAAACACCGCTTTTAAGTAACTCATTATCACTCGTTGTCTTAGTCTGAGTCACATTCTTCAAATAGCAATAATCACTTTAAAAACGCACATCCAACAGCACCTAATATTGTCATAAGCAAAGTAGAAACAGATGAACAAACCTCTTCTTGTAGTTCTTTAAATTCAGGCAAAACTCTGAAGGAGGCCAAATCTGGATCGTTTAAGATTGTTGCAAACTTTAAGTCATATTCTTTAAGAGCGGTGCGAAGACAATCAGCCGTTTTCTTTCCCTCCCCTCTTCCTCCAAAGAGATAAAAACGAAAATTAATCAGATAATTCCAACACATGCATATATCAAAGAGGTCAAGTATATTATCGGGGAGTGTGTCAGATAGGACGAACGGGTCCAAAATACCCAAAGTTTATTTTTATGGATATAGCCTGCTAGATAGTTTTTATTCAAAGATTCAGATTAATTATAGTGAAAATATATGTCTCCTTGACCATAGTAAATGCATCCATTTTTTATGAAAGATTTGAAAAGCTACAAAGAGATGTACTAGAATATGGCCCAATTCATCCCGGCCCGTTTTCACCCATTATGTAACCTACCGACTAGCCCATCTTGTGACCCCTAATAACTCTTACTAAAAGAAAGCCAGGCTTCCTACCTATAAGCATGACAACATGCTTTGTTGTAAAGTGCAGCTTGAGCCTCAACAGGATTAGGATTCAAGGTAAGCGCCGTTTCAAACCGTACAAGAGCATCTTTAACCTGGAAATTATATCCATTATCAATCAATACGCATAATATTTATCACTTCACATTTAGTTAAAGCACCTAAAATGGGAGAATTGGTGGAAAATTTTGGTAATCACACTCAACAATGTCCTGATGTAATACTTAATTGGTTACTATAATACTTTAATATGTTTCATTTTTCGTGATGAGGTAGCGTATCACTAAGTTACCGGACTACTTTATTTAACGATGAGGTGACATCTCAAGTGATCTTTTTTACCTATACTACTTATTGAATTATCAAACACTACCAAAGTGGCCTAATGGTTAGGCACGTGACCTAATGGCAAGAGGTCTAGGGTTCAAACGTCACTAGGTAAACATGTAAGGGTGGCAAGTAAATGGTCGGAAATGGTCACGAGAATACCTAGTTAGGCCACAGACATCAGAGTCAAAGATTTGCCCTCCCTGGGTAACCTAAACACGGAAAAGCTCATCCGTTTACCGTTAACATTTGATCGAATTATCAAAGTAACACATTTGGAAAACCTAAAAAGTATAATTAACACTTCATGACACTATTTCGTATAATTACAAAAAGTGAACATATAGACCAAGTGGATTGATGTTATATACTTTATGGGGGTGTTTGTTTAAACTTATTTTTGGACTTACAAGCTTATGCAGTTTCCGCTTATGTTTTATGAGTCATACTTTTTGGCTTATTATGAAACTTATGAGCTTATCTAATAATGAAATAAAACTTATATAAGTTTCAAAATAAGCCGAGAAAAAATGAGCCTATGAAACATAAGCCGAGAAAACATAAACTCATACGCTCACAAATAAGCTTATTGCATCATCCAGCAAAAGAATTAATGGACTTAATACAACATAGAGCATTTGCAAATATCTAATTACCAAGTTAATGAAAACATAAAAAATAAAATAAAAAAATAAAATAAAAAATAAATCATTTTTAACACATATATAGGGTATGTTTGGCGAAATGGGCTGGAAACGGAGCTTGAGCTTATATTATAAGCGGACGTTGGAGCATATATTTTTATAAAGTTGTTTGGCGAATTAGTTGGAGCTAAAGCTTATTAATGTAAATCGCATAACAATACATCATATTTAATTCAGATTTGCATTTGTGTGATAATCCGTTATATTTTAAAGGGTATTTAAGTATTTGACTAACTATAAGCCCCAATAAGCCAGTTTCAACTGGCTTGGGCTTATGGAGGCTTATGACTTATAAAAGCTTCCACGCCCGCGTGACAAACAAAGCTTATTTTATAAGCTATCGCGTTTAAAAAGCACAAGCACCTATAAGCTCTTATAAACCTCGCGCCAAACACAGTCATACAATGGGATTAGAATGTAGGCATAAACAATGAGGATAACTATTTAGTATTTACATTACACATATGGAGTCAAATATTTATATATATAATAACAAATTAAAAAAGATTAAGACTTTATAAAAGTACCCGTCCTTTAGAAAAAAGGGTAAGTCCCAAATTGACACAAGACTCTGCTGTCTCCCCTGAACCAACTTCCGGCGACTGAGAAGAAGTTGAAGAAGATGAGCAACAAATGACTGAAAACTGAGATTTTCTTGGTGAAATGAAAATGGGTTTTTTGTGGGTGATTAGTAGTGATGATAGTGACTGGTTTGGGGTGATGACGGCGGAGCAACGACGGTGGTTATGGTGGTAGTGGTGGTGGTGGTGGTGCCGGAAAACTGGATTTAAGAAGCACACAACACAACCGTTTATCCACTTCTTTTTGCGCCTTGTTTTTGCTTTTTCTTATTTTCTATCAAAATTACTTTTTTACTATTTTTTACCTTCTAAGTTTTAACCAATGTTGTCAAGATCGGGATCCTACCCAGGATCGTTTTTGTCTTTGCAAGATCGTGATCGTAAGATCGGATCGGGATCTTAAGATCCTACTCTAATGTTATTTCTTAATAGTTTATGTAATTTTATACAAATCTATAAATTCTAATACATTAAAACCACAAAATACTATGAATGTTTCATATAAATGTTGTCCTAAATTATGATTATAAAATGTTTAAAAAGATTAACATGTTGTTTTTTGAATTCTACAAACAAACAACCCATAAATTTGTAGTTTTTAGTTTGTAATCCGAGAAGAGTAAGATCGGATCGGATTAGATCGTAAGATCGTATGGTCAAGATCGGGATCCTATAAGATCTTAAGCTTGCAAAAATCCTATGTAGGATCCGGTCATTTTGCTTCTGATGTCGTAAAATCGTAGATCAAAAGATCGTGATCGGGATCACCGACAACCATGGTTTTAACCATTGTATAAGGAAAAAAAAAATCTTATTTTTATAAATTTTCTACTTATAAAACTGCATAACATAAAGAACTAAACAGAAAATAAAAAGTTTAACAAATCAAAAGTAATAAAACACAAAAAAAATACAGAGGAAAAAACATCAAAAAATTGTCTTATTCTTTTAATAAAGTGCGTAAACTAAAAAGTACGAATATAAAATACTATTAAAGTTTGACAATTCAAAAGTACAAAAAGACAAAAGAAACAAAACAAAAAACCAAAACAAATATCTTGTTCTGTCAATAACAGTACACTGCACCAAAATTTTATGTCATATAATAAACGAACTTATTTTAAAGTTTCACTTTAATACATGAATTACAAAATGTTTTATTACATTTCACAAATGTTTAAAAGCAATGTTATAAAAAACGGTTTTCTAATTGACCCGGTAAAGCTTCTGATTCACGATTCAACCACGTTTTTTCCTCAAAACCGGCTTCCGGTCATCTGATCGGTTCAACCATGGTCTTAAAAACTATTGATCAACAGTGTTCTAATATGCACATTTTGATAAGTTATCATGTAAAAGATAGTGACACGTGTTGGATTTTATATTATGACAACTCGTCAAAATGTGTCTCAAGGAAAGTTTGTAACATTTAATAATATATTTTTCTTGTTTATATATATGGTCTAGATCCATACAAAAAGTATTAACTTTCATGCAAGTGAATTTAGACTAGAGGGAGTAGTTTATTCCCTTCATCTTTTGTATCAGTGTCATATTAGCTTTTTATCTTCTCTCATTCTCTCTCACCTTTCATCCGCAGTGGTCACACCACCTTACATTTATACTCATTTTTTATTAAAACTTGTATTCACCTTTATACCCACTATATTTCAAACGAAAGCAAAGCTGACTCGGACACTCGGTTATCTTTCCTTTTTTTTTTTTTTTGTCTCACGCGTGAGGAGGGAAGGAGTTATGGGTGGCGTGGGAGGTGTTGGGTCACTCGGTGATTCCTTAGTTCCAATCCGATTAGCCTTACCTACTAGCCAGCTTTGGCAAGACCGTTTATAGTACAAGGTTCTACATCACTCATATTCAATTTCACGTCAGCTTCACATCATAGATTTACTCTTTCTTCGACCACTCAAACATTCTTAATGTCTATATCTTTCACTTACCAATACCATAGGTAAGTTGTTTTGTACCAACTATTTTCAAAAAGTTTAA
Organism: Chrysanthemum makinoi; assembly: GCA_910596185.1. Taxonomy (NCBI): domain Eukaryota; kingdom Viridiplantae; phylum Streptophyta; class Magnoliopsida; order Asterales; family Asteraceae; genus Chrysanthemum; species Chrysanthemum makinoi. The sequence continues at coordinate 94,451,153 of OU343225.1, forward strand.
CTAGTTTGATAAGCTGATAAACCACTTCAAACAATTGCTCATGTTTCAAACACACTTGAGTCTTTCACATTAAATGACTGTAAAACAAAATGCAGTAACGGGCGTAATAAATCCAGCCACTTTACATCCTTCCTCATAACCAACATCACCTACTAGCCTGTATCCGGATTTTTTAGTAGGATCGTCTACTGCATTTGTGCCCACGTCGATAACTGCGGCACCAGGTTTAAGCCAACAACCCTTTATCTGAGAAAAAGATTAGGAAATTACAGATATATTAGAAACAAGAACAAGAGTTCAATAAAAGTCTTGGACTTTATTTTAGCATAATTAAAGCCCTTAGTTTTGAAAAACCAATGATAAATTTTTTTTTGGGTGACTAAATCGTATGACTATCGTTAACCATAGAAAGTCCGTGTATTTAACCATCCGAACAGAAAATTCATGGACTCGTGCAAACTTAGCGTCCAAAGGGGATTTCACCACTTGCACATCATTTTATTTAGAAAACTACATTATTATTATTTTGATACTATAATTTTTGTAGACATATTTGAAATACTACTAACTATTGATAGAAAGAGCAAACATTTGGGTAACAAAACGTTATGGGTCAACCCAAATTAACCCGTTTCAACCCGTATCATAATGAAAATATTTGACCATTGTCGTCATTTTCTGACAATTCTTTATTTTAAAATTTATATGAAACAAGCTATGCTTGAGTACTTTATCATCATAGCTTTTCCAGCTGCAGCAATATAATAACTATGTCTGTCTCACGTACGATACGTTCTGGATCAGGACTTCAGGAGTATGCGCATGAACGATGGTAACTGTGGCATCTTCTTTTAGTAGCAGGAGTAAAACTGGTAAGCCAGCAATATTATGTCGGCCAACAACTACTGCCCGCTTTCCCTTTATGGTAATACCACTGCGTTTAAGTAGTTCAATACATCCCTCATCCCTGTTGGACAAAAAACTTAGTTAGCTCGCGTTCATATGACACCATTTATTATTCGTTCTTGATTATCCGTAATGTGGATCCCATCTTAGCTTCTAAAGGGCCCCTGCTGTCACTTCTTATGTTCTTCTCACGTGATCATACCGTGATATAAAAGTACTAAAAATACTTTTCTTTTGATATCTGAATTTTTTAACATTAATTATTTTGCATAGTTTTAATGAGATTGACAAAAAGGTGTTCACAGGTCTACCGACTCGACTCATTGTGACCCATGTAAACATCCCCCTTTTGAACCGGAATCATTATGCCCCAGTTACCCGGGCCTACCCATTTTGCCAGCTCCATATTATACGCACATTATGAGAAACTAGAATTTGCAAGGGTAAATGTTATTGCCTTTGGCTTTGGGGTGCAAGGAATAAAGAGTGGATCTCTGCCTTTTATAGGCATAAATACCATTTCTTACAATTACCCTTTTATATTCTTTTGTGTGTGTGTGTGTATTATCAGTATAATCAAATTTAATGGGAACACATTCAGTTCTCTAACATGTTAAAAAAAACCGTATGCAAAAAAGATATATTGTTTTCGTTATTAATTATACTTTATATAAAAGGTGACCAACTACTACCTCCTACTGATGGTCTGTCGGGATAGGTTGCTGCGGATTTGATTTTTGAACTTCCAAATTTGCGGTTAAAGTCCCTACTTTGGAGTTCTAATGATGATTTGTGCGTTTATCTTTTAATGTATTGATTATGGTTCAACCGATGACCAATGGCAGTACAAGCAAACAACATATATTCTGCAACACTTTATAGCCTTGTGCCCTGCTGTGTTTCCTCTTGCAATTTCAAGTGATGTTGGTGCATGTTTTGGATGGATCATGGGCCCAAAACATGCTTGTGTCAGGCATGGTCTGCATTTGTCTATTTAGAATTCATATGCTCTCGTTGTGTTCTGTTTGTCTCATGCTATTTTGCCTACACTTTAGTTAGTTTGGTTGGCATTAAAGTTTATGTGTATTGTTTTTTTGGGTCCACTATCCTTAGCATCTTGCTAATATTGGATGCCTTTGTTTGTACTTGGTTGTTTTGGTTAGAATAAATTGCCTTTCAAAAAAAAAACAAGCAAACAACATACTTCCAAATTATAAAAAAGTTATTGTCGGGCTAAGAAGGGGTCAACCATGCTCAGGCGAACGGGGCGATGCACATGCTCTTCAGAGTGTCACGAAACGGCTTATGCGTTTATTCACATAGCCTATCACCTAGCCAATATTTGGCAATTCCAACTCCCCTAACTAGAAGGCGGGCTCAGACCTTCCTAGTCTCCAAAGGGCCACAGCGTGCACACCATTTGTGCTAACACCAGACGACTACTCTCACCTCGGCAAGCCACCCCCACAAACACACGAGCCATGGTTGCCCTGCTGTGTTTCCTCTTGCAATTTCAAGTGATGTTGGTGCATGTTTTGGATGGATCATGGGCCCAAAACATGCTTGTGTCAGGCATGGTCTGCATTTGTCTATTTAGAATTCATATGCTCTTGTTGTGTTCTGTTTGTCTCATGCTATTTTGCCTACACTTTAGTTAGTTTGGTTGGCATTAAAGTTTATGTGTATTGTTTTTTTGGGTCCACTATCCTTAGCATCTTGCTAATATTGGATGCCTTTGTTTGTACTTGGTTGTTTTGGTTAGAATAAATTGCCTTTCAAAAAAAAAACAAGCAAACAACATACTTCCAAATTATAAAAAAGTTATTGTCGGGCTAAGAAGGGGTCAACCATGCTCAGGCGAACGGGGCGATGCAAATGCTCTTCAGAGTGTCACGAAACGGCTTATGCGTTTATTCACATAGCCTATCACCTAGCCAATATTTGGCAATTCCAATTCCCCTAACTAAAAGGCGGGCTCAGACCTTCCTAGTCTCCAAAGGGCCACAGCGTGCACACCATTTGTGCTAACACCAGACAACTACTCTCACCTCGGCAAGCCACCCCCTAGCTCCTAGTCTCCAAAGGGCCACAGCGTGCACACCATTTGTGCTAACACCAGACAACTACTCTCACCTCGGCAAGCCACCCCCCACAAACACACGAGCCATGGTTGCCCCCTAGCTCTTAGCCCTTCAATAACTTTAATGCCCCCACTTGAGTCACAAGCCCACGTTACTGGACTCGGCAAATCAACTAGCCCAGATGGGCTTTTTAAATATCACTTTGGTTTTATTTTCTGGCGATGTGGGATAGTTTAAAGTTTTCTATATTTCACTTACCTGTACTATCTACACATGGCTGAATGAAAGTGTCTTTTTATGAGCCAATTTTTGACACTGTAAATTGATTGTTTAACCAAAGGAAGTTTACCGCTGTATAGTTTCTTGGACCAGGTGATTGGTTAACTAATGGTTGCTTAAAGCGGAAAACGGATGGGTTTGATAAGATGTGATAAAATGTGTAATTTTAAGCATTGATTAGTTTGAGTTCGTTTATCTACGAACACCTTTTTATATCTGTTTTGTTTTGTAAGGTGTCAAGCTGTCTGGATGTGAATGTGTATAATTCTCACAAATACATTGTTGATTGGGTTAAGGTTACAATATTGATAGTTTCGGTAAATTATATTAAAGTATGTTCTTAAGAAATATATATCGACATGGATATTTTGGTTTGGTTTAAATCGAGTTTGACCTGTTGAACTGAAAACTAAACAAAAATTCGATTTGGAATCGAAAATGTGAACCAAAACTAGATTCAAGTCCGAGTAGTTCGGTCCAATCCACAAGGAATATGCATGCAAGTCAAGGGATTTTTTGGTTGTTTTGTGTCTAATTTGACATTCATGAGGGGGCAGGTTCACGCATTGTGGTTTGATAACGAATCGTGCTCTAAAAATCGCCAGAGTACATACGATCGCGGTAATATGTGGTAAGTATCAGTGGTCATGAGTATGTGTGATGTGTCTCTCAATTCTAAATCGTCCGTATCCCATGCCTAACCAGACCCTATTAGGTTAGGCTTTTTCTTGAGAAGATCCACGTTTTCTTTCTCCCCCATTTCTCATTTTGTTCCTAAACTCAGTTGTGATGGATGTGTGCAAACAAATAATACACATATCTAAATATACTCTTACTGAAAGTTAATGTTTCTTGCATTTGTTATCTTCTTCTACAAGACAGGAGGCCTCGTGACGTATTTGTGCGTTTTGACAAGTCTCAACGCCCGGTGTAGCATCACGAGCGAGTAGACGACAAAGGCTGTAGCTTTCATTTTTCAGGTCCTTCCATTGTTCAAACTTCACAGTCCCTTCATCCTGGTTACCCTTAATAAGGAACGATAACGACCTTTCCTGAAGCTTCAAGTCCTTGTGGATATTAACAAATGACGTCCTCATATAACATCAAAAAGATCAACATACATGTGAGTTAATATTATTGTGCGGGTATTTGTATAATCGTATAACCATTTTCATCTACGAACCTTCCCCATCGTGTAGTGAAATAGTTAAATTGTAAAAAGTTATTGTTGGGCTAAGAAGGGGTCAATCATGGTCGAGTGAATGGCGCTTATGTACACCCTTCCTATCACACATACCCATGAGCCATGGTCGCCCCTTGCTCTTACCCCTCCGAATACCTTAATGCCCCCACTTGGGTCACAAGCCTACATAACCAAGCTCAGCAGCTGAAATTGTACAAATGGAAGTAAAAAAAAAAGCACTTCGGTGATGTGGGATAACTAAGTTATTTCTGGTATATTCTTACTACTCTTCTTAATCATATACTATCAATAAAGTAGAGTATGGGCTTACAATAGAGTTTTTAGAGACTTGCACATTTTGGAGGGTGTTTAGATGAGTAAAAACACTCTTTAATTAGAACATGTGGAGGAGTGCATTTGTTTTTATATCTTTTAATGGTTGTTAAGAGATTTGATTATCTGATTCTTTGTAACATTATTTAGTTAGATCCCCTTTAAGGTTTATACACCTTTTAATAAGAACATGTGGAGTTGACTTCACATCTAATACACGATGTTCATACGAGAGGGGCGCTAGCCTTGACCCAACAAGGGGGTGCGGCACGGCTCCTTTGAACCCCGCTCTTTGTCACATTGGTATCAAGTTAGCTAAACTATAAGAAAACCCTTTTTTTCTGCTGAAATCAGAGGTTTTCAATGCCCTTTACAGCAACTACAGCATATGCAAGAACAGCCATATTTTGGCAATTTAATTTTAGATTTAAGATTTACCATACCCATCTTCATAACTGGTTTATTTTTCTATTAAAGGACCAATATTAACCATATGAAGCAAAAATAATAATAATAATAATAATAAAATTATGAGACTATGACCATTGAACAAACAAGTGAAACTTACTTTAGATTGAACTGTAACCAAAGCCAATTGTCGTTGAAAATGAACAAATACTATTATACAGCCAAAACGAAATATGCTTGTATGCTAAAAAAACTTGCAACATGAAGCAATAGTATTTTGCTATATCACATGTCTTGTAACGAAAAACTGGAATGACTTAGAATTGGTTTACTGCCCGATCACACGTTTGGCACCATCCAAAGTGTTTTTAAGTAGCATAGCCACGATCATGGGTCCCACACCTCCTGGAACTGGCGTAATACATCCGGCCACTTTACATCCTTCTTGATAATCGACATCACCTACAAGCCTGTATCCAGATTTTCTACTGGGATCATCAACTGCATTTGTACCCACGTCGATAACTGCAGCACCAGGTTTTAGCCAACTACCCTTTATCTGGAAAATTAGAGGCAAGTAGAAAACGTTAAATACAATTAGTCAAGAAACAAGAGGTTGGTACTTTGACGTGTTGCTTGTAGACAGGTCAATTCTAGTTATGCTTTTTTTAGCGTCTATAAACTTAATTTTAATTTTTTATATGAAACAAACAATGATTACCATCATAGCTTGTCCAGCTGCAGCAATAACAATGTCTGCTTCACGTATGATACTTTCTGGATCGGGTGTATGCGAATGAACTACAGTAACTGTAGCATCTGCTTTCAGTAACAGCAGTGAGACCGGTAAGCCAACAATGTTACTTCGACCAACAACCACTGCCCGCTTTCCCTTTATGGTAACACCACTGCGTTTCAAAAGTTCGATACATCCCTGTTTAAAAGATAATAATAAATGATTTAGCTTCTCTTCATTTAACACTATTCATTTTTCGTTCTTGAGGGCATGTGTGAATCTAAGTCGGGATTATTTGCATATATACCAACATACTTTTCCATTTGTTGGTATTTTAGGCATCATTTCAACAATACATTTCTCTAGTTATATTTGATGCATTAGATAGTTGAAAATTTCGAGAAAAATGGACAAAATGTTTCTTTTTTTCACCCACATGAAAAGTACCCGTTTTGACCCGAACCAATTTTGATCTGTTACCCACACCCACCCATTTTGCCACCTCTAAACAAGAGGCACAAATGACATTTGTTAAATGGTGAGTTTAGATGTTATTGCCTTTGGGGTGCAAGGAAAAAAGAGCGGGTCTCTGCCTTTCATTGCCAGTTTGCCAATGTTGAGAGGATGAAAACCATCTACATCCTTGTCGATACTGATTTCTGTTAAGACTTTTTCTTCATTTATGTGTTTTGGTAAAGGAAGCTGAACCAATATGCCTGCACCACAATAAACTCAACTTTGATTCACGATGGCATAAATGAAACAAAATGATATCAGGACATATTAAAACTAGAATGGTTTTTGGATGCCCATTTTTTTACGAGTCATTTGAAGAATAAGAATTTGATAATTGAGTCTTAAAGTAAGAGAGTGAGGTTACTTTACATGTATCCCAGCATGCATTTTTCTTACATTGATAAGTTTTGATGAAACAGCTTTCCGTCGGGCAGGTTGAATAATGGGCCAAAACAGAAAATTTAATAGTACGGGTCCATTTGGGTCGGGTTCGGTTCCGAAACATTTTTTCCCATTTTAAAATATTTAATATGCATCTAATCTTTTTCTTATGCGATTTAGCATGCAGTATGCACAGAAAATACACTTCAGAATACTTTCGACCTATGTGCCCTGTTTGAGGTAACCCATAACCCAAATCGACCTTCATACGTAAAGGGGTCAAATTTGCTAAATGGGTCCAAATTTCCACCTCTAATCGACACAAGCATGAACAATTGATAAAAAAATCTAGTATTATTGTTTATGAATATACCCTCCTAGGTGTCACAGATTTTACGCCGGAAATATAAGCAAACTTAAAATATAATTGTATACTCTTAAATTACTTAATTACTGACCATGTACTTCGGGATCTGCATTTAACTCATGGACCTTTACGATCAATTCAACTTCGCGCACTTGTTCCGGAAGATCGATGTCAATAGACTTAATTCCAACCTCGGCACACGCTTTTCTCTTCATATTAACATAACTTTGAGAATCTTTTCTGTGTCCAACAATCACCACAGCAAGTCCTGGTGCCTGAAACAGAAAAAGTGAGGATAGATAATTAATATTTAACTTTGTGAGCACAGAATCATGTAGACACGCCCGGCATCCGTATAATGCAGCTTCATGATTGTTAAAGCATAAACTAAGTCGAAGCATGAGATCGACAAATAATGTTATACTCCAAACTTTCAGTAGATTAAATGACAGAAGGAGGAAACTTTGGCCCACTAACTTAAAGAGTGGGTATATTCTAGCTTAAAAGAGGGTTAAGTGAGTCGTTAGTATCCCAAGGTGTAATCTTGATTGTATAAAACCTCCTTAGTCATATTAATTAAAAATTTAAGCTATATTTGGCACACTGATTATTTTAGAATTTTTTTGGACAAAAAGTGTTACAGGTTAAGCAATTCCCCTATGATCTGACAACTTAACCTGCCCGACTGCCCCGACCAGCCTATTTTGTTTTATTGAAGCTCATTTTAAATGGTATGGACATGAAGTGAAGAAAAGTGAAAGTGATAATACAGTTTCTTAGTCTTTCGGAAAACGTATTATGATCCTAAATTTCATAGTTTTTTGGGCCAATATGATTGGATTTGGAGAAGCATGTAGGAGTTGTTGGCTTGTTGCAAGTGTTATTTAGGATACATGTAAAATTACCTAACTTTAACATAATTCTAATTACAGATTACAAATATCTATAATATGATACAAAATTACAATGATGCAAACAAGCAGTAGAGCAAACGAGAGACCTTGCCGTATTTCTCAACCAAGATACTGACTTCGGCTGCGATTTCATCACGAACTGTTTGAGCAATTGCTTTTCCATCGATAATCTGGGCTCTATGGTCTACAGGCAATGCCATAGCAATAACAACTAACTAACTGATATATCACAATCTAACCAAACCTGTGGCAAAAACAAGACAGAATCGTTATATAAGGTCAAAATGGGAACAAATTAAGTTGCGACTACTAAAGAACTTCAATGTAACGATATTAATTCAAAGTGGTTTAGTACCATATGTTAAAAAGCATCACATATGTTGAAAAACTAAGAAGCTAGTATGCATATACATCGATTAACGTATGGCAGCTGGCAAGTACTAAGGGGGTGTTTGGCATTGCTTATTTATACAAGTTGGACTATAACGCTTTTTACAATTAATAGTTTGGATTAAAGATGTGCTTGTGATATCTTAATGAATCTGTGTATTGTCATTTGAAACAAGCAACTTCAAACTGCTTATTCAAAAGAGCTAATTTCAGTCACAAATAACCATATAACACCCTGAAACTACTTCTCTAATGTATCAAAACACAATAAGCACATATACAAGTTCTAACAAACAATTTTAAACACCCTCTGAGAAGTTTCAAACAGCTTATACAAAACTCTTACGCAGTACTTCACTCACATAACCAATTTCCGATAATGAGATAATCAAATCCCAAACACCCTCCATCAGAACAACTTATTTCAGACACATATAATCAGATAAACAGCTTATATCTGCACTACTGTAATCACAACCAAACACGCATATATTGAAAATTGTACTAGACTGAAAATCTTGAATCAAGTCACAAACTTTATGGTTATATTTCGTCTAATACAAGAAGTAGATGATCTAAAGTATCATGGAGATAAGCATTGGACTTGCTAATGCTTTTTTAAATAAGCAGTTTGGATTAAAGGGGTGTTTGGAAATCGCTTATTAGAACCGCGGGTAAGCAGCTTCAAACCGCTTATTCAAAACAACTAATTTCATCAAGAGACAATCAAATAACACCCACAAACTACTTCTATCAAAACCCAATAAGCACATAAACATGGCTAATAAGCAAATCCTAAACACCCTCTAAGAATCTTGAATCAAGTCACAAAATATAAGATTAGAATTTGCATAATAAAACAAGTAGATGATCTCAAGGGTATGATATAGTTAAAATCTGAAATTTATAAAAATGAGATAAACATACAAAATCTTGATGCTTTTTTTTGCACACAGATCGGAGTCAAGTGTTTAAGTATGTGATAAAGTCATACAATGGTATAGAGGAAATTGCAAAAATAGTCCTTGTGGTTTCGTCAAATTGCATGTTTCGTCGGTATGATTCGAAAAGTGCAGACAGCCTCTTTGTGGGAAAACTTTGGGTTCGATTTCGTCCTTGTTCAAACTGAAATGACTGATTTACCCTTGTCTTCTTCTTCCTCTATTTTCTATTTGAATTTACGTTTTTTGTTTATAAAAAGTAAAGAGCTTTAGAAACATATGATTAAAACCAAATTTTTCCGCAACTAAATTTCAATACACTAGCTTCCATAATAAAAGGTATTGTGGGTTCGGTTTGTGTGAGATTTGGTTTTTAGCATCACGAAACCAAAGGAGACTGTGTTTGGTGTTCGATTATCAACAAGAGAGAAAAATGTGGTGGGTTGAACAAGAAGATTTTTAAGATGATGATGGTGTTATAAGAGAGTTTGTTTGTGTGTGGATTTTATGTGTATGGGTAAGTGTCACACCCCTAAAATACCTGTTTTGTAGCGGAATAGAATTCCTAGGGGATGACTGCCATAGCATCACAGTTACAGTTATATTGAACGACCTAAAGTGTCGTTTGGAAAACACATCGTTTGATATAATAAAACATTCAGAGTTTACAAAAGATAGGTCCCAAAAGGATAGTCAACATTTGCGGAAATAAGTTTGTTACAATCCAAACGATGTTTTAAAGTGCATAAAATCCATGTGAGACGTGCCGTCACCGCGACTCTATGATAAGTCCTTATGCATGCCATGAAGTGTATACCTTAGATACCTGAAAATACATTGCTAAAAGTGTCAACACAAAGGTTGAGTGAGTTCATAGAGTTTATGTAAATGTTTTATACGACTACCACAAGTATAGGCCATGTATGACAAATATGTCACATAAAAATGTTACAATTGCTATAAGCACATGACACAGAAGCTAGACTGATCATGATGTTCGCCCCAACAGAGTGTTTTGCCAAGCAACTCAAATTATGATATTAAATTAAATGCGTCCGTTTTACCAGTTGGGACCACCAACCCGGATGGAGGAGTCACCCTCAATAGATCTATTCACTCACCCTCGCTTCTTCTGAAATTAACGGTTCATGATTATGAAATGGGGACATTCAATTGGCAATTAGGTAACTTAAGCAATGTAAATGAATTTGATATACTTGGTATCGTAATAAAAATGATGTGCAATGTATTCTCCCCCGTAGGTTTGAAATAAAGTATAAACTTGAAAGACGGGGCTATGAAAACTCACTTGATACAATGATTATGATGGCAAAAGTGGATACACTGAAATGAGGCGCAATATCTAACTGCAACCTATTATGAATGATATGATCTAACATAAGTCATGAAATAATGTTATGCATGCAAATCAACATGTAATCTATACCACTTGTACATTTTGAAAATAAAGTTTATCGTTGAAATATATGTTTATGACATCTTGTCAAGTTACAAAATACTTTACAAGTATTTACATAGAAACGACATCCTACAATAGTCGTTTAATGATTTATCAAGAAATTATAGGTTTTCGTCGCAAAACAATATACTTTGATAATTCGTGAAAGTGGCTAAGTGGCCTCGAAAAGCTAGTCGTAAAATAGTGAATATCGAGTGTTAGGAAACAAACTCAATGGTTTTAGAAAGCTTGTAACATTATCTAAAAGTCGTAACACTGAACTTTTGTCCATACGAGTCTCGATCCTAGATAAAAATAATGATGAAGTGAGGTAGTCGGGATAAAAATGCAGTTTCTGGGAAATTCTCGGAAAAGTTTGAGAGGTCATAAGTTACTCGATATAAATCCGATTGACGAACTTATTAATCAATGCAAGTATTCTTGAATCCAGCTACTACAAAACTAACTTATTAATCAATAAACTGTCAGAGTCTAAAATATGACTATAAAAACGTGTTTTTATAATGACATAAGATATGCAAGCCGAAAAGTAAAAAAGAAAAAGAAAATACACTATGTACGTACTTTTGCATGCATTAAAACTCCCTTTTTCCTTCTATTTAATCTCCAATTTCTGAATTGTGATGCAACTGCTTAACCACAAGAACAATAACAACAACAAGAATGATGACAATGGTTAAACCAGTGATGGTTGTTGGAGTCGATGAAAGCGAGGAGAGCTTTTTTGCTCTTGAATGGACATTGGATCGGTTCTTAGTACCCTCGGCACCAAACCCACCATTCACACTGATCATCGTTCACTCGAAACCTTCTGCAACTTCTTCTATGAATTTCTCCATTGCCGGTAATTGATACGATCAATCTTGATGAATGGTGACGATTTTCTTTTCTGCATGTATTACATTATATATTACTATATATACTAAAAGCCAGGGAGGAAAACAGTACCAACTCCACGCATTAATTGCCATCTTTCGTAAATTGGCAACAACAGCCCCTGAGTTTCAACTGGCGTTACAAAGCAAGTCCTTTAGCAATGCAATCTTTCGCAACTTGGCAAAACCCCGAGGTTCAAGTGGCGTTGCAAAATAAGTCCTTTAGCATTAATTGCTATCTATTGCAATTTGGCAAAAATAGTCCCTAAAAGTGTCATTACAAAGTAAGTCCTTTTGAACCGCGAAAATAGTCCCTAAGGTTTTAATTGTATTTGCAAAGCCTTTGGCCAAAACAAATTTTCCTGGTCATTCATCAGTTCCAAATTCACGCCTACAAAAGCAATCCCACACAGATCGCTGGTTTTCCCTCACTGTATATACTAAAGATCAGGGAAGAGAGAGAATAACAACCATGCATTAAATGCAAACTTTGCCAAATTGGCAAAATGGCCCCGAGGTTCAAGTGTGCAAAAATAAGTCCTTTATCATTAATTGCAATCTATAGCAATCTGGCAAAAATAGTCCATGAGGTTTAAGTGTCGCTATGTAAGTCCTCGTAGAATTAATAACTATTTATAGCAACCTGGCAAAATTGGTCCCTAAGGTTTAAGTGTCGCTACAAAGTAAGTCCTTTTAAGCCAATCCCGCTGCATCGCGCGGGTTTCTACACTCGTATATACTATTTGTTGGGGAAGAAAACAGTACAAAGCATGCATTAAATGCAAAGTTTCAAAACTTGGCAAAAAAACCCCCGAGGTTCAAGTGGCGCAAAATAAATCCCGATGCATTAAATGCAAACTTTCCCAACTTGGCAAAAACATCCCCGAGGTTCAAGTGGCGCTGCAAAATAAGTCCTGCATCATTAATTGCTAACTATAGCAACTTGGCAAAATTAATCCTTAAGGTTTAAGTGTCGTTGCAAAGTAAGTCCTTTGAAGCCAATCCCGCTGCATCGCGCGGGTTTACACACTCGTTTTTCACTAAATGTCATGAGATTAATTGTAGGTATGGATATATTGTCGCACGTTGATGAGGATTTGAAGAACATCGCTACCCGTGTTACGGAAAAGGCAAACGCGCTTTGTGTTTCTAAATTGGTAATTTGTAACTCTAGTTTTTGTTAGCATTGTCACAAAATAATTGTTCATTACCAAAAATATATAATTAAGTGTTTTAAAGTATATACGTTTGAATTTTTTTTTTGGTCCGATCGATGTTGAAGTGAATCAATGTATTGTCCATCTCATAAAGGTACCGATTTATGCAGGTGAATGATGCAAAAATCGAAACTGTGGAAGGGGATGCTCGAACGCTTTTATGTGATGCTGTGGAGAGGCACCATGCTACCATGCTGGTTGTTGGTAGCCATGGTTATGGAGCAATAAAAAGGTGAGCTATGATCTATTTGTGTCTAAGTACAAAAACACTAGTTGCTCGACATGATCTCGTATGTACCTTAACATGGTATCAAAATGCCATTTGTAGGGCGGTTTTGGGGAGTGTGTTTACTATGTTACACACCATGCTCATTGCACCGTGATGGTCGTGAAGAAACCAAATGCAATACATGACGAGAATCATCATTAGGTTCACATAATCGACGTCCAATAAGCAGCGATATTAGTCGCTAGCAGCTACTATGATCTCGATCTAATCAGTATGCTTGCTAAATTACATCTATCCATGAGGTTGTTGCGATATTTTTGTTTCTGCCTCTCCTGGCAATATGCACAACGCAATGGTGGGTCATCGAGCATACCTGAATTTAAAGACCATTAGGCCAAACATGGCATTGTTGGGTCAGCTTTTCATGAACAAGAGTTTAAATTGGCCGGATTTTCAAGATGCAGTGGTTGAAGGGCAGAGAAACCGTCTTGGTGAGATAAAGGTGCTTGTTGTTGTCTGTCTTCCGCTTTCTTTTCTCTTTTTTTTCTCACCTGCACACCCGCACTAGCCGGAGGTCTCGTTGGAAGCAGTCTCTCTACTCCCAGGTTTATCCTGGGATAGGGGTAGGATCTGTCTACATTTTCACCTCCCCCATACCCCGCTCCGGCGGGATTGGGTTTCGTTGTTGTTGTCGTTGTTGTTGTTATAAATAATGTGTTGGAATTGAAAGTATGTATCTTGCGTAAGTTTGATTCCACTTTTGACAAGTATATATCCAATCAAAAAATAGATTAATGTAGGTTAAGATTTTTGTTTCAGGTAACCATGCATGGTACACATAAACTCAAATCGAGTAGAGTTGTGCGTTAAAAACATTAAATTCTTGAAACAGGGCTAAAGAAGTAAGCCCAAAACTTAAACCAAAATGATTGACATTTGACCAAGTTGTAGGGGACTTGGGGTGTAAAAAAACCGAAAATACCAAATAAACCGAAGTTAAACCGAACTGAATTAATAACTTAATCGAATTTGCTAAAACCGAAACAAAGTACTAATTCGGTTTTTAAATTAGATATGGATTTAGCAGTCTAAACCGAAAACCGAATTCATATAAATATATATTTTTTTATATATTTATATATATTTTTTCATATATTTACATGCATATAAATAGTATTAAAATGTTATCTTAACATTATAAATACTTTTTATGTTCGATTTTTTTTTTTTGCTAAATATATATGTAATTATTAATTTTTTATAAATAAATAGTGAAATTGTGTTATTCGGGTAAACCAAAGAACCGAAACGAATTCAAATTCTTTTTTACTCGTTCAATTGAATTTTAATTCGGTTCGGTTCCGTTTTCGAGTTGACAAAAAAAAATTAACTGAACGAACCGAGCTGAACTAACCGAACAACCCGATAACCGAACTGATCAACACCCCTAGCAAGTTGCATGAGTGTTGGACACAACTACGTTCTGAATACAAGTGCATGCATGTCTTTACGAAGACGATAACAGAGAAGAGGCTACATTCACAAAAAAAATTATAAAATTATATTCATATAATGATTTGTAACCGAGGATGGAGCTTTATCAAGGGGTGGGCCCTGGCCCCTCCAAAATTTCTTATCCTTAATGTATTTAATAACTGAATTAGTGCTAAAAATTTTTGTTTTGACAATATGGCCCCTCTGAAATTGGAAATTGATATTACAGCCCCCCAATAATTTGGTTTAACCTCCGTCAATGTTTGTAACCAATTGTGGAGCCATTGATGAAACTATAAAAATAGGTTGTGGAGGGCAATTTTTTTTTTTTTGACAATAGCAACAAAATGCGAAAGAAAAAAACTAGAATCGAAATGATAAATCGAGTATTGTTACTTAGAGATGAAAGATTTATAAGGTTTTAGAGTGTTGAATGTTGGATTTTAGTATGTGGACGGGGGAAATAGAGTCTTGCGAAGAGAGCACTCTCGAAGAAAAGCTCAAAATTAACACAAAAATCTCATCTTTTTTAGCACCGCCCTCATACTATACAAGTGCATCCTACCGTCCTGAGGACTAAAAAAAAAAAAATATATATATATATATATATATATATATATATATATATATATATATGGTATCAGACTATATTTTGTGGGTATTATTTTATATATATATTTTTTAGGGGCAATTTCATATTTCCCCTCTTTTTAGTTGGAAATTTCATATATACCCAAACATGCATTAAAAACATTGTACATTATGCATTCAACACTTGCACTTTGGGTATATATGAAATTAATTATGAAACTAGGGTGATATATGAAATTAATCATATTTTTTAAATGTAGCATTACTTAATAAACAACGCCTCCACTAGGCCAGGAGAATTGTCGAAGCTATTCTTTGTGAGGTAAACAATTACTGATGTCAAAAAAACACTCGAGATCAAAGTATTCCCGCCAATCTACACATTTTTTTGAAAACAACACCTCTTATATTCTCTCTATCTTCTATATATCCTCAGTAAAAATAAATAAATAAATAAAAACTTTTGACACCCAACAAGCATCTTTTTATTCAGCACTATCATATGTTTTCAGTATCTTTATCTCTTTTTCTAAACGAATAAATTTACTTAAGATGTTAAGTTATATATTTAACGTGTCTTTATTTCATATCGAGAATTGAGTAACCACATAAGAATGAATCATCATTTCACCATGTATATACTTTGTCGCTGTACTTCTTTTTTTTTGCAGATATTGTGAATTTGCTAATTTGATTTCATTGTGTCTTTCATTTTGAATCGATAAAAACCACGTAAGTATAAATATTCATTTCATAAGTAAGTTTCATACATTGATTTGATGTTACGATAATGCAAATAACGACAACTAATTAACTATCTCACAATATATACATCACAAATCTATCTCACATATCTTAAGCACAATCATTTAGTTGATGAGTTTCTTACGCAACATGAGATGTCATTAAAACACAAGTCCTTTGGTAAACATACAAAGACATATTTGGTTTATTATTATTATTATTATTATTATTTTAACTACATTCGACATGGTTTATTACTTCATCTTTCTTTTCTTTTTGCAAGACATGATCGGTCACTCACCAACCAATATTAGATTATAGAGTAACATATCGGGGTACGTACACGATAGAACATAAAGAGGGAAGATGAAACGCTACAACTTGTTGACGATAATGTTTTTGCCATTATACCGACCACTTGACAATTTACAGTGTTTTTGATACATAATCAATCAAGGGCAACATAATAGTTTAATACATTTAGACATATGACCATCATATTGTTTTTTTTAACAGCGAAATTTATTAGAAATGAAGGAAAAAGCGAGAAAATTCTCCTTGCAAAAGAGAACGATTAGAAAGGATTAGAAACCCAATCATTCCAAGCCATATGCATCATAGAAGCTCGGGACTTTAATTTATTAAACGATGTTAAGACAATCAAATCAAAAATGTCACTTCTTCTAATCGGATTGTTGTTGAACACCACCGAGTTCCGAAAAAGCCAAAAGATCCAAATAGAAGCTATAACAGTCACCTCAAACTTTATCTTCTTCTCACTTGATCTTGAAGAGCCAACCAAAATATCATACCACTCTTGTATGCTATCCCCAATTGAAATCGTTACGTCACACCATCTTGATATTTTTCTCCAAACTTGATTAGCCACTTCACAACCCCGAAAACAATGTATGCTTGTTTCAATACCATAAAATGAAGTTTTTGTTTGTAATCGAATATTAAGTAGTGCAACAAAAACCTATGTTCTAGGCTTTAAATGACCAAAAAGAGGATAATAAACGTGTGAGTTATAGCCGTTTCAAGTCGGGAAAACCCTCCTAACAACTCACTTTTTAAAACTTTGGTATAAAAGGAAATGATTATTTTGTTTTTCTAAGTATTTCTCGCATGTGAAAACTTTGTAAAACCTTATTACAAATTTATATGGGTGATAAAACTTTCTAAAACTCATAAGCATATAGAACATATCGTATTGTTCCTAAGGCGCCTTATTGTATTAGGTTGCGGTTAGGGTACTTTATTTCATTCAAGCTTGCATACTTATTTTCGTTATCACTTGTCACACCCCGCCGAAGGCCGAAACGCGAGGTGCGACACAATCAATATACATCGCAAAAGATATATAGAATAATACCAAACATAATACATAACATAAACCCCAACGATTACATTGTTGATTCAGAAATACATGTCTAAAAAGTTAAACACATCATTTGTCTTAATACAAAAGTTTATAAGATGGTCATCATTTTATTCTGGCACTTGACCAAAATAAAGTCCATGTATGGAGTCATTTAGGTTCTACCTTAACTTGATCATCTGAAAAGCATGATAAAAATGGTCAACTATGAAAATTGTTGGCGAGTCTCACAATATTTTGTACACCAATAAATAGTTCCAAATATCGTTTCCAAATAGTCTGAAGACGATCAAAAGGTTTGTAAAAGACAATTACAAAATCGATCTCATGTCATCCTTAAGAAAACTCCCGTCTTCGAGTAAAATGATCAAAGATTTAAAGCTAAGTAATAAATTTTTTTAACTTAATTCTCTATCTCATCAAACAAGAATTGACACAAAATTAAGTTAAATAGCTAAATATTACTGAGCTCTATATTCTTAATAACTCAACTAGATTATGGAATTTTCTTAACAACACATAAGCCATGTCATCCAACTACATGGATCTACGAAAAAAAATTCAAGTCATTTGCCAGAAGTATATATATGTAAAACATATATAAAATAAAGTACTATAATGTTTTATTCAGGGCCACTACTTAAATGCATTCAACCGATCCCTTAGTTCCCGCAGAACTATAACAGTCACAATCACCCATAAACAAAGTTAACGCCTCTATAAATGTTATCGTCCAGTCAACTATATTGGTTACCTAGATAACTTAAGGCAAAGATCTAGTACTATGCACTCTCGACATAAGGAGTGAGGAGTGGTTAATTCCTAATAACGCTATCCATAAGTATCTCAACCGGTGCACATCAGGATTTCAAGAAAAATCATAATTATCAAGGCATGGGTCAAAAGTTCAAGTCAAGTTCAAAAGAGTTCAAATATGCCAAAGAGTTCAAAACTAATAATAATAGTTCAAAATCAAGCTCAAGGGTTCAAAATACCCTAAAGGTTCAAATAGAGAAAATAATCACAAGTCATAAAAATTTCAAGTAAAAACATTTTATCATGCTTTCCACCCCAAAAGATAGTAAAAACTGTAAAAGAGATGATGTTACAAACTCACCTTAAGAAAAGGTAGTTACGGTAAGACGCGAATGACCAAATACGACCTGGGAACCTCAAAGAACATGTATCTCTACAATCGACCTAAAGTTTCATCCGAAAATAACACTTTAATCATAATGACACAAATACACAATTATGTCCCTATTTTTTGGTCGTAACGGGTGGCCTTTTTACCAAGTTAAATTTAACCACTACCCAATCCCTTCTAGTATGTTTTAATATAGTGTCTTAGGCATCTCATAGAATTTTCCCAGAATTTATTAAAGACTATTACCCGACCTATTTGACCCGACTCCAAAAACGGTCAAATCTAGACATACAAAAGTAATTTGAATGGCAGAGGGACTAAATGAAGATATTATGGTTAGGGCCAATGGAAGAATTTATATACAATATAAAAGTACTTCCCATAGTAGTTTTAAGCAAGGATTTGACATAGTTTATGATTTCTAGACCAAATACTACAATAATTTCAACTAAGTAGTTTTAGTATTTTAAATATAACACGAGCATATCGGGACGTTTAAACAACGTTAAAATTAAAAACGTGGGTCGTAGATACGTTCCTTGACACACGTTCCTAATAATTTAGACGTAAACTATAAAAGTGACACGATAAGTACAAAACTAACTTGTCAACATAAAAAATAGCTAAAAAATGATAGTGATGGTTATTATGCACTAACCAAATATTTGATGGCTGTCACAGTATCCTCTCGTTAAGGGAATTCAATCCCTGAATTCACTCTGTTAATCTTGAGACGTAGCGCTTTCAAACAACCGCGGGTACATGCGCTTCATTTCGTCCTCACGCTCTCAAGTAAACTCTGGTCCTCATCGTGAATTCCATCATAATTTCACGATAGGAACGTGGCTCTGTCTCAGTCACTTGACCTCACGTTCCATGATCTTGATCAGCTCCTCAACAATGTAAACTCTTGTCAATCTAGATCTCGTCTAGTGGTACATGAAGTTCCACATCGGCTAGGCATTTCTTCAGGTTTGGCACATGGAACGTGCCGTGGATGCCATTTAGTTCTTCCGGCAACCTCAAGGGTTAGACTACAGGACCCATAATTTCAACGATCTCGAATGGTCCAACATATATTGGTGGAAGTTAACTCCTCTGGCCAAAATGTACAATACCTTTCCAAGGTGATACCTTAAGTGATACCTTGTCCCCAACGTTGAATTCCAAAGGCTTGCGCCGATTGTCTGCATAGCTATTTTGGCGATCTCTCGCCACCTTAATTCTGTCATTGATCTGAAAAATCTTGTTTGTCGTCTCCTAAACAATCTCTGGTCCAATCAACTTTGTCTCTCTAACTTCTGCCCATATAATGGGTGATCAGCATTTCCTTCCGTATAGTGCTTGGAAATGAGCACATTTAATGCTTGAGTGGTAACTATTATTGTAGGAAAATTTATCTAAAGGGAGATGTGTATCCCAGTTTCCTCTAAAATCAATAGTACAAGCTCGAAGCATATCCTCCAAAGTCTGTAGAGTACACTCACTTTGACCATCGGTCTGAGGGTGATAATAAGTACTCATATCCAATTGTGTTCTTAAAGTATCCTGTAGTGTCTGCCAAAATCGTGAAGTAAACATACTGTTGTGATCTGATATAATAGACACAGGCACTCCATGCTTTGCAACGATCTCGTTGAGGTAAAGCCTTGCTAGTTTATCCATATTATACTTCTCGTGGATTGGTAAGAAATGCGCAGATTTGGTCAATCTATCAACAATGACTCAAATCGCGTCATGTATACTGCTGGTTCTCGGCAGCTTAGTCACAAATTCTAGAGTAATTTTTTCCCATTTCCACTCGGAGATCTCTGGCTTTGAAGCAGTCCCAATGGTGTCGAATGTTCAGCTTTAACTTTAGAACAAGTGAGACATTTGCTAACATACATAGCAATGTCTTTTTTCATGTCTGGCCACCAATACAAGTCTCTTAAATCATAGTAAATCTTATCCGCTCATGGATGTATAGAGTACTTTGTTGTATGAGCTTCGTCCACAATCATGGTTCTCATGTCGCCTAACAACGGAACCCAAATTCGATCTACAAAATAAAGTCCACCATTATCTCTTCTTTCAAACTGTTTGTCCAACCCTTGCAACATTTTTACTGGAGTACTAAAAGTCTTTAGCGGCCTCTCTATATGTTTCCAAAATCGTAGCCTTGATACCCAAATGTATCGCCATGCTCATCGCTCGAACTCGTCTTGGCTTAATCCTTTCTTTTCTGCTCAGTGCATCTGCTACTACATTCTCTTTACCAGGATGGTAGCAGATCTCTTAGTCATAATCACTAGAAGCTTCATCCATCATCTCTGACGCATATTCAGCTCCTTCTGATCAAAGATATGTTGGAGGCTTTTATGGTTTGTATAATAATACTTTTGGTGCCATACAAGTAATGCCTCCAAATCTTTAAAACGAATATTACTGCGCCCAACTCTAGGTCATGAGTAGTATAGTTCTTCTCATGGGTCTTTAACTTGCATGATGCGTATGCAATTACTTTATTCTTTTGCATCAATACGCATCCTAAGCCTTGACCAGATGCGTCACAGTATACGACGAATCCTTCTGGTCCATCAGGAGGTGAGAAAATCGGTGCACCACACAACTTATCCTTCAACGTCTGAAAGGCTTCCTCTTGCTTATTACTTCAGTCAAACTTCTTATCTTTATGTGCCAGAAAGGTAAGAGGTTTGGCCTTTTTCAGCATAAATACCCCTACCTAGCACAATCTAGGTTACACTTTTATTCCCAAGTTCCATAGGACGACTCACAGAGGCTGAAACACAAGTTTCAATGCTAGAAACATCAAAAGATCAAAGAATTACACATCATAAACATTGTTTATCTTCGGTTTGATCATTATGTATTTCATTAATCTTTCATTTTCTTATTGCTTGTAATGGAAGGCTAAGCCATTAGTGCTTACCTTGTTATGACTCTATTCACTTTAATCACATGATTGTTATGTTTATTTTGGATGTATTGTGGATGATTTATATGTGTATATAGACTTATGTCCTTGCATAGACAATGGCTACGTGTTGATAGTAATTATTAGTAGGTGGCCATCTGAAATCTAATTACTTGAATCATATATGATGACGTATAGTCTGGAGTCGGGTCATAAACCCGACTACAGCCCAATACTCACAAGCCCGGCACGAACTCGGCCGACATCAATAAGCGCTTGGGCTCACGGCCCAAGCCCATATCTATTTACCGAATAGATATCCGATCTCTTCTAAAATAAGGGGATAATCATTCCCAACCGACTTAGGCGGGATACTGAAGGTTGGGGAACACGAACCAACAAGGATTCCGTACGTATATAAAGGGAACCATATCCCTCGTTTAAGGTACGATCTCATAACCCTAAAACTCCTAAAACCTTAAAACCGATTACTCACTCTCACGCCGAGGATAATCGTGGGGAGACAATCCCACGGTGAAGCCTAACGGTGTTTCTTGTCTCTAGTGCGCAGTCTCAAGCAGCAATTTAATTGGTACGAGAACCGAGCTCCAAACCAGAACGCCCAATTTTGTATCAACAAGTGGCGCCATCCGTGGGACCCAATACTAAGAACCGACACTAGAATGACAAAGCACTCCGTAATCACCGATCGCAATGACCTCATGGGAAGAAGTCGCAAAGTGGGCTAACCCCAAGCGACCCCTGGGACAACCACGCTAAAAATAAGGGATCAGGCCAAGACTTGATCTTCCCTTTGGTGGAACCGCGACTGAACAACCTAAGCCACCACAACCACCACGAGTGGAGTAGACCCACTGCGACCGCCTTTACTACTCCCTTCCAATCGGTGCCGAAACTAACCCGACAAAGGTACCGGAGGCACCGTGACCGAATAAGGGTATAGCGGCAGAAACAAACGCACCCACTCTTGAGGGGTCGCCACGCCGGAAGTTAGCTTAAGTTTTCGTATCCCAAAACTATGAAACATTAACAGCCCTCATGCAAGAGGAAGAGAAGAAGAGATCAGGTCGGAACTTGAAAGCCCGACTCAATTTCGATTCTCAATACTGAAGCTTCCCCACGAGCTATCGAAAGAGAAGCGGAAAAGAAAGCCGACCCCAGATTCAATAGAATCGGGAGGAGAATCGAGGGTGATGAGACATCTCACTCGCAACACTTGAGTGATAGTGATGGAGAAGAACGGCGCACCGCTGTCTATGCCGACATGGGTAGCCGTAAAGTACATGACGACCAGGACGAAAGCATTCCCCAAGTGAGAGCCCCTCGATCCGCACTATAAGTCGACTTTGAGGACATTCGCGCAAACGCCGTAGAAGGGAAACTCATCTTCCGATAACTCCTGACAACGAGGATAGCGATACAGGACATTGGAAGTCTAGAAACAGACGCGACAACCAAGAGGAAGACATGTCTCTCCCATGGCGCCGTCAGAAAGTGGATGCGTCACCGTGACGCATTAGTGATTTCTCTGAAAACAAGAAGAGGCGTATGCCTACAAATGTCAAGACCTATGATGGAACAGATCCCGACGATCACCTAAAAATCTTTGAATCAGCCGCGACCATTGAGAATTGGCCACAACCAATGTGGTGCCACATGTTTAATTCCACGCTAGTGGGAAGCGCTGAACTGGTTCAACAAACTCCCACGAAGGAGCATAAATGGTTTTGAGGAGTTGAGAAAGCGCTCCGCCTAAATTTTACTCAACTAAAAAGTGCGCTAAAAACCCCGTCGAACTCGCCAGGATAAAGCAGCACCAAGGAGAATCTACGAGCGCATTCATGGAACGCTTTAAGGATGAATGCATGCAAGTTAAAGCATGCCCTGAGGTACTAAAGATCTCTGGCTTCATGAACGGGATCAATAATCCATAACTCATCAAGAGATTGAACGACAAGATCCCTGAGACCTTTGATGAACTCATGAAGCGCCTCGTCTTTTGTCCAGGAGAAGCCGCCAGCGGATAGCAAAAGGAACTACTGAAAGTTACCGGTCACAGGAACAACCCGGGAGACAATCGAACGATCGAGGTAGTAACCGTATTAGAGCTATCGCAGCGAGGAGCCGCAGAGATAATGACAAGTACACTCCCCTGATCAAAACCCCAAAGGAAATACTCGCAACGGAAGGTGCGAATTTCCAAGACCGCCGCATGCGCATACCCCGTAAGATCGGCGACCGAATGGATATCTGTGACTACCACGCAAGGGTCACACCACTAACGAATGTGTCCAAATTGCGCCAACTCATCGACAAGATGGTCAAAGAGGGTAGACTAGACCACTTGGTTAAAAACATTAAAGATGGAAGAGATAAACAAAAGAATGGAAGCAAGAAGGAGACACCCAAAGATAAGGCCGACACAATCTACATGATACAAACGGGCAACTAATCACTAGACAAAAGGTCACCAGAGTTTTCCGAAGAAGTTTAAATCTCTTTCCCTACTCTAACCATGACAACGCAGTGAGCAGCCACTCACCATTGAAATAAATGCCGGGGGTCACGATATACACCGCATGTACATTGATGGTGGGGCATCGGCAAATATCATGTATGAGCATTGCTTTAAAAGACTACGACTCGAAATACGTAGCCGCTAAACCCGGCCAAAGACAATACCATCGGTTTCACGGGTGAAAAGATATGGCCCATGGGGCAATCTGCGATTACTAGTCGCAGATTGGCAATGCAGAGCACTCTACGACAACCCGATGGATTTCATGGTGATCAAATCCCCTCGCCATACAATGGCATCATTGGGAGACCCGATATCACCATGCGCTACGTGCCATCGACATGCCGCGACGGATGCTTAAATTCCCAGAGAAGGGGGGCATTGTTACTCTTTACAATGCCACAATACCAAATGAGAATGTAACGCGTTTACATGCGAAATGGCACCGATTCAAACAAAGGCGCCAAAGTCCCCAATTTGAAGGTCGCGATTCACCCGTAATACCCGAACAGAAATAACCATCGAGGGTCATTGTCGGACAACGCAAAGCGTACTGCGCGCGCCCTACAAAAGAACGTGGATATTTTCGCGGGAGCCAAAACATATGATCGGGTGCCACGCCGATCACAGAGCATAAACCGAGAATCCGGCACAGGGTACTCACCGATACGCCGAAGAAGCGTGCCAAGCCCCGTGAGCGCGCAAGCAATTCGCAGAGGTACGTAAATTGGTAAATGCAGAATTATGCGGAAGTCTACTACCACGACCGCTTTCTAACCCAAGAATGGTCAAAAAGCTTACGGTAGTCGCGAATGTGCGTAGACTTCACCGACCTTAACAAAGCATGCCCACAGATCGCTATCCATTACCGAGATAGATCGAAAATAGAGTCCTTGTGCGGATACCCGCTAGTGTTTTCGACGCTGCATAAAGGGATATCATCGATACGATGGCTAAGGAAGACGAGGAAAAACAACCTTCCACACAAGCCAAGGCGCATCGTTATACAAAAATGCCCTTTGGCTTGAAGAACGCGGGTGCCACCTATCGCTTAGTAGACAATGCCTTTGAAAAAAGTGGGCCGCAACTCGAAGTCTATGTGGATGACTGTCATCAAAAGCCATACCGAAGTTGAGCTTGTGCGCGACATAGAAGAGAAATTCAAGACTCTACGAGAGGTCAACATGAAGCTGAATCCTAAGAAATGCACCTTCGGCCATCAAGGCATGTTCCTAGGATACCGATAGAACCTCGACGGCATAAAACCTTGTCCGAAAAGACAAAGGCGGTAATAGAACTTCCTCACCGCAAGACGCAAGGAAGTCCAATCTCTCAACTAAAACCGGCCGCCTAAACAAGGTTCCTCGCTCTAAGTCACAGAAAGTCATTACCTCTTTTCAAAACACTCAAGAGGTGTATGAAAAGAGTGATTTCCGTGGACGACGGAGGCTAAGAAGCCTTCACTACACTCAAACAAAGATCTAGCAACGCCCCAACACTCGTTGCACCCCGACCAGGGGAAGAGTCGATCATGTATTTATCAAGAACTCATAAGGGCCAAGAAGTTAGCTACTAATGATAGGGACTCAAGCAAACCCCTATCTATTTTGTAAGCAAAGCGCCAAGAAGACGGAGATGAACTACATGCCATGGAAAAGTTAGTCTTGGCATTAGTGTTTGCCGCCAGTTTACTACGCCGTACTTCCAAGCGCATCCGATAGTGGTAATCACAGATCAACCCATCAAGCAGATCATCTCCAAACCTCGATGCATCGGATCGACTCGTAGTGGGAGTGTGTTGCTAGGCGAACACAACATCTCTTACGCACCACGCACCGCAATAAAAGGACAGTTCCGCGACTTCATCATCGAGAAGCCGACATTACCGAGCGCGTACCCACACCAAGACGTAAGGAACTACAAGATCCATGGATTTTGTTTACGATGGATCCGCATGCGAGACGGATCGTGAGCTGGCCTCATTCTCACAAACCCGAGGGAATGGAATTCACTTACGCGACCGCGCTTTGAATTTACCGCGACAAACAATGAGGCGTATACTAAGCTCTAATCGCCGGACTACGCATTGCAGAATGGGTGTACGTGAACTTGAAGCAAATGTAGACTCGGCTAGTAGCCAACCACGGTTGGGCTAATACGTGGCCAAAGAAGAGAATATGATTCAATATCTTGAGAAGACTAAGACACTGATCAAAGGCTTTGACAGATTTACTATCAAGCAAGTCCCTAGAGGAGAAAATCGCAAGGCAGACGCACTAAGCAAGATCGCCTCGACAAGCTTCGCACACTTATCAAAGCAAGTGCTGGTGGAAACACTCAAAAGCAAATCAATATCGGAGATAGAAGTCTCCGCTGTCATAGAGGAGGATGGCCCTACATGGATGACACCGATTACGGAATTCCTACGCAAGGAACATTACCCCAAGAATGCATGAAGTCAAAAAAATACGGCAAGACAAGCGCAGAGATTCAATTGAGACAACATATTATACCGACGTTCTTCCTCCAACCATGGCTCCGCGTTGGCCCTCTACAAGCAAATTACGCCGCGAGAAATCCATGAAGGTTCATGCAGATGCACGCAGACCGCGATCCGTTGTAGCACGCGCCATGCGATCGTGATACTATCGCCAACCATGCATCGAGATGCGCAGGACTTAATAAGGAAGTGCAATGATTGCCAAGTTCATAGACCCATCCCGCGCCAACCACAAAGACGAGCTAACGCCAATCACGGCGCCATGGCCATTCTACAAATGGGGCATTGATATTGCATGTCCTTTTCCAATAGCAAAGCAGCGGTCTCAAGTTTCTCCTAGTAGCCATAGACTACTTCACCAAGTGGATCGAGGCAAAAGCAGTGGCGACAATCACCGCAACCGTGTGAAACGCTTTGTCGGGACAACATTGTATGCCGCCGGATTACCGGTGAAATCATCTCGGACAATGGGAAACAATTCTGCGAAAACCCCTTCAAAGATTGGTGCGAGAAGTTAAACATCACCCAACACTTCGCTCGCTACGCACTCCACAAACCAATGGCTTAGTAGAGCGCGCAAAACCAAGCCCGGGCGAAGGAATCAAAGCGCCGCTGGATAGGCACAAAGGAAGGTGGGTCAAGAACTTTCGCGATGTACCGGGCGCACCGCACCTCCATAAAACCAAAGACGGGACACCCCTTCTAGTCTATGGGACGAAGCCGTTATACCAACCGAGATCGGCATGCCAACCATCCGCATCGCGAGATCAATGTGACAACAAACGACGATGAAAGACGTGTCGACTTGGATCTGCTGGAAGAAAGACGCGAACGCTGCAGCCCATACGGGAGGCAAAGTCGAAGTCAAAAATGAAAGGCTACTATGATGCTAAGGTACGCAGTTGTTTCATTCACCAGCGACTTTGTCTACCGTACAATGAGGCGAGCCACGCAGAAGATACACTGGTAAGCTCGACCAAAATGGGAAGGACCCTATGAGGTTATCAAGCAATAGGCACAAAGGCCAGATGTGCTACGAGGCTTGGATGGTCGTGACCTACCAAGACATGGAACATCGGCAACCTCAAGAGGTGCTACCTATAAGAATGGTACCAAGACAATACAGACGCTTCAAGACTTTCGCTCTCAATAAACATTCATGTATTCATCTTTATTTTTCATATATACTATTTTCTTTGTTATCTCTCAAAAAACTTGCAAGTATCAATAAAATGCCGCGGTTTCTAGCTAACTCCGCGACACATTTTAAGTTGTTATCTCCATATACTGTATGTCTTTAACAATTTTTTATTTCTTGCCCACGATGGCGCATGCACTACTTAATAAACCCACGATGCTAAAAGGATAAGTTAACCTACTAAATAACTTGTTGAGTAAGAGGGTTGCAAACCCATCAACATCGGATCATGTATCCTTGTTAAACACCTTGTTCTCGAGACGTTGGAATAAGATATGTGCGTAACCCACGATGGTTGCGCAACAACAAGACACGCATCGCTTAACAACTTAGGAACCAAGACACTTGTTTCCTCAATGTGATATGTACAAAGACGCTGAATATCATACCATACACGATTATGATAAAGTACTTGGAATTATTTCTCAAGTAGACTAGGATTTTTCGTACATGATTATGGATTTTCTATATATTTGCACCGGCGACACGCTTGTCTCTTCGGCAACAAATACATCTTTTACGCACGCATTACAGATACATATACATTGCAAATATCCACAAAGAAGAAAGAGACTTTCATTCATAACCACGAAGTTATTACAAGAGAGTTATTTTGCAACATATCGCTACCGCATAACGCTTAAGTGAAGAGGTGCCAACGTGACTTGTTGCACCTTTAACTTCAATAACACTTTTCAACACGTCTGCATCTTGATGCGACACGGTGGCCACACCGACCGCACCCCATCGCACCTGGCAAGTGAGCCGCACCAACCCCGCACAAAATAGCTTTACCTCGCAATACCTTCTTTTTAGCAAGACGGGTCGCATGCGCCCAAGACCTCCTCAAAGGTACCTCTTTTTCCAAAGCAAAGGGATTCGGCTATCCCTAGGACGCAAACACAGTACTTGCATCCGAGACTCATGGGGCTTCAAATAATAGTCCACCAGTGTGCAGATCCTCGCGACGATGACGCCAAGGTCAACCCCGCCATAATAACATTTATCGGATAATCTTGATCGCCAAGCTTCAAATCATTGGGAGCTCTAAATCTTTCATTCTCTGCATGGCAATAACCAAATGATCATATGACTCGATCATAATTCGGTACCTTATCAAACGCCACCTTCAACAGTTTTGCCTCGTGGAGCTCTTCAATTGCTTCGATTTACCACGCCCGTGAGACCGCACAACCTCCCCGGCATTAACCACTCCGATTCCGTGGTATTAAGGGCAGCTAGGCGGATACCGTGGCCTATGAGCCACCTGGCCCGCTATTGTGACATAAGCCGAGGATACAACTCCTCGCCATATTCAATGCTAAGCTTCCGCAGCTTTGCCTCCTCACCTCCAATGACCAAACTCACAAGAGCCCCAAGCTCCCCAACTGCGCTAAACAAATTTTCCTTACCCCGCTCCAGATGTTTAGTACCCAATGCACGCAGACTTATCTCCGGCAAAGATCAAGACGCTCTTGATTTATTTGGCACATTAGCGCCATTTTGTCATCGGCCTGCTTTTGAGCCGTAGCGCCAAATCCTTGCCTCTGCATGGGCGCTATCCAGCCATACCGGTGCTGGCCATACCCAACGGCTATTGTTTGGTCCTTTGTGAATCTTGGTTCACCCCACCCGCTACTCAGCCTTTCACCTTCAATTAGTGCACCGATGTGTGGAGACCGCACCAATTCTTCAACCAATTGCTCCATGGGCGATCCGATCGACCGGTCTTCATTATCCCGCTCTGCGCTCGAATGCGTGAATGTATAGGACTAGCCTGGGGGTGATTCTATCACCTGCTCCTCCTCGCTAATGATCACCAAATGAAATGTTAGATTAACAACTAGCATATCAACCAACAAACGGAAATATATATATACGCTTTACTCACTGTGGCTCAGCGACATCGCGAAGGGTGCGAAGACGCTTCATCCGTGGAGGATACTTTCACAGTCTGAACCACGGGGCGTTTTTTCCTTGATGGGCCCGCACCATCATCCCTTCGGGTCCTTTTACGACTAAGCCCGGATTCTTCTTCTTCCTCTTCCTCCATAGGGTAAGCCACGCTACGGGCGGTGGTCGTATACAAGAGAAGTTACTCGATTAGGGCGGCTTTGTAGGGTGTTACCTCCACTGGATCGAGGAACTGTTCCTGTCTCCCCGCATTCAAATTTATGACGCCCGCGGTAGCCAGATTGGCTCCTCTCCTTCTCTCAACGGCCGTGTACTGTCACCACCTCAATCGGCTTCGCCAAGCTTAACAACAAGAAAGAGGTCCATCTCTGCGCAATAGGAAACAAACAAACAAAGATTGGTTATATAATGTGGGAACAAAGGAAGATAATTTTACTACAAAAGGAGGTGCGAAGAACGAGTACCCACACCGCCATTGGCTTCTAAAAGATTGGGATCTCATCTTCGGACCAAAATAGTTCCTACCGATGCCCATGTGTACCAAAAATTCCTCAGATAGGAATTAATGGGGATGCGGTTAGCGCTTATCAATTCCGCATCCTCACCACATAGGATCCAAAGGGGGCACTCATCCTTCACCAACTAACCCCGGTATGAAAGTCATAGGTCCACGGAAACACAACGCCGTCTACCCGTAGTGTGGACTCCTCCACCTAAGCTGCCTAGCTTTTTGTATAACATTGAAATCTACCAAAGACGCTTAGCAAAGGACACCCACCCATGTGACCAGTTGTATGGTAGAACACGCCAAAAAGGTTGATGGTGGGATTCACCGCCAAGAACGCGCTCACCTCAAAATTTGTAATTTTAGCGGCGCCTATACAATGCATTGTGATATGTGCGATTATAATATTTCAATATATCGCATTTAAATTGGATAGAGGCACGCTGCTGATTTGCGACCAAAAAACGCGTATACCCCCACCTTCCTTCGGAAATCGGCAATAGACGCCTCGCAAGACCCGAACAACCGGATGTACGCTAAGCGGTATGTAGTAATCCGGTGAACTCTAAGAGATCACCGTGGATAGATTGGAGGTGAACTCATGCGCTTGTTTGACCATAGTGGTGGATTTACGAACGCACGCCAGGGTACCTTGAGGTAGTTTAATTTCTAGTTTGCATACCGGAGTTCTATTTCAACAATGGCGGATTGTTTTTTACGGTGGATCACTTTGTGAAAATGAATGGTGGTTTTATACTTTTCTCTCATCCACACGATACGTGCCACGTGGACTCCACTTGTGTGGTTGAGATCACTGATGGGACGCGACGTCACTTTCCCACGAATAACGAGGCGTTTACATTTCACTTTGATGTCTAGATACAACGCACCTACGGGTATGTGTATGGCTTCTTTAATACGTTTCATAAGTTTATTTTATTTTGGACTACTTGTCATTAGTCTAGTATCCGCAGCTACTCATGCGATACTAGACTGGGACATGATGACGATAGTCCGAGTCGGGTCATAAACCCGACTACGTTTCAATACTCACAAGCCCGCACTAACCGGGCCGACATCAATAAACGTTTGGGCTCACGAAGCCCAAGCCCATATCTATTTACGGAATAGATATCCGATCTCTTCTAAAATAAGGGGATAATCATTCCCAACCGACTTAGGCGGATACTTGCCGAAGTTGGGAACACGGAACCAACAAGGATTCCGTGCGTATATAAAGGGAACCATATCCCTCGTTTTAGGTACGATCTCATAACCCTAAAACTCCTAAAACCTTAAAACCGATTACTCACTCTCACGCCGGAGGATAATCGTGGGAGACAATCCCACGGTAAGCCTAACGGTGTTTCTTGTCTCTTAGTGCGCAGGTCTCAAGCAGCAATTCTTAATTGGTAATGAACCGAGCTCCAAACCAGGAACGCCCAATTTTTGTATCAACAATATAAGACACCTGGCAAGTAACCGTTAGTGGTAGGACCATGACCATTGGCTTAGCGGCGTTAAAAGTGGTAGATAATAGGATTTAAGATATAATGAACTATAATTTACATAGTAATTAAGTGTCTGGCAAACACACATAACATTGTCATATAGACTAGTTGAGAAACTTAATGCTCCGACTATAGATCGACGTACGACTGTGACCATCGGCGTAGAATCTATGGAAAGAAGCTGTAGGGAGTGCCGAACGAATCTTACGTGCACTACGTAAGACTCACTGCAACACAACTGAATGAACATTGCACACACAATCATGCGGTTAATCGAATAGATGAATAGCAAGGGAAGCACATCTTTATCTACTGATCGTTTCTTGTTGAATTAGTTTAATTGTCTTTTGTTTATTTATAGTTTTTAATAATTTAGTAGTTTAATTAATCTAATAATCAAGTGGATTCAAAGCATGATTGTCGTTCAAATAGTTTACTTTGATACACTTAGATACCCGGCCTCGCTCCGACGAACGATCCGATTTTACCGACTCCAACTCTATACTATCACTAAAGAGACTCTCGTTAGTGATAGTATAGAGTTGGAGTCGGTTTATAAATATTAAAACTGGATTTCAGAGATCATACTCATAAACTCATCAATAAACGTTAGGCTAGATTTAATCTTGCCGACTAATTCTCTTTATTGTGATTGTTTATATGCTTATTTGATACCACGTCTCACTTAATAAGAAATTATGAGTTTTATAATCTTTAAATATGAATATTTAAACTCCACTCAAATATGTTCCGATCGTATGTCACCTTTTTCTTCTATATATATTTCCAATTTCTGAAATGTGATACAATTGCTTAAGCAGTACGACACTAAACAAAAACACACAAACATGACATCAACCGCAAAACCAGTGATCGTTGTGGGAGTCGACGACAATGAGGCGAGTGTTTTTGCACTCGAATGGACTTTGGATCATTTCTTTGTACCTTCTGCACCAAACCCTCTTTCGACTTATATATCGTACTCACTCCAAACCTGTTCCATCTTCTGCCACGGGCTTCGGGATTCCTGGTAAATAATACACTATTATATGTAACATATATAATCTCTTTTAAGATTTTTTTTTAGTTAATAATATATAACTTAGTTTATGTAACGTATATGGTCACATTAACTAGTAAAAAAAACGTGAAAGTGTGTTGCAGTTTGGTGCAATTGTGGTATACAAAATTGCAAAAATGTAATTATTATATGACATATATGGTGCTAAAAAGTAAGTTATGTGGTATGCAATGAAAAAATAATGGAAGTACAATAAATTTTTATGCAGTTAGTATTTGATTGTTGATAATATGATGAAATTGCAGGTGTCGATATTTTTTCACATGTGGACACAAATTTGAAGAACATCGCTGCTAGAGTTATTGAACGGGCTAGAGAGCTTTGCATATCTAAATCGGTTTGTAATTTAAGGTTCTTTTTAACTGTAGAAAATCGTACACATGTTTCAGAAGCGATTTGAGCTCAGTGATAATTAGGATGCGTGTGTTTTGTGATGTACGTAGGTGAACGAGGCAACATTAGAGACTGTGGAAGGCGACGCTCGAAATGTTTTATGTGATGCTGTTGAGAGGCACCATGCTACCATACTGGCTGTTGGTAGTCATGGTCATGGATCAATTAAAAGGTAATAGCTTGTTGAATCTATTATCCTAACTAAGTTATGAAATCTGTATCTCAATATAGTACACAAATGGTCTTTGCAGGGCGGTTTTGGGAAGTGTAAGCGACTACGTTTCACATCATGCTCATTGCACTGTGATGATAGTGAAGAAGCCAAAGGCCAAGCACGAAGGGGGCCATCATTAGCTTTTACTTGATTTACCCATGGCCATAGCGGTTATCTGCAATGTCGACACTATAGTGTGCTCGCTCTATTTCATCTATATGTAACTTCAATTCACAAAATGATTTGCGTTCTAGCAATTGTAATTTGTGTGTTTCATTTACAAATAATAATTCGACTTGCAAATATGCTTTGTGAACATTCTAATTCCAGTACATATCTGTAACATCTAACAACAAAGGACAACGTTTAAACTTGGATAATGGTATTACAGTGAAGGTTTTAAGTTGTTATACCTTTTAAGGAACTATGATTGTCATTCAATACTCAGTTTTACGAACCAAGCAAACTACCATTTTGGTAATAAATAGGAAGGAAAAAAACACTTCAACTTTATAACAAATTTGGTGGAGTATGTCACATAGAATGGTAAAGCATTGCGAAGTTTCTACTTGCAAAAGTTTCTTCGATTCGCTGGCCAATTAGTTGTTCCATGGAGTGCATCTTGTATTCTTCTATGAGATATTTCTTGTACTTCTCACTTAACCATGCTTTTTCAAGGAATGCTCCTTCAATGTCAGGTTGCTGTTATTATGAGAATTGACGGGGTGATTCTTGTGTCTCCTATGTAAAGATAAGCCAAGTCGAAATTTCTGTAATCTTTAACTTCTAATCTTGCTTTCTTTGGATCTGGTTTGGTGCCATAGACAGGTAAGAGGCTGAAGGGACGTAGTTGATCACGAGCAGTTATGTAATCATAGTCTTTCGGATTTTGAACCTTCCAATCACTTGGAACGTTCATAGCATTCTTCATCTGCTCATTCAGATAATTTCGATCCACATCTTCTGTGAACATATTTCCAAATTTATTCTCGATGCATTCATTTATCTTATCCGTCTCAGCATATGTCATTCTAGTTTTCCCCGTTAACCTATCTGGTTGGATCTCTCCATATTCAAGATCAGAATTGTTAGCCTCAAAAGATGCAATCATTTCCCATTAGTGGCTACTCCTTTCTTCCCATATTAAGTGTCCACTTTTCATATGCACAAAGTTTTAGGAGATACAACTAACTACACTCTCCACCAATCAAATATCATTTTCACCCACTAAAGTCTCATCTCATTGGTTGAAATATGTTCTGGACACTTAGTTTGGGACATTTCAAAATTCCATTGTGGACACTTAATATGGGACGGAGTGAATACAATATAATGTTTAGAAGTCTTGTACGAGTTATAATATATTAGACATTGTATATTGGGCTTGGACTATAGTTAGTGGAACAATTATCGTGTAAATGGAATATGTAAGTTACTATTGCATCACTAAAGTCCAACAAGGAGTCCAAATGACCCATTAAGGGCCCAAGCCCATTCGCCCATTATGTTGAATGTGCATATACACACACATATCTCATTTTGCGTGTGTGTCAAGTGTGTAACTCTCTTTTATCACATCCCTTTATCTCTCTAATAATATTTCTCTATTTTTTTCTATTTTTAATTTCTCTCAGTTCTCTCTTGTTTAAGCTTCTAAATCTATATGTGAATGATAATTGTTATGAGAGGCCTTACAATTGGTATCAAGACCTACACGATGAATTAGGAGTGTGTTTTTAGTGTTAAAAAACTTGTTATGGGTTGCCTTGTCCTTTGAAAGACAATCTCTTTTGGAGCTTGATTGATGTTTTACCAATCGGTTAGGCTGTGATGTTAAAATGAGTTTCTTATATAGAACACTCAAAAGGACAAAATTGTAAGCACCTTTAATGCACGCCTTGTGACAGGAGTTTATTTTCTCAGACTCAAGCAAGTGACTGTGATTAAAACTTCATTTCTTTACGAGCATCAAATATATAAAGATAATAAATTGTCATACTTGTTTTCATGAATATAAAATATGGCAACTGGATGTCAAAATTCTTTTTGAATGATTACCTTTGCAAGGACGGTGAGTAATCAAAAGGTTTTATGGATCCAAACAATCTTTCGAAAGTGTACAAAACAAGAATCCAGGTATGGATCAAAGCACACATCTAGGAGCTGAATCTTAAGTTTAATTATTAAATCAATGATTTGATTTTGATTACAACCGAGATAAGTCCTGAGTACACCTGAGAGCTAGTGGGAGCACTATCTTTGTTTTTCTTAAATCTCATATGTTATGTAACATATTAGAAGCAACATTTCATCTGAACTAGATGTTATCCTTAGCTTGGAATGAAACTTCACTTATGAGATTTAGAAAATAAAACATACACCTTGCAATAAATGTTTTTTGAAATAAACATATGCGGTTTGTGGAAAACTAGAAAGGGGGTTGAATATTTTTGCCGATTAAAACTTTGTTTTAAGGTATTCAAATTGACTTATGTCAATTCACTTAGATCGTGTGTTGGATATTGATAGATGGACATATAAATAAGTAATGCAAGAAATAAAGAGTAAAGGAACAAAAAACCACGACACGAGTACTTATAGTGGTTCGGCTATAAGGGCACCTTCCTTGCCCTACTCCACTCCCCGAGTACCCAACTCGAGAGTTTCTAAGCACTACACAACAAAAGCTCTTTAATGTGGCGGAGAAGCCTTCACAACGTCGCCTACACTTTAACCGGTATCTAGACACCGAGTTCTTACATGAGGTAGAACCAAACCTATCACAACGTCGCCTACACTTTATCCGGTACAAGGCTAGATGCCGAGTTCCATTACAAAGGAGGAACTACTATCCAATACTACCACCCAACACAGCTACCCAAAGGAGACACACTCTTTTTTACAATACTAGAAAGGATATCAATATCCTTTAATCCAAACTACACAACTTGTACATCGACGCACCATATCGATGTACACCTTCAGCACTTCACACCAATGCCTTCAACATGACACACTATGGAGGGAGGAAAGAACTATCAACAAGATGCACTTCAGTGGTCTTGATGATGACGAAGCTTAGTAACTCATGACTTTGAGCTTGCACGTCTTCAAGAGGTTGTGATCTCACCTTTAAGAGGAACCTAGAGAATCACACAAAGATAAAACTACATAGAATGATCCTTTGGAGGTCTATCAAACTGAAGATGAGTTAGGTGATGAAAATGAGTAAATAGATAAACATGTTGACCATATGCAAATAGATAAATTTGTAGAGGTCTGTCAAACTGAAGATGAGTTAGGTGATGAAAATGAGCAAATAGATAATCCTATTGACCATATGCAAATAGATAAATCAGTAGAGGTCTTTCAAATTAAAAAAGTGTTAGGTGATGGAAATGAGAGTGAGACAAATGGTTATGAGAGTGATGATGATGATGATGTTAATTAAAGCATTTGAGATGAAAATATATTGGTTGATGATGAGAATACTTTTGAGGAGCCTAATGTTGAGGTTACTTTGTTCCAAGTGAGTAAGACTAGACAATTCCCTAATATAGGAAGTTCTAGCCAGATACCAAATGATTTATTTGTGCAAAATGACTTAGATGTCATAGATAATAATGAGTTGAATGTTATTGTGGTTCTGAAAATGATCTAGAGTATGTAAAGAAGAAAAAGCTAAGTGAATACAGAAAACAAAAGTTAACTGAGGCAGAAAGAGTTGCCAAGGAAACATTCTTTTTATGTGGTCAAACATTTGGTTCTGCAAAAGAAATAAAGACAAGGTAAACCTACATTCAATAGAAACTAGGAGGAAATTTCAATTGTTAAAGAATGACAAAGAAAGAGTTAATGCTAAGTGTGTGGGTACAATACTAGTTTGTGGTCCAATTGAAGGTGTTGGGCTGGGTACAGGCCCAAAGATAATTCAGGGTCCAATAACTAAAGGTAGCAAAAGGAAGGAATCTTTAGGGAGCATGTAATAAGGAACCAAAAGGCTGCCATGGCTGTTGTATGTAGCAAAAGAGAAAGGGTCATATGCATGGATTGTTAGAACTTTAAAGGATGAACACAACTGTTTGCAATTTAGAGAGATCAAAAGCTTGTGACTACAAGTTTCTCTCAAATCAAATACTAGAACAAGTTCAAGT
The DNA here is from genome assembly GCA_910596185.1 of Chrysanthemum makinoi. Lineage (NCBI taxonomy): Eukaryota > Viridiplantae > Streptophyta > Magnoliopsida > Asterales > Asteraceae > Chrysanthemum > Chrysanthemum makinoi. The sequence continues at coordinate 94,488,672 of OU343225.1, forward strand.
CAATCGAGATATTCTAGTTATGGTTGTTCAAGATCAACTCTCTAAGCATTTTGAAGTTCAAGTGTCTATTTAGAAGGCATTAAGGGCAAAAAACAAGACAGAAAATAAGATTATGGGTGATCATAAGCTACAATACACCATATTGAGAGACTATGTTGTAGAGTTGCAGAAAACAAACCCTAATACAATAGTTAGGATAAGTGTACAAACTACAATATATCCCTTTAGTCCAACAAGAGTTTTCAAGAGAATTTATGTATGCTTAGGTGCTTTGAAGGCAAGATATAAAGCTTGTCAAAGAGAATTCTTAGGATTAGATGGTTCTTTTATGAGGGGTCATTTTCCTAGTCCGCTTATTACAGCTTTTGGCATTGATAGCAACAATGGAATATACCCATTAGCCTATGTTGATGCAGAAGCTGAAAATAAAGATTTCTGGATTTGGTCTCTTCATTGTCGAGCAGATTATCTTGACTTGCATCAGACTTCGAACTACACTTTTATTAGTGACATATAAAAGGTAATTTCAATGTCTAGCTGATAGTATTCAATTATATTATTGATAAATGATTTTTTTTTCATTTGGTAATCAATTTATGTTCCTTAGTGTATGGCATCATTACAGCTTTAGAAGCAATATTCTCTAATGCAGAACACATATTTTGTCTAAGGCACATCCATGAGAATATGAAACTGCAATGGAATACTAGAGCCTTCAAGGATCATTTGTGGAGATGTGCAACATTAACTACTGTCCAACAATTTGAGGCAGAAATGCTTGCATTCAAGAGTTTTAGTGAATCTGTCCATGCTTGGTTAAGTAAGATACCACAAATCCATTGGTCAAGGTCATATTTTTCAGGTACTAAATCTATGTCTAACTGCACATCTTTTATGTTGTAACATTGTTGTTTGTATTTTTAAAACAGATTTTATACTTGTATAGGGAGAGCTCATTATGATGTGTTACTTAATAACATGTATGAAGTGTTTAATGGGAAAATAGTAGGAGGTAGACAAAAACCCATCATTATTGCTTTAGAATACATTATAGAATATTGTATGAAAAGAGTAGTCAATGTTGTGAATGTAATTGATAAGAGTGATGGGCCATTAACACCAAATGCAACACGCATGTTAGATTTGATTAAGAAAGAGGCTTATAAGTACAGTTTTAGGGAATTGTGGAGATGAGTATCAGGTTATTGGATGAGGAGATAAGTGTGTTGTGAATGTTGTAGATAGGGATTGTACTTGTTGAACATGAGAGATTACAGGTATGCCATGTAAACATGTTTCTACGAATCGGTATATGGCATTGAACGAAAAGCAAGTAGGATCTTTAGAATCATGGGCTCATCCATGTTATTTGCTTAAGACTTGGCATGAAACTCACAAACATACTATCTAGCCCATAAATGGAAATGAACATTGGGAAAAATCAAATAAGACCACAAGCATTCTTCTACATAAACATCATAAACTAAAGGGTAGGCCAAGAAAGAAAAGAATTAGGGCAGCTACTCAAAACGAAACTTAAAAAGGTTAACACCATGAAGTTGTCTTCACAACCATACCTTTACATGTGGAATAAATGGGTCACTTGCTACCTTTGCATGATCTCACATTGTGGCCAAACATTTTAAAATGTTGCGTTTGCAATAAGTAGATAAGTACCATTTTCATACAAAGGGAAATAAAATATACCAAGCTTCCCTACGCCATCTTACCTACATACTAACCATTACCGGTACAAGTTGTCCCATAATACAAAGGGGCAATTGCATATATACCCACTAAAACTTGCATATTTGCATATATACCCAAAACACGCTTAACTTGCATTGTACATCATGCATTGAAAACTTGTATCTTGGGGAAATATGCAAGTTTTCAAGTTTTATTGGGTATATATGCAATTCTCCCTAATACAAAACACAAAATCAAAGTATCTAACCCAATGGATCAACCAAACTATCAACACTTTAGATAAAGAACACCAACAAAGTTATAAACAGCCAAGTCATGAAACAGTAGTTTTTCAATTTCTATAAATTCTCCTTTTGAGCAAGAAGGTCTCTTTAACACGATTGCAGTGCAGCTTCGAGTTCATTTTGGACCTTAGTAGCCTAGTAGGTCCATTTTGGCACGATTGCAGTGCAACATCGAATTCATTTTAGACCTTAGTAGACGGGTTATAGTGACGGTCGACCTTACACACATGACTGGTCCAACCAGCCAATAAACCTGCAACTAGAACCCTAAAATATAAACAAGACAAGTTAGATTATAAATAAAAACGCATGTGTATGTTACGGTACACTAAGCTAAAAACAAATGCATCAAAACTCTTTTATGGTTGGATCAAACCAGCCAATAAAACGGCACGTACATACACTTTTAACAGATAATGAAAAGTTTCCAAATAAATAAAACTTACACATCAATAAAACGGCACGTTCATGAAGCTTACAACTTAAACAACATAAAATTATAAATTTCCTTTCCGATTGAGGACAAGCAAAAAAACCTACGTCTAGGGTTCGTGTTATTCCAGCAAGTTCGAATAACTGCTTGTCTCCTTCACCAACAGTGCACCATTTTTTACAGATGTGAATGAAGAAAGGTAAGAGATAAAATTTGGAGAGATGAAAGTTTGGGGATAAGTGGTGATAAGGAGGTAGACGGGCTTTATAGGGAGAAGCGACAAAATATTGTCAGGTGGTAGACGAGTTTCTTCAAGGGTTGAGTTATTAGTGCTTATTTGGACGGGCTACCCCAGGTGTCCCCTTGTCCTCCCTTTCTCTTGAGTCAAATAGGTCTGCCACTAGTGGCCCCCTAGGCTGTATTTTTTTAATTATAGTTTATTTTGTGATATTTAATTTGTGTAAGTTTTTATATTTATAGTGTATTTATTTGTGTGGTATATTTAATTTGTGTAGTGTTTTTTATAAACTTTTTTTTATAAACTTTTTTTATAAATTTTTTTATAAACTTCTTTTATAAAGTTTTTATAAACTTTTTATAAACTTTTTTTATAAATTTTTTATAAACTTTTTATAAACTTTTTTTATAAACTTTTTTTATAAACATTTTTATAAACTTTTTTTATAAACTTTTTATAAACTTTTTTTATAAATTTTTTATAAACTTTTTTTATAAATTTTTTATAAACTTTTTTTATAAACATTTTTATAAACTTTTTTTTTATAAACTTTTTTTTATAAACTTTTTTTAAAATAAATACCATATAAAAACAGTACACAATTAAAAACACTATACATATAAAAACACTACACAAATAAACACACTATATATATATACATAAACACTACACAATTAAATTAGGAAAAAAAAAAAATTGATACACACAGCCATGTGGGGGGACCCACAGCCATGTGAGAGAGAAGGGGACAAAGGGACAAGAAAGTACACCTACATTGGGAGGTTCTAATAAAAACTAGACATTTAAATAACCCACCCCTATTAATCAAGTTACTTTTATTAAGACCCCTAGTTTTTTTTTTTTTGTTTTTTTATTTTTATAATTTTGTTTATATTAAAAGCTATAAACCGAAAATGCGAATCAAATATAAAGTTTAATAAGCCAAACGCTTAAAACTGTAAATAAAACAGAAATCGACAAAAACTCACAGAAAAAACGTGACAAAGGGAATATTCCCTATGGATGTGACTCCATAGGGAGGGTTCCAATAGTAGGACCCTTCTTCAATACTCTAAATCATTTAATATATGAAATGACCATTATGCCCTCACTTAACAACACACGTTTGAGAGGTAACGGACATTAACTAATAGGGTCAATTGCATATATACCCACTAAAACTTACATATTTGCATATATACCCAAAACATGCTTAAAATGCATTGTACATCATGCATTAAAAACTTGTATTACGGGGAAATATGCAAATTTTTGAGTTTTAGTAGGTATATATGCAATTCCCCCTAACTAAATACTAGCATTTAGTCAAAAGGACCTTGGGTGATGCAAAAAGTGAACAATAAAGACCTTAGGTGTATTTAATTTTTATGAAGGACTCAGTTTGCATTTTGGGTACAAGTTCGGGACGAACAATGTATTTACTCTTAAACTAATAAAGCAAATCCGTCTATATTTTTTGCATGTATTAAAACTAACAGCGTTGAACTCCACTAGAATATGTTCCTATGTCACCTTTTTCTTCTATAAATTCCAATTTCTGAAATGTGATACAATTGCTTGAACAGTACAACACTAAAACAAAAACACACACAAACATGACATCAACTGCGAAACCAGTGATCGTCGTGGGAGTTGATGATAGTGAGGCGAGTTTTTATGCACTCGAATGGACTTTGGATCATTTCTTTATACCTTCTGCACCAAACCCTCCTTTCGACTTGTATATCGTTCACTCCAAACCTGTTCCTGCTTTTTCCACGGGCTTCGGGATTCCTGGTAAATAACTTTTTTGTTACACTAACTACTAAAGAAATGAGAGTTTGTTGCATTTGATGCAAATTTGTCTCTTATTTTTTTGAACAACTTTATTTTCTGTACTAAAGAGGAAATACACTAACTTTATTTTTTTGTTGTCAATGTTTTAAAAAGCTCAAGGCGCACTAAGGCGCAGAGGGGTCCTTGGGGACTAGGCGCACGGCGCATACCTGGGCGTGAGCCTTCTGTATGTGAGGCGCATTGTGTTGAGAAAAAATTGTAAAAGTATATATACTAAACTTAAGTAGAGTTATAGCACTTATAGTGTCAAACAAAGTTAATACTTCAATATAAGTTTTCTAACATTATGAAATATATATGTTTTCTTAATGGTTCTCGACTCTGACCACCATGTAAACTTCGTTGAGTTTTAAAGATAACATGTACACAAGAATTTTTTCTGAATCATCATCATGAAATGTATACATTCAAAGTCTTAAATTTTGTGAATAAATGAATTGATAAATCCACACATAGCATGAGGCTCACCTAAGCCAATAAGGGCTCGCAACCAAGGCGCTGAGCCTTGGTGAGCCTCTTGAATGTCTAGAGCCTCGCACTGAAAAATGCCCCATTGTATGAGCCTCATGGGCTTCAGAGCCTAGGCGCGCTTTTAAAAACTATGAGTGTTGTTACAAATAGGTTTAGGATTCAAGATCCAATCATACCAAACAGGACGTAAGTTGCAAATTCTATGTGTAATCGTAGAGAACGAGAGAATCTTGATTTCTTCAGCAAGCAAGTCTTTTTGCGGTGATATAAGATCAAAAATGTAAATATGTCACATATAGTGCTAAAAAGCAAAGTACGTATTATGCAATGAAACGATAAAGGAAGTACATCAAGTTTTTATGCAGTTATTACTGATGAAATGATGAAATTGCAGGTGTGGATATGCTGTCACATGTGGACACAGATTTGAAGAGGATTGCTGCACGAGTTATTGAAAAGGCTAGAGAGCTTTGCATCTCTAAATCGGTTTGTAATTTATGGTTCTGTATTAACTGTAAAAAATTGTACACATGTTTCAGATGAGATTTTAGCTCAGTGATGATTAGGACATGTATGTGTTTTGTGATGTACGTAGGTGAACGGTGCAACATTAGAGACTGTGGAAGGCGACGCTCGAAATGTTTTATGTGATGCTGTTGAGAGGCACCATGCTACCATACTGGCTGTTGGTAGTCATGGTCATGGATCAATTAAAAGGTAATATCTTGTTGAATCTATTATCCTAACAAAGTTATGATCTCTGCATCTCAAATATAGTACACAAATGGTTTTCGCAGGGCGGTTTTGGGAAGTGTGACCGACTACGTTTCACATCATGCTCATTGCACTGTGATGATAGTGAAGAAGCCAAAGGCCAAGCACGAAGGCGGCCATCATTAGCTTTTACTTGATTTACCCATGGCCATAGCGGTTATAAGCAATGTCGACACTATAGTGTGCTCGCTCTATTTCATCTATTTGTAACTTCACAAAATGATTTTCGTTCTAGCAATTGTAATTTGTGTGTTTCAATATAAATAAGTGACTTTTGGAAGAAAAAAAATATGGTAGATCGTTTTGGTACGTGTACTATTTATTGTTCCAATTAATGTTGTGTACTTTCATGTTTTGTTCCATTTTGCACATTTTGATGACGTGTCACATTATAAATGGTGACACGTATCAAACTTTCAACTGTGTCACGTCATCAAAATGTGCAAAATGAAACAAAACATGAAAGTACACAACATTAAGTGAAACAATAAATAGTACACGTACCAAAACGATACATTTGAAAAAGTAATCATCTATTTTATGATCTATACCCTAGAAGGTAAAATCCCATCTGCATTATTGAATAATCATGACAATATATAGTTTACAATAAAGTAACCTACAAGTAAAGTAAATAAGACGTCGACTAACAATATGAAATATCAGTAGTAAAACTTTATACTTTTTGCATGTCGACATTAAACTCCAACCGAGTAAGTTCCTATATTACCTTTTTCTTCTGTAATTGCTTAAGCAGTACAACACCAAACCAAAACACATAAGCATGACATCAACCGAAAAACCAGTGATCGTTGTGGGAGTCGATGACAGTGAGGCGAGTTTTTATGCACTCGAATGGACTTTGGATCATTTCTTTGCACCTTCTGCACCAAACCCTCCTTTCGACTTGTATATCGTTCACTCCAAACCTGTTGCTTCTTCCACGGGCGTCGGGTTTCCTGGTAAATAATACAGTATTATATGTAACATATATACTCTCTTTTTAGATTTTGTTTTAGTTGATAATATAAAACTTAGTTTATGTAACGTATATGGTCACATTAACTAGTAAAAAAAAGGCGAAAGTGTGTTGCAGTTTGGTGCAATTGTGGTATATAAAATTTCACAAAAAAACATCAAGTTTTTATGCAGTTATTAAGAGTGCGTTTAGTTGGAGAACAAATTCTCTTGTTTTCTATCTCTAGTTTTGTAAGAATTTGGAAGGAAAATTTATCTCTACAAAACACTTGAAAATATAGAAAACGCGTTTAGTTGATGTTTCTAGTTTCTATTTTGAAGAAAGGGATGGAGGGTTGTGGGTTACAAAGGAAAACAACTGAAATTTGTTTTGTAATTTTCCTTGTTAAGTTAGGAAATAAGGGATTTGTGTTTTGCAAAACATTTTGTTGGAAAATGTTGATTTGAACGCGATCTCTGTTTTCCTTGTTTTCCACAAAACATTTTGTAGAATACAAGGGTGTTTTCCCTCAACTAAACGCAACCTAAATATGATGAAAATTGCAGGTGTGGATATGCTGTCACATGTGGACACAGATTTGAAGAACATCGCTTCACGAGTTATTGAAAGGGCTAAAGAACTTTGCATTTCTAAATCGGTTTGTAATCTATGGTTCTGAATTAATTGTAAAAGATATCATACATGCGTTTCAGATGAGATTTGAGCTGGGTGATGATAAGGCCTGTGTGTTTTGTGATGTATGTAGCTGAACGATGCAACATTAGAGACCGTGGAAGGCGATGCTCGAAATGTTTTATGTGACGCTGTTGAGAGGCACCAAGCTACCATATTGGCTGTTGGTAGTCATGGTTATGGAGCAATTATAAGGTGACATGTTGTTGCATATATTGTCCTAATAAACTTATGTTCTATCATGCATCTTAACTAATATGGTACCCCAAATGTTTCTTGTAGGGCGGTTTTGGGAAGTGTAAGCGACTACGTTTCACATCATGCTAATTGCAGCGTGATGATAGTGAAAAAGCCAAAGGCCAAGCCCGAAGACGCCCATCATTAGCGTTTACTTGATGTACCCATGGCCATGGCGGTTATTTGCAATGTCATCTTGTGCTCACTCTATTTCATCTATCTGTAACCTCACAAAAAGATTTTCGTTCTAGCAACTGTAATTTGTGTGTTTCATTTACAAATAATAATTTGACGTGCAAATATGCTTTGTGAACATTCTAATTCCATTACAAAACAACTAACAACAAAGGACAATGTTTATACTTCGGTAATGGTATTACACTGAAGGTTGTCATTCGATACTGAGTTTTATGAACCAAGCAAACTACCATTTTTGTATAAATACGAAGGGAAAAAAACACATTCAGCTTTATGACTAACAAATTTGGTAAAGTATGTCAAATAGAATGGTATTTTCTTGCATTTACAAGTTGTATACATGTCCAAAACCGCCAACTCTTACAAAGTAACGATGTTTGACCATTATACAAAGAACAATATTTGATTTAGAACACAAAAGAACTCGTCCTAGGACCCTTCATACACAATGATTTCACTATCAAAACTCAAGATTCGCCATAGTTAGCCATGGGCAAGTGGGTGAAGTTTGTTTGGCTAGAAGCAGGAATCAAATGGACCAAGCTTTTTACAAGAACCAGATACCAAAGCATCCCCTGAATATGACACAAGAAACTAAATCGCAAGTGGGACATAAGATACTAAAGTAGGATATAAATGACAAACTTGATGCACAAGTTCACCCTTGCTGTAAGAAACCAATAATTTGGGAACACTTATCGTGTCAAAAGTATTATATAAGCGGCGAATAAAATAAAGACAGTAAGAGGTGTAGTATGTACCTGATCTATTCTTGTATGATTGTGCTATCTTTCAAGTTTGCTTAATAATGCTTCCATTGGTGGCAGCTCCTTCAAAATTTGGTTCCAATCAGGCAGGCCCTAAAGAAAGAAAAAACATAAGGTTTATTAGACTAAAATTTGTCCATTTGACCTTAAAAGTCAAACTAACTGACAATAAAGAATTGAAGTTAACGTTTTTTAACCATCGTACTGGGCTTTTCACTGTGAACAAATGAGAAATATGGAAAAAAAACTATTTATGGACAAATTAAAAACATCAAACACGTCAATTTTTGTTGAAAATTTTTCATTACTGCAAAAAATTTCTTTCTTCTTCTTATCTATAGTTTGTTATCAACAAAAAGCCATTTACAATTTTTTTGAAGTTTAGTAACACAAATTAGAAAAAGAATGAGAACTGACCCTCCCTGATCTTCGAACACGACCATCTAGACGTAGTATAATATATACATCTTCACCAGGAGTAACTCCTTCTGACTTTTGTTGCTCCTTTATCCACCTTCTCAGTTGGTCAAACAAACAAGAGTTAATAGAAAAATCTTAGCATTGATAACAAAAACGTTTTTACAAGTATGGTGGGGTTGGACTCAATGGGTAATGAGTCAAACAAGTAGTATAATTTTAGGGTGAGTAAAACGCGCGCCAACACTATAAGTCCAAATATTTTGGATATGACACATAATTTATACATTAAGCATGATAACAAAGTATTATCAACAAAAAATGATCACCAACCTTTCCCACTCCCCAGGTGATACAACCTCAGCCTTGAATCGAATCTCGGACTTTAACTTTGTTTTTGCTGTTATAGACTGAGCTCGCGTCTCAAAATCTTCCTATGATGATGTCATTAAATAAGAAAATAAGAGGTAATCAGTTACCATTCTATATCATTAACCAAGATGCGAAAGAATTTCATAAACTTATTTACGCTTATCTACAGGTAAAAATGAGTGAGTCGGGGTAACAGGTAAAAGGGTTAGGCCGGCACACAAATACATTATATCCCCATTTTTTTATTTTTATATAAAACTAATATGTCATGCAAATATTAGAATTTTATATAAAAATTCTTAGTTTTTACTAAAGCCGATTTAAAAAGGGACGCGTTTGTACCCATATGACCCGTTAGACATAAACATAACCCACATCGACCCATTATGTAAACAGGCCAAAGTTACAATCTTTTACACTTACCCCAACTGAAGGAAGAGACGCGGCTGCCTTTTTGGGACCACCAAAGCCTCTCTTCTCAATTTGTGATTCTTTTTCACCCCAAATGACTGGAACCAGTATAACACCTCGGTTGAGTAGCTCCAACCGAAACCTTTCTGCCTTTTGCATGGCCATAGTGACTGACTCTTTGCTCCCAGCCAATATAACCTTCACACAAAGAAGATACGCATATTAAAAATGCACTTAATGAAAATAAGATCACAAAATGACCCATGGATAAATAACTTGGGACTTGTTTATAATTTATGAAAAATAAATGTTTTGTTATATAACTGTGTCCTCCTAAAGGATTCTGCTATGGTTGTCATACCCTAGCCAAATATCTTGGCATGTTACTGTAATGACCAGATAGCGAGAATCAGAAACAGAATTTGTATATTAAACTTTAAGGGAATTAAGATACTAACAGGTCTTGCGGTGTCTCTTAGTTGCACAAGTTCAACCACTCGATTAGTAGAGAGGCGCAAAGGCAACCTTGATAGTGTTTCATTTCTGGTAATTTGAGCAAGTTGTTCTTCCTCTTTCTTGTTATCCCATATATATAACGCCACAAAACTACAATGCCTGCAAATATCCAGTTGAGAGTTAAGGTAGATGTGACATATTGGCTCATATGGAGCAGGGGTAGCAATTTCGGCATGAAAAGAAAATAAAAGGCCGTGAATGATCAACCCGTCTTTAAGGGGAAAAAATTTGTAAACTAAAACTGATAGCACCTCGAATCGAACGATTCTCGGAATTGCCAACTTTAACTGACTGTTTTACCTGCAATATTAATGGCAGCGTTCTGAGTAGTTGCAAAGATATCAGGAGCACCCTCACCGCCTTGAATAGCAAAGAATAGTCTAGGTAAAGTAAAGAACAACGAAATTCCAGCTGCTGCTGTAAATGCCACGTAAAAGAATCTTCTAACACCACGAAACGGGGCTTGTACTTCACTTATGAGTTTTAGGTCTCTCCGGAAACCATAGCCTACATCTTCCCCACCTAGTCTAGCCTGAACATAGTTTAATGAATATTTAGATTACTTTCATATTTGATAAGTCTTGAAATGCCGGCTTGGGTTGTAAATAAAAATCCAAAATTTATGAAAGGCGGTGTTTGGATGTGACTTTACGGCAATTATTGTGACGTGCGGGTTGCAAAACTTAATTTCGACAAGTTGGAAAAGTAGTTACACTAACCAGATTTTGTGAAACAAATAAGAAGTTGGTAGAGATAAATACGAAAGTTCGATACTATCTGAGATTACGGGTGTTTGGATGTGCATTTTGAAATGATGATTTCGGACCCAGATAATTACAAAATCATAATCCTAAACAACAAGTTTAAATGTACATCTAAACACCTCTTTTAAGTAACTCAATATTACTCGTTATCTTAGTCTGATTCATATTCTTCAAATAGCAATAATCACTTGAAAAACGCACATCCAACAGCAGCTATTATTGTCACAAGCAAAGTAGAAACAGATGAAAAAACCTCTTCTTGTAGTTCTTTAAATTCAGGCAAAACTCTGAAGGATGCCAAATCTGGATCGTTTAGAATTGTTGCAAACTTTAAGTCATATTCTTTAAGAGCGGTGCGAAGACAATCAGCCGTTTTCTTTCCCTCCCCTCTTCCTCCAAAGAGATAAAAACGAAAATCAATCAGATAGTTCCAACACATGCATATATCAAAGAGTTCAAAGAAAAATCTAGTACACAGGGAAATGGGTCAAATTGGGCGAAAATCACCCGATGATAATAAATGAAACAATCATTTAGATTATTATATTCTTTACTCAATGACAATAAATGCAATAATTATTTATAAAAGATTTTCAAATTGGTCAAAAAGTGTTTTGGGTTAACCCCGGTGCAGCTCGGACTAAAAAATGACACATTTCAACCTGAACCCATTTTCAGCCATTATTCAACCTGCCCATCTTGTCACCCTCTAATAGCTATCATTAAAAGAAAGCCAAATGTACTACCTATAAGCATGACAACATGCTTTGTTATAGAGTGCAGCTTGAGCTTCCACTGGATTAGGATTCAAGGTAAGCGCTGTTTCGAACTGGACAAGAGCATCTTTAACCTGGAAATTTATATCCATCAACAAACATAATTGCATAAAAAATTAGCATTATTGCTCACTTTTCATTAGGTTATATATTTTTAATGTTTTAAATTTTTTTTTTTTTTTTGGTTAAGTAGGGTAACCATCGTTTCCAACCTTTTGGGTGTCTAATCCATGGGGTTTGAGCCCACCGCCACACATACATAAACCGTTTAAGGCCCTCCCCTTTTTGAGAAAGTTGGTGTGGCCACATCAGGGATGTTTGCACCAAGCAGGAATAGAACTTGAGACCTGGCACATTTTAGTGATGATCACAAGCCTTTTACCACTAGTCCACCCCTGAGTGGTTTTCATTAAGTTATATATAACTAAAATAAATGCAAGGATTATTAACCATAAATAAAATGAGCCAACTACATAAAATAGAGGATTAGCATTGGTGGTATATTTTTAGCAATTCTACTCAATAATGTCCTGACGTAGCAACGATACTTGTTTGGAATGGGCTAATGATTGATTTGTGCCTATGGGTCAAGCATCCCAATCATTTGTGCCTATGTCCTGATGAGCTAACTTCTCATTATATTACCAAACCACTCCATTTTATTTTAAAGTCAAGTATCATGTCGGTTAAATTACGAAACAAATCCATTTAAAGAAAGTACCAGATCATTATCAAGTATAATCACCAAAATGAACTTTAGTAGATTATTATGTCAAGTAAGACTACGGACTTGAATGTAAGAATTCAGTTGTTTAATACTCCAACATTAAGCATATAGCAAAGTAAATAAGGTAATAAAAAGTACATAAACAATAACAAGAATGATTTCCTTGAATATATAAAATTGGATGAAGAGGATAAATGTTGCTATACCAACGGGTTTGTTTAATAAAACATTAAGCATAACAAAAGGGCTTGTATCATCCCAATGGTAACCCATGTTATGTGAGAAGCTCTCCAACCAAATGGTTGTGGGTTCAAGTCCGTCTTGCTTAGGACGAGTATATATTACCAAATAGAAAAAGATGAAAACTTTATAAAAGTACCCGTCCATTAGAGAAAAGGGTAAGTCCCAAATTGACACAAGACTCTGCTGTCTCCCCTGAACCAACTTCCGGCGACTGAGAAGAAGTTGAAGAAGATGAGCAACAAATGACTGAAAACTGAGATTTTCTTGGTGAAATGAAAATGGGTTTTTTGTGGGTGATTAGTAGTGATGATAGTGACTGGTTTGGGGTGATGACGGCGGAGCAACGACGGTGGTTATGGTGGTGCCGGAAAACTGGATTTAAGACATCCATTGGAGTTTATTAGTTTGAGGTTTCATGAAACACAAGTACACAACACAACCGTTTATCCACTTCTTATTGCACCTTATTTTTGCTTTTTCTTATTTGCTATGAAAATTACTAGGGGTGAGCATGGTTCGGTTTGGCTCGGTTTTTGTATTAAACCGAAACCGAACCGAAAAATTTCGGTTTTTGATTTTTAGAAACCATTCGGTTTCGGTTTTGTGTCGGTTTGGTTTTTCGGTTTTCCGTTTGGTTTTTCGGTTTCTATACGATTTATCGAGCTTTGCTTTTCCAAAGTAGATTTGACATATATCATAAAATAGAACCATATCTTAAACCGGTACTGGTACAACGGTACTAAAACGAGTAAAGAACCGTCTTAAATCAAGTGCCAACATTCTCAAAGTTGCCTTCAAGTTCCAAGGATTTGTTAGACCTTGAAAGGTACATTGAAACAATTGAAGGGTGTGTAAACGGAAAAAAGAATGATCTTGGAACAAGTTCTTCAATCTTTTGATGTAATTGCACCATCTTCAACAGGAACAACTGTTAACATTCAAAGTTAATGTGTTCTTGTGACATTTGTGTACCTATTTTTTTTTTTTTACCTTAAAGCACATTTGTGTTATGTATATTGTTATGAAATAAAATATTAGCAGAGTTATTACACATTTGAAATGCATCATTGACAACGGTAATGTAAAAGGAAGATATCAAGATAAAGTACTTATATTATTTATGAACAACAAGGCAAGATATATTATTTTGACTTTAAATGTCGGTTCGGTTTTTATTGGTCGGTTTTTAAAGCTAAAACCAAACCGAACCAAAAACTTCGTTTTTTTCAAAATATAAAAACCGAACCGTCGGTTTTTCAATCGGTTTCGGTTTTTTTGGTTTCGGTTCTTCGGTTTTTTTCGGTTTAGGTTCGGTTTTTCGGTTTCTTGCACACCCCTAAAAATTACTACAGTATTTACTATTTGTTACAAATTACTGTAAGTTAACCTAAGAATAAAATTTTAAGATAAGCCATTGGTACCCCTAAAAATATAAAATGACTGTCTCTTCTTAATTTATTTTTTTATTTTTTTTAAGTATATTTTTATTATAAACCAGGAAATATAAAGTGCAAAAAATAAAATATAAAGTTTGACAAGTCAAAAGTAAACACACACAAAATACGGAGCATAAAACCATGACAAATTGTCTTCTTCTATTAATAAAATGGGTAAAAATTCCGAAAATAAATATGAACATAAAATATAAAATTTAACAAGTCAAAAGTAGTAAAAGACAAAAGATACGAAACAAAAAAATCTATAAAAGATGTCTTCTCCTGTCAATAAAGTGGGTAAGGGGTAGGGATGAGCATAAAAACCGAAAAATCAAACTGTAAAAACCGCCTTGCCCTCCCTTTATCTATCTTATAAATTTTATAAAATATTTTGTCTATGCAAAAGGCCTCGAAGGGTATGTTGGTCAGGGGGAGAGTGTGCAGGCTACTTCTTGACCTTCTAACCTTGTGTGCAAGCTTAAAAAGTCTTTGTATAGATTGAAACAAGCATCAAGACAAGACAGTGGTTTGCCAAACAATCTACTGCACTTTTGTCATTTGGGTATGTTCAGTCAAAGGCAGACTACTCATTGTTCACAAAATCAAATAATTCTTCCTTCACTGTAGTCCTTGTTTATGTAGATGATCTGTTGATTACTGGTTCTAGTCAAACTGATATACAAGCACTAAAATCTCAGGTGAGTTCTCATTTTCATATGAAAGACTTGGGAGAATTGAATTACTTTCTTGAATTGGAAGTGTACATAAGTGATCAAGGCATTTTTATCTCTCAAAAGAAGTACACTATGGACTTACCAGCAGAAGCTGGTGTCTCTAATGCAAGACCTTATAAATTTCCTATGGATTTCTCATATCAAGCTGCAAGCAGATATTTGTACTCCTCTTCCTGATCCAGAAGTTTATAGAAGATACATTAGAAAACTTATCTATCTGACAATCACAAGACCTGACATTTGCTACACTGTGCAACTTCTAAGTCGGTTTATGCAAAGCCCTACTTCAATTCATATGCAGGCAGTAAAAAATGTGCTAAGGTAGTTGTTGAATGCACCAGGACAAGGTATTCTGTTAGCCAATGAATCTGTTGTCCATTTAACTGCCTATTGTGACAGTGATTGGCCAGTTGTCCCATAACAAGGAGGTCTACTACTGGCTATTGTATTTTTCATGGAAGTCAAAGAAGCAACTAGTGGTCTCAAGGTCATCTGCAGAGGCTGAGTACAAGGCAATGGCATTGACATGTTGTGAAGTCACTTGGTTAGTTTCTCTGCTCAAGGATTTAGGACTGAAAGACGTTGGTCCAGTTGATCTTAAATGTGATAATCAGGCTGCTCTACTGCTCTATGCATAGCTGCAAACCCAGTGAACCATGCTAGAACAAAACACATAGAAATAGAATGCCATTATGTCAAAGATCAACTCAAAAGTGGTCAAGTCCTACCTTCCTATGTTTCAACCAAAGATCAACTTGCAGATGTGTACACTAAGGTTTTGTCAGTTGATCAGCATTCAAAGCTCTTGTCCAAGTTGGGAGTTTCAAGGTCCTCCAACTCTCAACTTGAGAGGGAGTTTAAAAGAGATAAAGGCTGAGTTCAGGGACTGGAATGCAACAACATCAATAGTTTAGGGACTCAACTTGTAAATATTTATAGTCTTGTTATTTCAGTTTCCTCTGTATATAAACCATCTCTGTATTCACTTGACAATCAATCAATGAGAATCATTTTCCCACTATGTGTTTGTGTGTGTTAATGTGTATTTTCTCAATTCATCATTGTCAACAATTTAATCACGAATTGTTTGTGCAATTGCTTTTCCATCAATAATGTGAGCTTTAATGGTCTACAAACAATGCCATAGCGATAACAACGAACAAACTGAATATATCAAGATCCCACCACACCTTTCGCAAATATGATTTATATCTGTTATAAAAGGTAAAAGATATATACAGCTATATTTGTTGCATATGTTTAACATCACATAAGTTGAAAAACTAGGATGCACCTTCAAATTCCTTACTTGAAACAAGCTAGCTAATTTCAGTTACAAATATCCAAGATAGAGAATTAGAAACACCCTCAGTACGTCTCAAAACGCAATAAGTGGATAAAGTAACACATTTACTATGCAATCCGATACACCCTCTAAGTCATGAGGGAGTGGGATGCGGGTAGTGGTGCGGGTACCAAGTACCCGAGCGGGTACACCGCCCCGCCTCAATCGGGTAGATGGTTCGGCTAGGGAAATCGAGCTCCGAGCTCGAGCGAGTACCCGTGATTCACTTTGAATATTCGACCGTTACATAGTGAAACGGTAACATGCATTAACTAAAAAAAAATCCATTTAAAACCAAATAACATACACTCATTTCTTTCAAAAAACATACACTAATCTCTCCAAAAAAAATGTCTTCCGATTCTTCCGATTACGTTATTCCATCTTCGTCCGACGAGCTATCCACGGGTAGCTCGTTGCAAAATATGCTTCAACTAGCGGCTCAGTATTATGAAGACACGGCAAGCTCTAGCCGAACTAGCGTAAATCGTCATCGGGAAATAGGTCTTGAAACTTTAGAGAATGATTGGTTCGTTGAAACACCAAAGTACAACGACAATTACTTTAAAAAAAATTTGAATGGAGAAAAGCATGTTTTTGCAAATAGTGGGTGACATTGAAGCTAGATACCCATATTTTCAAGAAGGCTATGACGCGCGATTGAAAAAAGTTTCACGGCGAAACAAAAAATCACATCGGCCGTTAGGCAACTCGCAACCTGCAATCCGCCCGATGAGTATGATGAATATTTATGCATGTCCGCAAGAACGTCACGTGAAAGTGTTGATTATTTTTGTGAGGCCATCATTGAGTTGTACGGTCCGAGAGTACTCACGTAGGCCGACAAACACGACCTTGCTCGCATTTTCCGTGCCCATGAAGCGAAGCATCACCTCCCAGGATGCTTGGTAGCCTCGACCCATACACACGCCGATGGAAAAATTGTCCTAGACATTTGAGAGGGCAATATACGAGAGGTAACTATGGTGTTCCCACTATTATGCTTCAAGTCACCGCGTCACAGGATATATGGATTTGGCATGCTTTTTTTGGTCCACCGGGGTCAAACAACGATATTGATTTGTCGTTTTCGTACACAAGATATTTTCCAAAGAAATACAAAGGTATGTATTTTCCCCGGGTCGTTTTCCCAACGAGGGATGAATGGAGTTTAATAACTCACGTCGCGTGATTCGGGATTTGAATGAAAATAAGGAATTTTTGGGGTTTTCTAAGCTACGGAGCAGGGAATAATAAAGGAAAGCATTAAAACTACATAATATATGATGAAAACAAGGCAACTATGACTAAATACGCAAATGAGAACTAAAAACGCAAAATACGTAATTTATAAAACGCGAATAAAATGCAAACTACACTATTTCTAACCCATGAAAATGAACTACTATTTTTCTACAGCTAAGAATGATATTTAAAAATTATTTGAAATTTAAAACTATTTTTTTTGGATTTTTCTTGATTTATTTTGAATTAAAAACTAATTTTAACCATTTAAAATAGACTTAAAATACTAAAAATTAGGAAAACATGCAAGAAAATGACAAAAATATTTTTCAAAAATCAAAATTAACTAAAAATAATTTTCAGAACTGGAATCACATTTTTCTGACTTTTTCTCTATTTATTATGAATTTAATACTATTTAAAACTAACTAAATTGCTAGAAAATACTATTTAATCTAAGAAAATTCTGGAAAAATAATTTTTATGACTTTTTTAATATTCTAAAACTAGGAAAATTGAAATTGCATTTTTCTGACCTTTTTCTTATTTATTTGAATAAAATGCTATTTAAAAATGCTAGAAAATGAATTAAAATGCAGAAAAATAGCAAATAAGCTTGGAAAATTATGAAAACTTCCAGTCAACTATAAAATAATACTGAGAACCCAGGAAAAATAACAGGAACTATTTTGGATCACAAGAAATATGAAATGGGCGCACAACTGATGTAATAAGCTAAGTGAAATAAGCTATAAGCTAAATATAAGCTACCATAAGCTACCTAATGCTCAAACTGACCTAAACTAACTAAGATAAGCCTTCTGCAACTTAATTGAACCTAAATAGCACAAGCTAGAGGCATAAAAGCTACATATCAGGTTCAAACTCTACTATGCCAAACGGCCCTTATGCATCTACTTTAAGCCTACATTAAGCTAGCTTAAAAAAATCACAAAAATAAAATAAAATGACCTAGCAGTAGAAAACCAACCAGTGATCTATAGTCCAAAATTTCAGCTTCTAAGAATCTAGAATGAAGAAATTAAAAATCAAAACTATAAGCTATATAGGACAATAAGGATAATGCAATCACGAATAATGGGCAAAGAGGGCTTATTGCAGAACTAAATAGCTACTTAAAAAGCACCTAGGATTCTATCTAAAGGCAAATTAGTTAAACCTAGTTCTAAAGCTACCCTAAGAAGCTAATATTCAACACTTGATTAGATAAAATAAGCTTAAAAACAGCTTGTGAACAAACTGATATGATAAAGATGAGACACGCTTATGCACTTAAATCCAATCCTTAATTTAACTCCTATCTACTTCAAAAGCGGTTAAGAATGAAGTCTACATTATGTCCTATCTAGAAATCCAAACATTAAGCATAAATGACCACAAATTAAGTAGATTTAAAGTCAGTAACCGAGCTATGTGGAATAGAACCCAAACCGAAGGCGACAAATGGATGATGGTGACTTTTAATCCACAAAAATAATCAATCAAACCACAGTTGTTGATCATACAAACTGAAAATTGATGAACTAGAGTGCATTATCAACAATAAAACCAATTACAAAACCTTTGAACCTGATTTAGACTATGCAAAACACCGATGAACAGGTACATTTGGGACAAAAATGGACCTTTAATGATTTGAGAGAAAAGCTTAGATCATAATTTTGACTTGAAAACCTTGAGTCACATGAAAAAGCTTTAAATCCAGAACTAATATTGATCGACCAAAGTTAACACTTACCAAATCATTTAAGCACACTAACTAAGCAAAATCCAAACACTACTTTTCAATTCCAAAATGCACTTAACTTTTAAAACTGAGATGAAGTATAACCAAAACTTAACTGAAATCAACAATCTTAATAGGAAACTTAACTTTTTAACATTTTTGAATCAAAATTTAACCAAAAAGCTACTTGACTTTGATCTTTGACTACGTTTGTCTTATGTTGACTATATTTGACTTTTTTTGCAAAAACTTTGAATTAAGACAAGTAAAGTAAAGGTAAGCTCACACAAGCTTGAATAAGCTTATATGAGCTTAAGTAACAGTAGAGAAATGCTAAAAAGAAAATGGATCGAACAAGATGCTTTGCAAGGAATTTAAAATGAAAACCTTAAATTGAATTAATAAAGGTGAGCTTACAATTCAAAATGAAATAAAAATTACACTACAAAAACATATTAAATGACATGAAAGTAAAATGGTAACAATTTCTAAAGCATGAAATTGGACATCTTGCAACTGTGGAGAGTGTGGGTTTTTATAGCTGATCCAGGAGCTTGGAATTGATCATCAGAAGCATCTAGAGCTCTAATCTGACCTTTGATCTCTATCTCATCATTCCTTCATTCCACGTACCGCCGATCACTTGGTGATGTGTTTCAACCAATAGAATTGCTCCATCATGCCATGTTGGCAATCCCGACCCTCGACACGTTGTCGTACTTCTAGAAGCTACTTAAGTTGGGGTGAATTGAGATGTACCAGGGTAAATGGTGAAAAGGGTGAGGGAATAGTAAAAACAGGATTTGAGCGCGTTTGGTTTTACAGGTGGTATTTTTAATTTAATTTGACTTTGAGTGTGTTTGTTGACTGAAGGGTTAAAAACGAAAGGGTCACAAGGAGTTGGCCTAGGGGTCGTGATTGGGACAAGGGGGTTCACAGAGATGGGTTTTGACCGGGGTAAAGGATTATTTGACTTGGGCTTGGGTTGGTTTTATGGAAAGGTAAATGGGCTTTTTTTTTGAGTAAGAAGGTAGTGTAGTGTTTTTGGCTTTGGACTAAAAATAACATTCAGTATCTTGGACTTTTATTATTTAGGACCATTTATGTAAATCTCAAAAGCCAAGGATCAATGGTGTAATTTTGTGATAAGGTAAGGGTAATTTGGGTAAATGGGAAAGTGAGGGTATAAAGTGTATATTGGGGAAAGTTGAGGGTGAAATGTGAATATGTGGTACAATGAAGGACCTAAAGTGAAAACTCCCAATCTTGACAAGAACTCCGTAAAGTATATCTTTGATCATCCAAATCCCATTAATCTGCATCCCGGCATCGGCTTTTGCTTTCTTCTCTCTCTCGTGCTCGGCTTTTCTTCGGTTTTGGCTTTTTGTTCTGCTTTCGTCATATCCGCACTGCACATGCATAAACTCAAGAAAACAACAGATATTAGCAATAAACGGCTCTTTTCTTGGTTATTTTGGGTCTATTTTGATAAGAAAAGGTATGTGTTTTAGCACATACCAAATTCCCCGTGACGACCATTGTTGTGTCCCCACGCAATGCAATCAACTCACGCTTCTAAAACCAAGGATTTCAATCTCTTTCTAATAAACCTAAGAAGAAGTAGCAAAGATTTCTCAAAAGAGATTAAGAACCCTTAATTCTAAAAACGCCCCATTTACCTTTTAATTCACAAATAGATATTACGATTAAGCACATTCCGATTATGAGTGACGGTTCGTTGAACTTTCATGCCGATCAATAACTCCAACATTTTTCAATCAACACTTTAGGATCACGGAGTAGGAAACACAACACAGGGTGAAGTGACCATACGGATAGAATACATCGTCCCTGATTTTTCACAAGTCCCCAAACTAAGCGTAAAATCGAAATCATTATTAAATATGATTTTAGATGCTAACACTACCCATGGAAGTTACTTGTGTAATTACCTTTTGCTCCCATTTTCCTATTTTCCTCTAGATTTTTTTATTTTTGTGAGAAATGAATTTCTTCAAGTTTCTCATTTCGATAACTTTTATTCCGATAAAGATATGAAGCTAAGTCGCTAATTAGTTATCCACCTTCCCTCGAAAACCATTGCACACAAGAATGAGGTCCACATCAAGGTCCTAATTTCGCACGATTTAGGAAGATATCTCCCGGATTCAAAGTTTGGCTTAACACTTATTTCAGCACATTTGCATTTTTGCAATTTAGGCCCTTGGTCTTTTCAACCACTAACTCAACGGGATTACCGTTTTATCAGAAGTCTTATTATGACTTTGGATTTTCCTCAAGCTTTATAGAAGTCTATGACAACTTTTACGGCTTTGGATTTTTCAACTTTAATACATTTGGGCTTTATTTCATGTTAATTTTTGTGCCAAACTTCAATCCTACGACTTTTTATAACAATAGAAACAATAGCAAAGAAACTATCGTGAATCAGCTTGTCTATTACACCACAAAACCGGCAAGATACCTTGATGTGTACCCAACTCTCATGGGCAAGGATGCTCTAAAGAAGAATAAAGAACTAACTATCGCCAAAAACTCAACATCTCTAATTATTTATTCACAAATATGGGGTGAAACAATTTTGTGGGAGCAAAAGCCATATAGTACCTTCGATGGGTTCTAAAGAGAACCATCTACTCCACGCTTAGCATCTAAACTCATAAGTAACTCTATCATTCCTCGATCTCCGAAAATTTAAAATCCCAAATAATGAGATCCGCGGATGGTTAGCCGATAATTTTAGATTATCTATGGTTAAGGGAACAAGCTAGGGCTCAACACGCCGGTCAAGTCAATTCCATTCCTACTCTCACCAAATGAAAGTCAACAAGGTGTCAAAACATATATTAACTTAGCAAATGCTTCGTCAAATAATCTCAAGTCTTCGCCTTTTTAAAGTAACTTATTAGAAACTAGCACATTCTTGTTTAAGCTTCGCATATTTAAAATCACTTAGGGAAACTTGCAAATTCTTGGCCTTGTGAGCTAGAATCGCATTTTATAGCCTCTTGTCTAAGTAATTAGCAAAGACTTTTTCAAGAAAACGCATATTTAAAGTAACTTCTAAGAAACTCGCAATGACTTTTCAATCATCAAACTAACAAAAGCTTACAAAAATTTTAAATTTTTCGCATTTTTGCACAATTATTTCATTTTCTAAGGAAAAACGGGGTTGCGAGAGTGCATGACAAAAATAAGCAAGTGCGGTCAAATCTTAATCGAAGATTACCCTACCCCAGACTAAAACGAAACATTGTCCTCAATGTTTAAAAGTAAGGGTATCACGAAAATCTAAAAGCCGTTTATTAAGTATGCTAAAAGATAAACGTTAGTCGATAAGATTTAGGATATCGGATTTCCATCAGCATTGATCATGAAACTCGAGTGGAGAAAAGACAATCTTCGAGCACGAGAGTCTTCATATCGAGCAAATCCTAGACAAAAACATCACAAACAGCCAAACACGAGAAATTGAAGAGGCTAACCCCTTCACGTCACTTATTAGAAAATAGAAAGAAGATAGAAACGCTTGTTTTGTTATCGAGTCGTTAGCTTGACCCGCCCTGAATTCATTTGTCCTTGGGGAAGCAAATGGAAAAGATAATCTCCATCGGACTTTCGTTCAAGAGGTTTGGATAAGTATTGAAACATAAGAAAATTCCACTCCGATGAGATACCCACGGTTAGCAAAAACTCTAAACGGTGATACCGGGGTCAAAGATGGTATCCTAACTCCCGCAAGAGTGAAGAAGAGGAGAAATCACATTATATGGAAGAAATGGAATAAAGATTTTGATAATGATAAGTGATGAGTGTCTAAATACTCATCATTTTTATACTGTTAGAATGCCAAAAACATCTGAAAACACTCAGAAATGCTTCAAAATGATAAAAATATCACAAACAAGTGTTTTATATGTTTTAAATGCAAAAACATCAAAATCTGTGAAAAACGTATCAAGTTTGCATAATTGGCACTTTTAGTCCCCCAAGTTTCAAAAGTTGTCAAAATTAGTCCCTGGTAATTCAAAAACTTGTAAAATATCATTTTAGGTCCTTGGGATTCACAAGTTGTTCAAAATAATCCTTTGAAGTTTAAAATCACAAAATTACAACTTTGGTCCCTCAACTTTGCAAAAGTGTCAAAAATAGTCCTTAAGGTTTTAAAATTGGAAATTGATCAAAATAAACCTTGTACTATTAATAAATGACATAATTGGTCCTTCATGATAACTTTGGAGAAAATTACAAGTTTGGTCCCTAGAGTTACAAAATTGGCAATTTTAGTCCTTGGACTTGTAAAATGGAAAAATCAATATTGGTCCTTGTACTAATCAATATTTACAGGTTTAGTCCTTATGATATCCTTGGAAAAGCTACAGTTTCAACCCTTCATGTTTTGTGGAATTACATTTTTAGTCCTTGTGGTTATTTAAGCTTCTAAACCAAATGGACCCTTGTGTTATTAATCTTACCCAAATCCAATCCTACAACCCAAATTGTGGCCCAAATGAAAAACAAGCCCAACCCCTAATCCAACCCAACCCAAGATTTAAAAAACAGATAAACGGGCCACTGTTCTCCTTCTCCCTCCTCAACACCTGTTAGCACTCACCCCTCCACCGCTCATTACCACTTTCCACCTCACCAACCTTATCACCCCAGCCTTCACATCCGTCCCCTCCACCTCCATATCCTCCCAAGGAGCATTTAATGCAAAAACCTGCTTATGTGACTTTTGGCGCCAAAAGCAAATTTGATGGCCAAGATTCGTTTGACCACATCAATGGTCGGAAAATGGTGGGAAATGCTCAGAGTGCCAGTGGGAAACTTTTGGATGTCTATAAAGAAAGATAGAAGCAGAGATGGAAAGGCATAGTAAAAGTAGTGTAGTTTTAGCTTAGAAAATGTCGACTTAGTTAATTTTACATTTCCAATGTAATTTAAAGCTTTAAATCTTGTTTTAAGTATTCACAGTGTAATATAACTCTTTTGCAGTCATCACTTTCAGTTTTAATACAAGTTTTAAGTTTATGCAAAATTTTACTTGTGCTCAAAAATCTCATGTTATTCCATTGTTGTTATTAGTTGTTATTAGTACTTCTGAAGCTTATATAAGTTCTTGAAAAAGCTTTTAAGTTGTTAGAAACATTAAATTTCCAGTTTAGTTTCACAACTCAAAATTTCCAAAATTACTTAGAAATTAGTTAAAATAAAAAGGCATGGATATGGTGCTAAAGACTGAAGCAAAGGTATTCTGGATTGCTTAGTGGGTTAGTGCTTATTGGTAAGCAAATAGGAGTGATTCTCAGTTCATATTTCCTTGACCTGTGCTTGAACTAAATTTGTAAGCAATTTTCTTAAAATTTGCATATTATAGTATAAGTGTTTAATTTCTGTTAATTTTAGCTTAATCTTGTTTAAATACAGTTATTATAAGTTGTTAAATGGATTCCTTGGTTTAAATAGGTAGTTTAGTTTGTTTAGCTTCAAAACTGCTTCTAAAAAGGATGTTTGGATTAGTTTGTATCACTGTGTTATAGGTTGATATAGCTGTTGTTCTTATTTGGTTCAAGTCTTAGTAGGTTATAACAACTCAATCAAGCAATAAAATTAGTCCTCATTTCATTAAAAGTCAAAGTTCCAGTTCATACCCATTAACAGTTATTGTTAAGAATTTTGAGTTGCATAAATCATCATATTAGCTTAAAAGTTGTTAAAATAGCTTAATATAACCTTATTACATCTTAATATATCATAATTAATCAGTAGGATAGATTTAAAATTGATAAAAGTCAAACTAAGTTAGTAATTTTAAAAGTCAAATTTTCATTAAGTCGTTTTTGAATAAAATGAATAATTTTCTATAGGATTAGATATTAGGATTTAGCTTATGCCCTTTTGGGAAAATAATATGTAGTTGCTAAAGAAAAATATAAAAATACTAGCTTACTCTTAATTAGCTTATAGATAGCTTAATTTGTAGCTTATTTTGGACCCCTTGTCATAATCCTCCTGTGCACGAAGTTGCATGCCCTTTTCATAAGCTTGTAAAAAGCTTACTAATGAACTATACTTGGTAAATTTTAGTTCTTTTGGTAGCTTTCCTTGCTGGCTTGAGAGTCCAAGTTTAATTTTCTAGTTTATAGCTTATTTGATAAGCCTGCTCAGGGCTTATATTTTTGTCCATTTTATCTAGTTCAACTGATCACTCAGTGGGGTACCCAGTTTTTCATAAGCTCACCAAAAGCTATCTAGTGAACCAAACCATGAGTACTTTAGCTTTTTGCATAGCTTATCTGGTCATCTAGTTAACCCAGGTTTTTATTTCCATTTTCTAGCTTATATAAGTGCTTATAATCAAGCTATAAGGTGCATAGTGATTTAAAGAGTGTCCTGTGCAATACAGCTAACTAGTGCTTATTTGTAGTTGTTTAGTGCTTATTTTTAAAGTTAAAATGTTTTCTCGTGTTCCATATTAGCTTATTTATAGTTATCTAGCTTATTTTCTAGTTTACCTTGCTTATTTAGTAGCTTATTAAGCCATTTGGCTTAAGCTTAAGCTTATTCATTCTATTTTTGGTCATCAAGTTGCATAAATAAGCCGATACAGAGCTTATTAGTCGCTTTTTGTAAAAGGCTCCAGTTACAAAAGTTGCTTATTTTCTTGTATTTAGTATTTTGCAAAAAGAAAATTCCAAAAATAAAAATGTTTTGCAAAAAGGGAGAGGCAGGGGTCGAACCTGAGACCTCTCCCTTATGGGGATGATAGTGGGTACCTGTAAACCAGTTGCCCTTGGGACTTTTCTCGTCATAACATTGCACTATCTATCTCTTATATACGTTTTGTTCAAATAAGCTTATACGAGCTTATTCCCTTATTTCTAGCTTATTTAAAATAGCTTTTTCAGTGTTTGTATTTTTTATAAATTTGTAATAGTATAAAGTATTTTTACAAAAAGTTTCAGATTTTTCTCTATAGTTTTAGTATTTTTTAATATTTAATTAGTGTAAAATCTTATTTAATTCATAATAAAAAATATAAAAGTCTAAAAAATATAAATCTTTTTTCTAAAATTTTCTTTTGTCATATAGTACGTAATAAAATTAGTTTTATACTCGTAGGCCTTTTATTTCATAAAATTTACGTTTTATCTGGCCCAGCCATTTTCAAATAACGCTTTTCCGCTTTTAAATAACGTTTTTAGATATTTTGATTTTACGTTTTAATTAAAATAGTTTATTTAAGTTATTTTGTTTTATAAAATAAACGTTCATCGATCTGTAAAAATAGTGATAGCGTTTATTTAATAGATTTTAACTTTTTAATTTCTTTTAATTTGCATTTAAGTCGCTATAATTTGTAGATCTTTTCTTTAGGTAATTTTCCATCCAAAACCTTTCTGATCACTATCCTTAGTGATCATTCTATCATCTGAAGTTGTTTAAACACCAATTCATCCTCCGTGGGACTTAACGACCCAGGAATACACTATATTCCTCTGATCTTAAAATTGCATTCGTGCTTGAGCAGTTTTAAGCTGATTACGGTCTGCCATTCACAAGTGGCAGGTTTGAGTGATTTAGCTTGACTGTTTTGCGCGGATCAAATTTTGGCGCCGCTGCCGGGGAGGCTGTAAGCGTGTTTTAAGCATTTCCAGATCCATTCTTGCACATATACCACCTTTTTGTAAACAATTTTTCAAAATCAAAAAGTTCATTAACACTTTTTCTAAAGTGTTAACAACATCAAAAATATTTTCATTCTTTGTTTTTACATAATATTTATCCAAAAATCCAAAAATATTCATCTTTACCCTCTTACCCTTTTTGATTCTTTATTCCTTTTCCCTCTATCCATTTGATTCTAACTTCTTCTATTCTCATGGAATCTCTCGAGGACGAATTCTGGGACGAAGTTGAAAAACTTCAGACTTTTACACAAATGTCTAGAATTCGAGTTGTTCGTGATGATCCATCAATTCTGCGTAGGGATATAGAACGAGAAACCGGGGTGACAAAGGACCAGGTACTTCCTTTTGATAATGGAGGTGCTAAATACGTCCAACCTACGGTTATCCAAAGATCTAATCCCTCGATTGCTCCTAAGCCGTCTAAAATTGATCCTACACTTTCACGATTTACGGTTAAAAGCAAACATGCAGAGTTTAGACCGGTGACTAATGACTTGCCTAAACTTCACGCTTCTCAAGAACCGTAACCGGAGACCATAACGTAAGTAGTGGAAATTGCTAGCTCTCAGAGCACACCACTTGTCCCACCTCCGGATTTTTCAAAATGTTCTTTAAGTCTAAATAGTCATTCAGATCACCCTGTTGGTTTTGTTGATTCTTTGAATGAACTGATTCCTTCTCATTCTCAAATAGAATCGTTTATTCCTTGTGTCGGTTGTGGTGAGCCTCTTTTTGGTTCACCATGTCGCTGTTGTACGTGTGTACAGTGTGGTAATGATATTCAAACGGAGTTGTTTGTTTTTTGGTTCGAGGAATTCATTTGATTATGATCCTAATCCAAACTCATTTAACGACCCTCAAATTTTTCTAATTACCCACCACAGCCCGACATATCTTCATATAATCAACAATACTGCTGTGAATTTTGTGGAGGTCCTCACCAAGGATTTGAATGTCAATCTGGAAACTCGTTTGTCTATGAACAGTTTTCCGATGATGCTCAGAACTTTGGCTATGACCAATATCCATATGATTCACCAATCCAAGCTCAACAGCTTTTATGTTGTGAGAACTGTGGAGGTCCCCATTTCAAATTCGATTGTCAAAAAGGGAATCCATTTCCTTGTGACAATTTTGACACATCATTTCAAGACCAACCTCCACAGTGCCAAATGATTCAAGCAACTCCTCATGAAACTACAACACTTTTTACTGGGTCCGGAGTTATTAAAAGAACTTAAGGAGGAGTCGGCTATGTCATTTCAAAACTCTCATGAGAAATCCATGGAAGTTTTGTTAGTCAAGAGCAGTCGCTAAAATAAATTCCCAAATTGCCTTTGAAAAATCTATTAGGGAATCAATTGCAAACTAAAAGCAGCCAGATCTAGCTCTAGATTCATTTTATTCCCGATGATAGTGATGATGAAGATACACTTGAAGATTCATCAAATTCATCAGTTGATATTCCAACAGTTGAGATTCATTCTACAACTGCCTCACACCCGAGGTTCACACTCACTCTCTTAACATGGGGATGAGCTTCTTGACACTGTTCTAAAAGGAATCGACGAATTCATAAAGTATAGTGTTGAGGACCTTGTCCCAATCCCAAGAGAGTCACAGGGAATTCTCGAGTATTTGTGTGATATCCCTACCCCTCTTGTCTTCCAAAATGATCATATTGAGATGTTCTCTGATTCTGATGAGGACTATTCTTTATCTTGTGGAGACATAAGTTATGTGGGTGAATTACCTTCTGAGCTTGTCAGCTTAGGAGAAGAGAATGAAGAAGAAATAATCCAAGACGAAGCTCTTCGTCTTACATTATTGAATGTTAATCTTCTCATTTCTAGAATCGAGGCTTTTAATGAAAAGCCTACTTCATATCCTATCCCCTTTGAGGATAGTGAACTTTTGTTCAATGATTCTATTCCGGAATTGCAAACGTTCCATTTTGATCATATGGGAGAGAAGATTAGTGGTATCACCACTTCTCATTCTCATAATTCTCTCCCCGATTATGAATCATTCACTTTTGAGGAGTTCTCCAGTGAACTCACTCAAATCAATCCCGAATATGAATCATTTTTCTTTGAGGAGTTCTCCTGTGAACTCACTCATATCATATCTCCACCGGAGTATGATAACTTCTACTTTGATCAAGACACACCCGGGATATGTCTAGACCAATTGAGCTTAAAAGATGAAATTCATACTATTATGAATTCTCCTTCTGATGATGATGAGTTAATCATGATCTTTATCATGACTTTCTTTCTCTTCTTCACCTATCCCGTGGTTTCTCCTGTTCTTCACTCCTTCCGGAATGAAGACATTATCTTTGACCCCGGCATTTTCATTTATCATTTATGAGCCGGTTCTATCTATATCTCATCGGTGTGGAACTTTCACGTACTTCAATGTTTATACAAACATCTTGAATGAAAGTCCGATGGAGATTGTTTCTTCCACTTTGCTTCCCCATGAACCAATTAATTCGGGGTCGAGTCAAGCTAGCGACTAAGAATCAAAAACAAGAGTGAACATGGGTTTTCACCCGTGTGTTCCACCCTAGTGTGGGGGAGATACCCCACATGTTGTATATAGATCTAAAAAAAACTTTGAAAATTGTAAATATTTAAAAAAGAGAATAATTGTTGTGTTTCTACACTTGGCTAGTAATGTTATCTTTTTACGTTCTAAGTTTCTAAGCATAACAAATGCCGGGACTTTGAATATTGAGGACAATATTCATTTCTAAGTGTGGGGGAAATTCTGGCGAATTTGATCATAAATGTACCCTTTTAGTCCCTTTTTCCCCAAAATGGCAAAATTTTAAAATTTTTTAGTGGAAGTACTATGTACTAAACACAACAAATGGTAATCAGTCCACCATGTCTAACCCACATAAGGATTGGCTAATCTAGGAGCAAACGGCTCTTGGTAAAGATATCTCAAATCCGTTTATGGCTTGCAATTTGCCCAAAATTGTATGGTGTTCAACTCACCATATCCTTAAAAGTAAAGAGTTGGCTAGCCCGCAAGTTTATGGCTTGTGGTAAAGGCAATGGAAAATCCATAATTGGTAATCAGCTCACCAAAGATAATATTGATAATTTATCTAAGAGTTGGCTAGTCCGGGTACGGCTTCTCGGTAAAGACAAATCAAATCCGTTTACGGCTTATGATTTGCTCAAAATCATTTGGTTATCATTGTACCAAGGTTCTTACTTGAACTAAAACAATTGGCTACTCGAGAAGTAATGGCTTTTGGTAAAGAGATAAAATCCATTAAGTTTTCATAAAAGATTGCTAGGGACTAGCAATATCTTAGTGTGGGGGATTGATGAGTGTCTAAATACTCATCATTTTATACCGTTAGAATGCCAAAACATCCAAAACACTCGTAAATGCTTCAAAATGAAAGAAATATCACAAACAAGTGTTTTATATGTTTTAAATGCAAAAACATCAAAATCTGGTGAAAAACGTATTAAGTTTGCATAATTGGCGCTTTTAGTCCCCAAGTTTCAAAAGTTGTCAAAATCAGTCCCCGGTAATTCAAAAACTTGTAAAATATCATTTTAGGTCCTTGGGATTCACAAGTTGTTCAAAATAATCCTTTGAAGTTTAAAATCACAAAATTACAACTTTGGTCCCTCAACTTTGCAAAAGTGTCAAAAATAGTCCTTAAGGTTTTAAAATTGGAAATTGATCAAAATAAACCTTGTACTATTAATAAATGACATAATTGGTCCTTCATGATAACTTTGGAGAAAATTACAAGTTTGGTCCCTAGAGTTACAAAATTGG
Organism: Chrysanthemum makinoi; assembly: GCA_910596185.1. Lineage (NCBI taxonomy): Eukaryota > Viridiplantae > Streptophyta > Magnoliopsida > Asterales > Asteraceae > Chrysanthemum > Chrysanthemum makinoi. Next base: position 94,519,553 of record OU343225.1, read on the forward strand.
CAATTTTAGTCCTTGGACTTGTAAAATGGAAAAATCAATATTGGTCCTTGTACTAATCAATATTTACAGGTTTAGTCCTTATGATATCCTTGGAAAAGCTACAGTTTCAACCCTTCATGTTTTGTGGAATTACATTTTTAGTCCTTGTGGTTATTTAAGCTTCTAAACCAAATGGACCCTTGTGTTATTAATCTTACCCAAATCCAATCCTACAACCCAATGGCCCAAATGAAAACAAGCCCAACCCCTAATCCAGTCAACCCAACCCAAGATTTAAAAAACGTGATAATCCGGGCCACTGTTTCTCCTTCTCCCTCCTCAACACCGTTAGCACTCACCCTCCACCTCGCCATTACCACTTTCCACCTCACCAACCTTATCACCCCAGCTTCACATCCCGTCCCTCCACCTCCATATCCTCCCAAGGAGCATTTAATGCAAAACCGCTTATGTGACTTTTGGCGCCAAAAGCAAATTTGATGGCCAAGATTCGTTTGACCACATCAATGGCTGGAAAATGGTGGGAAATGCTCAGAGTGCCAGTGGGAAACTTTTGGATGTCTATAAAGAAAGATAGAAGCAGAGATGGAAAGGCAGTAGTAAAAAAGTAGTGTAGTTTTAGCTTAGAAAATGTCGACTTAGTTAATTTTACATTTCCAATGTAATTTAAAGCTTTTAAGTACTGTTTTAAGTATTCACAGTGTAATATAACTCTTTTGCAGTCATCACTTTCAATTTTAATGCAAGTTTTAAGTTTATGCAAAATTTTACTTGTGCTCAAAAATCTCATGTTATTCCATTGTTGTTATTAGTTGTTATTAGTACTTCTGAAGCTTATATAAGTTCTTGAAAAAGCTTTTAAGTTGTTAGAAACATTAAATTTCCAGTTTAGTTTCACAACTCAAAAATTTCCAAAAATTACTTAGAAATTAGTTAAAAATAAAAAAGGCATGGATATGGTGCTAAAGACTCAAGCAAAGGTATTCGATTGCTTAGTGGGTTAGTGCTTATTGGTAAGCAAATAGGAGTGATTCTCAGTTCATATTTCCTTGACCTGTGCTTGAACTAAATTTGTAAGCAATTTTCTTAAAATTTGCATATTATAGTATAAGTGTTTAATTTCTATTAATTTTAGCTTAATCTTGTTTAAATACAGTTATTATAAGTTGTTAAATGGATTCCTTGGTTTAAATAGGTAGTTTAGTTTGTTTAGCTTCAAAACTGCTTCTAAAAAGGATGTTTGGATTAGTTTGTATCACTGTGTTATAGGTTGATATAGCTGTTGTTCTTATTTGGTTCAAGTCTTAGTAGGTTATAACAACTCAATCAAGCAATAAAATTAGTCCTCATTTCATTAAAAGTCAAAGTTCCAGTTCATACCCATTAACAGCTTCACTGTTAAGAATTTTGAGTTGCATAAATCATCATATTAGCTTAAAAGTTGTTAAAATAGCTTAATATAACCTTATTACATCTTAATATATCATAATTAATCAGTAGGATAGATTTAAAATTGATAAAAGTCAAACTAAGTTAGTAATTTTAAAAGTCAAATTTTCATTAAGTCGTTTTTGAATAAAATGAATAATTTTCTATAGGATTAGATATTAGGATTTAGCTTATGCCCTTTTGGGAAAATAATATGTAGTTGCTAAAGAAAAATATAAAAATACTAGCTTACTCTTAATTAGCTTATAGATAGCTTAATTTGTAGCTTATTTTGGACCCCTTGTCTGCAATCCTCCCCTGTGAAGTTGCATGCCCTTTTCATAAGCTTGTAAAAAGCTTACTAATGAACTATACTTGGTAAATTTTAGTTCTTTTGGTAGCTTTCCTTGCTGGCTTGAGAGTCCAAGTTTAATTTTCTAGTTTATAGCTTATTTGATAAGCCTGCTCAGGGCTTATATTTTTGTCCATTTTATCTAGTTCAACTGATCACTCAGTGGGGTACCCAGTTTTTCATAAGCTCACCAAAAGCTATCTAGTGAACCAAACCATGAGTACTTTAGCTTTTTGCATAGCTTATCTGGTCATCTAGTTAACCCAGGTTTTTATTTCCATTTTCTAGCTTATATAAGTGCTTATAATCAAGCTATAAGGTGCATAGTGATTTAAAGAGTGTCCTGTGCAATACAGCTAACTAGTGCTTATTTGTAGTTGTTTAGTGCTTATTTTTAAGTTAAAATGTTTTCTCGTGTTCCATATTAGCTTATTTATAGTTATCTAGCTTATTTTCTAGTTTACCTTGCTTATTTAGTAGCTTATTAAGCCATTTGGCTTAAGCTTAAGCTTATTCATTCTATTTTTGGTCACTGTTGCATAAATAAGCTGATACAGAGCTTATTAGTCGTTTTTGTAAAAAGGCTCCAGTTACAAAAGTTGCTTATTTTCTTGTATTTAGTATTTTGCAAAAAGAAAATTCCAAAAATAAAAATGTTTTGCAAAAAGGGAGAGGCAGGGGTCGAACCTGAGACCTCTCCCTTATGGGGATGATAGTGGGTACCTGTAAACCAGTTGCCCTTGGGACTTTTCTCGTCATAACATTGCACTATCTATCTCTTATATACGTTTTGTTCAAATAAGCTTATACGAGCTTATTCCCTTATTTCTAGCTTATTTAAAATAGCTTTTTCAGTGTTTGTATTTTTTATAAATTTGTAATAGTATAAAGTATTTTTACAAAAAGTTTCAGATTTTTCTCTATAGTTTTAGTATTTTTTAACATTTAATTAGTGTAAAATCTTATTTAATTCATAATAAAAAATATAAAAGTCTAAAAAATATAAATCTTTTTTCTAAAATTTTCTTTTGTCATATAGTACGTAATAAAATTAGTTTTATACTCGTAGGCCTTTTATTTCATAAAATTTACGTTTTATCTTGCGCTCAAATACCATTTTCGTAAATAACGCTCGCTTTCCGTTTAAATAACGCTTTTTAGATATTTTGATTTTACGTTTTAATTAAAATAGTTTATTTAAGTTATTTTGTTTTATAAAATAAACGCTCATCGATCTGTAAAAATAGTGATAGCGTTTATTTAATAGATTTTAACTTTTTAATTTCTTTTAATTTGCATTTAAGTCGCTATAATTTGTAGATCTTTTCTTTAGGTAATTTTCCATCCAAACCTTTCGATCACTATCCTTAGTGATCATTCTATCACCTGAAGTTGTTTAAACACCAATTCATCCTCCGTGGGACTTAACGACCCAGGAATACACTATATTCCTCCGATCTTAAAATTGCATTCGTGCTTGAGCAGTTTTAAGCTGATTACGGTCTGCCATTCACAAGTGGCAGGTTTGAGTGATTTAGCTTGACTGTTTTGCGCGGATCAATAAGGATCCATTCTTCATCTTCAAAAGCAAATTTAATATAATCTTTAATTTGAATTTGATCATTTAAGCTCGTTGGGTGATTTTCAAAAATATCGAGAGGAAGAGGTGCGGTGATGTCATCAATAGCGAAACTCTTTTGAGAGAGCTGCTCTTCCTCCAAACTAAAATCTTTCTCATGATCAAAGTAGAAATGATCATACTCCGGAGGAGATATGTCATGAGAGAGTTCACCGGAGAACTCCTCGAAACAAAACGAATCATACTCGGGAAGAGAGAAATAAGAATGAGAAGTGGTGTTGTCACGACTCGTCTCTTCCGTATGATCGATATCAAAGAAAAACGACTCATAAGTCGTAAGAGAAAGATCGGGATGAGAAGTGGGATTGCCACTACTCTCTTCTGCCGTATCAAAAATAAAATTCTCAAATTCTGGAACATAATCCTTGAGCTCGAGCCCTCGAGGATCTGACGGCTTAAGTTCGACAATTTCTTCAACGTTATCTTCCTTAGGGGGAAGAAAAGGTGACAGTTCAACGTATAACATCTTTTCTAATAAAGGAAAATCTCCCCCGGATCGCAATCGGTTTCAACAATTTCCGACGAAATTAGATCATCGACTTCTTCCAAAACGAAGCAATTCTCTCAATCGGCGTGAGTGAAGGGAAGATTTAGAAATGATAGGATCGTAAATGGGAGTGGGATTGCCACTCAAGAATCGCCATCGATCTTTAGGCTCTCTTCTTCAAACGGTTCATCGTCATCACTATCGCCGAGTCGGAATAGTAAAAGGCGGGTGGATGACTTGGTCTTTGTTGATAATGGTGACTGGTATATCGTTCTTGCTTGCCAAAGACGTTAATTTGAGCACTCATAACGGAAATTTTCTCAGAATAATGATCACTCAACATAGTGGTAGAATCGTAAGGAACATCAAGATCCCAATCGATAATGATGTTGTGTCAAATTCTCAATCAAATCGTAAGCTTCTTGAGGAGTCTTCCGCATGAGATTTCCACCATCTGTCAACATGATTTTGTCTCGATCAATCGTAGTGATACCATGATAAAAGGTTAGGATTTGATCAAGAAGCAAAATTCTATGATCGGGACATTTCTGTAATAATGATTTGAATCTTTCCCAAGCTTCAAATACGGATTCCTTGGGTAATTGCCGGAAATTAAGAATTTCTTTCCTCACCGCATCGCTTTTGAATATGGAAAGTATTTTGAAAGAAACGTGCGAAACATCTCTTCCCAAGTATGAATTGAATGTTTTTCAAGGGTATAAAACCAAGATTCGGCTTCGTGGGTTAAAGAGAAGGGAAGAGATTCAATCGAATGTCATCTTGAGAAACGCCACGTTGCTTCATGGATTGAGTTATAGATAAAAACTTGTTCAAGTGCTCGTTTGCATCTTCGTCGTAAAATCCATGGAATTGACAATGCTGTCGAAGAAGACGAACCATACGATTTTTCAATCTAAACTTGGTTCCCGGAACGATCGGTCCTCCTCGACCAATAAGTGACGGACGATAGAAATCCTCCATGGTCCGAGGATCATGGGGATCAAAGGGTGCGAAATCGAGCATTGTGGAGAATTAAACAATTTAGAGGGTAAAAAGATAAGAATTAAACATTTCAGAGGAAAACGATGAGTATTTTTGGGTTTTAATAAAAAGCAAACATAAAAGGAAAACAAATAAGGAAAAGGAAAATATTTTAGGGTTTTTAGAAAAGAGATATTTACAAAAACAATGATAACTTCACTCGGGGAAGGATCTTCAAAAACACGCGAATCGAGACGGAATCGAAAACTCATTACATGCCCTCCCGGCAAGCGGCACCATTTTTTGATTTTTCGTTTTCGTACAGATATTATTTTCCGAAGAAATACAAAGGTATGTATTTTCCCCGGGTCGTTTTCCCAACGAGGGATGAATGGAGTTTAATAACTCACGCCGTAATTCGGATTTGAATGAAAATAAGGAATTTTTGGGGTTTTCTAAGCTACGGAGCAGGGAATAATAAAGGAAAGCATTAAAACTACATAATCTATGATGAAAACAAGGCAACTATGACTAAATACGCAAATGAGAACTAAAAACGTAAAATAATGTAATTTATAAAACGCGAATAAAATGCAAACTACACTATTTCTAACCCATGAAAATGAACTACTATTTTTCTACAGCTAAGAATGATATTTAAAAATTATTTGAAATTTAAAACTATTTTTTTGGATTTTTCTTGATTTATTTTGAATTAAAAACTAATTTTAACCATTTAAAATAGACTTAAAATACTAAAAATTAGGAAAACATGCAAGAAAATGACAAAAATATTTTTCAAAAATCAAAATTAACTAAAAATAATTTTCAGAACTGGAATCACATTTTTCTGACTTTTTCTCTATTTATTATGAATTTAATACTATTTAAAACTAACTAAATTGCTAGAAAATACTATTTAATCTAAGAAAATTCTGGAAAAATAATTTTTATGACTTTTTTAATATTCTAAAACTAGGAAAATTGAAATTTCATTTTTCTGACCTTTTTCTTATTTATTTGAATAAAATGCTATTTAAAAATGCTAGAAAATGAATGAAAATGCAGAAAAATAGCAAATAAGCTTGGAAAATTATGAAAACTTCCAGTCAACTATAAAATAATACTTCGAACCCAGAAAAAATAACAAGAACTATTTTGGATCACAAGAAATATGAAATGGGCGCACAACCGATGTAATAAGCTAAGTGAAATAAGCTATAAGCTAACTATAAGCTACCATACAAAAAAAACAAGCAAGTGCGGTCAAATCAAATCGAAGATTACCCTACCCCAGACTAGAACGAAACATTGTCCTCAATGTTTAAAGCAAGGGTATCACGAAAATCTAAAAGCCGTTTATTAAGTATGCTCAAAGATAAACGTTAGTCGATAAGATTAGGATATCGGATTTCCATTAGCATCGATCATGAAACTCGAGTAGAGAAAAGACAAACTTCGAGCACGAGTGTCTTCATATCGGGAAAATCCTAAACACAACATCACAAACAACCAAACACGAAATCAAGAGGCGACCCTTCACGCCACTTATTAGAAAATAGAAAGAAAATAGAGATAAGCATGGGGTGCCTCCCACGAAGCGCCATCGTTTTTGGTTACCGAAGTCGCTAGCTTGACTCGATCCCCTAATTCAGTTGTCCTTAGGGAAAGTTTGGAGATCCGGGACAACCATAGATGGAATGTCCCCTCCAAAATAATGTTTCACACGATGGCCATTCACTTTGAAATTAGGGCCATCGAGTTGAGAAAGCTCCACCGTTCCATAAGGGAAAACCTGAGCAACGGTGAATGGTCCAGACCAACGGGTTTTGAGTTTGCCCGAGAATATCTTCAATCGAGAGTTAAAGAGGAGAACTTGATCACCAACGTTGAAAACGCGGTTTTTGATTTTAGAATCATGAATCCTCTTAGTCTTCTTTAAAAATCAAAGAATTCTCGTAAGCCTGATCCCTAAGCTCATTTAATTCATTCAATTGAACTTTCCGGTGATCACCGCAGTCTTAAGATCAAAGTTTGCATGTTTCAAGGCCCAGAATGCCTTATGCTCGAGCTCGATGGGTAAGTGACAAGCTTTTCCATACACCAACTTAAATGGGGTGCACCCAATGGGTGTCTTGTATGCGGTGCGGAAAGCCCATAATGCATCATCTAACTTATCGCCCCATGAAGCTCGATTTTCTCCTACGGTCCTTTCTAAAATTCTTTTCAAACCACGATTGGAGACCTCAACTTGTCCGCTTGTTTGCGGGTGATACGCGGTAGAAAGACGATGGGTAACTCCATATTTAGCCATAACTTTAGCAAATTGTTCATTACAGAAATGGGTACCGCGATCATTGATGATAGCACGAGGTGCTCCGAATCGGAAAACAAATTCTTCAAAAACTTAACAACCACTCGGGCGTCATTAGTGGGGAGCGCCTTTGCTTCAACCCATTTGGACAAGTAGTCGACGGCCACGAGGATATACTTATTACCTCTAGATGATGGAAATGGCCCCATAAAATCGATGCCCCACACGTCAAAAATCTCACAAACTTGAATAGCATTTTGTGGCATTTCATCCTTCTGTGAAATTTTCCCTTGACGTTGGCAAGAATCACAAGACTTAACTAAATCATGGGCATCTCGATATATGGTAGGCCAATAAAATCCGGAATCAAAAACCTTCTTAGCGGTGTAGCTTGCACCATGATGGCCACCAGTGGGTCCGTTATGGCAAGCATTGAGAATATCAATGACCTCTTGGCCATGAACACACGTCCGGATTACTTGATCCGCACAAATCTTAAACAAGTAGGGATCGTCCCAGAAATAATGCTTAACATCTTTGAAAAACTTTTTCTTCTGTTGGGACGACATCCCTTTCACAAGGAAATTGCCCGCATGGTAATTTGCAAAGTCGGCAAACCATGGGGTGTTTGGGTCTTTCTTAGCAATCATCCCAAGTGTCTCAAGAGGAAATGTTTCCGTGATATCTTTTTTCTCGAGCACACTTTGATGGGGATTCTCAAGTCTAGATAAGTGATCGGCAGCAAGGTTCTCCGCTCCTTTTTTGTCAAGAATGGTAACATCAAACTCTTGAAGGAGGATAACCCACCGAAGTAATCGTGGCTTAGCATCTTGCTTTGCCAAAAGATACTTAAGGGCAGAATGGTCGGTATACACTATGGTCTTTGACAAGACAAGGTAGGGTCAAAATTTTTCAAAAGCATAAACAACGGCCAATAATTCCTTTTCAATAGTCGTGTAATTGTGTTGGGCCTCAGACAATGTCTTACTCGCATAGTGTATGGGTTGAAAATGTTTTGACTTACGTTGCCCCAAGACTGCCCCAATTGCGTAATCACTTGCATCACACATGAGCTCAAAGGGCAAATCCGGGGCAACTAAGATCGGTGCCTCGCTTAATTTCTTTTAAGAATATTAAACGCTTCAACGCATTCGGTGGTGAAGATAAACGGAGCATCCTTCTCGAGGAGATGGGTCGAGGGCGGCTATCTTAGAGAAATCTTGGATGAAACGGCGATAGAAACCGGCATGACCCAAAACTCGAATACCTTTGACGGTAGTGGGATGAGGGAGTTTAGCTATAACGCCGACTTTAGCTCGGTCGACCTCAATCCCAGATTTTGAAATCTTATGGCCGAGGACAATGCCCTCTCGAACCATGAAATGGCACTTCTCCCAATTCAAGACCAAGTTGGTGTCTTCACACCGCTTGAGCATGTGGTCTAGATGAGAGAGGCAAGAAGTGAAAGAATCTCCATAAACCGAAAAATCGTCCATAAAAACTTCCATAGAATTTTCGATCATGTCATGAAAAATGGCCATCATGCACCTTTGAAACGTTCCTGGAGCATTGCATAGACCAAATGGCATGCGCGGTAAGCAAACGCTCCATAAGGGCACGTAAAGTCGCTTTCTCTTGATCATGCGAATCAATCAGAATTTGAAAGTAACCGGAAAAACCATCGAGAAAGCAATAGAACTCATTCCCCGCTAAACGCTCGAGCATCTGATCCATAAAAGGCAGCGGGAAATGATCCTTTCGTGTAGCATCATTCAACTTTCAGTAGTCAATACACACTCTCCATCCGGTGACAAGGCGCGTGGAAATCAATTCATTATCTTCATTGGCAATGACGGTCATTCCACCTTTCTTAGGAACACAATGGATAGGGCTAACCCATGAGCTATCGGAGATTGGGTAAATGATTCCGGCGTCGAGGAGTTTAAGAACTTCCTTTTTGATAACCTCATGAATTTTCGGATTAACCCTACGTTGTTGTTGAATAACGGGTTTGCAATCGTCTTCCATTAAGATCTTGTGAGTACAAAAACGAGGGTTTATGCCCTTAATGTCGGAATCGCCGCGATGGCACTCTTATGTTTTCAAGTATATCCAAAGTGCGGTTTTCTCTTCATCTTTCAAGTTTTTAGCAATGATGACGGGAAACTTGTTCGGTTCTTCAAGAAAAGCGTATTCAAGATGAGGAGGTAAATCCTTGAGCTCGGGCTCCGGAGGTTTTTCATTAGACGTTTGTACTTCTTTGATTTCTTCAATCGTAATCTTTTCGAGGGAGTGACGGTGACGGATCTTCATTTAGCAATTGTTCAAGATAAAGGATATCTCCCTCCGAATCATAAACACCATCATCAATTCTTGGTGGAATCGATTCGTCAGTAGCAAGAAACTCATCGATCTCTTCCAAAAGGAAATCACCTCCCTCAAACGGAGTGAGAGAAGGGGAAGAGTCGGCAATTATAGGCTCAGAAGATGGTTCAAAATGTTAATCAGTAGAATTGTGAGCAAAACCGAGAACTTCTTGAGCGTACTCCTCACAAGAAACATCAATAACGTCGATTCGATTGATGGAAGCATCGTCGAAATTTGAGGAGTACCTCGTCGTTTGATTAATGTTGAATGTGACGGCTTCTTGATTAACTCTCAACGTAATCTCTCCTACGAATACATCAATTAAAGCACGACCGGTTCTTAAGAAACATCTCCCAAGAATAATGGGTACTCGAGGGTCAGCATCGAAATCTACCACAACAAAATCCGCGGGAAAATAGAACTCCCCCACTTTGACAAAGACATCCTCGACTATACCCTTTGGACGGGTCGTAGAATGATCGGCTAGCTCGAGGGTCATACACGTTGGGGTAAGTGGGGGTAACGAAATTTTCTCGTAGATTGAACTTGGCATTAAATTGATACTCGCCAAGATCGCCAAGGCGAGCATTGAACAATTCCTTGAAAATCACATGGAATGAGGAATTTGCCGGGTCTCCTAACTTCTGAAGTTTCTTGAGGATAACCGCGAACAATTCTCATTCAGAGATGTCGTAGCAAGCTCATATAGTTTCTCCTTGTTTGTAAGCAATCCCTTAATCGTAGAAGCAAGTTTAGGCATCAAGAGAAGAGCATCCGCAAAACTGATTTGCACATTCAAGTCTTTGAATATTTGGAAGAACGTTTCCATTTGATGATTCGACTTTTCACGAAGAGTTTGATCTTTAAGACGAGACGGATATGGGATAGACGGTTTCGAATTAGCTTTCTTCACATTCACGGAGCATCTTCGCTCGAATCTTGGACAACCGTGGGTTGGACATTCTCGCACTCCCCTTATCAGAGGAAGCACCGGTCCTTTGTCACCCCGGTCTCACGGTCTACCACATGAGAGGAAGAAGTGTTAGTGATAGGAACCGTGGGTCCATCGTAAGCTACACCACTTCGGGTAGTGATTGCTTTCATGTCACCTCTCGGGTTTGGAATCGTATTGCTTGGAAGAGAACCGAAACCCGAGGGTTGAGAATAAGATGTGGATGGTTGACTGGCTTGAAAGAAACTAGCCATCATATTCTTTATTTCGCATATCCGTTTGTTGCTTGTAGCTTCCATCTCCTTTTTGAAGTCCGTCCTCATGCCGTTAATTTGATTTTGTAAACTTTTAATGGTGTAATCAGAGTTCTTCATGTAAGTTAGAAAATCGTTGTTCGGGGCGACTTGAGGAGGTGCTTGATAAGATTGTTGAGGAGGAGGTGGTTGTTGGTAAACTTGAGGTGGAGGAGCTTGGTATTGTTGATTACCATGATTAAAATTAGCTCCTCGGTTCTGATTAACATGATGGTTACCATTGAAACGGTTTTGATTCTGGTTTTGTTGTTGAGGTTGATTGAAACCGGGAGGTCCAAGATAATTGTTTGAACCATAGTTGTCAGGATCCCGATCTTGATCTTAGGATCTTACGATTTTACGATACTGCAAAGAAAAAACGATCCGGATCCTACATAGGATATTTGAAAGCTTAAGATCTTATATGATCCCGATTTTGACCATACGATCTTACGATCTAATCCGATCCGATCTTACTTTTCTCGGATTACAAACTAAAAAACTACAAATTTATGGGTTGTTTGTTTGTAGAATTCAAAAAACAACATGTTAATCTTTTTAAAAATTTTATAATCATAATTTAGGACAACATGTATATGAAATATTCAGAGTATTTTGTGGTAATAATGTATTAAAATTTGTAGATTTTTATAAAATTACATATAACTATTAAGAAATAACATTAGAGTAGGATCTTAAGATCCCGATCCGATCTTACGATCACGATCTTGCAAAGACCAAAAAGATCCTGGGTAGGATCCCGATCTTGACAACCTTGGTTTGAACGGTAGCTAAGAAGATTTCGATCTCCTTGCGGTTGATTGTAGTTTCCCGTAGCAGCATAAACATTCTCATGTGCGTAACCACCGACGGCTGGGCACTCGGAATAAGAATGTGGTCCTCCACAAGTCTCACAAATTGGGTGTACCGCTTTTACTTGTTGGTTCGATTCGATTATTCATCCGAGTAATCCGTAAGATATCGTCGATCTTTTGTTCATGGCGCTATTTCGAGAAGAAGACGATTTGATCGAGATGATGCACCCCTTTCGGCGATAGAATCCCAATAGTTGTAATGAGCGGTCATGTTCTCAATAAGATCGTAACATTCCTCGGGACGTCTTTTCATGAAAGTTCCACCAGCAAAGATTAATCGCTTCACGGTGTCTCAACATTAAGCCATTATAAAACGTATCAATTTGAGTGACAAGCAACATGTTATGATTCGGACATCGATCAATTTCAAGCTTATATCGTTCCCAAGCTTCAAACAAAGATTCATCGGGATATTGCCGAAATTACCGATATCGTTCTCAATTTCGTCACCATCGACGGTGGAAAGTACTTTGCCAGAAACTTCGAAACCATTTCCTCAAAGGTATGAATCAATTCTTCTGAGTCGATCAAACCAAGAAGTGGCATGATGAGTCAAAGAGTATGGGAAAAGATATAGGCGAAGGGCGTCATCGGAGACCCCATTCTGCTTCATACTCTGAGTGACGGTCAAAAATTTATCAAGATGTTTGTTTGCATCGTCATCCGGTAAACCATGAAATTGACAACTGTTTTTTACTTGTTCTATCATATGGTGTTTCAAGCTAAAATCGGTAGCTTGAAAATTAGTCGGTGCAATGGGTCCTCCCTCCCGCACATTGTGGGTTGACATAACTCCTCCATCGTTCGGAGATCGGGAGCTACATTTTGATTATCGGGAGGAGGATTAGGACCGGGGTTTGGTGGTCCGTTGGGAGCAGCCATATTACGTAACCTGCACGCTCGATTCTCGCTTCAAGTCGTCTAGATCGAGATCGAAAGCGCATGCACTTAAAACCAAGGCAATTAAAATGATACGGTATTCGAAAACACAATGAACTCAACCAATAATCCCAAGTGAATAAATCACCTCTATAAGACAAACGCACAAGCGAGCGGAGAAGCTTTTTAGGTCAGCGCAAAGCTTATTAAAACCCGCTTCTTTACAAACCGCAATTTAATGTCGCCGCCCTTATACCCACCACACACTTTGTTTATCAAATAGAAATAAATCGACTCACAAGCGACACAAAGGCAAGTTTTTGATCTTTGGTTCGGGAACTTATTAATGATAACACCTCCGTTGAGAATGTTATATAATTGATATATTCTATTTAGCTCAAAATCAAAAGAGAAAATCTTTTTGTATTTTTAATATGATATATATATACAAAAGAAAAAGGAAAATATTTTTTACTTTTTATTTAATTGAAAATAGTAACTTCACGAATGAAGGATCTCGAGTCACTAATCGACAAACCTCAAACGATATTGTCGTGACACAACCTCCCCGGCAATGGGCGCAAAATTTGATTTACAGATACCAAACCGCTGTTATCTCACACAAGCTAGCCACTTGTGAATGACTAACCGTAAGAAACTTAAAACAGCTCGTATTAATCGATTCTCGATAATGAAGGCTTAAGAGTATGTGTGTACGGATAAAACCTCAATATCGATATCAAAAATAATCACGAAGATAGATTCAAAATTCCTTTAGGAGAAAGAATATTAAACCAAATCCCGTGTGTGATCGTTGATACGGATTAGTCAACCCGAATCGTTTCCCAACGAGGCGTGAATTGCCAACGTCGTTATTGGTTTGGAATTTAATGCTCGATGTTTTGATTTGTTTGATTTTGATTTTATTAAACTACGGGAATAGGGAAAGTAATAAAGGGAATCTATTCTACGGGAAATCCTAAGTGCGAATTACTAAAACGTAATTAATAAAACGTAATTAAAATGCAACTACGTCTAAATTATACCCTAAAATTACTTATACTCTAGAAATGCAATGTGAAAACTAATTATGAATTAAAACTATTTTTTTGGATTTTTCTGGATGTTTTTTTAGAATTAAAAACTAATTTTAACTTTTTAAAACTAATTTAAAATACTAAAAATTATGAAAATCAAAGGAAAAATATGAAACTATTTTTATAAAATCTAAAATATCCTAAAAGAATTTTCAAAACTTATTTTTTATTTTTCTGACTATTTTTCTATTTTCTACTAATTTAAAACTATTTTAATCTAATTTAAATTGTGAAAAATACCAAATAAAAGGGGAAAAATAAGGAAAAATCTTTTTTATGCTTTTTATATTTTTATTAAACTGGGAAAATTGAAAAATTATTTTTTTGAACTTTTTCTTGATTATTTGTAATAAAAGCTATTTAAAAATGACTAAAAACTGATTTTAATCAAGAAAAATAGTAAACAGTGACCAAAAATTATGAAACTCTCAGGAAAATTCTAAAATATTAATCTAAGTCTATGAAAAATAAGAAATCTATAGCTTATGTGTAAGATATTGAAGCTGTAGTACAAACTGATTTTGAATAAGCACTAGAAAATAAACTAAAGAGTGAAATAAGCTACCAAACAGTAACTGAAGCTATATTATGCTAAAATAAGATAATTCTAACTGATTACACCTAATCCTAACAAGCTACAAGCACTGCTAAATGAATTAAGCTAACTGCCTACTTAAGCAAATCAGTGATCTTAGGCCCTACTTCTGACTACTGCACCAGCTTATTCACTTATCAAAACTGAAATCCAGATATTGAGGACTCTAGAAGACCAGCTAAGGAGTATCTAGACCAAATTATAGCTCTCAACAAGCTAAAATGAACAAGTATTGGTTGCTGCAAAATACCTGTGCACAACTCAGTTAATGCTGAGTGTGCGTGGGATATTAAGTTGTATTGAGCAGCTGATTTGAAGATTGAAAAGACTTGAAAAGATTTCACAAAAAGTTGTTTTCAACACTATACCAGTTGAATATGTAAATCCCAAAGTTACACTAGATTTGGACTTAAATTGAACCTGTGAGAGATCAAACAAGTTTTACAAAAACTAAAAATCTCACTTTTGACTTTTTAGAACAGATTTGAAACTTTGACTTCTGTGAGTTTTGATCTAATTTTGTAAACTGATTATTATATTATAAGCTCAAACAAAGTTGTATTAAGCAATTCTAATGTTATTAGAACCTAAATCAAGCTTTTGAATTTGAAAATTCCAACAGTTAAGCAAATTGGAACCTATTAAAAGTGATTTTGACTATTATGATCTAGGATGCAAGTCTAACTACTGGAATTAACTAGATATACCTAATTACTACTGATGCACTAATAATATATCCCTACTTTAACCTCTAACACAGATTTTAAAGCAATTCCAAACACTAGTTATCTAAACCAAAATGCAATTAATCCTAGCCTATTCTATGATCTGATTCATGACAGCAATAAAATGATCTAACATCCAGATACTAAATGCAAAACTAACCATATAAACTAACAGATTCAAGTAGCACAGATTATGTAATGAAACAGATGAATAAAATAAATTTAAGAATGAACTTACAAGTGGTCCTAGCCACTATGGCTTGCAACCAATGAAACAGTGATCCTCTAACCTATTTAACCCCTAACCTACTCCAATTCCAGCTCAAATTTAACCCATATCCAGCTAGATCAGCAATCCAGGACCACTTCTGCAGCTTTGATTTTTATTGATCAATGAAAATTTTTGAGTTTGAAACAAAAGTAAATTTACAATAAGCTATCACAAGCTTATATGAACATACTGAAACAGTAGCTAAGTGTGAATTATTCCATAAAACAGTTTCATATGTTTTTTTTTTTTTTTTTCAATTATTTAATCTGATTTTTTTGTATTTTTGAGTATGATGAGAAATGAGCTAAAAACAGATTATTAATGTTGAAATAAGCAATAAACAAAGAGAATAAGCAGATTTAAAACACAAACATTTAAACAATTACTTGAAAATTAAAAGCTAAGTTTTATTAATATAAGAAATTTGAGTACAAAGAGTAGATTACAAATGCTTAACAAAACTTAAAACATGAAAATGAAATTAAAACTAACTATGCTACTGAAAATAAAAAGAAATGAGATACATCAAATGTGAACGAAAGAGGGCCTATTTATAGCTGAGCACAAGGTCTTGGAAGCTTCTGGAATGCACAAATGTGTGCTTCTTTGAGTCGTTTGCAACCCTTGGATCACCTTCCACGTTTCCCAAATGATATCCACCCTTGGATCATGAATGCCACGCTATTTCGACCAATAGGAGAGCAGAGAGTGGCATTGAGCACACGGATAGCTGACTTGGCAATCACGTGTGTCAGAGAGTGTCATAAGTGTCAGACGGAAGTACGGTTTTGCCCTCCATTTGCACTGATTTTGGCTAATTGATGTAGGGGTATTCTAGGGTTCTTCGCTGGAAATGAATTGGGGGTGGATTTGGGCGCAGGTTGGTTTTTTATATTATTTTGAGATTGTTTGACCGGGTATAGTGGTTGACTCGGGTATAAGTGGAACCGGGTTTTGTGATATGATATTGGACCGGGTAAGGATATGGGCTAAGGTGTTGGGCTATGGATAGATATATTGGATTTAAGGATTTATATTGAACCCATTTAGTATTTCAAGGACCATTTATGTATAAACCCGAATTTCAGGGACCAAAAGTGTAAAACTGAAAATATTATCCAAGGGTCATTTTTGCCAATCTCAAATAATCCAAGGGTGAAATTTGCAACTTCTGAAACTTGAGGGATCACTTTTGCCAAAAGCTCAAAGTTCAGGGACTAATCTTGACATTTCTTCAAACTTGACTGTAACTTCTAAAAATCATCCTCAGAGAATAAAATCTTCCAAAAATGCACAATCTCAACCTTCCGGCTCAGCTCAAACTCTCTTAATCTCTCGTGCTCGGATTTACGTCTGATTTGGCTTCTTTTTGTGTGTTTTTTACATATCCGTACCTGCATAAGCAAAAACTCAAGAAACATGCAAATGTTAGCAATAAACGGCTCTTTCTTGGTTATTTTGGGTCAGTTTTGATAATGAAAAGATATGTGTTTAAGCACATATCACTACCTAATGCTCAAACTGACCTAAACTAACTAAGATAAGCCTTCTGCAACTGAATTGAACCTAAATAGCACAAGCTAGAGGCATAAAAGCTACATATCAGGTTCTAACTCTACTATGCCAAACGACCCTTATGCATCTACTTTAAGCCTACATTAAGCTAGCTTAAAAAAATCACAAAAATAAAATAAAATGACCTAGCAGTAGAAAACCAACCAGTGATCTATAGTCCAAAATTTCAGCTTCTAAGGATCTAGAATGAAGAAATTAAAAATCAAAACTATAAGCTATATAGGACAATAAGGGACTGAATGCAGAACAGAATAATGGGCAAAGAGGGCTTATTGCAGAACTAAATAGCTACTTAAAAAGCACATAGGATTCTATCTAAAGGCAAATTAGTTAAACCTAGTTCTAAAGCTACCCTAAGAAGCTAATATTCAACACTTGATTAGATAAAATAAGCTTAAAAACAGCTTGTGAACAAACTGATATGACATCAGTGAGACACAGTTATGCAGACTTAAATCCAATCCTTAATTTAACTCCTATCTACTTCAAAAGCGGTTAAGAATAAAGTATACATTATGTCCTATCTAGAAATCCAAACATTAAGCATAAACATCCACAAATTAAGTAGATTAAAAGTCAGAACCGAGCTATGTGGAATAGAACCTCAAACCAAGGCGCACAAATGGACGATGGTGACTTTTAATCCACAAAAATAATCAATCAAACCACGCTTGTTGATCATACAAACTGAAAATTGATGAACTAGAGTGCATTATCAACAATAAAACCAATTACAAAACCTTTGAACCCGATTTAGACTATGCAAAACACCGATGAACAGGTACATTTGGGACGTAAAATGGACCTTTAACAGATTTGAGAGAAAAGCTTAGATCATAATTTTGACTTGAAAAACCTTGAGTCACATCGAAAAAGCTTTAAATCCAGAACTAATATTGATCGACCAAAGTTAACACTTACCAAATCATTTAAGCACACTAACTAAGCAAAATCCAAACACTACTTTTCAATTCCAAAATGCACTTAACTTTTAAAACTGAGATGAAGTATAACCAAAACTTAACTGAAATCAACAATCTTAATAGGAAACTTAACTTTTTAACATTTTTGAATCAGAATTTAACCAAAAAGCTACTTGACTTTAATCTTCGACTACATTTGACTTATGTTGACTATATTTGAATTTTTTGCAAAAACTTTGAATTAAGACAAGTAAAGTAAAGGTAAGCTCACACAAGCTTGAATAAGCTTATATGAGCTTAAGTAACAGTAGAGAAATGCTAAAAACAGAAAATGGATCTGAACAAGATGCTTTGCAAGGAATTTAAAATGAAAACCTTAAATTGAATTAATAAAGGTGAGCTTACAATTCGAAATGAAATAAAAATTACACTACAAAAACATATTAAATGACATGAAAGTAAAATGGTAACAATTTCTAAAGCATGAAATTGGACATCATGCAACTGTGGAGAGTGTGGGTTTTTATAGCTGATCCAGGAGCTTGGGATTGATCATCAGAAGCATCTAGAGCTCTAATCTCGACCTTTGATCTCTCTATCTCATCATTCCTTCATTCCACGTACCGCCGATCACTTGGTGATGTGTTTCAACCAATAGAATTGCTCCATCATGCCATGTTGGCAATCCTGACCCTCTGACACGTTGTCAGTACTTCTAGAAGCCACTTAAGTTGGGGTGAATTGAGACGTACCAGGGTAAATGGTGAAAAGGGTGAGGGAATAGTAAAAACAGGATTTGAGCGCGTTTGGTTTTACAGGGTATTTTTTAATTTAATTTGACTTTGAGTGTGTTTGTTGACTGAAGGGTTAAAAACGAAAGGGTCACAAGGAGTTGGCCTAGGGGTCGTGATTGGGACAAAGGGGTTCACAGAGATGGGGTTTGACCGGGGTAAAAGATTATTTGACTTGGGCTTGGGTTGGTTTTATGGAAAGGTAAATGGGCTTTTTTTTTGAGTAAGAAGGTAGTGTAGTGTTTTTGGCTTTGGACTAAAAAATAACATTATGTATCTTGGACTTTTATTATTTAGGGCCATCTATGTAAATCTCAAAAGCCAAGGACCAATGGTGTAATTTTGTGATAAGGTAAGGGTAATTTGGGTAAATGGGTAAGTGAGGGGTATAAAGTGTATATTGGGGAAAGTTGAGGGTGAAATGTGAATATGTGGTACAATGAAGGACCTAAAGTGAAAACTCCCAATCTTGACAAGAACTCCGTAAAGTATATCTTTGATCATCCAAATCCCATAAATCTATATCACGGCATCGGCTTTTGCTTTCTTCTCTCTCTCGTGCTCGGCTTTTCTTCGGTTTTGGCTTCTTTTTGTCTGTTTCGTCATATCCGTACCTGCACATGCATAAACTCAAGAAAATAACAGATATTAGCAATAAACGGCTCTTTTCTTGGTTATTTTGGGTCTATTTTGATAAGAATAGGTATGTGTTTTAGCACATACTAATATCAACGTATTGAATCAGTCTGACTTGTATCTTACAGATCGAAATGGAACGGCGATGAATAGTTCATTCCACGTGAATTGACGCTTTTACAAACGCGGCTACTATTTGGCAGATGGAATCTATCCTAAGTGGACCCAAAGGAAAAGAGATTTACGAAGTTACAAGAGGGGGCGAGAAAGGATGTCGAGCGAGCTTTTGGTGCTCTCAAAGGAAAATGGAAAATTCTCGATCGACCTCTCTATGACCAAAGCGAAGATTGCCAATCAGGTTCATGCGTGTGTTATTTTGCACAATATGGTTATAAAACGCGAGGGGAGGGCAATCTCACCGGTTCATATAATGGATGCGCCGGTCCAGCCAGTGTTCGACGACAGTGTGGTAGCGGAGTTACTAGACGAATTTCTCCATGACCGTCTTCGATATGATCTCACGGAGCACGTAGCACGTGAATACTTGCCGCATCTCGATGATTAGTGGGTTTTTTTTTTTTAATCTAGTTATTTTTAAGTATTATGTTATGTTTTTTTTTAAGTATTATGTAATGTTTTTATTTTTAATGAAATGGTATGTTTTTATTTTAAATATTGTATGTGATTTTATGTATTAAAAAAATGGAATTAGGGTACTAGGGTACCACTCCCTCCACTTAGGGTAGTGTTAGGGTAGAATTGGGGTAGTTTTGAGTTGGAGGGTTTTTATTGGATAGAGGTGAGGTGGCACCCAGGGTATTAGGGTACCACTCCCTCCTCCCTAAGCAGTTCCAAGCTGCTTATACAAAACAACTTATTTCACTCACAATTTCACAAATAACCACAAAAGTAAATCAGATAAGCAAATAGCAAACAACGTCAAAACTACTTATCTATACAACATATAAAGACAAAACACGTTTGCTTAAAACTTAAAATATGAGTAATGTTGTTATAATAAAAACCACTGTTCTAAAAGGCTCGCAAAGGCGTGAGGCTTGGTCATACCGCCACGCCGTTTTATGACACGAGTTTTTGTAAACTCGATATATATATGAATTATGATATAAATATATAAATATTTTCATACTTTGTGCCGCCTTATGCCACGCTTTATAAATGCAAAAGCTTCGCTTTAGCCGCAAAGGCATGAGGCTTGGTCATGCCGCCACGCCACGCCTCACGCTATTTACAACCTTGCTAAAAACCCTACTTATAAAAAGCAATGCAATTTATTAAATATTCAAATACTTAATTACAATTTAACCCACTAATTTTCATCGCCCTCACTTACTCCATACTCATATATACACAAAAATAATAAAATTGTACACACAAATTGACGCTACTTGTTAATACAAATTAAACGCGCAAAAACGTTTATTTATATTTTACGATCTTTCTAAGTTTTGTAGATAACAAACATAAAATTATTTTACGTAAAGTCTATAAGTTTTACACATATAGTTTTCTAACAAATCATTTATATCACTAAAGGTATGAATAAATGATTATCTAAAGTCTTATGATATGATGTACAATAAGTATTTTATGTGAATGGAGACTAGCTACAAGAAGCTTGTTGCTTGAATGTCTTGTATGCAAGTGGTGGTGATCTTTCCTTCAACAAAGAGGTTAGTAGATGATCATCTATAAACCGTCGCCGTTATACGCGGATAATCGTCTAGTATGTTGTATATCAAGACGCGATAAGCTAGATGAACACTGTTAATAAAGCAATCCAAAACACCCTCTAAGCAGTTTCAACTTTGAACAACTTATTTCACTCATGCAGAACCATACAAAATACTATCTTCTTTTTAGTTAACTTGGTTTCTGACTCGACATTGCGAGCCAACTTATCCCAAAGCGACTACTCTTTTGGATAGCCGGGAGTTGGCGCAGGTGAACCTCCATGGCCACAAGGGGATTAATTTTTTCCCGATTGAATTCGAACCCTTGACCTCCGATTTAGAAGGCTTGTATTCTTACCTCTCGATCAACCCTTGTGGTTACCATACAAAATAATTATATGTCATATACTATCAATAAAGTACAGTCGTATCGGCTGACAATAGATTTATAGAAGACTTGCACATTTTGGAGGGTGTTTAGATGAGTAAACACACTTTTTCATGTGGAAGAGATTTGATTACCGAATCTTTGTAGCATTATTTACTTAGATCCACTTTAAGGTTTATACACCTTTTAATAAGAACATGTGGAGTTGACTTCACATCCAATACACGATGTTCATACGAGAGGGGCACTACCCTTGACCCAGCAAGGGGGCGAGGCGCGGCTCCTTTTAACCCAACTCTTTGCTACAGTGGTATCAAGTTAACTAAAAGAAAACTCTTTCCCCCCCCCCTGCAGAAAACAGAGGTTTTCAATGTTTTTTATAGTAACTACAGCATATAATTTTTGTAGGCATATTTGAAATACTACTAATTATTGATAGAAAGAGCAAAAAAATTGGTAACAAACGTTGTGGGTCAACCCAACTTAACCCGTTTCGATCAGGGACGGAGGATCCTAAGGGCAGGGGTGGGTCCTGGCCCTCCAAAAGATTTTGTAGTTAATGTAAGAGTAAACTCCAAAATACATCCCTGTGGTTTACCCCGATTCGCACTATACATCCCTCTCGCAAAAGTTTCAACAAATACATCACTCCGTTAGTAAAAGTTAAACTATATACATCCACGAGGACGAACGGTGCAAATTTTGTGTCGTTAACTTGGACACGTGGCAGTTAAGTAAGGGTATTTATGTCATTTTATGTTTCCCCATCTACTTCACCACTCTTTTAATACCTTTTCAGTCAAACCCAAATCAAAATCTCAAATACAAATAAAAAACCCAAATCAAAAACACCAATCAAAAACCCACACTTCCAATATATGAAAAAAAAACACAAAGATCTCAACTATGAAAAAAACAATTCATACACATTCTTTATCATCATCATGATTATAAAGTTGGGTTTATACGAAAGTGATCTAGCATAGAAATCATAACGAGCACCTGAACTCAAGCTTAGCTATGAACTAAATACACTATAAAATAAGCTTCTTACTTCTAAAAAATCTCATAACCAAATACTAAACATAACTACATAGTTCCTATATTAAGTTTGTCTAAGGAAACATGAAATTAAAACTCTCCGACCACTGGATCTCTTGTATAGCATCTTGAGTTGCAAAAGTTGGAGGAAGCCTAATTTGATTTAAAGATCCAAAACTACCTAGAGCCAAGCGGGGTCTTAACGCCATAGTTTTTCTACCTTCAATAAGGATGATAGCGACTACCGCCACCATAGACTCCGCTACCATAAGAGCCACCATGACTAGAAGCTGGACCAGATATGGACCATGCTCATCACCACTTCCAAAACGACCTATAGGGATTATACCCACTATAACCATCAACTATTCCAAGGTAACCATCAGTTACTCCAGGGACCCCAGATGCCCTAATGGGACCAGGGCCATATCTACCATCGAAGCTATCATACCCACCATCATATCCGCTAAATTTATCCGGAAAGAGCGTGACCTAGACCCGCTAACAAGTGGGGGGTTTGACACTTTCTTTGGTTCTGCTTTTTTTATCTCCACCTACAAGAAAGTAACTTAGTCAACCTAATTCAACTGTAAATACACTATAAGATTAGCCACCTAGAAGACCTACACCTGTAAAATCTCAGCCTACATCATATACATTATGCACGATTGGTGTTTTTTATTGGTG
This sequence comes from Chrysanthemum makinoi, assembly GCA_910596185.1. NCBI lineage: Eukaryota > Viridiplantae > Streptophyta > Magnoliopsida > Asterales > Asteraceae > Chrysanthemum > Chrysanthemum makinoi. Next base: position 94,542,543 of record OU343225.1, read on the forward strand.
TTTTTGATTTGGGTTTTTGATTTGTATTTGAGATTTTGATTTGGGTTTGACTGAAAAGGTATTAAAAGAGCGGTGAAGTAGATGGGGAAACATAAAATGACATAAATACCCTTACTTAACTGTCACGTGTCCAAGTTAACGACACAAAATTTGCACCGTTCGTCCTCGTGGATGTATATAGTTTAACTTTTACTAACGGAGTGATGTATCTGTTGAAACTTTTGCGAGACGGATGTATAGTGCGAATCGGGGTAAACCACAGGGATCTATTTTGGAGTTTACTCTTAATGTAATTTGTTTATAAAGCTAGTGCAAAAAATAATTATTTGATCGTTTGCCCCCCTTAAAACATGTTAACGACGTTGTGGCCCCTCTAAAAAAATGATTCAAGCCCCGTCAATGGTTTCGATGCATATCATAATAAAAATATTTTACCATTGTCATCGTTTTCTGACAATTCAAGTCAATAAACTTCATTTAAAATTTATATGAAACAAGCTATGCTTAAGTACTTTACCATCTTACCTTTTCCAGCTGCAGCAATAACTATGTCTGCCTCACATACGTTACCTTCTGGATCAGGACTTCAGGAGTATGCACATGAACGATGGTAACTGTGGCATCTTCTTTTAGTAGCAGCAGTAAAACTGGTAAGTCAGCAATATTTTGTCGGCCAACAACTACTGCCCGCTTTTCTTTTATGGTAATACCACTGCGCGTCAGTAGTTCATTACATCCCTATTGAAGAAAATAAACTACGTTATTTAGCTCCTGTTCCTATGACAATTTATTATTCGTTCTTGATTATCCGTAATGTGGATCCCATGATAGCTTCTAAAGGGCCCCTGCTGTCATATCTTATGTTCTTCTCACGCGATCATGCCGTGATATAGAAGTACTATAAAATACTTTTCTTTTGATATCTGAATTTTTTAACATTAATAATTTTGCATAGTTTTAATGAGATTGACAAAAAGGTGTTTGCAGGTCTACCGACTTGATTTATTGGAACCCATGTAAAATAAAAAATGCCTGTTTTAAAACTGGAATCATTATGCCCCATTACCCAGCCCGCCCATTTTGCCAGCTCTATATTATACGCACATTATGAGAAACTAGAATTTGCAAGGGTAAATGTTATTGCCTTTGGATTTGGGGTGCAAGGAACAAAGAGTGGATCTCTGCCTTTTATAGGCATAAATTCCATTTCTTACAACTACCCTTTTATATTCTTTTGTGTGTGTGTGTAGTATCAGTATAATCAAATCCAATGGGAACACATTTAGTTCTCTAACATGTTAAAAAAAAACCGTATGCAAAAAAGATATATTGTTTTCGTTATTAATTATACTTTATATAAAAGGTGACCAACTACTACCTCCTACTCATGGTCTGTCGGGATAGGTTGCTGCGGATTTGATTTTTGAACTTCCAAATTTGCGGTTAAAGTCCCTACTTTGGAGTTCTAATGTTGATTTGTGCGTTTATCTTTTAATGTATTGATTATGGTTCAACCGATGGCAGTAGAAGCAAACAACATACTTCCAAATTATAAAAAAGTTACTGTCGGGCTAAGAAGGGGTCAACCATGCTTAGGCGAACGGGGCGATGTAAATGCTCTTCAGAGTGTCACGAAACGGCTTATGCGTTTATTCACATAGCCTATATTTGGCAATTCCAATTCCCCTTAACTAGAAGGCGGGCTCAGACCTTCCTAGTCTCCAAAGGGCCACAGCGTGCGCACCATATTTGTGCTAACACCAGACGACTACTCTCACAGAGACCACAAACACACGAGCCATGGTTGCCCCTAGCTCTTAGCCCTTCAATAACTTTAATGCCCCCATTTGGGTCACAAGCCCACGTTACTGGACTCGGCAAATCAACTAGCCCAGATGGGCTTTTTAAATATCACTTTGGTTTTATTTTCTGGCGATGTGGGATAGTTTAAAGTTTTCTATATTTCACTTACCTGTACTATCTACATATGGCTGAATGAAAGTGTCTTTTTATGAGCCAATTTTTGACACTGTAAATTGATTGTTTAACCAAAGGAAGTTTACCGCTGTATAGTTTCTTGGACCAGGTGATTGGTTAACTAATGGTTGCTTAAAGCGGAAAATGGATGGGTTTGATAAGATGTGATAAAAAGTGTAATTTTAAGCATTGATTAGTTTGAGTTCGTTTATCTACGAACACCTTTTTATATCTGTTTTGTTTTGTAAGGTGTCAAGCTGTCTGGATGTGAATGTGTATAATTGTCACAAATACATTGTTGATTGGGTTAAGGTTACAATATTGATAGTTTCGGTAAATTATATTAAAGTATGTTCTTAAGAAATATATATCGACATGGATATTTTGGTTTGGTTTAAATCGAGTTTGACCTGTTGAACTGAAAACTAAACAAAAATTCGATTTGGAATCGAAAATGTGAACCAAAACTAGATTCAAGTCCGAGTAGTTCGGTCCAATCCACAAGGAATATGCATACAAGTCAAGGGATTTTTTGGTTGTTTTGTGTCTAATTTGACATTCATGAGGGGGCAGGTTCACGCATTGTGGTTTGATAACGAATCGTGCTCTAAAAATCGCCAGAGTACATACGATCGTGTAATATGTGGTAAGTATCAGTGGTCATGAGTATGTGTGATGTGTCTCTCAATTCTAAATCGGCCGTATCCCATGCCGAACCAGACCCTATTAGGTTAGGCTTTTTCTTGAGAAGATCCACGTTTTCTTTCTCCCCCATTTCTCATTTTGTTCCTAAACTCAGTTGTGATGGATGTGTGCAAACAAATAATACACATATCTAAATATACTCTTACTGAAAGTTAATGTTTCTTGCATTTGTTATCTTCTTCTACAAGACAGGAGGCCTCGTGACGTATTTGTGCGTTTTGACAAGTCTCAACGCCCGGTGTAGCATCACGAGCGAGTAGACGACAAAGGCTGTAGATTTCATTTTTCAGGTCCTTCCATTGTTCAAACTTCACAGTCCCTTCATCCTGGTTACCCTTAATAAGGAACGATAACGACCTTTCCTGAAGCTTCAAGTCCTTGTGGATATTAACAAATGACGTCCTCATATAACATCAAAAAGATCAACATACATGTGAGTTTATATTATTGTGCGGGTATTTGTATAATCATATAACCATTTTCATCTACGAACCTTCCCCATCGTGTAGTGAAATAGTTAAATTGTAAAAAGTTATTGTTGGGCTAAGAAGGGGTCAATCATGGTCGAGTGAATGGCGCTTATGCAGACCCTTCCTATCACACATACCCATGAGCCATGGTCGCCCCTTGCTCTTACCCCTCCGAATACCTTAATGCCCCCACTTGGGTCACAAGCCTACATAACCAAGCTCAGCAGCTGAAATTGTACAAATGGAAGTAAAAAAAAAAGCACTTCGGTGATGTGGGATAACTAAGTTATTTCTGGTATATTCTTACTACTCTTCTTAATCATATACTATCAATAAAGTAGAGTATGGGCTTACAATAGAGTTTTTAGAGACTTGCACATTTTGGAGGGTGTTTAGATGAGTAAAAACACTCTTTAATTAGAACATGTGGAGGAGTGCATTTGTTTTTATATCTTTTAATGGTTGTTAAGAGATTTGATTATCTGATTCTTTGTAACATTATTTAGTTAGATCCCCTTTAAGGTTTTAAACACCTTTTAATAAGAACATGTGGAGTTGACTTCACATCTAATACACGATGTTCATACGAGAGGGGCGCTAGCCTTGACCCAACAAGGGGGTGCGGCACGGCTCCTTTGAACCCCGCTCTTTGTCACATTGGTATCAAGTTAGCTAAACTATAAGAAAACCCTTTTTTTCTGCTGAAATCAGAGGTTTTCAATGCCCTTTACAGCAACTACAGCATATGCAAGAACAGCCATATTTTGGCAATTTAATTTTAGATTTAAGATTTACCATACCCATCTTCATAACTGGTTTATTTTTCTATTAAAGGACCAATATTAACCATATGAAGCAAAAATAATAATAATAATAATAATAAATATTTGAGACTATGGTCACCATTGCGCTGTTTCAACAATGCAAGTGAAACTTACTTTAGATTTCTTCCGAACTGTAACCAAAGCCAATTGTCGTTGAAAATGAACAAATACTATTATACAGCCAAAACGACAATATGCTTGTGTGCTAAAAAACTTGCAACATGAAGCAATAGTATTTTTAGCTATATCACGTTGTCTTGGAAAAACTGGGAGAATTGAATTGGTTGATCACCGTTTGGCACCATCCAAAGTGTTTTAAGTAGCATAGCCACGGTCATCCCACACCTCCTGGAACTGGCGTAATACATCCGCCACTTTACATCCTCCAAGAGATATTTGGAAAGCTCTACGTGATTCTCACTTTCACCCAAAATGATAATCAAAACAAGACACTTTAGATCACCAAAGCTACAAGCCTATGTTGTATCTAAAAACTTGCAGATAGTATTTTGCTATATCACATGTCTACTGGGATCATCAACTGCATTTGTACCCACGTCGATAACTGCAGCACCAGGTTTTAGCCAACTACCCTTTATCTGGAAAATTAGAGGCAAGTAGAAAACGTTAAATACAATTAGTCAAGAAACAAGAGGTTGGTACTTTGACGTGTTACTTGTAGACAGGTCAATTCTAGTTATGCTTTTTTTAGCGTCTATAAGCTTAATTTTAATTTTTTATATGAAACAAACAATGATTACCATCATAGCTTGTCCAGCTGCAGCAATAACAATGTCTGCTTCACGTATGATACTTTCTGGATCGGGTGTATGCGAATGAACTACAGTAACTGTAGCATCTGCTTTCAGTAACAGCAGTGAGACCGGTAAGCCAACAATGTTACTTCGACCAACAACCACTGCCCGCTTTCCCTTTATGGTAACACCACTGCGTTTCAAAAGTTCGATACATCCCTGTTTAAAAGATAATAATAAATGATTTAGCTTCTCTTCATTTAACACTATTCATTTTTCGTTCTTGAGGGCATGTGTGAATCTAAGTCGGGATTATTTGCATATATACCAACATACTTTTCCATTTGTTGGTATTTTAGGCATCATTTCAACAATACATTTCTCTAGTTATATTTGATGCATTAGATAGTTGAAAATTTCGAGAAAAATGGACAAAATGTTTCTTTTTTTCACCCACATGAAAAGTACCCTTTTGACCGAACCAATTTTGATCTGTTACCCACACCCACCCATTTTGCCACCTCTAAACAAGAGGCACAAATGACATTTGTTAAATGGTGAGTTTAGATGTTATTGCCTTTGGGGTGCAAGGAAGAAAGAGCGGGTCTCTGCCTTTCATTGCCAGTTTGCCAATGTTGAGAGGATGAAAACCATCTACATCCTTGTCGATACTGATTTCTGTTAAGACTTTTTCTTCATTTATGTGTTTTGGTAAAGGAAGCTGAACCAATATGCCTGCACCACAATAAACTCAACTTTGATTCACGATGGCATAAATGAAACAAAATGATATCAGGACGTATTAAAACTAGAATGGTTTTTGGATGCCCATTTTTTTACGAGTCATTTGAAGAATAAGAATTTGATAATTGAGTCTTAAAGTAAGAGAGTGAGGTTACTTTACATGTATCCCAGCATGCATTTTTCTTACATTGATAAGTTTTGATGAAACAGCTTTCCGTCGGGCAGGTTGAATAATGGGCCAAAACAGAAAATTTAATAGTACGGGTCCATTTGGGTCGGGTTCGGTTCCGAAACATTTTTTCCCATTTTAAAATATTTTATATGCATCTAATCTTTTTCTTATGCGATTTAGCATGCAGTATGCACAGAAAATACACTTCAGAATACTTTCGACCTATGTGCCCTGTTTGAGGTCAAATTTGCTAAATGGGTCCAAATTTCCACCTCTAATCGACACAAGCATGAACAATTGATAAAAAAATCTAGTATTATTGTTTATGAATATACCCTCCTAGGTGTCACAGATTTTACGCCGGAAATATAAGCAAATTTAAAATATAATTGTATACTCTTAAATTACTTAATTACTGACCATGTACTTCGGGATCTGCATTTAACTCATGGACCTTTACGATCAATTCAACTTCGCGCACTTGTTCCGGAAGATCGATGTCAATAGACTTAATTCCAACCTCGGCACACGCTTTTCTCTTCATATTAACATAACTTTGAGAATCTTTTCTGTGTCCAACAATCACCACAGCAAGTCCTGGTGCCTGAAACAGAAAAAGTGAGGATAGATAATTAATATTTAACTTTGTGAGCACAGAATCATGTAGACACGCCCGGCATCCGTATAATGCAGCTTCATGATTGTTAAAGCATAAACTAAGTCGAAGCATGAGATCGACAAATAATGTTATACTCCAAACTTTCAGTAGATTAAATGACTGAAGGAGGAAACTTTGGCCCACTAACTTAAAGAGTGGGTATATTCTAGCTTAAAAGAGGGTTAAGTGAGTCGTTAGTATCCCAAGGTGTAATCTTGATTGTATAAAACCTCCTTAGTCATATTAATTAAAAATTTAAGCTATATTTGGCACACTGATTATTTTAGAATTTTTTTGGACAAAAAGTGTTCCAGGTTAAGCAATTCCCCTATGATCTGACAACTTAACCTGCCCGACTGCCCCGACCAGCCTATTTTGTTTTATTGAAGCTCATTTTAAATGGTATGGACATGAAGTGAAGAAAAGTGAAAGTGATAATACAGTTTCTTAGTCTTTCGGAAAACGTATTATGATCCTAAATTTCATAGTTTTTTGGGCCAATATGATTGGATTTGGAGAAGCATGTAGGAGTTGTTGCAAGTGTTATTTAGGATACATGTAAAATTACCTAACTTTAACATAATTCTAATTACAGATTCCAAATATCTATAATATGATACAAAAGTACAATGATGCAAACAAGCAGTAGAGCAAACGAGAGACCTTGCCGTATTTCTCAACCAAGATACTGACTTCGGCTGCGATTTCATCACGAATTGTTTGAGCAATTGCTTTTCCATCGATAATCTGGGCTCTATGGTCTACAGGCAATGCCATAGCAATAACAACTAACTAACTGATATATCACAATCTAACCAAACCTGTGGCAAAAACAAGACAGAATCGTTATATAAGGTCAAAATGGGAACAAATTAAGTTGCGACTACTAAAGAACTTCAATGTAACGATATTAATTCAAAGTGGTTTAGTACCATATGTTAAAAAGCATCACATATGTTGAAAAACTAAGAAGCTAGTATGCATATACATCGATTAAGGGGGTGTTTGGCATTGCTTATTTATACAAGTTGGACTATAACGCTTTTTACAATTAATAGTTTGGATTAAAGATGTGCTTGTGATATCTTAATGAATCTGTGTATTGTCATTTGAAACAAGCAACTTCAAACTGCTTATTCAAAAGAGCTAATTTCAGTCACAAATAACAATATAACACCCTGAAACTACTTCTCTAATGTATCAAAACACAATAAGCACATATACAAGTTCTAACAAACATTTTTAAACACCCTCTGAGAAGTATCAAACAGCTTATACAAAACTCTTACGCAGTACTTCACTCACATAACCAATTTCCGATAATGAGATAATCAAATCCCACCACACCCTCCTTCAGAACAGCTTATTTCACCCACATAAAATCAGATAAACAGCTTATATCTGCACTACCGTAATCACAAACAAACACGCATATATTGCAAATTGTAGTAGACTGAAAATCTTGAATCAAGTCACAAACTTTATGGTTATATTTCGTCTAATACACGAAGTAGATAATCTAATGTATCATGGAAATGAGCACAAAACTTGCTAATGCTTTTTGAAATAAGCAGTTTGGATTAAAGGGGTGTTTGGAAATTGCTTACAAAGACTGCATGTAAGCAACTTCAAACTGCTTATTTAAGCATATATTCAAGTTTAATAAACTGTAACAACTAACAGGATATTGAATTTATAAAAGTGAGATAAACTTACAAAATCTTGATGCTTTTTTTTACACACAGATCGGAGTCAAGTGTTTAAGGATGTGATAAAGTCATAAAATGGAATATTTGTCGTTTATTAGTGGCGGCCCGGCATGGTTTTTACTAGATCCGACAAGTAAGGGTGTGTTTGTTTTAAAAAAAAAAAATATTAGGGTGTGTTTTGGTTTTAAAAAAAAAAGTCTTAATAGTAAGAGGAGCAGATGTTGTTTTTTTTTCGAGTAAGCAAAGTTAGACATATAACATCTTACTCAAGTAAGGTGGGAGACTTGTCTCATCAGCTTCTCTTACCGCTTTGTAAACTTTATATAATATATTTAATTGTTTATTAACTACATGTATATTTATGATAAAAAATCTTGTTTTATATTTACATAAGTTACTTATTATCGCATTGCGTTGGTTTACAAAACAAATTGCAAAAACGAGCACTTAAAATCATTCAGACACTTATACAAAAACAACATTATTTCGTTCAGATTTAGACTTTCTAGCCACCTCTTACCAGTAAGATGTGGTAGTCAGATTCAGACCCAAAACATCTTGATGAAACAAACACACCCTTACTATCCCTCTTACTCTTACCAGTAAGAGGTGGGCAGACGTTTTACTTGTTTGTTTTTTCATCACCAGTCAAACATGGTAAGAGCTAATATGTCTAACTCGGTAAGAGGTGGCGAAAAGTTCTTACTACCTCTTATTAACACCTCTTTGACTCATTAATCTTCAAAACCCTTCAACCCATTCATCTTCAAATTATGCAAAGCTAGGTTTTAAATTATTTGATATTAGTTAAGTTACTTAATTGTTGTTTTATAGCGTTAAGCTTATGTTTTATTTTAAAACGATTTATGTAATAGTTTTTATTATGTTAAATTTTAGATATGTATTAACATAATTTATTTAATCATTTATAATTGTGTTAAATATATGATAAAAATGTTTTGTTTCAAGTTTACACTATCTATTTATTAATCGTATTTGCAATAGTTTAATATATATTAAAAAAAAAGAAAATTAAAATCATTCAGACAATTATAAAAAAACAAACAACACTTTTTCATTCAGATTCAGACATTATAACCACCTCTTACTAGTAAGATGTGGTAGTCAGATTCGGATGCGAAACATCTTAATCAAACAAACACAGCCTAAATATTTTATCAGATAAATATGTTATAAAACATGTTATAACATACTCAGGTAGGATCAAATGAGAAATGTAATTAAGATGAGAAGAATGAGAAGAAACCACAACCACAAATATTAGATGCATCCATAAAAATAGATGCATCTCCTTATTATTTATTTTTCTTTATTTAAAATACGTGGCTCCAATTCTCACTCTTCTCATTTAAATATTTCTTCTCACTAGATCCATACTCATAACATGTTATGTGTTAACTAGTTTTTAGAGAGCTAGGAGTAAGGAACATGTTATAACACCAAATTTTCTATTACGTGAGCGTCATATTATTTCAATACGAAATAACATCATATCAAAAAATCATACTTTATCATTAGCAGGGTACCCGCACGTTGCGACGGCGGGTACTCTGAAACTAATTTTTTTGACGTGCAATGTTTTTCGATTATACTAAAAGTTTTGGCGAGCGAAGGCCACCTAGACCATGTCAAAGGGTGGTGATGTCGACACATGCCGTTAGCGGTGGTGGCAAATTTAGTTGTTGGCGTCGGTTGCTATTTAGCACAAGAGTAGCAATTTACGTTTTTTAGAGAGAGTGTGAGACATGATTGGTCTTTTGTGTGTGTTTATTTGTGGGTTTTTATACTCGTTTTGTACTGATCAATATATTTAATGAGCTGTTAAAGTGAGCTGCAAGAATGGGGTTGTTACAATACATGGCTTTTAAAGTCATAAAAGTGGGCTTTAAAAATATTGGAAGGACTTTAAATTTTGTATTCAATGATTACTAATGTTACAAGTATTGGCTTAACTTTTAAGCTAGCATGTGTATGTATTAATTTAGCAAGAGACATTATATTTCCATAATAAGTAAGTTACAAAGTCTGAATTTTAAGCCTTGCTATTTAAGGAATGTCTTAAACGCATTATAAGGTAGTAAAGATAATATCAAATAATATCATTTTTGGGGACTCACCCTTTTAAAAAAAATACAATTTACAAATAACCCCTTAACTAATATTTCAATAATTAAATAAATCCTTCATTAATATTTCATTCATAAACATAAACATTACATAATCGATCCCCAAGCATGCGGATCATGAGGAGCTACTAAATTTGAAATCACAGCATAAGCAATAAAGAATAGAATACATACTCTGTTAAAATACATTAATCCATTTTACCAAAGTTTACATTAAAGTTCAAGTGCGGAAAATAAGACCTATATGTTTAGATGTCCCATACAAATAGGTCATAATTATGTGTAAAAACACTTCAGTAGATAGTCTATGACATTTTCCTTGCCAATACCTTACTACAATCAAACAGATTAAACATCTGAGAAAAACATACTAAAAGTGTTGGGATTTATATTGACTTGATAATACAAAACAATTAATGAAGAATGAAGCAAATATGAAACTACAAGGACTTAATAGAAAAATAAGGAGTTCTAGAAAAGATGGAGGATTCTTATAGAATTGTTTAAAAAGAAAAAGATAAATATTAGGAAAATTTGTTTCCTAATACAATTATGAGTCTTTGTAAACCCTAATGTCTCTAGTATATAAAGAGACATAGGCATATGTTTTATGTATCTGCACAGAAAAGATGTAGTCGACTAGGTGTTTTGGTTTTAGCCTCAAGGATCGTTTGATTCCTTGTTATTGTTAGGTATAACACGTTCTACTATTGATCAAGTAGAATTGAGGCTTGTACGGTGTGAAAGTTATGAATGATAATGATGAAAAACCTTGTTACAATAACATTGATATTTGTTTAATCCGCTGAGTATATTGTTAGTCTTTGTTATTGTTATTCCTAGAGCTCAAAACGATCTAAGGAGTTATATGAAACTTCACAATTGGTATCAGAGCTTGGGGAGCTTACGATCTAGGATCTTACAAGTTTTTAAACTCGATTGGCATAGACTTGATAAAGGTACGATTGTTTGTTTAAATTGGTTTTTAGGGTATCGACTTTTCTGTGGAGACAAAATACAGACATAATAGTAAATCGTATTGAATTAATTATGCTTGTCGTATGGTGCATAAAATTGTGAGTTGGTGCTCATTGTGATTGGCTGATTCTACAACCTCGTACTAATTTATTGAGAGGGGATTTAAATTGTCAAGATTTGATCATGAGTCGGTGGTTATTAATTCACCTTGTCGTCTTTTGTTAGTTGGTGATTGATGATTTTCTTTTCTATCCTCGTACTATGATATTGTTGTTGCTAACATGGGTCGGTGGTGCTAAGGATCTAAGTTCATTATCGCGTATTGTACGGTTTATTATTTTATTCAGTTAAGGGTTTTTCATACAAGTTGTTACTGATGCGTTTTGTTAGGGTTTGCAAACCTCTAAACCTTAAATCTGCTCGTACAAGGATGATCAATTGTTGATGGTGAGGATAATATGAATTCATGTTTTGTGATACGAATAAATAAGGGTTTCGTTATATGCTGGATATTCTTGTCGATTTGTTGGTAGCTGCTGCATGAGAAAAGCAGTTTTTGGTTAGAATAATGTTACTGATAAAGAAAACATATGATGTTATTGTTGAAAGTTTATGCTGCTATGGAACATTGATATTGCTCTTTATTGGATACGGCTGCTCCATATTCTTAGTATTAGCTGCTCAAACTTAATACTCCTTATCAATGTTAAAGTTGCTCGTACTTGAATGGCTAGTACTGCTCAATGTAAGGGTAATACTGCTACATATTTTTTTATGGTGCTTGTTTGCTATTAGTACTGCTAGTAGTATTTTAATGTTGCTATGAACTATTTAATGTTACTGGCCCTATTCGGTTAGTACTGTGTGTTAAGAGCAGTTGTGTTGTTTCAAGGGTTCTTATTTGAGAGTGGAGTAGTGTATATATATATATATATATATAGGGACTTTATTTTCAGAACCTACTTTATGGTATTAGTAAAAGATATTTTGTATTATTTTTGATTTTTTTAAAAATATTTTGTTTTTTCTAAATCTTAATTTTCTAGATTTCTTTATTTTTATTTTTATTTTTTTTTTAATTTTTTTTACCGTGTTTATGATTTTGTGCATACATGTTTTCAGGAATTAATCTTTTTATTTTTATTTGTGAAATAAAAATTTCAACATGCATGTTTTTCATATCGTAAGTTGCATATGTGTTTTTTAAATAGTGTAATATATAACAAACCAATTAGATAAATGTTATACACAAAATTCGATATCGATTGAAATACAATTAAAATATACATTTCTAAAAACCATACATACATGAATCTAATCGATCTATACATGTGTACACTAATAATATTTAACGCAACCAAACATATCCAAACATATGTGCACACTCATTGTTATCAACATTTTAAAAATCGGACATATATGCACACTCGTAGCCGTCACCATTTGAGAAATCGAACATATGTGCATCCACTTCTAGGTCTTCATTGATATCACCATCTTCATTAATCTGGTACAAACATACCTAAAAACAATTAAACCATAAACAAGTAACAAATATGCACAACTAAAACATATATGCATCCATTTATCTTTAATTTTATATTACTTTAAAACACATATGTACCATTCCTTAAAACACATATGCACCATTCCTTAAAACACATATGCACGCCCCTTGAAACATATACAAATTGTCATAACACATATGCACACTTATGCAAACCACGCCTTCTCGTATTAGCATGTTTAATCTACATGTTTTAAAACATACATGTTTTGAACGTACATGTTTAAAAACATACATGTTTTCAAACATATATGGTTTTCATTTTTGGCTAAGATTATGGCAGGTAATATTGAACCAAGAACATTGTTGTTAAAGTCAATTTAAATTTAGTACTAGAATGATTCATAAACTTATAAACATAATACCCAAACTGCATCTCTGCATGTTAAAGTCAATTTAAATTTAGCACTAGAATGATCCATAAACTTATAAACATATTGAACAAAGAACATTGTTGTTAAAGTAGTCAAGACAATGTACCCAAACTACATGTTACAAGTGCTAGAATTATCAACAATTGCACAAATATTTTTTTTATGGTGCTTGTTTGCTATTAGTACTGCTAGTAGTGTTTTAATGTTGCTATGAACTATTTAATGTTACTGGCCCTATTCGGTTAGTACTGTGTGTTAAGAGCAGTTGTGTTGTTTCAAGGGTTCTTATTTGAGAGTGGAGTAGTGTATATATATATATATATATATATATATATATATATATATATATATATATACTTTATTTTCATAATATACTATTATATGCCAGAACTCATGATAACCACTTTAAACCAATCATATTTTTTTAAGTATTAAATATTTTTATTTAATCAAAAGGGTATAATAGTAAAAGATATTTTGTATTATTTTTGATTTTTTTAAAAATATTTCGTTTTTTCTAAATCTTAATTTTCTAGATTTTTTTTTTGTTTATGATTTTGCATACATAATGTTGTGAATTAATCTTTTTATTTTTATTTGTGAAATAAAAATTTCAACATGCATGTTTTTCATATCGTAAGGTGCATATGTGTTTTTTAAATAGTGTAATATATAACAAACCAATTAGATAAATGTTATACACAAAATTCGATATCGATTGAAATACAATTAAAAGATACATTTCTAAAAACCATACATACATGAATCTAATCGATCTATACTTGTGTACACTAATAATATTTAACGCAACCAAACATATCCAAACATATGTGCACACTCATTGTTATCAACATTTTAAAAATCGGACATATATGCACACTGTAGCAGCCACCATTTGAGAAATCGAACATATGTGCATCCACTTCTAGGTCTTCATTGATATCACCATCTTCATTAATCCACAAACATACCTAAAAACAATTAAACCATAAACAAGTAACAAATATGCACACTAAAATATAGCATCCTTTCTTAATTTTATATTACTTTAAAACACATATGTACCATTCCTTAAAACACATATGCACACCATTCCTTAAAAACACATATGCACGCCCCTTTGCAACTATACCAAATTGTCATAACACATATGCAAACAATTATGCAAACCACGCTTCTAGTTATTAGCATGTTAATTACCTGTTTAAAACATACCTTGTTTTTGAACGTACATGTTAAAAACATACATGTTTTCAAAACATATATGGTTTTCCTTTGGTTAAGATTTAGGGCAGGTAGGTAATATTGAACCAAGAACATTGTTGTTAAAGTCAATTTAAATTTAGTACTAGAATGATTCATAAACTTATAAACATAATACCCAAACTGCATCTCTGCATGTTAAAGTCAATTTAAATTTAGCACTAGAATGATCCATAAACTTATAAACATATTGAACAAAGAACATTGTTGTTAAAGTAGTCAAGACAATGTACCCAAACTACATGTTACAAGTGCTAGAATTATCAGCAATTGCGCAACAACACCAAATAGTGAAAATAAATACCAAGTGATTCAAGATTCAGTGAGGATCGTTTTAGTACAGCTGAAACAAATAGGGTCACGTCGGCTTGACCGACCTATATATTATTGTCCAAAATACATGAAAAATGAATGTTGGATCAATGAATACAAAAAGCAATATGTTGTATTACTAAATTATCACTTTAAATCTTTAAACATAATGATTTAGGAAGTTGTATGAATGTCACACTTAGATATAAAAACCTTAAATTATAGAACTCGAACCTGTCTTGAAGGTAGAAGCCTAGCAGTCCATGGCTCAATTTCCTTGACACCAACATCAAAACGTGGGCCGATAACACCACATTTGTTCAAGCGGCCATTCAGTTCAACAACAATACTTCTTGATCTGCGGTCAACATGCTCAAACCCACCAATATAACCTGCACCAATAATTATAAACTTCTGTTATCAAAGAGAATAAAGTATAATGTGAACTTGATCAAAACGCTGACTCTCACCATTAAAAACATATGAACAATTAAAAACACATATGCACACTCTTTTTTTGAGGGATGAGCATGGGTACCGGAAAAACGGTACGGTACCGGCACTGCCGGTACCGGTACCGACTCGTAATAAAGAAAAATACCAAACTCTCCTACTGCCAACAGACCTACTTCTTTTTACTCCTAAAATAATGCATGACCAACCCAAGTAACTATCCCAATGAGTACTCGAAGGAAAGTGCCAAATTGGTACAACTTGAGATTACTTATATTCTAAACGGTACTCAGGGTCCGCTTGGTTCAAAGTGGGGAAAGGGAAAGGGAAAAGGAAAGGGAAAGGAATGCAAAGGAATGAGTGAGGTGGGTAATCAATCCCTTACCCCCCAATTTATTCTATAATGGTTCATTACCAATTACGGGGTAATCAATACCTTACCCCTCCCCAACCAAGCACTAAATTATTTGTGATGTGGGCCCTTTTGAATACCTTACCCATTCCCCACCCCTCTTAAACCCCTAACCAAGCACGCCCTCAATTCGGTATAGTACCGGTTTTCCGAATCCGGTACCGGTACTGGTATACCTCTCGGTTCCGGGATCGGGACTACATATTTTCGTCGGGAAAAAATACGGTACCTCACAAACGGTGCCGGTACAGTACGAAAATGGTTTTTGGTACCGTGCTCATCCCTACTTTTATTGGTTTATACCAACGGTAAAACACACGTGCACTCTCCCCGAAACATACATGCATACCCTTTTTTCTTATTTACTTCATTATCAAAAAAATTCAAAACAAGACGGTACAAAGGGTAACACATTAGATAAGAAGCCCAAATGCAAAAAAAAAAAAAAAAATCAACCATAAAAGTTCTTAAAAAATATGATTATAAAAACTCCAGTAACCCTTTTTCTTATTTACTCAATTATCAAAAAAAAAATATCAAAAAGAAAAACAAATAATGTAGCAAGCTGATAAAATTCAACCATAAGAGTTTTTAACAAAATATAATCAAACAAATTAAAAAAAAAACTCCGGTGACCCTTTTTCTTATTTACTCCATTATCAAAAAGAAAAACAAGACAGGTGCAAAGGGTAATGGATCAAGACGAGTTCAGTCAAACAAATAACTTCATGACATGTGCCATAACAAATCATAAGAGTTCTTAACAAAATATAATTATAAAAACAAATGATGAGGAAAAAACCGACCCTTTATCAATGGTTATTTTCGAGGAGGTGATGCTTCTTGGTGGCGGCGGCTGTTTAGCCGATGGTGGTGACGCTTCTTGGTGACATCGGTTTAGCCGATGAAGATCCGAATGAACCATCACAAGTGGTGACGATTCTTGGTGGTGGCGGCAGTTTAGCCGACGGTGCTGAGGTAGTTATTTTAGGCGGCTGCTGTTTATTCATTATGGTGGGAGGCGGATATGTGAGAGAGATAATTTGTAAATAGGTTATGTGAGGGTGGTTTGGTGATGATATACAGGGTTTAATTTTAAAAAATATATATTCGGAATCCCTAAAATACTCTTCCATCATTTTAGTTATTTACATTAGTTACAACAACCAACATAATCTTTTGGTTCTTTACATAAATGGCACATTCAATTTTGACCATTGATCAAACTCATCTAAGGGTGTACATGAGTTCTCGCATTTAAAGTGGGTTCTGAAAATAAAGTTTTAATATATATATATATATATATATATATATATATATATATATATATATATATATATATATATATATATATATATATATATATATATATATGTGGATTGAGTACCTGATAGCGTGGGTTCGGGGTCGAAAAGACTTCCTTTTCTACGAGCAAGTTTTTCAACCCTCTAGGCAGTGTACCTAATTGTTGTAGTGTAGTATGGGGTAAGCCCAGGGGGTTGATTTGTTCTCTAGGGGAATAGAGATGCTAGGAAGAGATATATGACGAGAAGGTAAGGTTGAGGGAGATTATTTTTAGTCTTTTTTTGTTTATTGGAAAGCAAGTAAATATCTCGGGGTATAAGAGTGGGGGGTGGCACTTCTACCGATTTTAACTACTTTTACTAAAACTAATTAACTACTTAAACTAAGAATAGATTATGCTAATGTAGGTATGCTCTTATGATGATTAAAAATGTGTTTACTTCGATGTTCTTACTCCCTAGTCATCTCTTATTGGTCAATTGAATTGTCACATCCTCATCTTAATTGGTGTGTTGTATTCCGTTTGGTCATAGGAGGTGCCTAATTTCCTAGTTCTATGAATCGTAACTCTCTTCTACACTATCTGGGATCGCCAAGTACCTAAGTATCTCCCCAGAATACTCTACTATCAACAAGCTACAACTCACACAATAAACACAACGAATGGCCTAGGTGCACTCCTAAGCTTTTTTGCTATTCGTTCAAGCTCGCAACAATTAAAGAAGAAGCCAGTTTTCCTTACTCTAGCATCTACCAATTAAGACAAGAGACAACCTAACAACAATTAACAACTAGGTTTCATAGATATAAGCAAACACAAGGATAATTTAGCTACTCATGGTAAACAAGCAAGCATACACATACAATTAAACACGGGGTAGACATAATAATGATATGGAATAACAAACTTATCTTATGATGTAAAGAAGGGTATGGAACCCTAAAATACTATCCAAGTCGGACTACAAACGAATTAAGGTTTGCTCTCCAAAGTTCAACCTCCCTAAATGCAGAAAAAATGAATTCTATATATAGATTTACAAATGAGACGGCGTCACCTTTTGCTAGTGACGCCGTCAGGTCGCTGTCATTAGGGTTTCGTTTGGGCCAAGTCATCTTTGGGCCGGCGTTGGCTTATGAGTATGACGCCGTTAGTCTTCATGAAGGACGTCGTCTGAGATTGGTTCTTGGGCGTCTGGTGTAGAAGATAAGGGAGACGCCTTCTAGAGTTTAGGCGTGACGCCGTCATGCTTTAGAACCAGAATTTCACCTGAGCCGTCACTTGTATTTTGATCAAATTTCTTTATAAGGGACGGCGTCGCCCTTTGGTTGGGACGGCATCAGGTGCAATAAACAGCCTTGAATCTTGACTTTGCCATTTTCTTCATGTTTTCGCTCCTTTTAGTCCAAATATGCTTCATTCCAGCATTTTGCTTCCAAAAGACCTAAAATGTGAAAAGGAAAGATTTTAAGTAGTAACAGATATAAAATGTGTCGATTTAGGGCTTAAATGACCCCCTAAAAATGTATGTTTTAAATCCTTATCAAATATCCCTACAATTGGAATTTGATTGTCCTCAAGGAAATGTGCTTTTAGCCAATCAATTTATAAGTTAGGGGGCATGAAGCATTGGTTTAAAATAGTTTACAACAAATACAAGCGCTACAATAGTCATAACAAGCACGGAAATTATACACTAGTACCTCACAATTGGTGTTTGGATTCTCTCATCTCTCGGGTTTATACGAAATATAACATGAATGAAAATGGATGATAAACACTCATTACCTGTCATAGTACATAGATTACCATAGGCTTGAGAATAGATCAAACCTCCACCGCTTTGGCATAAGCACCTAGGAATAACTATCTAAGAGGTCTTTACAAAGGGTTTTAACGTTAGGCTTAGGGTAGGGAAGTAAAGGGTTTTGTTGGATAGGAGATATTTAGTGGTGGCAAGTCAAAAATCTTATGTTACAAGCATATAAAGCGTGGCGTTGCTAAGCCAAGACTCGACTCACTAACATTAAACAACCTGAAACAAAACACAAACACAAACTTAAAAACATAAACATAAAGATAGATGTAGGATGGTAGCCCGTATGTTTTTCTCATTTTTTTTTTTCATTTTTTTACAACACTTTTTCTCTTTTCTTTTCGATTTTTTATTTATTTATACGTTTTTACTCTACCATCCTCTATGATAACATCAAAATAAAGGGATTTATAGAAGCATCCCTACACTTGAGTTTTTATTTAACTAACACTAATTGACCTGATTTGAAAAGATCAAAACACTTGGAGTACTTAATTACGTAGACAAAAGGAATTTGAATTTATCATTCTTTCCCGTTACTCCATAAAATATTACTTTAACCCATGAGTCCCAATCGTCCCAAAACTGTATACAAATGATATGACTCGACTTAGCAACCATGCAAGTAACTAGATAATTGAACTAAGGGTTTAATTATGATAACAATAATGCACTAAAGATGAGAGCATACAGGGTAGGCTATGGCGAATTGGATGTAACATTTGGGGGTGGATTGTAAACAATGCTCTTCATTGATATTCCGAAAAATCGGAACATCACGAGAACCGCGAAAAGGATAGGCTCTGAGGGGTTAACTAGGAGTATCGTGTACTAAAGATGAGTACATCGCAAGGGTGTGGGGAAAACTACTCAACCGATGTGGATGACGTAATTAAATTACAGTTTGAAACAAGGGTTATCCTAATGCCTCTTATCATTTAGTTAATCCTAACTACACAAATGTAGTCTTACTAGCGATCTTGGAATGCATCACAAAACATGTTCTAGAATCTATTATACTACCGGTACACTCACTAAGCATTAAATATGAATGCTTTTATTCCTAAAGATCTGGCACTCCACATTTTGGGGTGGAATTTAAGTGGTAAACGGTTTTTGTACTAGTCATATAATTCCTATCCATGAGACGCTTTATTAAAACTAAAGTTTAGCTCGTAAATGGCATAAAAAATTTTAAATTTGGTGCTAAAATTGCCTTAACAGATATTTCTCATAGTTTATTACATAATTTACCAAGGGCAAGACAAAAATCAAATGAGTGAATAGTTTCTAAGTTCCCATTTTATTCTCCCTCCCTACACTAAAACTGAACATTGTCCCCAATGTTCCCCGAAAGTATCAAAGTTATGATAAAGAAAGGTAAGTTAAAAGAGAAATAAACTAGTGCTTCCCTGATTAGCTCGGTAGGATATGTATGAAGTTGCGGTTAAATCCTCCTCCAAGAAGAATGAGCAAGTAATAAGTGCTTCCAATATGTGTTTCTTCTTCTTGTCTAATATAACCTGCACACTTATAAGAAAACGAAACGAAACCTCACGTAAAATCAGCGGTAAAACTATATATGAAACAAAACTAAACTAGAAAGCGAATAAGATATAATGCTTGTGGAATGGATGTTTGCAGTTTTTCTGGAAAATTAAGAATTAGGAATTTCCAAAAATCACAAGTTACACAGAAAACGAAACTGATATTCTGTTTCTTCATTGCCTGACGTCGTCAGGTGTTAATCCTGACGCTATCAGGTTTTCCTGACAGAAAGTGGTCTGATGCGTTTTTTTGGAAAAATTTTGGAAAATTTACCTCAATAAAACCTGGAAAAATTCATACAAAACATCCATTATGACTCGATATAATCATTTGACTCTAACAAACACACAAATATATACAATTTCTGTAGGATCATGAATATTTATGTTGTTTGATGATTCGGGTGGTCTAGGACAATGATTAAACAAGAAAGCCATTTTAGATAGATGAAGAGAGTTGAGAGGAGGTCCCTTGAAGAGAGTTGCTTTACAAAAGAAAGGTTAGATTCAAAGAAGCCGCACCCCTTCCTTGGATGGAAGGGGTATTTATACTTACAAATTACATGACCTCCTATCGGCCTGTGGATCAGGCATACAGTGGGTAAAGACCCGTCCTTCCTCCACGGTGTTGCTCTAAACTAAACTACGCTATAAACTAACTAATAAACTGCTAAATAACGTAACTAATGACAAATCTACGAGCTAACTTATGCTAGATAATATTTGGGGTGACCGACACTTTACTATGGAATTTTCTAATTACTAACAATCTCCCCCTAAGGGAGGTCACCCCATGTTTTACATTTCGAATCCTAGCATTCTATTCTTGACTTTGCTCTTGAGCTCGTAGACTTCAATTCTTCAATTCCGCAATCTTTGTGCATTAGTAGCGATTCTTTAAGGTCCGATAACTTTGTACTTTAAGTGGAGGCCTTTAACTGATCCACATCTTTGATGATCTTCGAGCTTTCATTGAGATCATCAGCCACAGTAAATCTCTGGATCACCCTTTATTGTGTTGCCATCATGTGAAGTTGTGACTTTCGGACCGACATGCTCACACTTTTGAATCATGACATCTTTCCATCAGAGTAGCGGAAGCTTTTACTGGTTCAAGATATTTGCAGCAGCACAGCAGGAACATAGTATAAGAAATATCTGAGCCAGGTTCTGTAGATATGCACAAGTCATGATTTCTTCAAATTAAGTGTGGATGCTGTGAGCATGCGGCTTTGGATTTACCGCTCAATTCTGATCAGCTGCAACCGTCCAAATGTACCTGCAAACAACAGTTAGCAATAAAACATACGAAAGTGTCTTTGATCACTTTCGTTGAATTGAGGTACACGGCCCACGGTTCCCCGTTGATCAGTACAAGTACTGCCTGTGATCAGGTAGGATTCCTAAGAATCTCCTTGACAGGGTTTCGCAGCTGTTCTAGCCGTTCTCAAACCGGAACGTCTCAAAGAAGACAACACGGAGTGAGTGAACCAGCAAATTGAGATTTACTGATTGATAGAAAATGATTTGAAAAACAATCGCGTATTGCATAGAAGAAAGAGTTTTGCAATACGACGAAGGTTTTATGAGAAAGATCAATTTTCAATCAAAATACCTTTTGTATTTGAAAATAGTACACATTCGAAGTGCTAGAGAAAAGAAGATTTGCACATCGAACGGTTTTTCTAAAAGTATTTTTACAATCAGAGATACTTTTTGTGTTTGAAAACATAAGTACACATTCGACGTGCTAGAGAAAAGAAGATTTGCACATCGAACGGTTTTTCCAAAAGTATCGTTCAATTCCATTCCTGTACCAAGGTTGATTCAAGAGTGAATCGCCCCATCGTTTCTATCCAGTTGTCACAAGTTTGATCTTTTGAAAGATCTCACATGTCACCCACCAAGAGCTTGTTTGATGTTGGCTCTAGAAGGATTTCCATCTTCATTGTGAATTTTTAACATATCACTCGGATGTTCTGGCAATACCACAAGGATAATGCGTAGGACTCTTAATATATTCTTACTTTCCACATTGTGTGAAACAGCAAGTCTTCATTAATTTAGTGTCCTAGTGAGATATTGTGGATGATCTCTTGGCTCTAGTCTCAATTGTGCACATTTGGTTCCTATGCCGGAGACTAGGGAGAGGGTCTCCTTCTTCAATATCAACTATCTCTAAGAGAAAGTCGATAGATTATGTAGGTTCCCCGTGAGAATGAAACAAGCCCTTTTAAGAGGAACTTGAGTAGCTTGGGAAGGTTAGTGCAGTGCGTCACTGGGTCCATGACATCTTGTCTTCAATACCAGTGTTACCTTAGTAACCACCAGTAGCATATGTATTGAACCTGGTGTCTGCCCTAAGGTTGAATTGATGGAGGGCTATTTCTTTTCACCCTTTTTCTCATTCAGTTCTTTTTCATTCTTCAACCCCTTCAGTGCTTACCGAGACTTCATAACTAGAACCTTGTTGGGTTTATTCCAGTACTAGCTCTGTCTCAGTCCGCACTCTTCCCATATCTCATTTTTCTCCTTTTTTTTGTTTTCAATATACCTAAGGACTCTACACTATCTAGTGGATTGTCCCTGGGTAGATCCCTCCGGTTCTGGCGGATCGTGGGAACTAATACCTAACCTCACTATCCTTATAACTCCATACATAAAGTAAAATGGTCGGTCTTTTGGTACAGTTCATTCTTCCTTGAAACCAATTGAAAAATCATTTGGAAAAACAATCAAGGTACTTGTGATACGAGATCAAAGCATTATGTACCTTAATAGTTTTGATCATTTTGAAATGCTCCCCCTCAACATGTGCATTGTGTATTTGAAATTGTTTAGCACATGGAGGCAAGAGTTCTTAGAAATAATTTCTTGATCACAATTTTCATAGAAAAAGCCAATTTTCATAGAAAAAGCCATTTGATTTTCTTTGGTAAATTCTCCCCCTCAATATGTGCATAGGATATTTAAAATCATTTTATCACATAGAGGCAAGAGTTCTTTTGAAGTACATCCACGATCACAAAATCCATTAAGAAAACTATTTGAAAACTCAATCAAGGTACTTTATAAATCACTTTAAAAAGCTTTTGTACCTCGATAGTTATGCTCCTCCTCAACATATGAGAGAGCAGCCTGCACAATTAAATCAAAACGATCACCTTTTATCAAATTCATTATTAAATCACAAATTCTCCCCCGATCAAAAATATCAAACCCTTTGAGATTTTGGATCCCAAGTGATTTAATTAGGTTTAGAAAACATGGGAGAAAATGTGGCCTTATTTAAATACTCATCTGGTTTTTGGATAAATCCTCCTCCTCAACATGTGCATTGTGTATTAGAAATCGTTTGGCACATGGAGGCAGGAGTGCCTTTGAAGGACTAAAACCAATTCCATTTAAAACAGATTTGAGATTTAAATCACGATCTCTACCCCAATCAGAAATTTCAAACCATTTGAGATTTGTGATCCCAACTGATTTAAATCATTTAGAAAAATTTGGGGAAAGACGTGGCAAGATTTGATTTTGAAAAATGACAGATAAGGAACAGTTTTAAGACATTAAAGATTGTTAGTGTCTGGTATGATTGTTTTAAGAGATCGTAAAATAAAACAATTTCACAATCAAACAAGAACAGAAAGAATTTCATTTTGACAGATCTTTGAGTTTTAAAGAAAATTATACCATGACATAATATTAAATCTTTAGATCACCACATTTTAATGTACAAACCAGAACTTTTATGAAGAAATATTGTAAGAAAATATTATATTTTAAACCACTCTCCCCCTCAATCCATGACAGAAGTCAATAATTGAGTGACTTAGGTTTTGTTAAAAAGAAGTCCGATGATTTTCAAAATTTAGTCCAATTTATTTTCAAAACAATATTTTTTCATTTTCAAAACAATTTATTCAAAGTTTTAGAAAATGTTTAAAAAAATGGTATCCTGCACAAAGATACATTAGTGGTTGAGAAGCTTCCGTTGTTGTTGCTGTAGGGTTTGGAAGAAAAACCATCTGCTGATGCAGTGAGACTTCGTCTTACGTTGCATTTTGAATGCCAACTGAGGTCAAATTAAGCTCCGTTTCTTCAATCACTTAGAAGAAAACCATCTGCTGATGCAGTGAGACCTCTTACGTTGCATTTATGCCAACTCTCCATAGAAGTCCAATTAAGCTCCGTTTCTTCATTTGTCAACCCAAGATATAGTTACCCTTTCCTTTCGGCATCCAATCATCTTCAATTGTGGGATCCGGATCGGGAACATTCTTTTATACCAATATACATGCATACGTTAGTGAACACACATACAAATATAAGGTGGTCGACATCACCCAAACAACAATCGACTAATAAAAGTCAATTCAACATATCAATCAGTTCATATAAGGTATGGGATTAATGTGTTTATCAATCTATAATCATCTAAACCTAACAGTCACATCCTAGAAACCTAGTCCTTCAACACAGGCAATTATATTTTTCAGATAAGCACGTAGGATGATTAAGAAAGCCCGTTAGATGATGTAAATATGAAAACATTCTCCCCCTCAATCAATGACTCATTTTTTGAAAAAATTTAAAACCGCAGAAGTCATTGATTGATTTTTCAATTTTATAAAAACATTGAATCTGATTATTTTTAAAGCAACTCATTTACCACCATTTTTGAAAACAACAAATATTTTTCTGAAGAATTTTAGACGGAAAAACATTTGTGTAGGAACAGCAGTCCTTCGACATACTTTCCTTAATTTGTTTTTAGGAAAAGTGCACGAAATATTTGAAAATTTGTTTAGCGCAGCACTTTCACTTCTTTAAAGAGCGGGTTGCTATCTGAAATAATAGCAAACCATGGTTTAAGCGCGGGTTACAGTCTGAAGTAACTGCAAGCCATATTTTGAGACATGTTTTGAAAAGAATATTTACACCTCCTGCTCGAACTTCATCTATGGTCCCGTGCCATTATTGAATGACATTTCTAAGACCGCAGATGTTATCGATACCAGAAGACATGTCATGAGAAAACAATATTTTTGGTATTTTACAAATTTTCTGATTTTTATGGGTTTTTTTTGGTTTTATATTTTTCTATTTTCTTTTTCTTGGTTTTATATTTTTGTATTTGGTTTTTCTGAAAAATATATACAAAGATAGAGTAGATGATATAGTAAAAGAAGATGATGATACGAGTACCGAGATAAGGATATCGAACAGCCCCGTTGTAGAAGATAGAAGTCATCATCTCTTAACCATTCACCACCAAAGCTTCCAAGGCTCTTGAATCGAGAGAAATTGAACCGTCTGAAAGTGAGACTTTGGCTGCTTCCCCCCAAACCGAAAATCCTTTAGATGAGCAGATTCGAAGCTCTATTTCAAGCTTTCCTTAGCCAGGTGCACAGAGAAGCACACCATGATCATAAATCCCGCTGCTCCATTTAAGAACAATAATCGAGGTTCTCCATTCGGGGTTATATCATCAACAAGAATAGCAACGTATCATCCCACTCATAAATAATCTTCTCAAGTTTCATAACCACTGAAGTCTGAAGCAATCCATTCCAAAAAGGTGTCAAGAGACCACTTCCCCCACATAGTTGAATTGATGCAGTCAGTCTCTTTGTATAATGCTCAAGAACTCTCCCAAATACACATCATGAGGGGAATGAAAACACCTTCCTATGTTCACATTTTTCTTCCCGGATGATCGTGTATGAAGCTCAAGAACCCGAAGTACACCAATACCCAAGAGCTCTCTCGAATACACATCATGAGGGGAATGAAAACACCTCCCCATGTTCACATTTTTCTTCCCTGATGATCGTGTATGAAGCTCAAGTATCCGAAGTATACCAATACCCAAGGAAGGAATAACTGATAACATTGAAGAAGCAAGCCAAGTCACTGATTATCTCTGCGGATGACAATCTCTACAGATGTTAACTCCGGAATAAGTGATTATATCTCTGAATCACTGATTAAGCCCTCAAGTGAAACAGCTGAGCGCCTCCAATGTACACAATTCTCTCTCCTCTGATGATTGTGATAACATCGAGATCATCACGCACTTGTGTACCTCTTTTATCTTCAGAAACTAACTCTTCCATCGCTTCCCCCACATAGTTGGAATAAGAATACTAAACGCCTTGATGAGTAAAACCTTGAGTTTCTCTGCGGTCATGACATTTGTTTTCCCGGGATATCTTCAATCACTTAGAAGAATTAAGTTCATCAAGTTTACTCGCCATGAGTCAAACCTTGAGTTTCTCTGCGGTAATAACATTTGTCTTCCCGGGATATCTTCAATTTCTTAGAAGTATTAAGTACATCAAGTTTTACTCGCGTTTAGATGCTTGTCTCCTTCCCCCTTTTTGGTTTTGATACTTCATAATCAACAACTCTTTGAATGCCCAAATACTTGAAATTTGTTGAGAAGATCGCTTAAAGTCTTTGTGAGAATCAACATGCTGAATAATGTAAGCAAGTCTAATTGGGGATTAAATTCGACATATCACATTCCCCTAATTAGTGCTCTCCCCTAGACCGACATCTTTTGATGAATGCAGATTACGAAGAAGTCTTTAGATCTTAAATGCAACTCGTCTTTGGTCTTCTAATATATAGCAAGAAATGTAGAACAGACTGTAGACTCGACCTTCTTCAAGATTGTCCAGTTGGGGAATAGATATTTAACATCTTCAACTCACACCAAAAGCATCCCACCAAAAAGCATCCCAATTAACTTACATCTTGCAAATCCCCTTAACTAAAATCCCTCCCAATCAAACAAGAACAGAAGATGTTCATCAAGGAAATCAGCAATCAGGCCGCAACGAACACACAAGATGGTAACACCAAACTACCAATCACATCAAACAAGAACATAGAGATTTTTCGGAATCATCATGTTGATGTATACGTGAAGCATTAACCGGAAGCACTTTGTCGATAAACTCATCAATCCGAGTGAAGATGTCAACCAACGGCTCTTAGAAGAGAAAAAACTCCATGTGAAGATGACCCGATAAGAAGAAGCTCGGTTCTTACATGAGTTTAGAGCCGTATGACCATTTTTATTCTCAAATATCAATCAACAATGCAAAAAATTCACACTTCTTCTCCCCCTCAAGAATTGCATACGGAGATGCAATTCTTGACTAATTAAGTGAAAATCATCCGAATGTTCTTTTCACACTTCTCTCCCGCAAAATAAGCACATGATGTCGCCATCTTCATTATTATCGAGCAAGTGGAATGAGAAAACAATCAGTGGTAGCCCGGTTCACTTGATGACTGAAGCGCATGGAAAACGTATGAAGCATGTTGATGAGAATGGTCATAATAGAGAAGATTTCTCTTCTTTAGAAGATAAAGCGCACTGACACGTACACTTTTCTTTTCTTTGAGGAACGAGGCATGAACTGATGTGTTCATACGTCATAAGAAGATTTCTCTTCTTTTGAAGATAAAGCGCACTGAAACGTACACTTTTCTTTTCTTTAGAGTACGAGGCTTGAACTGTTGTGTTCAAACGTCATTATCTCTCTCTTTTCATCATCTCTTGGCAAAACATGTAATCAACCCCATTATCATTCAGTAGGCTATTTGTCGTGACAGCTGATGGAGAAAACCCAATATGATGAATTTGACCCTGAAGTAAACTCTCCCGAACTCGTTACTTATACTTGCACATATGAAACAAAGAGCGGTGCCGATTTCCATTAGCATCTCTAAGTACTCTCTATGTACTCTATACTCTTCAACCAACCAACCATCAAGTATAAGACGTACATTACCTCTTGAAAATCCACAATTGAATGTGACACTGAGCACTACAATGTAACTCCTTAAAGTGATAGTTATTTTGTGGTGGTATGAGCCCGATTCCCCCAAGTGGTAAAAGAAAAGGTAAAAGACACCCAACAATAACTAGATTTCCAAGTATTTGTTTTTAATAATAAGCTCGAACAAGGATCATGAAGAATCTTCATCCAACCATCCCCGATACCTTTAGATACTAAGTACACTCGCCCGTGATATTTCACTTCAACCTCAAAAAAATAATACTGAATTAACGCCGTTGTCACTTTTTCTGGTTAACTGCTCAAATCTAGCCTTCTTTGACATTTAAACGAACTTTGATAATGGTTTCATCCCGACCATGGTTAAATGCACATAACCCCGTAAACCATGTAATAACCAAACTACCATGACGAATATCCAAACACAAATCCAATTCATGAAGTACACCCTTTTATCCCTTCTTTGAAGCAAAAACCGTAGCACCAGCATCAAGTAAGATCCAGAATACACTTCTCTCCAAGATGGTTCCATCATTATGGGATTTTACAACTCTAAGGTTTAAACCGAGAAATAGTTTCTTTCTCGGGATTTTACAAAACCAAGAATAAACCGTAAGATAGATCCGGAAATGCACTTTACTAATACCAGGATGTTTCCATTGTCACGGGATTTTACAAGTCTATGATTTAAACCGAGAAATAGGTTCTTTCGCGGGATTTTACAAAATCAAGACACAACCGTAAACAATGTCAGCTTGAATGTGTTATGACGACTTTGGTTTCAGTGAATATCTGTTTTAGGGGAACATGCAGCGGTTCATCAGCGGTTCATTATCCAACATCAACAACATCATCAACCATCCAATCAACACTTTGGTAAACACATCATTCACGCATTCTGTCGGCAATTGCAGTGACAATATGGAGAAGTAAATCCGATATGTCAAACTTGATCATGAAGTAAAATTTCCTAGATTTGTTACTTAAACTTGTACTAATCCTTGTGAAGAAGAAACGGTGTACCCAATGTACAAAACCTCTTGACATTCTCAACTGAGTGAGACACCGGAGTGATAGTTACGTTGTGGGTTAAATGAGAAAGAATCACAACCGTAATTAAATAGCCAAGTCTTTATCACACTCTATTAAGGCTCAAACAAGTCGTCTTCGCGAAAGGGTAGAAAGAAGGAAGACGAAATAAGTAAATGTGCCCGAAAGACCACACTTCAAATCCAAATAAGGAATACCGTACAAACAACCCCGTAGTCGAATTGTTCAATTAATTCAAGCCGTGACAAAATATCCTTCGTGAAAATGCATAAATCAAAGTATCAAACCTCCTAACACAACGAATCTCATCATATCTCATATAAACGACCCAATTTTGAGAAGCTTATCTGTTCATCGTTCAAATCATTTCAACCCAATTCACATTCCCAAGTTCGGTCCAATTCAAGCCCAACTCCATCCCATTTGATGAACATTCGATTCAAATAAATTCATTTTAAGTCCAAGTAGAGTATAGACACAAGAGGTCCATTTCACAAAATATTACACCTAACCAAATATCCAAACGAGTTGGACAATATCCAACAAACCGAATCTCGTACCATATTACACCAAAACAAACCGGTTGTCCCATTACTAATCCGTTAAGCACACATATCATATCAAATCAATCTGATGGAATATCTTCAATCCAAATTTCATGCCATGAAAAAAATGTTTTGTGAGTTTGTCTTTTTGAGAGTCCCCTAAAATCATCACGGCTTGAAAAATTCAGTGATTTAACAATAATCTACAAATGAAACCATCTTGAGAAATCTCGGCCCATGCCCATGATATCATAAAAAAAAATCATTAATCGTCATGGAAATTGTCACGTGAAAGATAACACCAAGATTGACCATACAAGTTTCACGGGTATTCAACATACTTAAATGTCAAAGCATGACGCCCGAGACTGAACTGCTTCAAGTACGAACATAGATTTACACTCGGCCCATTATCACCAAATCACAACCCGTCCAAGGTGTTACCCTAATATTTAGGGTATAAAGCGTCTCATCTGCCACTTAATAACCCTAATAAGTCTCTCATATCACAAACCCTCATTATTCTCAAAACTCTGTGCGCCTCTTTCTCACCTCAACACAGAAAATCAAAACCCTAATTACAATCACCATATTACACCCGCCCCCATCAGGTAACAAACACCTCAAACCCAAAGTTCACATCGTCCCCCTTTCGTCTATACTAACAATGCTCCAAGAAAACTTATAAATGACAAACACGTTCCGACCTAGCCACAGGGATGGCTCAAAGGTCCTTGTTTTGCCACAGGGATGGCATGAGACGATGAGACTTTGATACACAACGGGTAGGTTTGGAATCCTTTTGACTTTTGAGCATTAAGCGAGAAAAAAAAAAAATGAATAAGCATCCTTCTTTTTCTCATTTTTGACTTCATATATTATCACCAAGGTTGGTTTAGATTTTTTATCTCATAACGAATCAAGGAAGGGGTTCAACAGTCTTGTTGCAATCATTCCTGTATATTCGAAAATAATAAAATAAAAAAAAACTCTTTGATCAATGATGAATTCCTTTTGAGCTTGACTGAATCAGAAGAGGTAAGTCAAAAATTATTAAGGCTCGAGACAAGGAATCGAGGTCAAAAATTGGTGAGACATGGTTTACTTCAATTAAAACGAACCTGGGAATGATTATAACATTCTTGTTATACATCTTCCGATAAGATTCGAATATTATAGGCATGAAAGTAGTTGATTTTTGACATGTGATGGATATGCATGTATAAAGTGGACCATGAGATTTTGTTGATCATCAAAAACACGAGCTTTCTGAGATTCAACTTGATGTAGCCAAAGATATGCTTAACTTTCCAGTTTGTCTTGTATAAAGTGTATTGATTTTGATGATTTAGATATAAAGTCAGTAGTGATGAAGCATGTTATAGCAGTTTTGTGATGTTATTATTTGATGTTGGAATCACTCCTAAACCTTATTCAAGTGTTAGTTACTCATATGTAATAGTTAGCTTATTATGGCCTTTATGTTTGTTATTAGCCTTAAGCTTATGTAGAAGGCCCATGAGCTTAGGCCCAAGCCCATAGGAGAAAGGGAAGGAGTAGGAGTGTTGCCCTAGATCCTTGCCTATAAATACCTTATGTAAACCTTCATTTGAAGGTTGGTTGTTCAAGTTATTTCTTTCACTACATACTCTACGCATAACCGTGTTTATTATCTCGTGTGTGTGTGTTTGATTTCTTGTTCAATCGCCTCTCTATCTTTCATATAAGCTTGTGTGGTAAACCTTGTGACCTAGCAGTGGTATCAAAGCCTAATAGTTGGGTGCACACTTTTGTTTTGAAGTTTTTGGTTTTGGGTCTTACGCGTAAAGATAACGTGTTCTTTGGTTCGCTTCAAAACTTGTTTTTTTACATTTTTTAATCCAAGATTCTTGTACTTTCAACGTTTTAAGGTGTTAAAATACTTGTTTTTGGCAAAAAGTTTCAAACTTTATGCGTGGATCGTTGTTTTTGAGCTAGTTTTTTTTTATTACGTGGGTATAGTTCTACGCGTAAACTGTTTTAGAGGTTTGGTTCATCAAATTTCACATTCTTGTGTTATTTGGTGATCTTGAAGCTATTTCATCACACAAAAACTGGTTTAGAAACATCTTTGAGCAATATCAATCTTACGAGTAAAACTACGCGTAGTGAAACCCTAAAACTACGCGTAAGTCTTTCCTTGGTTTGATCTTCATTTTCGTGGTTTACTCCGTGTTTTCTTACTTGGATAAGTCTGAAAATACGTCGACTTTGGATATCTTTTGCACTTTGAAGTGTAAAAGATCACTTGGGATAAAACCCTAAAATTACGCATAAGCATAAGCTTACGCGTAGAAATCCTACGCTTAAGATTTATCTTACGCCTAAGCCTCGTCTTACGCATAAGATAATCCTACGCCTAACTTTCTACGCATAACTTTGTGTCTACGCATAACTTTAGCGTCTTTTTCTCTACTACGCGTAAGCTAAATCTACGCGTAACTCTTGATTGTTACGCGTAACATTGGTGTTTTACGCATAAGTGTTACTTGGCTATTGTGATTTCTACGCCTAAGGATACTTCATCAACAAAGGTTCATTCGACTACAAAGATCCATTTTTACCAACACAAGTTTATCAACATGTCACAACCACCATACTCTAACTATTTCCCTTACACTTATCCTCATCCTCAGCGTCAACAACAACTAACTCCACAACATCAACAATGGAATCAACAACAAGCAATTTATCAACAACAATTTAACCAACAACATACTCCACAACTTGCTGCAAATCCACAACCTCAAATGGTTCAACCACCACCAAGTCTTCAAGTTCAACCGTACACAAATGATTTCAATCAACATCCATCAAGGAACACTATGAAGGAACCCACTTGGTTTGCAAAGATGTTTGAAGCTTTAGCGACCAACAATCAATTCATGGGGCTGGATCACTTGATAGACCTCCAATGCTCACTCCAGGAAACTACGATCAATGGGTGATAAGGTTCTTTAGGTTTTGTGATCTAAAGAAGCCACATGGAAAGTTCTTAAAGAAGGTTATCTTGGAAGGTCCATTTGAGATGCCTACTGTCATTGTACCCGGAGATCCAAATGCCATTCCACCAAGAGATGAACAAAGCGAACATTGCTACTGATGCAGACTTGAATCCTCAAGAACTTCTACACTATGAAGCAGATGAGCTTGCAATGGAATATATCCTCTTAGGATTACCAAACCCAATTCTTCGTAGTGTTGATGCTCAAAAGACTGCAAAGAAAATGTGGGATCATATTAGTCTTCTTATGGAAGGATCGTACTCAATCGGAAGATTTGGAATCCAAAATTTACTTGGCGTATGAACACTTCATGATTGAACACGGAGAGACACTAGAGTCCTATCATCATCGATTTTGAGACATCATCAATGATTTGGATAAACACAACATCATCATGCCAAGAATTGCAGTGAATACTAAGTTCTTGAGTAGTCTTGGTCCTGAATGGGAGAAGTATGTCATTTTTCTCCGTCAAGCGAAAACATGCATCAATCTACATATGGATTATTGTGCGATTACTTGAAGCCTCATGAAAAGGAAGTTGATAGGGAAAGGATTCTCCGTGCTCAAATTGCTCCACCGACACATCAGGAAAATCAACAACTTGCCTTATATGCTCAAAGCGGTTATTCTCCTCAACCGACAACTCAACCAAGCTGCTACAATCACACTATATGATCCTTCACAACCTCCATCTCAACAAACTCAATTGGTTCCATACAACAACAACAATGCTCAAGCTGAAGCTAATGAGGAATCGATCCGTTCGAAGCATAGCAACAAGGATTTGCTATGATTGCTAATGCCTTTAGCCGTTATACCAACAAATCCAACAACCGTATTAGTTCCTCATCTAATACAAGGAATCAAGCTGTTGTGAACAATGGACGAGTTGAAGTTGAGAATCGTGGTTATGGTCGTCAGATGGGCGGTGGTCAAGGGTTTAATTTTGTGGGTAGGAATAACAATCGAGCTCGAGTGGTGGAGCAGGGAAATGCTCGAGAATGGGTTGAATGGTCTTGATGCTACAACTGCAATGAGAAGGGACACCTGGCTAATGCATGCCCAAAGCCAAGGACTAGGGGCAGTGCTTATTTCAAAGAGGCTCTTCTTTTGGCTCTTAAGGATGAAGCTGGTGGAACTCTCACAGACAAAAAACAGAGCTTTATGGCAAATCTGACTTCGAGATGATGATATGGAGGACTTGCGGCCAATGCAGCTTTATTATGTTGATGGCTAATATGCATGAGTTACACATAGTGACACAGGCCATGTGTATGACTGATGGCTTGTCTAAGGTACCCGAACAAACCATATTTATCTCTGATCTCATATCTACGCCAACATCTGAATCCGGCAAGGCTCGGAATGTTCAAAATGCGCCATCCACATCTCATTCCGACGATTTTCAACTAGACCCCGTAGTTATATTTGGCGATCAAGATGACCAAACGGTTTCCCTTGATAATCAAATTGACTCCGTGGTTATACTTGAGGATCTCAGTAATGATCATGTTGAGACTCACGTTGAACACGCCGAACTTTTGCCTCATCAGTTTTGCTCGTTTAATACAAGACCAACAAACCATAGTGGAAAAATGTCATGCCATTAATCGGGACTTGAAATGCAAAAATGCACTGTTAACCAAGGATTTTGAATGTTTACAAAAGCAACTCAACTTTTCAAAACTCAAGAAAAAGCGTGAAAGCGGTTTTGAAGCGACCTTTGCCAAATCTTATCAAAGCGAAAAATATTTAGAAAGGCAGATCGTGATCTAGCGGCCGAAGAATGCTTTGTTATGCGAAATAGAACAACTGAAACATGAACATAAAAAGCAAATTAGCGCTCTCACCTTGGAAAATCAAAAAGCTAAGGCTGAGTTGTTAACTTGTCAAAAACAGTTCTCTGCATACAAAAAGCATTCAACGAAACGAATAGATGATCATCTTGAAGAAATCATCGGCTTGCAAAACAAACTTAAAGAGTTTAAAACTGTTGTTTACAAACATGGCGAGTCGGTCACAGCCATTGAAAAGTTTACTTTAAAACCCAATCCAAATGGATATGGACCGAATCTTGCGGATTACAAACCTAAGCTTTCAACCAAAGCATTCAAACCAAATCTGAAGTTTCGGTCGCGAGAATATAAAGTTGATAATTACATTTATGAGTGTTGTTGAATATCATCGTCAAGAGGAATTAGATCACGAGAAGGCGAGAGTCGATCAAAATTAGAAAAAGTTGTTTACAACAAACCTTTTAACTATTCAAAAGCGGTCACTTTCGTCACACCAGCGGATTCTTCTAACACACCAAGGGTAATCATAAAAACACCTGAGTCTTCTAATGTTAATCCCCAACCAGATTATGCACAAACTTATGGTCCTTTACCTTCCATCGGTGAAGTAAACTCAAAACACGAAAATCAAAATTCTTAGATATTTTGACATTTTCATGGTGACCTCAAACTTTACAACATGAGATAGAATATCATTCCGAAATCAAAGTTCAACACTTTCAATCGCCTCTAGCGCGAGAACAAAGAGACATTTTTGAGAAAAATCTTTTACCAAATGTTAAAAATTTGAAAAGTTGTGCATTGTCTTGGGAAAAGGGACTTTCATAAGGAACTTGGATTAATGAAGGTCGTTTTCGAGAAAACGGAAACATCTATTTCTAACACTAAGCGTAAAAGAAAGCGTTGAGAAAAGATGTTGATCGACTCTTGAAAGATGTCATGTGTGCTGATGTCCATAATGTTGTGTTATTGAATTCTTTGTCATATGCATTTGATCATATCTCTCTCTTGTTGTTGATTACTGTGATAAATGTTGAGAACGATAATGTGCTTGGTCGAGTCCTTAAAAGTTGAAAACAAGCGATTGTCAAACGAACTTTCAAATGCAACAGGTCGTCTTAATTGGTGTCAAAAAGATATTCACGATCAACAACTTGCTTTTCAACACAAAATGCCCGATTCGCGTGCAAAATCTTCTGATCCTAAAATTGAGCAACTGGATGATCAAAGCGTGTCTTTTAAGTGTCAAATCTCAAAATATGAACAAGAACTTGTAAAAGTTAAAAGGAATATGGTGTCATATTTGATTTACTCAAAAGACTCGTGATGAAGCATCAAATGAACTTGATCATTATCTTGCACACACTAAAGAAGTTATGCATTTTCTTTGGAAATGTTGGTCACGAAAATCAAGATCGATTCACACTATCCTCAAGTTAAGAGAAATGTTAGGAAAGTATGAACAACTTCCGCCAACCATCATTAAGAGATTAGCCCGAGTAACACTTAGTACTCATGAACCTAGAATCCCTCTTGCCAAATCACAAGTTGCTAGCGTGCCTCCTTCTCTTGAAGCAGGAATAGTTGCATCTTTTCCAAATGTCCGCACTTCACAGCCTAGGAGCACTACATCGGAGAATAGGAAGTTGCGACCTAAGAAAAGATCAATCAGGAATGCTAAAGTAGAAGAACACCCTAGGACTATGAATAAGACTCACGTTGCCTCCACTATAGATATTGCGTCCGGCAAATGTAATAGAAATAGTGATGTAACGAATGCTAAACCGTTAAGTACTTTTGATATTGAGTCTGATGCACCTTGTGTTATTTGTGGTAAAAGTATGAATTCTGATTGTCATGATAAATGTGTTGCTAAAGCTATCATCTCTCGTTTAAGGAATCCTAAGAACCGGAATACCTCTAGGCCCACTAATCTTTCTAAGTCAGTGCTTGGTAGACCGCCCTCTTTAGATTCTAAGAAACGCATTGTTATCCCTGTAGCTCCGGTCTCACCTCCTAGGAATGTAGTACCACCTAGTGCATTCACTAAGACTAAAGCAAATACTAGTTGGAGATGGCGGAAATGGATATATAACACACTAGGATTTAAGTGGATACCTAAAGCTATTGATGTGTGTATATCTCGCTTAGGAACCCTCTAACATTTGGGTTCCACATCTACTTCTATTCCATCGTGATCGCATGTGTGTAATGCGGTGTCTGATCATTCTCTGGATTGTTGATAGCGGATGTTCCCGACACATGAGGCAATCTTAAACTGTTATCAAACTTTATTGCAAAGTTCATTGGCACTGTCAGGTTAGGGAATGATCACTTCGCAGCTATCATGGGCTACGGAGACTACATTAATGGGAACATCGAAATAGCGAGGGTTTATTATGTGGAAGGCCTCGGTCACAATCTGTTTTCGTGGAGTCGGTTTTGTGATGGAGATTTGGAGGTTGCTTTCAGGGAGAAAACTTGTTTCATTAAGTGATCTACAAGGAAATGACCTTATGTGCGGCTCGGCGTAATTCTAGTCTCTACACTATCTCTATGCAAGACATGGTTGCTTCATCTCCCATTTGCTTACTTTCAAAGGCAACATCAACAAAATCCGGCTATGGCACACGTCGTCTCTCACATCAAAATTTTCAAACCATCACCAACCTTGCTCGACACAAACTAGTTGAAGGACTCCCACGATTTCGGTATTCTAAAGATCACCTTTGCTCACCTTGTGAACAAGGCAAAAGCACTCGTGCTCATTTTCCTTCAAAGGTGGAACAACTCTCGGCATGTGCTTCATCTTCTTCACATGGATTTGTGTGGCCCGATCTTGCGTGCAAGCGATCAATGGCAAACGCTACATCTTAGTAATTGTTGATGACTATTCCGCATGGACTTGGGTCTACTTTATTAGAAGCAAAGATCAAGCTCCACAGATGATCATCACCTTTCTCACGAAAATACAAGTTCACCTACGAAACACCGTTCGACTAATCGAACAGGATAGAGGCCTGAATTTGTTAATCAAACTCTTCGTGAATTCTATGAGAAAGTGGGAATTGACATCAAGACATCTATTGCACGTACACGAGAACAAAACGGAGTTGTCGAAAGACGAAACCGAGCGTTAGTGGAAGCTGCAAGAACAATGTTAATCAATGCTAAACTTCCAGATTACTTATGGGCAGAAGGCTGTATCTCTTGCATGCTATACTCAAAACCGTTCTATGATTACAAAGCCATACAACAAAACACCTTTTAAGCTTGTCCACAACAGAAAACCGAATCTCAAACACTTTCATGTATTTGGATCTCTTTGCTATCCGAATAATGATCGTGATGACTTTGGAAAGCTCAAAGCCAAAGTTGACATTGGAGTCTTTATCGGATCTTGTGATAATTCAAAAGGTTTCGAATCTGGAATCGTCGTACAAAAGCGGTGATGGAAGCGATTCATGCTCATTTTGATGAACTTACGGAAATGGCTTACGAGTATACCGACTTGGAACCGGACACAACCGCTTAAACTTCCCCAAACCCCATCATCATTGAACAAAGCCCGACTTACTCGTCAACAAATGGAAAGGTTATTTGCTCCACTGTTTCGGTGACGATATTGATGAGCGTGCTCGGGTGTATCCATTTGTTTCCGGTTGCTCAACGATAATACTCTTATACCCGATACACCGCTACAACAACTACTTTGAAGATGCACCTACGAGTTGACTCCACCACAAGTTGAACAAACCGCTTCCAACAATGATGGCGGTGATGATATTCGAATGAAGTACCCCCACTGCGATTTTGATCCAAATGCGTTCTTCAACCCGTTTGCTAATGAGGCTGCTGCACGGATGTCGCGGAATCTTCAACAAGCCATTTGAATCCTCGAAATCTGCACAATGTATACCAACATCAACCCTCCACACATAGATGGACAAAAGACCATCCTCTGGAAAATATTATTGGCAACCCGAATCAACCCGGTCGTTACGAGACAGTCTTCACGACGGTGAACATTGCATTTATGCACTCACCGTCATGCCAATCGAACCTAAAAACATCAAAGACGCAATGACAAAAGACAACTGGATTGAATCCATGCAAGAAGAACTCAACCAATTCAAGCGTCTTGAAGTATGGGGCTGGTTGAAAGACCAACAAGGGTCTACGTCATTGTTCTCAAATGGATTTGGAAAAACAAATTGGATCTTTGAAGGAAATGTTATCGAAATAAGTCCGTCGGTGGCTAAGGGTTACCGTCAGGAAGAGGGAATAGACTTTGAAGAATCTTTTGCTCCGGTTGCTCGTCTTGAAACTGGTCGGATATTTCTCGCGTTCGCGGCTCATATGAATATGACGGTCTATCAGATGGATGTCAAAGCTGCGTTTCTCAATGGACAACTTAAAAGCGGTTTATGTCACCAACCGGATGGATTCGTTGATCTGAGTTTCGAATCCGTCTACAAAGCTGAACAAAGCTCGTATGGTCTCAAACAAGCTCCTCGGGCATGGAACGATAAGCTATCATCCTTCCTCATTGCTAATAATTTCACCAAAGGTTCGGTTGACCCAACTCTTTTTATACAATATCACGGGGCACATATCTTAATTGTTCAAATTTACGTGGATGACATCATTTTGGGTCTACACATAAAAAGTTTTCAATCGCTTTTGCAAAACTAATGAAGAAAAATTTTGAAATGTCCATGATGGGTGAACTCACGTTCTTTCTCGGACTACAAGTTCATCAATCACCCCGTGGTATTTTCTTGAGTCAATCCAAATATGCCCTTGAATTGTTAAACAAATTTGGAATGAAAACTTGTGACACCTATGCCACACCAATGGCTCATACCAAGAAGCTAGACGCTGATTTACATGGGAAATTGGTGGACCCTACAAAATACCGTAGTATTATTGGGTCTCTCATGTATCTAACAGCTAGCTTAGACTGATATTGTCTTTGCCGTATATCTTTGCTCTCGTTATCGGTCGCGACCAACTGAAACCCACCTCTCTGAGGCTAAAAGAATCCTCCGATACATAAAGGGAACCATTAACTTGGGGATCGGTATCCGAAGGATTACGGTTTTGAACTAATCGCTTTTGAGCTGACCACGCGGGATGCTTAGACTCACGGAAAAGTACTTGGGAGCTTTACAATTTCTTGGTGATAAGCTGGTGTCATGGCAATCGAAGAAGCAGGATTGTACATCGTTGTCCTCAACGAAAGCAGAATATGTAGCCATGTCAGCGTGTTGTGCTCAAGTCATTTGGATGAGAACACAACTCAAAGACTATGGTTACGTATTTGACGAATCCCGATCTTGCGACAATGGAGTGCCATTGCGATATCGTGCAACTCAGTTAAGCACTCGAAATCAAAGCACATCGATCTTCGATATCATTTCATCAAGGATCACGTGGAGCAGTGCTGTTGAATTATATTTCGTGGGTACAAAATACCAATTGGCAGATCTTCTCACCAAAGCCTTGCCTCCTGCTAGGTTTAATGAGTTGGTCCACGGGATTGGTATGAGGTGTTTGACTCAAGAGGAATTGGATGACCTCCTAAAACAGTCTTAAAACACCTGTCAAACACCAAATTTCTTTGTAAATAATTTTTCAAAAACAAAATACAAAAATATAAAACACGAAAAAAACAACAAAAATATTCTTCTAATCTACTTTTCTTTCAACATGGCAAGTACATTTCTTCCGTCAACACTTTAATCTTTCAAAATTAAGTATTTTTCCGATCAAGTGTTGAGGGGGAGAATACAAAGACTTAACTGTTTCAAAACATTTGTGTACTTGCATGTTATCTTATCCCGGTTGTTTCTTTTATCAATGGTGGTAAATTCGGTTAATGACGACACTCCTCGGACTAAAATTTATAACCTTTCATCATTTATTAAGTTAAAGGGGAGTGTCGTCAAAGTTTCTTTCTTAAAATCTTTGTTTGGTAACCAAAATGGAAGTTAAATGGCTTTGTATGAAAAAGGAAAAGGTGGAGGGACCAAAATTGTCAAAATGTTAAAGTTATTTTAATAAAAACACTCTCCACCTAACAATCTCTCTTCACATTTAATACTCCTAACCTAAATAATCTTACGAACCAAAATCGTTCAAGAAATCCGTGCTTTAGATCATCATCTTGTAAGTGTTTTCATGATCTTAACGATAATACAAGCCAAGGTTTTGAATTTCAAGCAAATCCTATGGCTAAAACGTTTGTTATGCGTGATTATGTGTTCTACGCATAAGCGTATGAACACACAATCATTGTGAGTGTGTTTTTGGTTGAAAAGAAAGTGTCAAAACGTGTTTTTAACAACAAGGATACTATTTTTACCCTCTAAATCCACCCAGAAACACGAATTGATGATTTTTGAATATTAGGGTTTATGAGTCGATTTGGGTTTTTTTCAAATGTGAAGAGTTTTGGTCAAAAAGATTGTTGTGTTATGCTTATGTGATGTTGAATTGATGATATCCATGCCTTATAACCACCCAGAAACCCTAATTGATTCAGAATTAGGAATTAGGGTTTAAAGTTCTAAAGTTTGGGTATTTTTGATTCATCACGAACTAGATGTTAATACTTGGTTTAAAGACTCTCACAACACTCTTAAACTACCAGAAAATGTATGGTGCAAATCCTATGGTTAAAATTCATACGCGTAATTCTTAACCCTTAGGGTTTTGACCTACAGCGTATGACTTTCTACGCGTAACTGTTTAACGAATGTTCATGCCATGATTTGTTGTTAAAATGAATTTTGTGTTAATATTGATGAGTTGATGAATTTATTTGGGCTTTGCTACGCTTACTATTCAGAATCAAGGTCATTTGAATCTCTACGCATAAGGATTACCCTACGCGTAGTCAGTTATGCGTAAGAAAAATCCTACGCATAACTATTACACGTAAGGTTCTACAATGGGACTACTGGCGTATCACCGTGAAGGATATGCGTAAACAATGATCTTTACGCATAAGGTCTACTCTTACGAGTAAGCCTTACGCGTAAGGTATATATATCGCCTACGCGTAAGCTCTCGCATAAGGTCCCTTTTCCTCACGCGTAACATTTCTTACAGCGTAAGTTAAGATCCTACGCATAAGCTTTCGTCTGCGTATGTCATTACTTGTTCGCTTAACTTTGCCATTTCTACGCCTATGCCTTGATTGACCTTCATTATGAATTGTTACGTGTACAAACTTGTTAATAAACTTATCATAACGTCACGAATCCAATAATGTCACTAATAAACTTAAGCGTTTGATATGTTGTGAACAATAAGTGATAACATAAACTTTAAAACTTAAAGTTAACTAACTCACGAAACATTTCCCGACGTCATTGAACTATTAGACAAACAAGTGACTTAGGACTCGTAACAATCATTGACTCTGTACATTCAATAACTAGACAATAAGACCTTCTGTTGACTAACATTATGTCTTTCGATATGTTGGTTCTTTTGGCTAATGTTATTTCGAGATCACGACATGGTGAACAAATGAATGTGGATGCATCGAAGTTCTCACAATTGCTGAAATCTTCCCAAATGGTTATCCGAGAAAGATTGGAAAGAACAACCTTAGGGTTGACTTTGACACCCTCATATGCTCAGAATCTTCTTGTCTCATTGCGGTGGATATTCTCGGAATCATCCCTACCGAACATGCTCTCACACTGCCACAGTTCGAGAGGTCTACATTCAACAATTCGGGATTCTATGAGAGGATCACTGGTCGAAGTGCAATGAATGTGACACTTAATCACAAACAAGTCACTATCACTCCTGCTGACTTACGGGCTGTTTCATCATCATTCGACATCGCTCCAACCGACTTCTTTGCTACCCCTCTTGAAGAGAGCAGTCCTGAAATTCTTGATAGATATTGGTTATGATGAAGCTTCCGGAATCATTACTAAGCACTCTCACGTGGAGCTGAAGAATATTCCTCAACCATGGAGAACACTCTACATGATCATCACCAAATCGGTCTCAGTGTGGCGGTGGCTATGAGCATCCCAAGCTCATGGGCGCAAATTTTACTGGTCATTGATCAACAAGAAGGACATTGAAATCGAAGCACCGATATGGGAGGACATGATGCTATTTCACAAGAAGCTTGGCTCCAAGATTCCCTATGTCAGATACACCAAAGTGTTGATCCAGAGAGCTTGGACTTCATCACGACATCCCGTGAGGCTCAATGACGGATAATCACGACATATTGACTGAACCCATACTATCTGCCAGAATCAAAGAATCGTCAACAAAGAAACAGGGTGCGGTATTACCTGATCACCTTCGGACTACCGAAATCAAAAAGCTTGAAACATACAAAAGGTATCGGTTAGCCGTAAAGAAAGCAAAGTTGGTCATCTTGATGAAAAATCTTACGGTACACCTACCGGAGGACCGAGAAAAGCGATCTTGGAAGTGTCACAAGTACATAAATTCAAAGGAAGTTTCCCAAAAGGAATCCTCCTCGTAAAAGGATTGTTCCAGTCAAGGAAGCTGCTCCTATTCCTACACCTGAACCGCAAAGAAAGCTCTTGGGCGAAAGCTCGAAGAAACACAATGTCGGATGAGGAGGTCCACTACTCTGAAGCTGCAAAGGATGACTCTCCATCAGTACCAAAACCTCCTAGTCCAATAGCTGAACATGGAAAAGGAAAGACTCATGTACTTGTGCCATATGATGAAAGCTTAGAAAGTGATGAAGAGCAACTGGATACCTCATACAGGAAGAAGTTCAAATTCCTTAGACTCCAACACGTGGCAAAAGAATTTGCTAAAGAACAAATGGGTGGCCCGGAGGATCAAGTGGTCTGAGCTCAACCTTCACCTGGTCACGATGCGGTTAATCAACCCGATAAGGGATCTGGTGCCACCACTTTGGTACAACAACAAACGCGTGTTGAAGATACTCTTGAGTTTGATTTTGAAGAACGAGAATCTGAGAATTTGCGGAGAAGGTTAAAGCGATGAACAAGCTAAGGCTGATGGCAATGAAGAAGATTTTGATTATGATACGTTTCTTCTAGATAGTCCTGCACGATCAAAGGAAGAAACCTCTGAACCACCAAAGGACCCGGAGTCTCCTCATATCTCATCATCATCAGATTCTTCTTCTCACTCCTCACCACCACCATCAAAAAGATCAACCAAATCATCATCGGATCGGTGAAGAAGCCACCTTGATCTTGGATTTCTCAGACTCATGAAAGAATTGTGAAAGCTGTCAAACAAGTCAGAAAGAAGGACATGCTCTCAGAAAAACTGAATTGGTTTTCTTTGATCAAATCGATATCTACATGATGAGAATGACAAGATCGAGAATGAAAGGGAATACATCTGAAGCTCATGCGGGATGATCTACAAGGGAAGATGGACGAGAATGATGAAGGCTACACTCACAAGTACCTTCGGATATCGTTCCTAAAGTCACAAAGGAGATGTTTACCAACAACTATATCCGAAATCTTATCGGATAGCCAAGCAAACTATAAGATCAACACCCTTAACCGTCACAATCAATCCATCCGATCCTGTAGTTTTCTCGGATAATGAATTGGTGGCCAAGCTTGTCACACAAATGTCACGCGATCGGGACATTTACTGATGAAGGAAAGCTGTTTCAAGCATTGTTGGACTACCAACTTCAAGAAGCATGCAGATTCAGTGAAAAGTCTAAGCGTCCTAGAGGCGATGAAGATAAGGATCAGGATAAGGATGATGAAGCTAAACGACAAAAGAAGTCTGGTGAATCATCTTCTATGCCTCCACCTCCCCAACGGCCTCCTGCTCAACAAAGATCTCCTCCTCGTTCTTCTACTGATAAACCTCATGATTCTGAGACACCACCCCAGACTCAAAAACCGGTGATTACTTTGAGTATACGGGTGGTGACGATGAAGAACACCATGAGCC
Organism: Chrysanthemum makinoi; assembly: GCA_910596185.1. Taxonomy (NCBI): domain Eukaryota; kingdom Viridiplantae; phylum Streptophyta; class Magnoliopsida; order Asterales; family Asteraceae; genus Chrysanthemum; species Chrysanthemum makinoi. The sequence goes on from OU343225.1 coordinate 94,586,950, forward strand.
CCTACAACAACCCACCTCTCCCAAACAAGTAAAGAAACCTGAATCATCATCTAGGCGTTCAAAAAAGAAGAAGAAGAAGACGCCAGACGACGTCCTATCATGGCTAGATGAAGACAAAACAGAGGAATTTGAATGGTTTGCTACTCTTGTTAACAACACTCCCTACCCTGAAGAAGGTCAGGATTTGGTAGACGGTTCTACATTGGAGCATGCTAAAATTCTGCAAGAAAAGTTCCATGTGAAGAAAATGACGAAATCTGAGTTGAAGCGAATCAAGAATGAAGCGTTTCAACTTCTAAAAGACGACTCGAAAGTGCCCTCGAGATCGAATATCACCTTGAAAACATTGCTCGAGCTATGTCTAACAACATGGATTGGCTCAACCGGGAAGCAAACATTGACTTCACACAAAGGGACAACCCTCCATACTACACCGATTGGACCAAACCTCTACCAAAAATTGGCCAACCAACTGAACCAAGGATTCCTTTCAGATATTTCTTCAACAAAGACTTGGATTTTCTTCTACACGGTGGCGATGATTCAAGAAAATACGCTACATCGTTGACACTTCCATTCCCGGCAGCTGTCTACTCAAACTGCATAGCCATTGAGGAACGTGCCAATCACTTGTTCTCCAACACGGTGGAAGCATACGACCGAGATGCATTGTATGGGATTCATCATCGGCGTAACGCCGACGAATCTACTACAAAAGCCGCCGTTCGAAGTCTCAACATGCTGTGTATAGTTCTAAGGATATCGTTGCCATCATACACGTTGACCATTCGTCTAAGTGGGACTACACATTCCTAAAGAAGATCGTAGTCAAACGACAAGATGAACGGGACTATGCTTTCTCTGAAGGTGACTTTGAGAATTTGTCTCTCAATGACATCGAAGACATGTACCTTGCCAAAGTACGGGGTCGCATGAGACAATTCTCAACTGCAGTACAACGCGAATTTATCAAGTTACTTCTCATCTTCATAAGACGCATTGTCATCAAGGAACGTGTAGAAGATCTCCACCTGGTTGTTGAATCTTATCGAGCGTGTCAACTTCACACCTCCAAAGCTTGATCTTCCCGATATTAACCAGCTATCTCAATATACACTCATCAGCAAACCTTTCGGCGTTGTTTACCGTAGTGAACTTCAAAGAAACGGCTTAATGGCGTGTAGCGAACTCCACAAGTTCGGGGATCATACTTTGAAGCCGGTTGGGATGGAATGGCATCTGGTTGAAGGATATATGCCGAAAAATTGGGTCTCCTAAGCGCTGGAATTCTCGGGAAAGGAGGGATGTGAGACGGATCATCACAATGATTGATGAACGGTTGTTTCGAAGGGATCGATTCGACGATTGGAGAGTTATGTCGGTGGTCGACCGGATTAACATAACCGCTTTCAACACCACATTGCACACTCAGGGAACATCACGCACTTCCGGTACCCCTTGAATTGATTCCTTCATATAATTTTGGATGTTTGATTGATTATGTATATGGCTTGTGCACACATTACAGTGTACAACCCGTACTTGTAAATAAAGGACCCTGTGGTACGCCTCAGTGCCACAATCCTTAGAAAAGGAGCGAAAGCTTCTTACTTTTGAGTAAAACCTATCAAACCTTTCTTTTTTCAAGGTTTTTGCTCAAAAGAACAAGTACTTTCCCTTATGATTTTCAAAACCTCAACCGTTTATATCACTTGTTGAGGGGAAGTACTTGAATTAAAACTTTGTTCAAAACTTGTTCACAGTGGTCATTCTTCCCGCAACACTCGAAATGGTCATATTTATTCTCAACTTTTCAAAAATAACATTCTATATGCCATTTTTGAGGGGGAGAAAATACGTGATAAGAAATATGTTGTATAAATGCAAATGAATCTTTGTGCTATAGACTTAACCCAAGAATTGACGAGATCTTAGCGTTAGTAACTCGAAAAGACTTGTAGGGCCGGGTAATAATTTTCAAGCTAGTTCGCTAGTGATGTAAACGTGTCTCGCAAAGGACTTGTCTGAGTAGAATGTACCATTCGAAAAACTCTTGGTAGACATGAACTCTGATGGGTTTGACAACCTTTCGAGGATTGTCTACACCTTCAAGGTAGTTATTAGAGCTAGTTGTCACCTAAAAGCTGACAATGCAACTCTTTAACTATGCCACGTAACCGTGTCTCGCGAGGGATTGTCTATCTTGAGTGAATCAATTCAAAATGTGCGCGCTCTTTCCTCAATGTGCATTTTAACCGTTAAAACTCTTAAGCACATGTGGAGGGGGAGTATTTATGCAAAATCTTATCTCAACAGTGGTACTCAAATGTTTTTCATTCACAAACACTTTGAGAGATTTTTCACAACAATGGTTTTAATGGCAACATAGGTTAGTCATGAAGTTATAAGGTGACTAAGGTTAGGAATAACCGTCCTATGATCCGCCAGAGCGGAGGGATCTACCCAAGGACACCACAAATAGTTAGAATTTAGAAGTCCTTAGGTATGATTATAAAAAGGAGAAAATGAGAATCGGAGAAAGAAGGAGTTGAAGAATTAAAAGAAATGCAAAGAAAAGGGTGAAAAGAAATAGCCCTCCAGATTATTCAACTTAGGGCGGACACCGGGTTCAATTCATATGCTACTAGTTGTCACTTAGTGACGCCGGTATTGAAGATTAAAAGTCGTCATGGACCCGGTGACGCATGCACTAAACCTTCTTAACCACTCAAGTTTCTCTCAACAGAAGCTTGTTTCATTCTCACAGGGGAACCCTAAGTAAACTATCGGCTTTCTCTTAGAGATTGATGGTATTGAAGAAGGAGACCCTCTCCCTAGTCTCCGCCGGGGAAAACCAAAACGCAAAATTGAGTCTAGAGCCACGAGATTCATCAAAAGATCTCTTAGGTACACTTGACATTTCATCACTTGATATTCAACAATAAGAATTTCAGTGGTACATTATCGAGTCCTTCACAGATCTTAGCAATGTGTCGAGAACATTTATGAGAGGTTCACATTTGTGATCCTCGGTGATTGAATGGAAACTCCTGCCAGGGTCAACATCAAACGACCACGGCAGGTCGCTTCGGCAACTCCCCGTGGATTGCGCTTAGTGGTCTCAAACGGTCTACAATCGTGAGGTGATGCTTCGATGTACCTCGTGACTCATCTGAATCATAGGTGTACTTCGGTACATCATGTTATCTCACTTGTGGGACTCGATTCAGGAACGGCCTTTGTAAGAATTAGAGTTGTGTTTTCACACTATTATGTTAACACTCTCGAAGTTCAAACTTGTAAGATCCGGAATCCGCTTATTACTAACCGTTTTATGTTTACTTCTTATGGAAGCTCTGGAGCGGAATGATCGTGCAGATTCTTCTCACGCTCACGCCAACATCATCACTAATGGAAGTTCTATCCAAAAGCAACACAACGGTCAGAATGATTCTTCGTCGATACAGAGAATCTACAAAGTTAAAGACTTAAAGAACTTCATCAAGTCTTGAATTCCATCGTCAAAGAGCGTGTGAGCATGTTGAAGAATGACGTGGAGACACTGTAGCGGCGAAGCGGAGCACTGAGGCGCATTTGATGCACAACAACATACTATCATTTTCATCACAAAGAACAATGATCAAAGAACAAAGTTAAAGATGGCGTCAAAGCATAACTGTTCAAAGTAAACTATCTCTCTACACCGGGGAGATTGTTCAAATCAAGGCAATTCTTCTCACAAGAAGAAGAATGTCGACGACGTCAAAAGCTACTGTTACATCAACGCCTTCACCGTTTTTCATCACCAACACTTGAGTGTTTGTTACTCATATGTAATAACATTTGAGGGGTTGATTGTTGGAATCACTCCTAAACCTTATTCAAGTGTTAGTTACTCATATGTAATAGTTAGCTTATTATGGCCTTTATGTTTGTTATTAGCCTTAAGCTTATGTAGAAGGCCCATGAGCTTAGGCCCAAGCCCATAGGAGAAAGGGAAGGAGTAGGAGTGTTGCCCTAGCTCCTTGCCTATAAATACCTTATGTAAACCTTCATTTGAAGGTTGGTTGTTCAAGTTATTTCTTTCACTACATACTCTACGCATAACCGTGTTTATTATCTCGTGTGTGTGTGTTTGATTTCTTGTTCAATCGCCTCTCTATCTTTCATATAAGCTTGTGTGGTAAACCTTGTGACCTAACATTTGAGATGTTTAGATAGTTTGTGGCAATCTGATATGGTCAATAGTCCTTGTGCTTTTCGTCTACTTAATCATACTTAAGTATCAACTTGCATGATCTCCAACTCGCATCATACATATTTGGCAACTCGCATATAGCTTAAGTTATCAACGCGCATGACCAACTCGCTTATGACCCATCTCTCTTGACCCAACTCGCTAAAAAACGAGCTGCACCCATAACAAATGCAAGTTAAGTAACTCGCATTGAAACTTGACCATAAACCCAACTCGCATAACATTCATTGTCTCTGGACATTATAACGACTCACATCCAGGAATACATTGAGTCATGACAGTCAATACTGTCAACTCGCTTTCAAAAAATGACAACTCGCTCAACATTAAAAAATGTTTTACAACTCGCATAGATGAAATATTAATTTTAACTCGCATATATGAATGACCCAGAAACTGCATAACGAGAAAACCATTATTGACCCGTATTTGACCAAGGATAATCAGACCATATGGCCACATGTCTACCAATGTTTGACTACAGCTATACAACAGTGAAAGCTATAAAATAGTTTTAAAAACATGTTTACCAATGTTTGCCAATGTTTGACCAAGGACACAGAAAACTTGTTTTGAAAACTGAAATCAGTGAAAGCAGAAAACTATTTTTCCGACAACAAACATTGTATAAATTCAGTGACTAACAAGATTCGAACCACAAAACTCAGCACCACACAATAACCATGTCAAACCGCATAATAAACCGTTTCGAAAACCATTCGGATCATCAAAACAACACAACCTGGGCTCTGATGCCAATTGTAGGATCATGAATATTTATGTTGTTTGATGATTCGGGTGGTATAGGACAATGATTAAACAAGAAAGCCATTTTAGATAGATGAAGAGAGTTGAGAGGAGGTTCCTTGAAGAGAGTTGCTTTACAAAAGAAAGGTTAGATTCAAAGAAGCCACACCCCTTCCTTGGACGAAAGGGGTATTTATACTTACAAATTACACGACCTCCTATCGACCTGTGGATCAGGCATACAGTGGGTAAAGACCCGTCCTTCCTCCACGGTGTTGCTCTAAACTAAACTACGCTATAAACTAACTAATAAACTGCTAAATAACGTAACTAATGACAAATCTACGAGCTAACTTATGCTAGATAATATTTGGGGTGACCGACACTTTACTATGGAATTTTCTAATTCCCAACAATTTCAATTATTGTTAATCTCATGTTCATGTTCTTAAAAACATATGTGATCTTCCCTACACTTATCTTTTTATAAAATACCTTTATATGCAATTAAGACGAGGTTAAAAACAAAATAAAGTATTTTCACAAAGTCTAACATGAGAATAAACAACAATGAAAAAGATATATAAACACACAAACAAAATTGAAAAACAAAACAACCAAACAATTAAGCATGGGTTGCCTCCCATGAAGCGCTTTTCTTTATTTATGAGTCTTGTAGCTAGACTCGAAGTCGTGCTCCTACGTGACTTCATTTTTCCTCATAATTGCATACCCTATCATGTTGGCAAAGTTCTCATCGACTCTATACCTAGGTCCTATGGCAAGCAATCCTTATAGTAGAGTCTCCTTTTCTCCCATATAAAGTCCATGCCTTTTTCTAATATACTATTTTCTCTTTTCCTCAAAGGCTCTAATGTTATCTCTTTCAAAGTAGGATAGAGGACCATATCCGCTAACTTTCCAAGGCATCCTATATGTAATTTCATCGCCCCCTTCTTAAAATCTAACCGTTCCCTCGAATTCGTTATAGCTTAGTTTAGACTTTTCAACAAACGGTTTTCCTAACACTACATGGGACAAGCTATAGTCGATGACACATCCTATATCTTCTAAGATCATAAAATCTACTAAGTAGGTGAAATTTCCAACAAAGACGTGTACATCCTTGACTCTTCCCACAAAATTTCAAACCCCACTGGGATACTTAGTGTGACAACTGGTAAATTTCGAAAACTATTTTTAATACCACACCACTTTAAGTTTTAGCAAGTTAAACAATCGACTATAAACTTTTAATATTTTATGAAACATTCTATTGTTGGACCTTGTTTGTGACTTTAGACTAGGCACTAATAGACCTCGACACTAGGCAAAATCTAATAAATCGAGAAAACTTGAGAAAACCACGCGTCTAGTTTCCATAAGCATATTTATGACCGGTTTTATTGGAAAAGCATAACTAGAACTATTGGCGCACTCAAGAAAACTTGTTAGACTTTTAGATGGAATATTTGAGCTCGTGAATGTAGGAATCGGGGAACTTTAGAAAATTTCGAGAATGGTCCTTGTGGTTTTGTTCGGCCGCGCCCTAACCCTCCCACCATTTTGAAAATAATTTTGATTTTTAAGAGTAAATTACATAAAATCGTCCATGTGGTATATCACCACCCCACCCACACATACAAACACAAACATCACCTCACCCTCACCATCTCTCTCTCTCTCTCTCTCTCTCCTTGATACCCTAGCCACCGGACACAAAACTCACCACCACCACCACACCGCCGGCCTCCACCCTACACAACCCACCTCAAAAGACTCCCCACACTCTCCTCTTTCCAATCTACCACACCACGCGCCATAAAACCCTCCCCCACCCTCTCGTCATTCACCCATGCGCCACTTAACCGCCACCATAGCACCACCACCAGTCTCATTTTGTGTAGAAGGTAAAGGTAGGTTAAAAACTCACGAGTTGAGCTCGTATTTTTGGTAGCTCATGGTTAAGTCACGAGTTGACTCTTTTTTATGTCGGGTTTGGTTATAAAAACGTGGGAAACAAATTCTTGATAATAAAAGTGGTAAAAACTTGTTGGTATCCGTGTCTTGTGTCTCGTGTTGCGTTCGTGTGTCGCGTCAGCCGAGCCGAGAGCTTAGGCTCTCGGTGAGGACTCGTTTGGTGTGCTTGATAATATGGTTCTGATGTCTTTACTTTTCTTGTTAATATTCTTGTTTGTTTCGGGTTTCGGATGAAACCCTAGATGACGGAGGTGAGTTGGTAATTTCGATGACGAAAATGGTTTGGTTTTGGTTGATGTCGAGTGGGAAAGACCTCGAAGGGGTGTTTGTTTTGGTCATTGTCGAAGGGAGCAATAGGCCGAGACCCTAATGGTCTGGCCAATACTTTGGAGGTTGAAATATTATTGTTGTTGTTGTTGTTGCGTTTGGACATGGGAAAGAAAGTCGAGACCGAATGGTCATGGCTAGACTTGGTTTTGGCATTGTGAACTTGAAATGGGAATTGTTATGAAATGTTTAGGAGTGACGAAGGATAGATTAGACGTGAGTCGTAGACGACCACGTGAGGTTGAAGTTGTGATATTGGGACTTGACTTTATTGACTTATGATATACTTGTGAACTTTGCGCCAAGTCGATGTCACGTTGACTTTTTAGTCATCTTTGACTCCGACAAGGCCGTAACATGACCTATATTGATTATTGGACTTGATACAACTTAATAAGTTGAGAAGTAATGACTCGGACTTGTGACTCGAAACAAATAGTAACTCAAGTAAGCATAACGATAACAATAACGTAAACAATAAATAATAAAAGGTTTTCATATTAAAAACTAGTATATTATACTTGTTATAATCCTTTTATTATATAACGGAAAAAGAGAAGTGTAATAAGTTATGAGAGGGTTACTAAATGTTTCGAGGGCACGCAAAACTAGAAGTGCCATAAATGCTAACTTAATACCATTTAATTACTTGTCACGGATATTTGGAATTAATAAACTTAACTTACTTAACTAACGAACTTATTGGGTTGAAAAATCGAGTAAGACCTCGTTAGTTATGACGGAAGAGTTTCGTGATGACAACATATCCTACGATGCCTAGGATGTGGTATAGTTTCGGAATAATAAGTAAGGCGAATACATTGTAAAGTTTATCGAATTGACGAATTTGATAAGTTTTGACAATATGTTCAAGAGACTTATTAGACTACAACTTGACACATAGATTTGTTGTGATCTTTCTTTGTTGAGTTCTTGAGTAGCATGTGTTTACATGAATCTTGTTGCGATTATTCGCTACAATCATAACATCGTCATACCCGGCTACTGAACACAAACCCAGACAGGTTGTATTACGAGGGCCTTTCTCACTCTGCTCACCACCCCTGGAGGTAAGGAAGCGAAAGATGAACTTAGGACCGGATTTTCAGTCTTTAAGTTTTTCTTTTTGTCCCCCTTACCTGCCTTCAGGGTATGGAGCCGCGTCGCTCGATATGGCATGCTTCGCCGGGGTCACCACTCCCAGCTAAGCGAACAATGCAACAGGAAACTGCCAGCTTCCCCGCCCCATTAGGACTCATGATGCGCTTGTTCAATCTGTTCCGTCTTGTCCATCTTGACTTGCAGTTCATAAGACGCTGAATGGCATTTTGTTAGAGCTACTTAGTCGATGGGTTTGCTGATCACATACGACATTCTGAAAGTTGGTATTATGGTGCAGTGAGGGATCTTTATATTATTGGTAGCCAGTCTTTACTTCACTCGACCCAAGCAATGCCCAAAGAGTCCCATGCCTTTCTTGGTTGGACCAAGCCAACTGGCGATTTTCGACAAGTCTTTCCTAATTTTTAGAGCAAGAAGTGGAACTACAAGAAAGCTTTCTTTATCTTTATGGATAACCAATTCATTTTCAAATATAGTTGGGAGACTTTACCCAAGAAATGGGTAAAAAAAATGGAAAGATCAGAACATGGGAATAGCTCTGATACCAATAGGGACTACCCATTTCAATTGTTGTGCTTTCTTAAATTGCATACTTATACAAGTGTTCAAGTTTTGATCGATATTTGCGGAGTTGATCATCCCTCTCAAAAACGAAGATTTGAAGTGGTCTATAATTTACTGAGTACTCAGTATAACTCACGCATTCGTGTACAAACCAGTGCAGATGAAGTAACACGAATATCCCCGCCTGCGACTCATGTTGCTCCCTGAGGGGACGAGGCAGGTCCATCAAATCAGCCCCCACAAGGGGTTCCCTACCCCTATCACCCTGAGCAAGTGATAAGAGGGGATTTGGTCCTCTCTATCGAGCGCCGACTTTTGTTGGGCCAACCCAAACCTTCGCCGCTAGATATATATCTAGCGCGGCAAATACCAAACACTAGAAAACTGTTTTGAGAAAGAGTTTTTGGATATAAAAAATAGATTATATTCGGGATTGGGAAAATATGGAATGGAGTTATAATCTAAGCGATTCTATGTTATTAGGTAGTGCCGAGTTAGTAGTTGTTGTTTCCTGATAGTCGATACTCTTCTTGTTCCTGTTGATTCTTGTGCTTTTGCTGGACTAAGGTGAGTTTCATAGCCTCACTTTTATTCGTACTTTGCTTTATTTAATCTTGGGGTGAGAAAACATGCTGTTGTTTTGATTGGACCGTTTATGAAACTATGATTTTCTTGCGCTTATTACGTAGTCTAGGCTAAGGTTTAGCCTTGCTTTATCTTGCCAATTATTAGGTCTTTTATTCATGTTGTAGGTAGATCTATCGTGGTTGACCGCCCCGTCTGGGAATTGTTTGCCCGACTTGTCAGGGTGGCACCTGGATTTGTGGTTGCAAAATTTTCCATGACGTATAACAACTTTTTTCTGGTTTGGGATTTGGATATGATGGTTACTTACATGTTATGTCTTACTTGCATAATAAGAAAACTTTACTGTTTGGTCCATATACAATGTTATTTACTTAAACCTATGAACTCACCAGTTTTTTGCTGACCTCTTTTGCATGTATTTCTCAGGTAATTGATATGTTAGGCTTGGGTAGTTGATTTGGGAGGCGCTTGGCGGCATTGGCATGGTCATGGATCTGTTCAACTCTGATGTTTATTTGGGACCGCTTTTATGAATTACTTTTAATGGGCTTACTCTCGTACTTTTGAATAAATGTAAAACTTAAATACTATATTTGGCAATGTTTTTATACTATGGGTGAGTTATTCTGTTTCGCTATACTTGTCTCGTGTACCAATTCCCGTAGAACCCCAATGCTTGTAAGTCTTCCGCTGAATCTTATTTTGGGGGTGTTACAGATTGGTATCAAGAGCCCAGGTTATAGAGAACTGGGTACTTATCAAAACCTAGACTATAACCACTTTTGAAAAATTGATCCAAAGACCGCCGCGTGCCTGCCTGCCAAGCTGAAGCCTAAGGTTTATGAGTTAAAACTTATGTGGTATTAAAATGCTATTATTTTTTATGAATATCTGTGATATGTTTATACTTGGTAAACTTTGATATTTTTGGGATTTGCATTTGGTATGGGATGTTTTGTATTCACTAACCTCGTGAAAACACCATTGTCACAACTATGCCTTCTTTCGATATCACCGAGGACATCCTTTCCGCTGGCTCTCGACCAGCATCACCTATGTCAAGGATGGACTCGAGAGACCCATATATCATGGCAAGACATGCATCGCCATTGACGCATGGGACTACTTCGGGCCCTTCTTCATCGGCTCGTGGTTCTTTTACTTCTCTTATGATACGTTCATCTGCACGAGCACCTCCTGGTTTCACGCGACATATTGCTACTCCTCACACTATGACACTTCGCCGCACAGCACGCATATCCATATGTTCACCTACCTTACTTTCTTTCCGTGTTACTGCTCACTCTCATCTGTCCCTTATACTCTCTACCTCTTCATTTCATATACCTAGTGCATCATCTTCTGCACCTAGTGATTCATCACCACCTTCATCTCCTGACTCACCGCCTGCTCGAAGGCGTCGACTTCTCGAGTCGTACAAAGAAGAAGACCCCGAGGAAGATCCTCAGGAGGAGGAAGACCCGAGAGAGGAGTCTTACGAGGAAGATGACCCTAAGGATGAGCCTTAGGAGGATGTTGAGCCTGAGCCTCAAGAGGAGGGCGAGCCTGAGCCTCAAGAGGAGGGCAAGCTTGAGCCTCAGGGGATTATAGGGGATTTGGAGGAGTATGATTTGGATGATGATGTCGATGAGCCTATGATAGGGCCTGCTTACCCAGTGTCAGAGGTGGATTGGGTTGATCCAGAATCTCCCACTGCTGGTCCCACCGCGGAGCACTTAGAGTGATGGCGACCCAGTTGGGCATGCATGAGGACGCTCTTGAGGGTATTACGGAGCAGTTGGCGAGGGTGTCTGCAGAGCGATTGGGGAAGATAGAGAGTGATGTTAGCATGTTGATGGGAAGGTCTGCCACCATGAAGAGAGATCTACAGAGGATGGATGATCGGGTGAGAGCAGCAGACCGAACCCTTCAGACTGCGAGAGAGTATGATCAGGTGATGTGGAGGCGTTAGTCTGAGACAGATTCTCAGGGCACTTACCTTATGAGGAGGAGTCATGAGGATGGTGTTGTGTTGGCTGCGATTAGGAGGAGGTTAGATGACCTAGAGCGTGCTTTCAGAGATATTTGTTTTGAACCATGAGTAGTAGTATGGGCTAGTGTTTTGTGTAACACTCCTTATCTATATGTATTTCCGTGTTTTCTCGTTATCGTTACTGATATCGCTTTTCGCTATTGTATGGCCTGTACTTGAGAAACCTTGTTTTGAGTTCTATGAGATGTTATATGGAGTTTTGGTTATGTTATAAGCTATGTTTTACCGATCGTTGTTGGTTGTTGGTGTGATATTGTGTTCTCTTTTATTGCCTCTGTCCTCATGTGTTGTTACACTTCTATTATGATCTCAATATTCTCATGTCTCTGTGATCCAGATCAATGGCTCAAACTCGTAGGGCAACCCGGAATGCACGAGTGACAACAGCTACTGCTAATGCCACTGCCGGCCGTCGTGGTTGACCTTCAGTCCAATTTACTAATGATCTGAACACCAATAACCAAGATAACAACAATCCTGTTGGTGAAAATCTGAATGTCGAAATTCCTACTCCACCTACTACTATAACTGATCAAACTTTGATCGATCAACTGGTGGCTTAACGTGTAACTGAGATTCTTATTGAGCCAAACCATCCAAATGCTACGGCTGGAACCCTTAGGCCTACTGGTAGTAACCGTAGTTGTACTTACAAGGAGTTCCGAAGCTGTATGCCTACTGAATATGGCGGTACTGAGGGAGTTATTGTGTTGACGCGTTGGTTGGAGAAGATGGAAAATGTGTTTAAGGTTTGTAGCTGCGAGGAAGAATCGAAGGTGAAGTTTGCTTCGTTCACTTTGAAGGATGAGGCGTTGACTTGGTGGAACAACTACCTCAAGTCTGTTGGTATCGATGTGGCTTGTGCTATGCCTTGGAAGAGTTTAAGGCAATGCTGATTAAGAACTATTGTCCTCGAAATGAAGTTAAGAAGTTGGAGTTTTAATTCTAGAATCACAAAGTGAAGGGCACTGACATGCCAGCTTACACTCGTCTTTTCCAAGAATTGGCACTGTTGTGTCTTGAGATGGTCCGCACTGAAATGCTTAAGATAGAGCGTTACACTGATGGACTTCCACCGTCTATTAGGAATGATGTGATCTCTTCAAAACCCACTAGTCTTCATGAGACCATCACTTTGGCTCATAGCTTGATGGATTTGGTTATTTGCGACAACGCTGGGGGTAGATTTGATAACAAAAGGAAGTTGGAAGATCATTCGAAGGGAAGGTACCCTAACAAGCGACAGGAGACTGCTAAAGCTTATGTTATGGGGTCTGGAGAGAAGAAGGCTTATGCCGGAAATCAACCCTACTGTAACCGTTGTAAGCTTCATCATCATGGACAGTGTACCATGGTGTGTCACTCATGTTCAAAGGTTGGACACCTGGCTAGAGACTGTAAATCTAAGGCTCTTGCTATGTGATGCAGGTTTTACTGACCAGGTCTTAACATTTATAATGTCTCGCTATACCTATGGTTTACCCTAATGCACTAACGGGCAATGTACCCGGTCGTGTGTAGTGTAGTAAATGGTAAAGCCGAGGTCGTCCTAAGAGCTATGTGTGTTGGATTATTACTAATTCTAGTGTCACAGAATAATAATTATTTCGATAGGGATTTAATTAATTAAACTACTAATGCAGAATAAAATAAAAGCAAGTAAATGGGAAAAGAGAGATCAATATATGAATAGTGGTGCTAACCTAGTCAATCTTCCTAGCTAGTTATATCTACGTCTACCTACTTCCAATTACTTCAGGTGGGGTCAAATTCGAGAGGACAGCATTTGGTCAATTCGCCCTAACCTATCAGCAAAGATGCCACCACAAGAGAAATCAGGCACACCATCATAAGTCCTGTTGTTCCTGGTCCCCTAAGCCAAGTCATTAAGTACTGCTACATGCAAGATTCTAAATAGTGAGTGCCCGGCCGTTAGGAACTTAGACACCACACCCCCTAATTCTTAAGTTCATCCAAACGATAGGTGATCAGTTGGTCAAATCGCATAAGTAGAAAGGGTCGTCAGTTGGTCATATCTTACCCTTCCCGTCTCAGTCCGCTCACCTAGGGTCAGTTGGTCATATCTCCTAGGCAATTGGCCTCTACCGCCATTCAAAACTACCGAATCAAGGGTGACTACCAAAGAACTATGCATGCATACACTTAGAAATAATTGTACGGAAGTAAAGGTAAACGCAAACAAAATAATTAAGGAATCATAACTATGCTAGCACCAAAGGGTGCTTAGCCGCTCATATTAATCATGCAAATCAATTTAATATTCAAAGGTACGAAATACATGAATTGAAAGTAAAAGAAATATAAAACGCTAAAGCTTATCGTAATGGAGTGACTTCTCCCTTGGAAACAGCTCCGTATGCTCCCCTAGACCTGCCTTGAGCTTTTTCCCACGTTCTCAGAGAGTTGTGTGTGGAATGGGATGATTAGAAATGCTGGAATTCGTGGGGTATTTATAGGCCAGGTCTGGGTTACGGCGTAACCAATATAGGAGTTACGCCGTAACCTTCTATTCCGTCGTAAATGCACTAGATCTGCTAGTTACGGCGTAACCTAATAAGTGGTTACGCCGTAGTCTTCAATAAACACGGTTACGTCGTAAGTGATGCAGTAGTTACGGCGTAAGTATCAGCGGCGTGGATCCTCATTTGACCTAATGTAGTTACGTCGTAACCTTTGGGAAGAGTTACGCCGTAACCTCTTGATAAGTTGGTATTCTGAGTCACGCAATAGTTACAGCGTAATGTGAGAGAGGAGTTATGCCGTAACTTCTTCTAAATAGGCATACTGTGATAAATCTATAGTAATGTTTCCATTTCCGTGTCTCTTTAGCTCCAATGCTCGTAATTTACCTGAAAGTGGAAAACAATGGAAAACAAGCGTAAATCCATATAAATGATATAAATAACGAGCATTATCGGGGGAAATTGACACTTAATAATCAGGACTATTTGATGTTATCAAATATCCCCCCACTTGAACTCTACTTGCCCTCAAGTAGACCTTATTAGATAGATTCCTAAAAAGATATCTCCCAAAACCTGGAAAATATGAGTTTACAAATCCCTTATGCTAGAATAAAACAAAGCCGAACACCTCACGAAAGAGGATCAAACACTCAAATCTCTCAACTATTCTAAGTGTCAATTTCGGGGTGATCACTCAATCGCACAGTCATAGCATGTATTCTATCATAAGCTTGGCGGTTACACAAATCTCCACCACTAGAGTTAAGGGCTAAACAATTCGCGAAGGCAATATGGGTAGACACGACAAAGGTTAAGGGGTGACTCATCATTACTAACATGTCACAGCGAAGTGGACAAAATCAATGATACATGACCAAATCCATGGCCAAGACACCAAATATTGCTCGATGCATCACCTAGACATGCTTCATGACTAAAGGGTAGGATAAGACATGTGATATATAATTGGTGTAAAATAAAAAACACACAGGTAGTCTAAATCTATAACCAAGTCATCACCACTTACCGTCTGCCCAAAGTTCAAGTTTAGAAGTCTAGAAACCGGATCATGAAATACAAGGTAGATGTGTCATTAGAGGACGTCGTGATGGGCATACCACCTTTTCTTCTTCTGTTGGCAAAACTACCAACTCCAATCTTCAAATGTGACCGAGGTGGCCTCCTCGATACTAATCAATAAAGCTCATACTATAGTGCTTATAACATCGCACTTTACAATATCATAACTCAATAATTTTTTTTTCTTTTCGAATCATCATCATTTTTTTATTTTTTATTTATTTTTATATTTTTTTTGAATCATAACACAATAACATAACATCCCCCCACTTGAGATGAACAATGGGAATTCGGGGGGTCTTCAATGATCTTCATAAATGTTGTTGATGAAAGCGTGATTTCCAAACCTTTCCACTCGAACCTTGAACTTAGGCAAATGATAATTTCCCAACCACAAATAAAGACTACAGGGTAGGTTAAGGTGTATAGGTGTAACGAAACAATATATTTGGTTGACAAAAAGAAAGGAATGGCTCAGAAGGGTGTATCTAGGGGTATCTTGCACTAAATGTGAGTGCAACAAAAGGGTTTCACATGGGGGTCGAAAAGTTGAGGTGACTAATCGATAGACTCACAATGGTAGGTTGTTTGGGTGATAATCCTATAATATTGCCTTCTAAAACTGAAAAGTCAAAATACATCAAGCTAACTTAACATACCTCGTCTATGGTCTCGAAATGATGCAAAGGCCAAGTTCTAAAGTTTACAAGCTACCGCCACACTCATAATTTGGTGGATTTGGGGTAAAATATTGGAAATGGATAAGGCTAATATCACCATGTAATGTTAAGGGTAGTATGTGCTCGGCTAAGGTCTAATCTAGTTAGGTTCGGAAAAACATGTCAAAATTTTAAAAATGGCATAATTTTTCAAAATAAACTAGAAAAATGAGGGCGAAATACAGTTCAAGAGATAATTCTACTTCCGTCCCCCCACTTGAATTGTACGAAGTCCCTTTTGTACTAGGCATTAAAATAAAGGTGAAGATAAAGGTAGAATTAGAGCGAGAACTTCCCTGAAATTTGCTCCGAAAAGAAGAAGGCCCACGAAAAAGAACCGTGCCTTCGTTTAAGCGTCATGAACAAACTTCAATCCCTGAAATCACAATACTCCGTAATTGGTAATGCGTCAAGAGTTCTGCTGCTAAAACGTTGGTTATGGCGTAATCACCAAGATGAGTTACGCCGTAACTCTGTTCAGATCAGCAACTGCAGCAGCAAATAGTTCCTCGTTTCCTGCAAAAATGGTTAGAAAACACAAAACCCAACAGAAAGGAAATAAAAAAAAGAAAGGGATAATTCGGGTTGTCTCCCGAAAGAGCACTTTTCTTTTTTAACGAGTCTTTAAGTTAGACTCAGAGCCGCGGGGCTCCTATGGGGGTCTTTGAGATTCCCCGACTTCCATCATTCGTTGGTATTCATTCATCCAATTATCAAGCCTTTTTTTCCTTGTAGAATTATTGAGTCCAATTGTTCCCAACTTATGTCAAAGCCATTTATCACATGATTTTCCTCGGTCATCATCTTTAGTAATAATACAATCAGTAATGCTGATATTAGATCTTGTTCCGCCTATGGTGTCAGTGAGATGATTACACCCATAATGCTTAACCAGTTCCTTAATAAATTTCAAGCTTCCAAGTTTTAATTTGTACCAATCTTCCAATGCTAATTCAACATCATGTTTCTCTCCTTTATGAGGGTAAATCCATTCATCCGCTTTTCTTTCACATTTTTGAGGACGAGTAAACGGTGGCCATACTGATTCGCATTCTTTGGTTGACATTGAGTTGCAAAAAGGTTTGTTCGGGTTCAGAGTTTCCTCAATGCTTTGGATAATTTCATCCTGTTTCTGCTTACAATGATCAATACTTTCTTCACAATTACCAGTAATAGGTTTAGAGTGAAGAGTGGGATTCAGCGATTGAATATTAACAATATTATTAGAATTTTCAGTTTTAGGATTTAAACGCTCTTTCATTCTAAAAGTTATTCGTTCATTTTCAGTCCCCAAGGAAATTTGTTTTTCAAAAACCATAATTTGAGCCCTACAAGTGGCCAGAAAAGGTCTTCCAACAATCAAGTTGTAAGCCTCCCGCTTTCCCATGTCAATAACTACAAAATCGGTGGGGAAGAAAAATTTTCCAATTTTTAAAAGCACATTGTTCACAATTCCCCTCGGTACAGCCTTAGAGGAATCAGCCATTTCAATCATAATAGTTGTTTCTTTTAAATTGGTAAGTTTGATTTTTTCAAATAAAGATGTAGAGATAAGGTTTACCCCGGCCCCTAAATCAGCTAATGCGGGAATCTTTATGTTACCAATAGTGCATGGGAGAAGAAAACTTTCCTGGTATTGCTGCTTTTCAGGAAGTTGGCTTGGCAGGGACTCGTCATCTTCTGATTTATCATCCTCTCTTAGGTAGTTAATCCCAGAAAGATCATTAGTGATAGAGGGTGTGCTCTGCTCCTTTTTTGCTTTATCTCGCGCAAATATGGCCTTGCAGGCAGTGGCTTTGGCATTACTAGTTTCAAGGTTTTTAGCCAATTGCCCAATTTGTGTTTCGAGGTTCTTAATTGCGGCATCTTGGTTACGTAGGTTCATATTGGTGTCCTATTTTATTTTGACCATCCATTCCTTGAGTCTATCTCCCTTTTTTGTAGATTCTTTGATGTGCTGGTGCATTATTTCTTCAAGGCTAGGTTTAGGAGGATTATTGTTGATTCTTGTGTAGAACCCAGGGGATTTTTCACGATACCTAGGTCCGTGACTATTGTAGCTGTTGAAAGGGAATTCTTTTCCATAGTTAACTTCTCCGATCCTTTTAACTTCTTCATTGGAGGAACATTCTTTAGAAGGAGAAGTCCCATTTCGCTCAACTTGAATGGAATGCACATTTTCCTTGAGCTTCTTCATTTCCCTTCCAAGGCTTTCTTATTTGTTGTTTATCGCCGCAAGGCCTTCTATATCATCATTCTTACTTCGGTTGCTTCCTCCATTGTGCCATTTGTGAGAGTGGTCTACCATTCTTTGAATAGTTTCTAAAGCCATAGTGGGTGTCATACTAGGAATCGGCCCTTGAGAATCAATCATTTGTCTTGAAGAGATGTTCAGTCCCTTGTAGAAGACGTTTACTTTTAGTTGGCTGTTGAGATCATGAGTGGGGCACTTGTATAACAATCCGTTGTATCTCTCCCAAGCTTGGTATAACGTTTCACCACCCTCCTGTTTGAAGTTATGAATTTCTTCCAATTGTTTAGCCGTCTTTGAAGGAGGACAGTATCTCTGAATGAAATATTTTTTTTAAGATAGGCCAAGTGTTGACAGTCCCTGAAGGTAATCGATCGACCCATCTTTTCGCAGATCCCGTAAGAGAAATAGGGAATACTCGTAACATTATAGCATCGTGTGAGACTCTAGGAATTTTAAATAGGCTGACAATGTATTTGACATTGTCTAAATGTTTGTGGGCATCATCGGTGATACCTCCAGAGAAAGGATTTGCACGTAATTCTCTCATAAATTGAGATTTGATTTCGAATTGAGCATCTTCTGCAATGGCTGGCCTCACAATCCCTGGTCCTTGTTCTTCTCTTGTCAACGCTAAATATTCCTCAAGAGTGAGGTTATCGATGTTAACAGCTTCCATTGTACCTGAAATCTCGAAATATGATCGTGAGAAAAGTTTAAAATGAAAACTTTAATATTAATCCTAATATAACTCCCCCGCAGCGGCGCCAAAAACTTGATGCAGGTTTTACTAACCAGGTCTTAATATTTATAATGTCTCGCTATACCTATGGTCTACCCTAATGCACTAACTGGCAGTGTACCCGGTCGTGTGTAGTGTAAATGGTAAAGCCGAGGTCGTCCCAAGATCTATGTGTGTTGGATTATTGAAAGTCTAGTGTCACAGAATAATAATTGTTTCGATAGGGATTTAATTAATTAAACTATTAATGCAGAATAAAATAAAACCAAGTAAATGGGAAAAGAGAGATCAATATATGAATAGTGGTGCTAACCTAGTCAATCTTCCTAGCTAGTTATGTCTACGTATACCTATTTCCAATTACTTCAGGTGGGGTCAAATTCGAGAGGACAGCATTTGGTCAATTCGCCCTAACCTATCAGCAAAGATGCCACCACAGGAGAAATCAGGCGCACCGTCATAAGTCATGTTGTTCCTGGTCCCCTAAGCCAAGTCATTAAGTACCGCTACATGCTAGATTCTAAATAGTGAGTGCCCGGACGTTAGGAACTTAGACACTACACCCCCTCAATTGTTAAGTTCATCCAAACGATAGGTGATCAGTTGGTCAAATCGCACAAGTAGAAAGGGTCGTCAGTTGGTCATATCTTACACTTCCCGTCTCAGTCCGCTCACCTAGGGTCAGTTGGTCATATCTCCTAGGCAATTGGCCTCTACCGCCATTCAAAACTACCGAATCAAGGGTGACTACCAAAGAACTATGCATGCATACACTTAGAAATAATTGTACGGAAGTAAAGGTAAACGCAAACAAAACAATTAAGGAATCATAACTAGGCTAGCACCAAAGGGTGCTTAGCCGCTCATATTAATCATGCAAATCAATTCAATATTCAAAGGTACGAAATACATGAATTGAAAGTAAAAGAAATATAAAACGCTAAAGCTTATCGTAATGGAGTGACTTTGATAACGCTACACACGTCGTTCGGGGTCAAAGGAACTTCCTTTTCTTCGAGCAAGTTTTATAACACCCTAGGCAGTGAACCTAATTGTTGTAGTGTAGTATTAGGGTAAGCCACAGGTATTGATATCGTTCTCTAGGGGAATAGGAATGCTAGTGAGAAGTTACTACGCTAAGGTTGGGATTGAGGAAGATTATTTTTTATCTTTTTTTATGTTTTTTAGGAAATGGAAAAGTACGAATCTCGGGGTTTGGATTTGGGGGGTTGGTATTGCTACCGATTACTCTACTTATCTAATTATCTAATCTAAGGTGTATGTAGTCTATGTCTAATTATTGTGTGCTCGTATGATAGTTTAAAGATGTGTTTTACTTAGGTTTTACTACTCCTTAATTATCTCCTATTGGTGGTTGAATTGTCACGTCCTTATTCTTAATTGCTTTGTGTGTCTAAAGTTATAGGGTATGCGTTTATCCCTAAATCTTTGAAGTTGCCAAAGGGTCTCGTCTACAAAATACCACTAGGGATCATAAACTCTAACTCTAAGGCCTCTTTGGATAGTTTAGCTTACAACCGCTTAAGGTGCTATAACCTAAGGTTCACAAAGATTAATCAAGCATTAAGTACACAACGAATGACCTATCGCATTACTAGATCATTAACAACTAAGATAAGAGACAACCAATCAATATTCAATAATTAAGTTTCATATTCCCTAAGCAAACACACAAGTAAATTAGCCGGACATGGAGAACATGCAAGCATACACACAAATAATCAAAGACATAATTGTATTAATGAAGTAAAGCACTTATCTTGATGTAAGATAGGGTTTGGAACCCTAAAATACTGTACAAGACAGCCTTGGTTCGGTTTAGGTTTTTACTCCAAAAGACTACACACTAATACTGAAAAATTCGGATTCTATATATAAGATTACATATGCGACGGCGTCACCTTATGTTTTGTGACACCGTCGGATCACCGTCATTAGGGTTTCGTCTTGGCCACGTTAGACTTGCGACGGCGTCACCTTGTGCTTGTGACGCCGTCCTCCTTAGCTTCTGATGCCGTCTTGATCAAATCTAGGCCGTCTGAGTTGCGACGGCCTACTCTTTTATAACTTGACTTCGTCACTTGAAAATAAGAGTTTTGGCTTCTGTCCCGTCACAAAATCCTTCGACGGCGTCGCATATAAGCTGTGACGCCGTCACCTTGTCATTCAGCAGCTTTGAGTGTCTCGATTCTTGACTTTGGCCATTTTTTTCGTATATTCACGCCTTTTCGTCCAAATAGGTGCCATTACAGCAATTTGCCTTCAACAGACCTAAAAAGTGAAAAGGAACGATATTAAGTAATAACTGTTACAAAAGTGATCAAATAAGGGCTTAAATGACCCCTCAAAAAGGTACATTTTAAAACCTTATCAGACTTCTCCCTTGGAAACAGCTCCGTATGCTCCCCTAGACCTGCCTTGAGCTTTTTCCCACGTTCTCAGAGAGTTGTGTGTGGAATGGGATGATTAGAAATGCTGGAATTCGTGGGGTATTTATAGGCCAGGTTTGGGTTACGGCGTAACCAATATAGGAGTTACGTCGTAACCTTCTATTCCTTCGTAAATGCACTAGATCTGCTAGTTACGGCATAACCTAATAAGTGGTTACGCCGTAGTCTTCAATAAACACGGTTACGTCGTAAGTGATGTAGTAGTTACGGCGTAAGTATCAGCGGCGTGGATCCTCACTTGACCTAATGTAGTTACGTCGTAACCTTTGGGAAGAGTTACGCCATAACCTCTTGATAAGTTGGTATTCTGAGTCACGCAATAGTTACGTTGTAATGTGAGAGAGGAGTTGCACCGTAACTTCTTCAAAATAGGCATACTGTGATAAATATATAATAGGGATTGAGT
Source organism: Chrysanthemum makinoi (assembly GCA_910596185.1). Classification (NCBI taxonomy): domain Eukaryota; kingdom Viridiplantae; phylum Streptophyta; class Magnoliopsida; order Asterales; family Asteraceae; genus Chrysanthemum; species Chrysanthemum makinoi. Next base: position 94,608,744 of record OU343225.1, read on the forward strand.
CGTAGATTAGCAACGTACTTTTTCAAGTGCCTCATTCTGGTACGTATACTTTTTTAAGCTGTAGAATAACAATGTACATTCCATAAGTGTCCCGTTCTAGTACGTGTACTTTTTTTAAGTTGTAAAATAGCAATGTACTTTCCATAAGTGTTCCAATTTGGTACGTCCTACTTCCATAAGTATTCCAATTTGGTACGTCATCTCACGTACTAAATTGGAACACTTATGAAAAGTACATTGCTATTCTACGACTTAAAAAAGGAGACACTTATGGAAAGTACATTGCTATTCTATAGCTTAAAAAAAGTACACGTACCAGAATGGGACACTTGGAAAAGTACGTTGCTATTCTACGACTCAATCCCTATATAATAATGTTTCCATTTCCGCGTCTCTTTAGCTCCAATGCTCGTAATTTACCTGAAAGTGGAAAAAAATGGAAAACAAGCGTAAATCCATATAAATGATATAAATAACGAGCAGTATCGGGGGAAATTGACACTTAATAGTCAGGACTATTTGATGTTATCACTATGGTTCAAGAAACCCATGGGTCGGATGGGAAGGCTAATGTTACTTGTTTCGGGTGTGGAAAGAAGGGACACTATAAGAATGAGTGTCGAGAACCGTGGTATCATGAGAAGCAAGGAAGTGGAGGAAACCAAGTGAATCGTGGAGCAAGTGGAAACCAAGGAAATCAGGGTACTGGGAATCAGCTGAGTAACACTGGAGAAGCTCGAGGAAGAGCGTACGTGGTTAAAGAAAAGGGATTCAAAGAGGACCCGACTGTTGTTACGGGTAAGTTCCTCCTTAATAACCGTTATGCTTATGTTCTGTTTGATACTCGTGCCGATAGGAGTTTTGTTTCCACTAAATTTAGCTCTCTACTTGATAAGATCCCTATTGCCCTAGATTTTTCGTATGATATCGAGTTAGCCAATGGTAACATGGAAAAGGTGAACACCATAATCAGAGGTTGTACCTTGAACCTTCTTAATCACTCATTCAACATCGATCTCATGCCAGTTCCATTAGGTAGCTTCGATGTTATTATAGGAATGGATTGGTTGTCTAAGTATCGTGCTACCATTCTCTGTGAAGAAAAGATCGTGCGTGTGCCATACGGTACCAAGATCTTGACTATATACGAAGACGGTAGTACTCGAGGGAATTCGTCTAGATTAAATATCATTTCCTGCACCAAGGCTCAGAAGCAAATAGAGAAGGGAAGTCTCCTATTTCTAGCTCAGATTTCGAAGAAGAAAAGCAAGGGAGAAGAAGGGAAACGGTTAATAGACGTACCGGTTGTTCGGGATTTTCCCGAAGTATTTCCCGAAGACTTTCCTGGGCTACCGCCAGCTAGACAAGTTGAATTCCAGATCGATTTAGTGCCAGGAGCTGCACCCGTGGCATGAGCACTTTATCGATTAGCCCCTTCAGAGTTGGAAGAACTGTCGAAGCAGTTGTCCGAATTGGCTGAGAAAGGATTCATCAGACCAAGTTCCTCGCCCTGGGGAGCTTCGGTCTTGTTTGTCAAGAAGAAGGATGGATCTTTTCGCATGTGCATCGACTACAGAGAGTTGAATAAGCTAACTGTGAAAAATAGATATCCCTTACCTAGGATCAATGATCTTTTTGATCAACTCCAAGGATCGAGTATCTTCTCGAAAATTGATCTGAGATTCGGGTATCATCAACTTCGAGTCCGAGAAGAATACATACCGAAGACCACGTTCCGAACTCGTTATCGGCATTATGAGTTTCAGGTTATGCCTTTTGGGCTAACCAATGCTCCGGCTGTATTCGTGGACCTCATGAATCGAGTGTGCAATCCCTACTTGGATAAGTTTGTGATTGTATTTATAGACGACATCCTAATCTACTCGAAGATCCTGGAAGAGCATGAAGAATACTTGAGACTGATCCTAAAGCTACTCAAGGAGGAGCAGCTTTATGCGAAATTCTCTAAGTGCGAATTTTGGATTTTGATCGTACAGTTTCTGGGTCATGTGATTGATAGGCAGGGTATACACGTAGATCCCACCAAGATTGAGTCCATTAGAGATTGGGCTACTCCTAAAACCCCGACTGAGATGCGTCAATTCTTAGGACTTGCTGGATATTACCGTCGATTTATCAAAGGTTTCTCCAAGATAGCAAAGCCTCTGACCACATTGACTCAGAAAACGGTGAAGTATACTTGGGGAAAAGACAAAGAAGAAGCATTTCAGCTGCTGAAGGAGAGATTGTGTAGTGCACCTATATTGGCTCTGCCTGAGGGAAGCCAAGATTTTGTGGTGTACTGTAATGTCTCACATAAGTGTTTAGGAGCTGTTTTGATGCAGAGGGAGAAGGTCATTGCTTATGCCTCTCGACAACTCAAAATCCATGAGAAGAACTAAACGACCCATGATTTGGAGTTAGAAGTTGTCATGTTTGCACTAATAATTTGGTGGAATTACCTTTATGGCACGAAGTGTATTTTGTACACTGATCATAAGAGTCTTCAACATATCCTAGACCAGAAGGAGCTGAACATGAGACAACGACGATGGTTGGAACTGTTGAGCGATTACGACTGTGAGATACGCTACCATCCCGATAAGGCGAATGTCGTTGCTGATGCTCTTAGCCGAAAGGAAAGAGCACAACCGCTTAGAGTCAGAGCTTTGGGAATGACTATCAATTCTCCGTTACTTGCCCAAATTCTTACGGCTCAAGCCAAAGCCGTCAAGGAAGATAACCGACCTTACGAAAATCTCTACGTTATAATCGAGAGTGAGAATGGTTTTGTGAAACGCTCCGATGGCACTCTGTGATACCAGGGAAGGAGTTAGATACCACGTTATGGAGATATCCGTGAGTTGATTATGCATGAGTCTCAAAAGCCAAAGTATTCTATCCATCCTGGTTCCGATAAGATGTACTACGATCTGAAGAAGTTGTATTGGTGGCCAAATATGAAAGCAGAGATCGCCACTTATGTCAGCAAATGCTTGACCTATGCCAAGGTTAAAGCCGAGCATCAAAGAACCTCCGGTCTACTTACTCAACCCGAGATCCCGGAGTGGAAATGGGAACGCATAACCATGGATTTCATCACTAAGCTTACGAAAACTTCTAGCGGTTATGATGCCATATGGGTTATTGTTGATCGCCTCACTAAATCAGCTCATTTCCTACAGATCAAAGAAATGAGTATGGATACTCTTGCTCGTCTGTATGTGAAGGAGATCATTGTGCGTCATGGGGGTACCAATTTTTATAATCTCCGATCGTGATAGTCGTTTCACTTCAAATTTCTGGCAATCACTTCAAAGGGCCCTGGGGACAGATCTAGATATGAATACTACATATCATCCCTAGAAAGATGGCCAAAGTGAAATAACCATTCAAACGCTGGAGGACATGCTACGCGCATGTGTCATCGATTTCGGCAATGGTTGGGCTAGACACCTTCCATTGGTGGAATTTTCTTACAATAACAGTTATCATGCGAGCATCAAGCTGCACCATATGAGGCACTCTACGGTCGCAAGTGCCGATCACCGATATGTTGAGCAGAAGTTGGGGACTCACAACTTACTGGTCCCGAACTTATCCACAAGACTACTGAGAAGATCGTTCTGATCAAGAGTAGAATGCAAGCTACTCGCGATCGTTAGAAGAGCTACGCCGATAAGCAGAGAAAACCTCTCGAGTTCCAAGTGGGAGACAAGGTTATGCTGAAAGTCTCGCCATGGAAAGGTGTAATCAGTTTCGGTAAGCGTGGAAAGCTTAATCCTCGTTATATTGGTCCGTTCAAAATCCTTGCTAGGATTGGCCCGGTGGCTTACAGACTCAAGCTACCGCGAGAACTTAGCAACGTCCACAACGTTTTCAATGTGTGTAATTTGAAGAAGTGTCTCACGGACGAAACAGCCCTCATCCCTCTGGAAGAGATCCAAATTGACGATCGTTTGAACTTTATCGAGGAACCTGTTGAGATCATGGACCGTGAAGTCAAGCGGCTTAGGCAAAGTCGTATTCCTATTGTTAGAGTCCAATGGAACTCCCGAAGAGGTCCTGAGTTCATTTGGGAACGTGAAGACGAATTCAAGCGAAAATACCCTCATCTCTTTCCTACCTTTGTGAGTAATTTGAGGGGAAACCCTATACGGGAGGCGGGGTGACTGTGACAACTGGTAAATTTAGAAAACTATTTTTAATACCACACTACTTTAATTTTTACCAAGTTAAACAATCGACTATAAACTTTTGATATTTTGCGGAACATTCTGTTGTTGGAACTTGTTTGTGACTTTAGACTAGGCACTACTAGACCTCGACACTAGGCAAAACCTAATAAATCGAGAAAACTTGAGAAAACCACTCGTCTAGTTTCCATAAGCATATTTATGACCGATTTTATTGGAAAAGTGATAACATCAAATAGTCCTGAATATTAAGTGTCAATTTCCCCCGATAATGCTCGTTATTTATATCATTTATATGGATTTACGCTTGTTTTCCATTGTTTTCCACTTTCAGGTAAATTACGAGCATTGGAGCTAAAGAGACGCGGAACTGGAAACATATCTAGAGATTTATCACAATATGCTATTTTGAAGAAGTTACGCGTAACTCATCTCTCACATTACGTAACTATTGCGTGACTCAGATGCCAACTTATCGAAGGTTACGGCGTAAATCTTCCCAAAGGTTACGACGTAACTACATTAGGTCAAAAGAGGTTCCACGCCGCTGATACTTACGCGTAACTACTGCATCACTTACGACGTAACCGAGTTTATTGAAGACTACGGCGTAACCACTCATTAGGTTACGCCGTAACTAGCGCATCTAGTGCATTTTAAGAAGAAATAGAAGGTTACGACGTAACTCCTATATTGGTTACGCCGTAACCCAGATCTGGCCTATAAATACCCACGAATTCCAGCATTTCTAATCATCCCATTCCACACACAACACTCTGAGAATGTGAGAAAAAGCTCAAGGCAGGTCTAGAGGAGCATATGGAGTGTTCCAAGGAGAAGTCACTCCATTACGATAAGCATTAGCGTTTTATATTTCTTTTACTTTCAATTAATGTATTTCGTACCTTTGAATATTGAATTGATTTGCATGATTAATATGAGCGGCTAAGCACCTTTTGGTGCTAGCCTAGTTATGATTCCTTAATTGTTTTGTTTGTGTTTACCTTTACTTCCGTACAATTATTTCTAAGTGTATGCATGCATAGTTCATTGGTAGCCACCCTTGGTTCGGTAGTTTTGAATGGCGGTAGAGGCCAATTGCCTAGGAGATATGACCAACTGACCCTAGGTGAGCGGACTGAGACGGGAAGGGTAAGATATGACCAACTACCCTTTCTACTTGTGCGATTTGACCAACTGATCACCTATCGTTTGGATGAACTTAAGAATTGGGGGGGGGGTGTAGTGTCTAAGTTCCTAATGGCCGGGAACTCACTATTATGAATCTAGCATGTAGCGGTACTTAATGACTTGGCTTAGGGGACCAGGAACAACAGGACTTATGACGGTGGGTCTGATTTCTCCTGTGGTGGCATCTTTGCTGATAGGTTAGGGCGAATTGACCAAATGTTGTCCTCTCGAATTTGACCCCACCTGAAGTAATTGGAAGTAAGTAGACGTAGACATAACTAGCTAGGATGATTAACTAGGTTAGCGCCACTTCTCTCTATTGATTTGTCTTTGCCATTTATCTGCTTTTATTTACTTTATTGTGCATTAGTAGTTTAATTAATTAAATCCCTATCGAAACCATTATTATTCTGTGACACTAGACTTAGTAATAATCCAACACACATAGCTCTTGGGACGACCTCGGCTTTACCGTTTACTACACTACACACGACCAGGTACACTGCCCGTTAGTGCACTAGGGTAGACCATAGGTATAGCGAGACACTATAAATATTAAGACCTGGTCAGTAAAACCTGCATCAAGTTTTTAGCGCCGCTGCCGGGGAGCTATTTTAGGATTTCATATTAAGCCTGTTTTTATTTTTTTTTTCTGATAATGTCATGATACAAAAATCACAGCTCGAGGCCTTTTCTGGCCACCCCATTCGATGACCCGGAGAAGCAATTTCGAAGAAGGAAAGTCTATTCTCCGGTTCCTATTCACAACATCTTCTCATTTTACGAATCAGACCAGTCGGACGCAGAACCGGAGGTCATCAATGAAAATAATATCGATGACCTAACTATGGAGCAGTATTTAGAGCGACCGAATGGGAACTGCCAACGAAGCTTCACTCAAGATTCTCACACTGAAAAATACTCTATTCCAGATCATATTATTCGAGAGTTACATGAACTTGAGTTTTCTGGAAACAAAGATGAGGACGCTCAGAATCACGTAGAAGAAGTTCTCCACTTGTCCTCTCTTTTCAATGTCAGAGGTACTCCGAGCTATTCAGTAACTGCAAGGATTTTTCCTTTGACTCTTTCTGGGACAGCGAAAAGATGGTATAACAAACTCCCTCACACTTGTAAAGGAGCGTGGGATAAACTTAGAAAAGAATTCATCCTGCAATTTTTCCCTCCTTCAAAAATGGCCAAGCTTCTTGGGAAAATCTATCAATTCATTCAGGTTGGAGAAGAAACGCTTTACCAAGCATGGGAAAGATTTAATGAGCTTCTCTATCGATGCCCTACCCATGACTTAAACAAACATCAAATCGTATACGTCTTCTATCGTGGGATTAATGTGCGAACACGAGAACTTCTCGATTCACCAAGACCTATTCCTAGCATGACTCCTGATCAGGCCCTGGAATGTATTCAGCGGATTTCTGAACATTGCTACAAGTGGCACATGGATACAGGGTACGGACCGAGAGACAATTTCGATCATAAGGTAATGAAGACGATAACAAAGCAAGAATACAATTACGGGGAAATTTTTGAAAAACAAAGGTTAGAAAGAGAAGCTGAATCATGCAGGGTTGAAAAGGTTAAGAGCATGTTTGAGACCAAAACCGGGAGCGATCTTGAAAGAAAAATTCTTGACCACATCAGGGAATCAAGAGAACGAGATGATAGGATTGAAAAATTGATGAGGACATTCGTGGATAATACAATCTCTTCTCTCAAAATGCATGATGATAGGATTAAAAGATTGGAGAAGAGTGTTAGTTCATGTTCAGAAGCTATCTCTAATTATTTAGCAGCTAGGGAGGAGGAAGTTGTCCACACTGTAGAAACTACCCTCGAAGAACCTTTGACCTTTTCGGAAAAAGTTAAGTGACGAATCAGCATGGAGAGACAGTCACTTCTGGACCAAACTTTGCCGGTAAACCCTCCTATCAATAATTCTGTTAATACTAATCATCATGATATTACGCAGGAATTAAGTATTGATGAGACAATTCACCTCAACGAAAGATGCTCAGCGGTTTTGAGGAACGAGCTACCGCAAAAGGAAAAA
>OU343225.1:94616301-94831930 GCA_910596185.1 Chrysanthemum makinoi
TGGATAAGATGAGTATGCATTCCATGGAGCAAAGTTTTGAAAAGGAAAACCGTTTTGCATGTTTGGATTCCATCCCATTTGATGATTACTTTTCGGGTAAATGTTATTAGGTCTCCTAAATGAATTAGGTTTTGAAAAATATGGAGCTTTTTTTCTTGCAAAAGTAGGGTTATATTTTGGAGGTGGTTGTCTAGTGGTGACATGAGTTGGTTTCTTCCTATTAACGATGACAAACTCAGTTCTAGATGAAGAAGCTACGTTATTGCTACTGTTTGCTACAGCAGATCCACGGATCCCTTTCTGTACACTAGCCGGTTCCCTTTTTAGGGGATCCGTGGGATCCGCCACAACAGTGGCTGGTTTTTCTAGTTCCTTAACAAATTTTGTTTCTTTACTTTCACTAGTTGATGGATCAAGTTGTTGACTACCTAGACCCTTTTGATTGTTACCGGTTTTAACGCCATCGAGTATTGTATCTAAAGTGTTCGTACTCATTCTAGCAATTTTAGAATCTAAGTGATCCACTTGTGTTTGAAGTTGAACGCAAATTTCACATTCACCACTTGCTATTTTACCCTTTTCTAAACGTTTTAGTTTTGCTTTTAATTCTATGATTTCTTTATCTACACGTTGATTTTGACTCTTTAAAAGCTTGTTTTTGTTAACTAGTTTTAAGCTAATATTGCATAGTTTATCATATTCATTATGCAACGAGTCGTCATCAAGTGATGAGCTACTATAGTATTCATGACATACCTCGTCATTTGCCATGAGACAAATTTCTTCGTCCTCCTCGTCGCTCATTCCCCATGTGCCGCTCACGAACGCCTTTTGATCATCCCGTTTGGGACACTTACTAATAAAGTGGTTTGGGTCCCCACATTTAAAGCAAGTACGATCATCCTTTGGCTTCGTCCCTTTGCTTTTCCTAAAGCCTTTCTTATCGTCATACGGTTGTTTGACGTATCTTCCTTTTCTTCTAAAGAACTTTTAAAGTCCCTTACGCCATAGCTACTCTTCGTCGTCATTACTCGAAGAGGAGTTCTCCTCATCGCTCGAAGCCTTTTTGGCTTTAAGGGCAAGAGATTTGTGTTTCTCTTTCGCTTTTGAGGCTTCGAAATCTTTAGCAAGGACAAGCTCGTAGACTTTTAGGTTGCCTATGAGTTCATCGAGGGTGAGGATTGTCAAATCTTTTGACTCTTCGATCGCCGTCACCTTGGATCTCCACTTCGATGGAAGTGCCCTTAGATATCTCCTAAGATGGTTACGGCTAGAAAAAGATTCATCAAGTGCTTGTAAAGATGTAATAATAGTATTAAAGTTAGCAAATGAATGATCTATAGTTTCTCATCCGATATTGAAAATTGTTCATATTGTTGAACAAATAAATCAATTTTATTATTTTAACTTGTTGGTTGCCTTGATGAGTTACAACTAAAGAATTCCAAATTTCTTTAGAGGTTTTAAGCATAGAAATTCTTTCGAATTCTTTTTTTGGTAAAGCATTATATAAAACCATTTTTGCTTCACTATTTTTAGAAAGCTTTTTCTTCATTTCATCGTTTAGTTTATCATGAGGTATGTGAACTTTCCCTTTATCATTTGAGGTAGCCTCAAAATCACCTTCAACAATAATGTACCAAAAATCAATATCTTTAGACTTCACATATGTTTCGAATATGTTTTTCCAATATATAAAACCATTAGTTTCAAGTAGTGGTGGTCTTTGCATAGATTGCCCATCCTTATAATTTTCAGAACCCATAGTGATCGAAAAGTTTTTAAAATACAATTTTATTTTAAAACTTTTATAAACTTAGCTCTTGATGCCAATTGTGGAAAACTAGAAGGGGGGGTTGAATAGTTTTGCCGATTTTACTTTAGTTTCAAAAACTTTTAGATTCGTCAATATGTGAGATCTTATGGATGTAGAGAAAGTATAGATCTAATGATAAAGCAAATAAATAAAGTAAAGCGAAGGGAAAGAAAAGACACAACCGATGTATAGTGGTTCGGCTACAAGGACACCTTCCTTGCCCTACTCCACTCCCCGAGTCACCTACTCGAGTTCAAGCACTATGTCAACAAACTCCTTCACTTGGCGGAGAAGCCTTCACAACGTCGCTTACACTTTTTCCAGTACAAAGCTAAATACCGAGTCCGTAGCACGGTGGACCAAACCAACACAACTATTACACAACAAATATGTGAAATATCTAATACAAGATCTTCGCTACAGAAATCTTGCGGAGTGACAAATCAATCAAGGACCCCTTGCTTGGATGACTTGTAGAATGCTCGTGATCTCGCCTTAGAGAAGGACCTATATAAGGATCACAAATAGAAAGAAAGAAGAACTACTCTCTAGATCAAGTGATCTATATGTTAGAAGAGAATGAGAGTGTATGAGAGATTTTGTAAGAAGAGGGGTGAGTTAGAATGAAGAAATGGCTCTCTATTTATAGGCAAAATTCTTCACTGCTCCCCGGATCCCACGGATCCCTTCCACTTGGGATCCGGCTAGTGTAATCCTAGGGATCCGTGGAACGCTCCTCTTTGCCCATGGGTTTTTTGGTTATGGGTCATGGGTTATGGGTTGGTCCATGGGTTTTCTTTAGATTCAATGTATCTAAGTATACATTGTATCTAGTCTATTTGGGTATGGGTTAAGATCCATGGGTTATGGTCCATGGGTTATGGTTTTTACCCATCCTAATAAACTATTACAACAAAAGCTTAATTATTACATTTTTGTATTTAAATGGCTATATGTAAATGTTTTACAAAAATAACATGTATCCTTATAATTATACTTAAGATAACATTATATTTGTTATCAACAAAACACAAAGAGATCGCAAAATATTAATAAACGTTTTTACGGTTTATTTGTATTAACAGGATAACTTAGGATTGAGTGCTGAAGACCTCTCTAGTGACGTCGAGATGGCCCATTGGCAAGATAACTCTGGTAAGACTTTTTCGCAACCAGACCAACCTAAATTTCATGAGGTAGGAACACGCATACATCATAGAAACCCATATTATCTTAAGATCTCATGCAAAATCGGGTTCATCGACTTCCACCCATTTATTGACACTACTTCCCCAGTCAACATCATGTCAAAAGAATGCTAAACAAGTTATGAAGAAACAGTTAGAATATAAGGGGAATAATTTTCTTGGATTTGCAACTAACATCCATGTCGTCGTTGGAACTCATTCATTTTTGGTAGACTTTATGGTTCTTGACGACGTAAGTGAATTTGTGGAGGATGGTCTTACGGGAGTAATTTTAGGGAAGCCCTTTCAGAAATGTCGGGTTTAGATAAAAATGAAAAAGAAGGATTAGTATGGTTGAAGATTAACAATGACAAGACTATTTCAAAAAATAAGAATGATCAAGAACTTTAGAAATTGGACTAAGAGGCAGTTGAGCCAAGCTCAAACTTTACTCGATATCAGTGAGGAAGACAAAGAAAAGGCGCATTGATCACCCCCACCAGAAAATCGAAGTTTCTACTTAGGTCAGTTTAGAATTGGTAAATGACTACAAAAGGGATGAGAATTTGGTAAGTTGGATCCAGCGTGGAGATTGCCATGTCTACTTAAATGACCAACAAGCACTGGTAGCCCCTGCGTCTCGAGTCTAACTTAAAGACTCAGAATAAAGAAAAGTGCTCTCTTTCGAGACAACCCGAATTATCCCTTTCTTTTATTTTATTTTCTTTTGGGTTTTGTGTTTTCTAACTATTTTTGCAGGAAATGAGGAAGTAATTGCTGCTGCAGTTTGCTGATCTGTATAGAGTTACGGCATAACTCATCTTGGTGATTACGCCGTAACCAACATTTTAGCAGCAGAATTCTTGACGCATCACCAATTACGGCGTAATACCATCTCAGTGGTTACGCTGTAACTACTCGCTTTGCAGCTCATTCCAGGTTTTGCCAGTTACGGCGTACTCCCTCAAAAGAGTTACGACGTAACTTTCCTCTGCTTTAATTCTTTCAATTTAAAACACAAGAACCTTGTATTAGTTTTAAACGAACTTTGTGGGTGTGTTCCCCCTGAACCCTCATGAGAGATTCTTCACGATCCACTTGGGACACCTAGTGGTTTAAAAGGCTTGTTGCATGCGCTAAATGCAACCGTGATTCCTACGAAAGTGAGTTAGGTTTGTTTTTCGTTTTTTCATTTTTTCTTTTTTAGAATTATTCTTGTCGGTATTGTGATTTCAGGGATTGAAGTTTGTTCATGACGCTTATACGAAGGCACGTTTCTTTTTCGTGGGCCTTCCTTCTTTATGGAGCAAATTTCAGGGAAGTTCTCGCTCTAATTCTACATTTCTCTTCACCTTTATTTTAATGCCTAGTACAAAAGGGACTTTGTACAATTCAAGTGGGGGGACGGGATAGAATTATCTCTTGAAATTTATTTCGCCCTCATTTTCTAGTTTATTTTGAAAAATTATGCCATTTTTAAAATTTTGACATGTTTTTCTTAACCTAACTAGATTAGACCTTAGCCGAGCACATACAACCCTTGATATTATATGGTGAGATTAGCCTTATCCGTTTCCAATATTTTACCCCAAATCCACCATAGTATGAGTGTGCCGGTAGTTTGTAAACTTTAGAACTTGGCCTTTGCATCATTTCGAGACCATAGACGAGGTATGTTGAGTTAGCTCGATGTATTTGAACTTTTCAGTTTTAGAAGGCAATATTATAGGATTATCACCCAAACAACCTATCATTGTGAGTCTATCGATTAGTCACCTCGACTTTTCGACCCCTATATGAAACCCTTTTTGTTGCACTCATCTTTAGTGCAAGATACCCCTAGATACACCCTTCTGAGCCATTCCTTTCATTTTGTTCACCCAATATATTTTTTCGATACACCTATACACCTTAGCCTACCCTGTAGTCTTTATTTGTAATTGGGAAGTCATCATTTGCCTAAGTTCAAGGTTCAAGTGGAAAGGTTCGGAAATCACGCTTTCATCGACAACATTTCTGAAGATCATTGAAGACCCCCCGAATTCTCGTTGTTCATCTCAAGTGGGGGGATATTATGTTAGTATTGATTGTTATGAAAAAGAAAAAAAAAGTTATTATGTTATTGTAAAGTGCGATGTTATAAGCACTGTAGTATGAGCTTTATTGATTTAGTATCGAGGAGGCCACCTCGGTCACATTTGAAGATTGGAGTTGGTAGTTATGCCAACAGTTGGAGAAAAAGGTAGTGTGCCCATCACGACGTCCTCTAATGACACATCTACCTTGCATTTCATGATCTGGTTTCTTAGTTTCTAAGCTTGAACTTTGGGCGGACGGTAAGTGGTGATGACTTGGTTATAGATTTAGACTACCTGCTTGTTTTTTTATTTTACACCAATTTTATATCCCATGTCTTATCCTACCCTTTTAGTCATGAAGCGTGTCTAGGTGATGCAGCAAGCAATCTTTGGTGTCTTGGCCATGGATTTGGTCATGTATCATTGATTTTGTCCACTTCGCCGTGACATGTTAGTAATGACGAATCACCCCTTAACCTTTGTCGTGTCTACCCATATTGCCTTCGAGAATTGTTTAGCCCTTAACTCTAGTGGTGGAGATTTGTGTAACCGCCAAGCTTATGATAGAATACATGCTATGATCGTATATCTGATCACCCCGAAATTGACACTTAGAATAGTTGAGAGATTTGAGTGTTTTTTCCTGTTTCGTGAGGTGTTCGGCTTTGTTTTATTCAAGCATAAGGGATTTGTAAACTCATATTTTCCAGGTTATGGGAGATATATTTTTAGGAATCTATCTAATAAGGTCTACTTGAGGGCAAGTAGAGTTCAAGTGGGGAGATATTTGATAACATCAAATTGTCCTGAATATTAAGTGTCAATTTCCCCCGATAATGCTCGTTATTTATATCATTTATATGGATTTACGCTTGTTTTCCATTGTTTTCCACTTTCTGGTAAATTACGAGCATTGGAGCTAAAGAGACGCGGAACTGGAAACATATCTAGAGATTTATCACAGTATGCTATTTTGAAGAAGTTACGGCATAACTCATCTCTCACATTACGCCGTAACTTTTGCGTGACTCAAGATGCCAACTTATCGAAGGTTACGGCGTAACTACTCCCAAAGGTTACGACGTAACTACATTAGGTCAAAAGAGGTTCCATCACCATACTTACGTTGTAACTACTGCATCTCTTACGACGTAACCGAGTTTATTGAAGACTACGGCAATACACTCATTAAGTTACCGTAAACCGCAGATCTAGTGCATTTACGAAGAAATAGAAGGTTACAAACTCCTATATTGGTTACGCCGAACAGATCCGCCTATAAATACCCCATGAATTCCAAAGCATTTCTAATCATCCCATTCCACACACACCACTTGAGAACGTGGGAAAAAGCTCAAGGCAGGTCTAGAGGAGCATACGGAGCAGTTTCCAAGGGAGAAGTCACTCCATTACGATAAGCATTAGCGTTTTATATTTCTTTTTACTTTCAATTCATGTATTTCGTACCTTTGAATATTGAATTGATTTGCATGATTAATATGATAGGCTAAGCACCCTTTGGTGCTAGCCTAGTTATGATTCCTTAATTGTTTTGTTTGCGTTTACCTTTACTCCGTACAATTATTTCTAAGTGTATGCATGCATAGTTCTTTGGTAGCCACCCTTGGTTCGGTAGTTTTGAATGGCGGTAGAGGCCAATTGCCTAGGAGATATGACCAACTAACCCTAGTGAGCGGACTGAGACGGGAAGGGTAAGATATGACCAACTGACGACCCTTTCTACTTGTGCGATTTGACCAACTGATCACTTGTCGCTTGGATGAACTTAATAATGGGGTGTAGTGTCTAAGTTCCTAACGGCCGCACTCACTATTATGAATCTAGCATGTAGCGTACTTAATGACTTGGCTTAGGGACCAGTGAACAACATGACTTATTACGGTGCGCCTGATTTCTCCTGTGGTGGCATCTTTGCTGATAGGTTAGGCGAATTGACCAAATGCCGCCCCTCTCAAATTTGACCCCCACCGAAGTAACTGGAAGTAAGTAGACGTAGACATAACTAGCTAGGAGGATTAACTAGGTTAGCACCACTTCTCTATTGATTTCTTTGCCATTTATCCGCTTATTTACTTTATTCTTTTAGTAGAATTAATTAAACCCTATCAAAACCATTCTTATTCTGTGACACTAGACTTAGTAATAATCCAACACACATAGCTCTTGGGACGACCTCGGCTTTACCGTTTACTACACTACACACGACCGGGTACACTGCCCGTTAGTGCACTAGTGTAGATCATAGGTATAGCGAGACACTATAAATATTAAGACCTGGTCAGTAAAACCTGCATCGAAAAGCATAACTAGAACTATTGGCGCACTCAAGAAAACTTGTTAGAATTTTAAAAGGAATATTTGAGATCGGGAATGTGGGAATCGGGGAACTTTAGAAAATTTCGAGAATGGTCCTTGTGGTTTTGTTCGGCCGCGCCCCAACCCTCCTATCATTTTGAAAATAATTTTGATTTTTAAGAGTAAATTACATAAAATCGTCCATGTGGTATATCACCACCCCACCCACACATACAAACACAAAAATCACCTCACCATCACCATCTCTCTCTCTCCCCCTCCTTGATACCCTAGCCGCCGGACACAAAACTCACCACCACCACCACACCGCCGGCCTCCACCCTACACTACCCACCTTAAAAGACTCCCAACACTCTCCTCCTTCCGATCTACCAAACCACGCGCCATAAAACCCTCCCTCACCCTCTCGTCGTTCACCCACACGCCACCTAACCGCCACCATAGCACCACCACCGGTCTCATTTTGTGTAGAAGATAAAGGTAGGTTAAAAACTCACGAGTTGAGTTGTATTTTTTGTAACTCGTGGTTGAGTCACGAGTTGACTCATTTTTATTTCGGGTTTGGTTATAAAAACGTGGGAAACAAATTCTTGATAATAAAAAGTGGTAAAAACTTGTTGGTATCCGTGTCTTGTGTCTTGTGTTGCGTTCGTGTGTCGCGTCAGTCGAGCCGAGAGCTTAGGCTCTCGGTGAGGACTCGTTTGGTGTGCTTGATAATATGGTTCTGATGTCTTTACTTTTCTTGTTAATATTCTTGTTTGTTTCGGGTTTCGAATGAAACCCTAGATGACGGAGGTGAGTTGGTAATTTTGATGATGAAAATGGTTTGGTTTTGGTTGTTGTCGAGTGGGAAAGCCCTCGAATGGGTTTTTGTTTTGGTCGTTATCTGAGGGAGCAATAGGCCGAGACCCTTATGGTCTCGGCAATACTTTGGAGGTTGAAATATTATTGTTGTTGTTGTTGCGTTTGGACGTGGGAAAGAAAGTCGAGACCGAATGGTCATGGCTAGACTTGGTTTTGGCATTGTGAACTTGAAATGTGAATTGTTATGAAATGGTTAGTAGTGACGGAGGCTAGGTTAGATGTGAGTCGTAGAAGACCACGTGAGGTTGAAGTTGTGATATTGGGACTTGACTTTATTGACTTATGATATACTTTTGAACTTTGCGTCAAGTCGGTGTCACGTTGAATGTTTAGTCATCTTTGACTCCGACAAGGCCGTGACATGGACTATATTGATTATTGGACTTGATACAACTTAATAAGTCGAGAAGTAATGACTCGGACTTGTGACTCGAAACAAATAGTAACTCAAGTAACCATAACGATAACAATAAATAATAAAAGGTTTTCATATTCAAAACAAGTATATTATACTTCTTATAATTCTTTAATTATATAATGGATAAAGAGAAGTGTAATAAATAATGAGAGGATTACTAAATGTTTCGAGGGCACGCAAAACTAGAAGTGCCATAAATGCTAACTTAATACCATTAAATTGCTTGTCACGGATATTTGGAATTAATAAACTTAACTTACTTAACTAACGAACTTATTGGGTTGACGAATCGAGTAAGACCTCGTTAGTTATTTCGGAAGAGTTTAGTAATGAAAACATATCCCACGATGCCCTAGGACGTGGTATAGTTTCGGAATGATAAGTAAAGCGAATACATTGTAAAGTTTATCGAATTGACGAATTCGATAAGTTTTGACAATATGTTCAAGAGACTTATTAGACTACAAATTGACACATAGATTTGTTGTGATCTTTCTTTGTTGAGTTCTTGAGTAGCGTGTGTCTACATGAATCTTGTTGAGTCGACACCACGCACGCGCGGATGACAAACACTAGAAAACTGTTTTGAGAAAGAGTTTTTGAAAAAATAAAAACTGGATTATATTCGGGATTGGGAAACTATGGAATGGTGTTATAATCTAAGCGAGTCTATGTTATTAGGTAGTGCCGAGTTAGTAGTTGTTGTTTCCTGATAGTCGATACTCTTCTTGTTCCTGTTGATTCTTGTGATTTTGCTGAACTAAGGTGAGTTTCATAGCCCCACTTTTATTCGTACTTTGTTTTATTTAATCTTGGGGTGAGAAAACATGCTCTTGTTTTGACTGGACCGTTTATGAAACTATGATTTTCTTGCACTTATTACGTAGTCTAGGCTAAGGTTTAGCCTTGCTTTGTCTTGCCAATTGTTAGGTCTTTTATTCATGTTGTAGGTAGATCTATCGTGGTTGACCGCCCCGTCTTGGACTTGTTTGTTCACTTGCCGTGGTGGCACCCGGATTTGTGGTTGCAAAATTTTCCATGACGTATAACATCTTTTGTTTTGGTTTGGGATCGGATATATGTTACTTACATGCTATGTCTTACTTGCGTAATAAGAAAACTTTACTGTTTGGTCCATATACTATGTTATTTACTTAAACCTATGAACTCACCAGCTTTTTGCTGACCTTTTTAGTGTCTTTCTCGTGTAATTGATATGTTACGCTTGGGTAGTTGAGGGCAGGCGCTTTGGCTGGCATGGTCATGGATCTATTCAACTCTGATGTTTATTTGGGACCGCTTTTATGAATTACTTTTAATGGGCTTACTCTCGTACTTTTGAATAAATTAAAACTTAAATACTATCTTTGGCAATGTTTTTATACTATGGGTGAGTTATTATGTTTTGCTATACTTGTTTCGTGTACCAATTCCCGTAGCACCCCAATGCTAATAAGTCTTCCGCTGAACCGTATTTTGGGGGTGTTACAAATTGGTATCAAGAGCCCAGGTTATAAAGAATTGGGTATTTATCAAAACCTAGACTATAACCACTTTTGCAAAACTCATCCAAAGATCGCCGCGTGCCTGCCTGCCAAGCTGAAGCCTAAGGTTTATGAGTTAAAACTTATGTGGTATTAAAATGCTATTATTTTTGCTTAATATCTGTAATATGTTTATACTTTGTAAACTTTGATATTTTTAGGATTTGCGTTTGGTATGGGATGTTTTGTATTCACTGACCTCGTTAAAACACCATTGTCACAGCTATGCCTTCTTTCGATATCACCGAGGACATCCTTTTTGCTGGTTCTCGACCATCATCACCTATGTCGGGGATGGACCCGAGAGACCCATATACATGGCAAGACATGCACCGCCATTGACGCATGGGACTACTTTGGGCCCTTCTTCATCTACTCGTGGTTCTCTTACTTCTCTTATGATACGTTCAACTACACGATCACCTCCTAGTTTCACGCGACAGATTTCTACTCCTCACACTATGACACTTTGCCACACAGCACGCATATCCATACGTTTACCTACCTGATGCAGGTTTTACTGACCAGATTTTAATATTTATATAGTCTCGTTATACTTATGGTCTACCCTAATGCACTAACAGGCAGTGTACACGGTCGTGCGTAGTGTAGTATTTGGTAAAACCGAGGTCGTCCCAAGAGCTTTGTGTGTTGGATTATTACTAAGTCTAGGTGTCACAGTTTTTAATATGATTATAATAAGTAAATAATTAATTAACTACTAAAGCAGATAAAAGCAGACAGGAAAAGGATAAATTAATAGAGGAGAGTGGTGCTAACCTAGTTATTCCTCCTAGCTAGTAATATCTACGTCTACTTACTTCCAATTACTTCAGGTGGGGTCAAAGTCTAGAGGACATCATTTGGTCAATTCGCCCTAACCTATCAGCAAAGATGCCACCACGTGAGAAGTCGTGTCCCCTCATAAGTCTTGTTGTTCCCGGTCCCCTAAGCCAAGTCATTAAGTACCGCTACATGCTAGATTTATAATAGTGAGTGCCCTGCAAGTTATAATTAAACACCCCCTAATTCTTAAGTTCATCCAAACGGTAGGTGATCAGTTGGCCAAATCGCGCACAAGTAGAAAGGGTCGTCAGTTGGTCATATCTTACCCTTCCGCTCTGTCCTCTTCACCTAGGTCAGTTGGTCATATCTCCTAGGCAATTGGCCTCTACCGCCATTCAAAACTACCGAAACAAGGGTAGCTACCAATAAACTATGCATGCATACACTTAGAAATAATTATGCGAAAGTAATGTAAACGCAAACAAAAAAATTAAGGAATCATAACTAGGCCAGCACCAAGAGGTGCTTAGCCGCTCATATTAACCATACAAAACAATTCAATATTCAAAGTTACGAAATACATGAATCGAAAGTAGATAAAAGATAAAATGCTAATGCTTATCGTAGGGGAGTGATTTCTCCCTTGGAGACAGCTCCGTATATCAGCCTTTGTGAAGTGTAGTTTAAAAGTTAACAATTTACTTGATTCATGGATTCACGTAATCAAGAGAAGTAGAGAACGAGCTACACAAACATGTGCAATTTAGTGACGGTGCTAGGATTTAGGTTTTGGGTGGGCCGGAAAAAAGACAAGCATTGTTAAGTATAAGACGAAAAACTTAAATGATATTGAAAGAAAAACTTAAATGATATTGAAAGCCATGAAATTTACAGTGGATTTTATTCATGAAAAATCATTAACCCATCTATTAAACCATTAACATAAACAAATATGTTACTGTGTACAAATAAGAGTTCAATGTATGTTTTTTATCACATTATTTGAACAGGGATTCTAGCTTGCAAGATATAAAATAAGGTGGGCCAAGTCCATTCAAATATGATTATTAAATTTAATAAAGCTGAAGCAAAATACTTGCACTAATACACATTTTGCAAGATGTTAGGGTGGGCCTTGGCCAACCATGTCTATAAGGTGGATTGTGCATGCGATACTTGCGATTCACTTGAGACAAAACAAGAATGAAAGCCATAAAACCAATTGAAATCATTCAACCTTGGAGGGGACTAGGTTCCACAGAAGCGTATAACAGGAGGTCAGGATCATCCTCAAGTATGGCCATTTCGTCTTGGCTCAACGTTACCCATGCTTCAATCCCATCACCCGTGCTTGTATCCATCAACATTATCGCATTCTCATAAAGAGGGACATCAATGTTCAAATGCCCATAGCACGACCACACGGGCTTTCCCCATCCAAAATCAGCTTCATACATTCCAGAATTACACATACTACTCGTTGAGTAATAATCAGCATCATAGCTCGTCATTTGAGCTCCTAACCATTGTATTTCATCAATAACCTTTTCAGCCCCTTGTTCACCTTTAAATTGCTCAACAAACTTTGCATCAATTTTTGCTATACCAGTGTTGATGTGCCCCACCATGGTATCCAATGTCAAGGTGTGGTTAGGTTCACACCTAGCCACCCCGTTCCAGATGATGTTCCCAATTGCATTTCGTGGCAAGGGTGTTGCAAATCTACCTCGTATATTCACAGCAATCTGCAATATTGACGGCCTTTCTCCATTTAGTTTCCTTGCAGCACTTGTCGCACACTTCCAAATCAGTGAGGTTACAGCTACAACGCGAGTGGCGGAAACAGATTCATTTGCTTTGGCCTTTAGTGCTTGTAACGCTGATGCATCAAATCTGAATCTTTTGGTCACGCATTTCCCTTTGTTCAACAACATTGGCCGTACAGCCAAGAATGATAGTGGGAACGATGGATATGAAGGTGTTTTAGTATTGGCTAGAAAAAGAGACGAAGAAATAAAATTAGGGTAAATAATATTTTGTTTATTGCCTTTAGCTGCAGACGCCCATGAATTTAAAAATATCATGTAAGTGCCACCATCGATGAGCTTATGCAAATTGGACATGCTAATAGCGACACCACCACAACTAAAGAAGTTTACTTGGATCATAACAAGATAGTATCCGAGTGTAGGCTCCTTCGCATTTGGAGGAACCGGAAGTAGTGATGGTATTAACTTATAATCTGGTTTTTTAATAAAACTTGAGAGATCACCATCAACTTGTGTCTCAACATAATAAACACCTTCATCATTACAATCTATATGTATATCATTTGTATACTTTCCTGCAAATGGGTAAAACCTAGTAAGCGTTTCTGACATTGATTGCTTTAAATGTTTGGATCTTTGAAGTATAATGTCATTGATGTTCGTGTTTCCATTGATATTGTTTGGATAGAAGAAAATAAACGGAACGTAAGAAGGAGCATTGACTTGATCAAATGCTGAAAGCTTGTATGATCGGAGGGCATCAGGCGTTGGCCTATCAGGCTTCACATTTTGTATCGACATAACACAAATTCCACCTGTGCTCTTATGTCCAATTTCCTTTCTGCATAATGTAGACGTTTTTTTTATGACAAATAAACCAACAACTTGGTATTAACAGATTTTAGCCCAGCTTATTAAAACAACAACAAAAAACACAAAATATATAGTTACTCACTTGGTAAGCTCTTGAGGTATCACACGATTAGCTGAAAAGAGTCGTCTTTCATAGGGATGCTTGGTTGTGACGAGAGATGTAGGAAGTGATCCTTCAATGATATGGAGAGGTTGTCTGCATGCCTTTGAAGATGTTATCAAAGTACACAATCGCCTAATCATTTTCACTTGAAAGCCTGTTAACTTTAATGTTAATATTGAATGATGATGCCTTGTGATTTATGAGATACGCTATATATACAGGCGAACGGATCCGGGTTCTCTCATTTTCAATTTGAACCTGATGTGTCACATTAACTTTGTTGTGAGAGTTTAATTCTCAATAAAATACATGTCCCACAATAAAGACTCACTATTTTTTTTTAAATTGCTACATCCACAAATGATTCACAAAACAAAATCCACAAAAAGTATGTGTCATGTTTTGATTGGTTGTAACAAAAAGAAGAGAGAGAAAATACACACAAATACACCAATCAAAACATGACACATCCTTTTTGTGGATTTTATTTTGTAAATCCTTTGTGAATGTAGCAATTCTCATTTTTTTCCCCACAAAAACTCAACATTATTTTTCATGTTCAATTTGAACATGAAAGAATCTCAAACTAAGTGCACATATCAGATTGGGGTTTTGCTTAACATATTAGTTTACAATGTTACATTCGTTGCCGTATAATCTAATGTTGTATGTAATGTATTTACTGAACTGGATTAAGAGCCTCTTAAGTTGATAGTAACATGATAGATCATGTTGACAATTCACAATTAGAATAAAATATATGAAAGTTTTATTAATCAAATTTAGGGGCCGTTTGTTTATTTTGTCTCACAATAAAATTCAACGTGATCTTACAAAAAGGTGTGTTTTGGTGGGTACACCTCGAACCAAAACATCTTTTGATGCCAACCAGAACCTTCTCCAAGGACCCAAGCATATTTTGATGATAACACAAAATAAATTTGCTTGCGTTACATTTTTATATGTATTAAATAAATAAACATATAAACATATAACAAAAACAATTTTATTTTATTTTATTTTATTTTTTATTATTTTTTATTTAAAAAAAATATAACAAACACAAATTAAAAACACACACAATTTGTTACTCAGAGGAATTTTCTTTTGCTTACCCTTATTTTGGTGCTTACCAATGGACAAATCTCCACCATCCATCTAGTTTAAGGATTAACCTAAGATTTAATATTTAAACCGAAGTCCATGTTTTTTTTTCTTGTCTTTTTCTCTTCCTTTTTTATTCACCTTTTTTTTATTTCATTTTTATTATTTTTTTTTTGTTAATTCCCGTTTTTTTTTATAAATGAACGTTTTTTTTTTCGCGTTATTCGCGCTTTTTTATTAGTGTTTTTTCCGCTTTCATACGTTTTCGTATGTTTTCATCCGTTTTCATCTGTTTCGTCCGTTTTTCAACGTTTTCCTCCATTTTCTTACGTTTTTGCTCGTTTTCGTTCATTTTCATACGTTTTCGTCCGTTTTCATACGTTTTTTTACGTTTTTTTACGTTTTCGTGTTTTTCGTCCGCTTTTATACGTTTTCGTCCGTTTTCCAACGTTTTCCTCCATTTTCTTACGCGTTTTCGCCAGTACCGCTTTCATACGTTTTTGCGTATTTTCATACGTCGTTTTTTTCTATGTTTTCATGTTTTTCGTCATTTTTTATACATTTTCGTCCGTTTTAATCCGTTTTCATAGGTTTATAAACGATTTCGTCCGTTTTCATATGTTTTCGTCCGTTTTTATATTTTCTTCCATTTTTAGACGTTTTCGCCCGTTTTCTTACGTTTTCGTTCGTTTTCATATGTTTTCGTTCGTTTTCATACGTTTTTGTCTGTTTTTTTAGATTTTCATGTATTTTCGTCCGTTTTTAGACGTTTTTGTCTCTATTTTTATGTTTTCATGTATTTTCGTCCGTTTTCAGACGTTTTCGTCCGATTTTTACGTTTTCTTCCATTTTTAGACGTTTTCGTCTGTTTTCAGACGTTCTCGTCCGTTTTTATACGTTTTCGTCCGTTTTCAAACGTTTTTATACGTTTTTGTCCGTTTTATGACGTTTTTGTCCGTTTTCATACATTCTTATACGTTTTTCATTCATTTTTATATGTTTTTGTCCGTTTTCAGACATTTTCATTTTGATATTTGTAACTGACACTTATTTATCTCTTGTGATATAACACTGTAAGAAAGATGAAGAGTATTACATTCTTTATCATGTATGTGTTATCAGTTGGGATAATCAACTAAGAATGTGATGATTGGGGTTATTTGTGTTTTTGAAAATACTTAGGAAGATTTTTGTGTTTTATGATATTATAAAATATTAGAAAAGTTTTTCAACTGAAAACAAGAGATGTTATGATACTTTTGTTAGACTTGTGGTGGATTTTTCTATTTAATAGATACATTGTGCATGTTTCGATAGGTTTTATCGCGGGATTTGAAAATATCTATGGTTGAATCAGCAAACTAAAGAAGCTATGGTTGAAGAAAGCACACGTCTTTATAAACAAACTGAGTAAGCTCAAACACCTGTGATATGACACATGATATCACATGTGATATCACCTCACTTGTAATATCACATGATATCACACGTGATATCATGTGTGATAACACTGGTGATATCACCTTTGATATCATGTGTGATATCATCGGTGGTAGTATGTGTGATATCATAGTTTATATCACTTGTGATATCACTTGTGATATCATGTGATATCACTTGTGATATCATGTGATATCAAAAGCGAGGTGATATCACCTGTGATATCATGTGTGATTTCACAGGTGTTTGAGCTTGCTAAGTTTGTTGTGCTTTCTTCAACCATAGCTTCTTTAGTTTGTTGATTCAACGATAGATATTTTTAAATCCCTCTATAAAACCTATCGAAACATGCACAATGTATCTATTAAATAGAAAATGCCACCACAAGTCTAACCAAAGTATCATAACATCTCTTGTTTTCAGTTAAACACCTTTTTTAATATTTCATATTATCATAAAACCCAAAAATCTTCCTAAATATTTTCAAAAACACAAATAAAAAAATGAACAGAATCATCACAGTGATATAATAAATGATGTATATTATTATTTCTTTCGTATATACTTGGTAAAATACTAAATTCTTATCACATTTGGTAAGAATGTAATATTTCACATTCTTAGTTGAGTATCAAAATTGATAACACATACATGATGAAGAATGTAATACTCTTCATCTTCCTTACAGTGTTATATCACAAGAGATAATAAGTGCCACTTAAAAATATCAAAATGAATAAAAATGAAGCAAACTATGAAAATAGAGATTTGAAATATTCTCAAATTCAAACAAGTGTTGCATTAAATTAGCATTTTTTGAACAAAATAAGAATTCACCTAAAGAGACTTTAACCATTTTATTTCTACTAAGAGTATAATATCACAAGTGATAGATAACACTGGTTGCATTAAAAAAATATACGCTTGTCAATTCCGATGAAAGGTACAAAAACTATCATGTAACTGAAAATTATAAAAATATTAGAAAACACATAGGGGATAATATATAAAAATATACATAGCAATGAAATATCTCAGGTGATATTAAAGGTTAAAAAAACATGCCTGTTTGTTTATGAAATATTACAAGTGATATTAGACATTAACTTTTTTTTATAAAATATCACAATTGATATTAGACATGTAATATAATAGAGTTTAATAATAAGCATGAAAACGTATGAAAATAGACGAAAACGTATAAAAAAAACTACAAAAAACGGACGAAAACGTCTAAAAACGGAAAAAACGTATAAAATTGAATGAAAAGCGTATAAAAACGTCTTAAAACGGACGAAAATGTATAAAAACTGACAAAAACGTATGACAACGGACGAAAACGTTTGAAAACAGACGAAAGCGTCTAAAAATGGACGAAAACGTAAAAAACGGACATAAAAAAACGTATATAAAACGTATGAAACCGATGAAAACGTATAAAAGTGGACGAAAATGTCTGAAAACGAAGAAAACGTATAGAAACGGATGAAAGTACATGAAAACGTAAAAAAACAAACGAAAACGTATGAAAATGGACGAAAACGTATGAAAACAAACGAAAATCGAAGAAAACGGACGAAAACGTATGAAAACGGACCAAAACGTAAGAAAACGGGCGAAAGCGTCTAAAAACGGATGAAAACGGACTAAAACGTATATAAACTTTTGAAAACGTTTAAAAACGGGCGAAAACGAATAAAAACGGACGAAAACACATGAAAACGTATGAAAACGGACGAAAACGTATGAAAACGAACGAAAAGGTAAGAAAATAGACGAAAACATATGAAGATGGACGAAAACGTAAGAAAATGGGCGAAAACGTTGAAAGACGGACGAAACAGATGAAAACGGACGAAAACGTATGAAAGCGAAAAAAAACGCGAAAAAATAAACGTGAATAACGCAAATTAAAAAAAAAAAAAAAACGTTAATTCATAAAAAAAACGGAAATTAATAAAAAAGACAAAAAAAAAAAGAAAAAAGAAAAAAAAAAAGGTTAATAAAAAAGAAAGACAAAAAGACAATAAAAAAACATGAACTTAGGTTTAAGTATTAAATCTTAGGTTAATCCCCACCATTAGATTATATTAGATGGATGGTGGAGATTTATCCCTTGGTAAGCATGAATTTTTAAGTAACCAAAATAAAGTGCCTCTTGTTACTCATTTGTAGCCGGAGACCATTATCTTCCCTCCCACCCATCATTGCCATATTCACCAACTTTTAAACGAACTTAGTTCTTGTCTTTTTGATAGTGATGGTTTACATTAGGAGATGATTTGGATACATTACTTTTTGATTTGTATATTATAGTGTACAATCACTTAGGGAGGACGGAGTGGGCAGCGGGTACCTAATCGAGTAGTTGAGCTCGAGCGGGTACACCACCCCTTGTTGCTCGGGTACCTTCATCAAGTACAAAATTCGAGCTCGGAACCCGCATGTGTTGTGTTTGTATTTTTTTTTCTTTTGTCTTTTGGTTTTGCAGGTACAAGAATTTCGGAGGAAGAAGACTTGCAGGTAGGTGAATTTGGTTTTGCAAAGGAGGAAGAAGACAGGTACATATATATTGTTTTATTTACAAAAAAAAAAAAAAAAAAAAAAAGAAAAAAAAAATCGGGTACTAGGGTACCACTCCCTCCACTTAGGGTAGTGTTAGGGTAGAATTGGGGTAGTTTTGAGTTGAAAGGTTTTTATTAGATAGAGGTGAGTTGGCACTCCCAGAATATTAGGGTACTAGGGTACCACTCCCTCATACCTTAATGCATATATATATATATATATATATATATATATATATATATATATATATATATATATGCATATATATATGTAGTACAACATATTATTACATAAGTTGAAGTGTCTCAATCAAAAAGTGATAGTGCAAATCATTTCCCTTTACATAATGTAAATGTGGAATAAGGATGGCAAAAGCATTCGAAACCGATGGGAAAACCGAAACCCGGACCGGTTGGGTCGGGTTCGGGGGCGGGTTCGCGGGTTTGGATAAGGGTTCGGGTAGAAATACTCTTTTCTTTTCGGGTACGGGTTCTAGCAATACCCGTCCGTTTACTCGTACCCGTATACCCGAATTTGTACCCGTTTTTTTTTTGCTAATTTATATAAGGTCCACATAAGTTTTTGAGCTCTTAACCTTGTATAAATTTTTTTCTACTCTACTCCTTAATAGTCTATATCTTGGTAATTACAAACAATTAAATTAACACTCACGCTTGATGCTTTAATTTTCACACACATGACACATTAACTCCTTAATCTTCAAACTTTACAAATATTGAAGTCGTTTTCTTTAACTTCTAAAAAATTTGAATATATTAAAGTGTTTTGGTTTGTTTTTAGGTTGAGTTTTTTAACTTGATACTCGCAAATTTGTACAACGATGATTTAACTGGGGGATAACCGATACTCGCGGGGAAAACCGATAACCCGATGGATAATAATAATCGGGTATCAATCGGGTATTGGGACGGGTTCGGGTGTGGATATTATAAACGGATACGGGTACGGGTTCACTAAAACCCGCCCCGAACCCGACCCATTGCCATCCCTAATGTGGAATGTAAAGTTGTGAAGTAGGTGACTGGGAGGTATATCCAATTTATCGGCGTGTTGCAGCGGGATAGATAAATAATCTACAATCAGCATTTGGTTTCTTTAGTTTTAATTAAACATCTTGACATAATATTTTTTTTTTATTAAAATCTTTAATTATATACGTTATTTATAAAGTGAGGAAATGAAATAGACTATTTATGTGATATTTTATAACACAAATAATCACTAAATTTAACTTAGTGACCGACACTGAAATAGGTAGGAATTATATTAAATATTTGTGTAAATTTTTGTTATATAAACAGTCCCATATATTTAAAGTAGAGATTGGTTCTGTAATCCCATTTAACTACAAGTATGAATTTGGCAATATGCAAATAAAACTTAAGGACCGTTACTAAAATCACTAGGTAACTAAAAAGACAATTTGTATAATTTTTTGTTACATAAATAGTGACAGGTTAACATACGGACTCTTTTAGTAGAATATGAGAATTAATCATGAAAAAGGTCATGTAAATCACACGTTAAAAAAAATAATAAACATAATGTAATAAAAGAAAGGGATTGTCTAACCAGTGCGGCTCAGTGCACTTTTAATAAAAGTGGGACCACTTTTAATTTCAACCATTCAAAAGGAATATTCCCCAAAAAATATTTTCTTATAAAAAGTGGGTGTCTTTGATTAAATTGATTTTTTCGTACCCGAAAGTGGGTCTATTATTATAAGGGGAGGAGTAATAAACATAATGTAATAAAAGAAAAAGCATGGAAGTGATGTTTGTTTTATGGAAGGAGCAATTTTATGAACCACTTTTAAGATTTTGATTAAGGGCACAGATAAGACGAAAGGGAATAAAATGTAAAATGTAAGGACATTACTGACACAAAAAATGCATTAGGCATAAGGAGTCCTTTTCTCAAGGGGTCATCGTGAGTCTACTTGTACTCTTATCTTGGGTACAAGACATGAAAAGTTTATGAATCAGTTGGAAGCTTGTTGCAAGATTTGTTTCTTTTTTTGTTTTGGCAAAAGGAAGTGAGAAAGGGAATAACTAACTGTTGTGTTGAACAATGTAAGTGTTAGAAATAATTGACAGTTACTGAGCATTACGACATGAATATACGTAGTTCACATAAAAGGGTATGAAATTTCGTACCCTCCTCCCCTATATATTTAAAGTTGAATCAAGTAGAAATATGTGTCATTTTCAATGTCAGTTCGGCAAATTTCTTTGCCCCCAACTATCAAGACACCTATAGGGTGTTTTTCTCTCTCCAATAATCACTGCTAGTCTACTACTACTTCTGTGCCCCATTCTGTTTACAAAAGATAAAAAGCCCCACCTTCTTATTTTATGCGTGTTCCAACCTTCTCAATGTAAAGTTTTAAAACTGTACCTTCATTTATGTATCTTGATAATAAAGACCCTTAGAGTGTTGGCCAATTTTCTATGATACCCACGTTAACATTTTGTTCAATTGGCCTTCACACAACAACCTTCTCTCTTTTACAAGGCACAACAAGATTTTATTTGTTTATTCAGATATCTTCGATAAAAAGTTGTATATATTTTTTAAAAATATTGTTTAAACGCTATTTTAAAAAACGATATATTTTTTTTAAACGCTATTAAAAAAAATATTATTTTAAAAAAAGCTACTGTATTATTTTAAAAAACGCTATATTTTTTTTATTTTTTATTTTTACAAAATATTTTTAAAAAAACGTATGTGTATCTTGTGAATTAAAAACAATTATTTCAAGACTGTTCTTCAACGCAGTGCTCAAACTACACAAACATATTTTACACAAATAAATATACACACATATAAAAACACTACACAAATAAATACACTATACATATAAAAACACTACACAAATTAAAGATAACACGATCAACATGCCATTGGCTCAAAACAATTTGTTGAAGGCAAAAATAAAGACGTTGGAGGCATCACTGGAATTGGCAAGAAATTCAGTTGATCACGCATGTCAGTCGAGTGGAATACTCTATGAGCTTATAGATGACATTAATAATCTTCATGTGGAGTAGATTTCGTTGTAATATTAGTAACATTTGTTGTTGTACTTGTTTAATGTTTTAATATCTAATGTTTTATTGTTATTGTTTAATTAAAAGGAAACAAATACATAATTAAATAAACATAACGTAAAAAACTACACAAATAAATACTCTACATATAAAAACACTACACAAATAAATATATTATACATATTAAAACACTACACAAATTAAACAAATAAATAAACTACACAAATTTATTATACACAACTAAATTAAAAAAAAAAAAAGGAAAAAAAAGTCAATCATTGAGTCATGGGCCCCACCAAAAAAAAAATAAAAACAAAAGAACTAATCATTGGGTCGTGAGCCCCACCTATGAGTAGCATGAGAAGTGAATAAGGGGGTGTTTGTGTAGATTTCCCGTTTAAAAATTTCTCAAATAGTTGTCTACTGCTATAATAAATACTCCGTAACAGTTATGATTGTTTGAGTTGATCATATTACTCAAAATCAAAAGGTAATTAAAGCTGTCTTTTGGTTGGCTTTGCCAACTCAAAATCCTAATTAATTTAATTTTTGCTTTTGAGATGGAAGGGCTTATACTTACTCCGTATTTTATATATAGCATTCCACTATATTCTAAGGATCGTGGATCACACGCTTAATATTCTAAGGCTAGCAAGCAATATGTTATATCTTTTTTTAAAAGATTTTTCTTACTTAAATTAAAGACATGAGTCTTTAAGTTATTTTCATAGATCCATGTGTTCTTTTAATTTGCTTAACTTGTGCCCTTAGAAAACAAGTTAAAAAAACTCTTTTAATATCATGAACCGCGTGATTAACATTAACTCATAGTTAAATATTCTATATTTTTATATATCATGAACCACATGATTAACATTAACTCATTGTTAAATATTCTATATTTTTATATAGTCTTCTCATTGTTAATTGTAACTATAATTGTCCTCTGATTCTAATAAATCTTATTGACTAGCGAGAGGCAAATACTGAGATCTATACGGCAATAACATTGAGCTTGGTGCCACTTTCTTACTTTTCTTGGGTCTAATACTCAAGAGTTAAATCGAAGTTAAGGTGTATCTTGAAAGGAAAAAAAAAGTTTGATATAATGAAAGTGATTCTTAATTTACATTAACAATAAAAAATTAATCATCAATAAGTAGTCGGTTCTTTAGTTTCTAACTTTCTATTAAACATCCTGACACAATTTTTTTTTTAGTAAAAGGGTTTCTACCCGGGATATATATTAACATAAAAAATGTTTACGAACATGAATGTGGCAGAGTATCACACTAATAAACGCACAAAAATGCGTAGCAACTAACTACATGCTACGACATGTCGTATACATGCGACACGAAACAAACACAGACATTAAACAATATATGAATGCATCCCCATTCCTATGTTTACAAACTACCAGCTACGTCGAGTATTCCTCACATCCATAGTGTGCTTCTCTAATGTTTCACGACTCGAATACTCTCGACACACTTTGCTTCTTCTTTAAACGCAAACTAAGAAACTTTAGCCTCACAACTTGCAAAGGATATCGAGCTTGATTATACGCTTTGAAGATAGGTTTAATCCACAAGATAATAACATTTCAATATGGACCAACACCATCCATTTCAGCTGTATTTTGAACCATATTCCAGATCTAGGACGGAAGCAAGCCCTCGAAGAAAACATGATTATGTGTGTCAGGAATTAACTTGCAAAAAGGAAACAGAAACAAGTTTAAGTTGGTAAAAGCACCAACATCCCATTGTCTCAACGTATCTTGCGTCTTTAACTTTCCTCATAGTAAGCTGAATAAGAAAAGCGTATCTCGGAATGCAATGTGGAAAGAAAACTATAG
Source organism: Chrysanthemum makinoi (assembly GCA_910596185.1). Lineage (NCBI taxonomy): Eukaryota > Viridiplantae > Streptophyta > Magnoliopsida > Asterales > Asteraceae > Chrysanthemum > Chrysanthemum makinoi. Next base: position 94,640,121 of record OU343225.1, read on the forward strand.
ACGCCCAATTAACATCATTACCTCTTGGCCGAATTGTAACAATGGGTAGGTTCACTCGCGTACATTGTTACACGTATATTTTAACTTAAACCTACTCTAGACTATGCTTAGTATACATATTTTATACATTTTGGTTTCCTTACATTCATGTTTGTATGTCCTATTTTTATTTTTTCACTTTTACGTAAACCTTGCACCTTTTACATTTTACGCGCTTATAACTTATGTTTTTAAGTTTTAACAACGTTTTAACACTCCTTTAAACTTGTGTCTCATCTTAAATACTAAAAATGGTTATGTTGACAAGTGATAATATTTTTATATGTTTTAGACTTCTATATTACCTGGTTTTACGTTTCACCTTTTAAAAGCTTTACGTTTTTGATTCGTGTCGAAACGTTTAGCTTAACTCACACAAGCTAGCCACTTGTGAATGACTAACCGTAAGAAGCTTAAAACGGCTCGGACACTGAATCTGTGATAATGAAGGCTTAGGGGTTATGTGTATGGATAAAAACCTCAATATCGATATCAAAAATAATCACGAAGATAGATTCAAATTCCTTTAGGAAAAAGAATAATAAATCAAATCCCGTGTGTGATTGTGTATACGGATTAGACAACCCGAATCGTTTTCCCAACGAGGCGTGAATTGCCAACGTCGTTCTTGGTTTGGAATTTAATGCTCGATGTTTTGATTTGTTTGATTTTGATTATTAAACTACGGGAGTGGGGAAAGTAATTAAGGGAATCTATTTTACGGGAAATCCTAAGTGCGAATTATAACTAAAACGTAATCAAAACGTAATTAAAATGCAACTACGTCTAAATTATATCCTAAAAATGCCTAAAAGTACTTTTATACTAAAAATGATATGCAAAAACTAATTTAGAATTAAAACTAATTTTTTGGATTTTTCTGGATTTTATTTAAATTAAAAACTAAATTTTAACTATTTAAACTAAATTAACTTACTAAAAATTATGAAATTTAAGGAGAAAGATATGAAACTACTTTTATAAAATCTAAAATATCATAAGAGACTTTTCAAAACTATTTTTTTATTTTTTCAGATTAATTTTCTATTTTCTACTAATTTAAAACTATTTTAATCTAATTTAAATTGTGAAAAATACCAAATAAAAGGGGAAAAATATGGAAAAATCTTTTTTATGCTTTTTATATTTATCTTAAACTGTTAAAATTGAAAAATTATTTTTGGAACTTTTTCTCAATTAATTGCAATTAAAGCTAATTAAAAATGATTAAAAACTAGTTTAAATCTAGAAAAATAGCAAACAGTGACCACAATTAATGAAAAATTCAGGGAAATGCTAAAATGCTATTCTGATCCTAGGAAGAATGAGAAATGTGGTGCTTATGTGTAAAGATCCAAAGCTGCAGTGTAACTGATCCTAAATAATCACTTTAAAAATAAGCTAATAAGCACTATAGTGAACCAAACTTCTACACAAGCTAAGTAATACTGAGATAAGCTAAAACCAACTAAATTAAGCTACTCCTAACCTCTGCTAATCAATCCAACAAGTTTAGATGCCAACTGATCTCAACAAATATGCGAAAACAGGTCCTATGTTTAAGCTTATGCACAAGCTTCTCAATAAAGCTTTACCCAAAAACAGACATGTGGTCTTGAAGACCACCTAGAAGACTACAAGTAGACCAAAAATCAGACCTTAACTACTTAAAACAAGCACCTGTGCAAAGTCTGCAAGATCTGCATAAATCTGATTTTTGGACAGGTTTGACTTTGAAAATCAGTTTGATACTTTGACTTTGGTGAGGTTTGAATGCAATTTAAGGACTGATATTGATGAAATGTGATGAAATAAGACTTTTTCAAGCTAGCTTATCAAGTTTTAGACTTATATGAATGATTAAGTTTAACTGATTTTAACCGATTAGATGCCGAAGATCAGTCACTATAAATTTTTGACTATTTATGAGAATCTGGTGTAAGCTAGTATGTAAATGATGATACTAGTGTATTAAAGACTTAATGCAACACCAAGCTCAGACCAAGAAAACCTTAAAATCAGTTTTATTCAACAATCCAAACACCCTTTAAAGAACAGTTTTGCAATGTATCAAAGCCAAACACAAACTAAGCTCTAATCTATCATCAAAACATCTTAAATAATCTAAATGAAGCTAACAAGACAACAATTAACAAGATCAAAACAGATCTAAAAGATATCACTAACTACTTAATATTAAGCCAGAAATCAGTTTTAGATCAAACTTACAAAGTATCCAGCTAAATTTTTAGCAGAGTAACAGTACCAACCTACTAACCAACAACCAAAACCATCATCAATATCAACCCATATCCATTTCTGAACCAATCATGAGCATGTGTTGACTTTCGTTGACCAAGCAGTTTTGTGAATGAAATGAATGTAAGTGATAGTGAGGGTGCAAGATAAGCTCACAAAAGCTACAAAAAAGCTTAAATGAACCTACTCCATTATTCAGATAATGCTTATTGATCACTTAAAATGAGATTTGCAAGATAAAAGGTGAAAACTTTGAATCTTTATTAATACTGAAATTGGATACAAGAACTTGAAAATACAATGAAAACTTAAGAAAACAATTTTAAGAAACTACTGAAAATGAAATGACAATAAGCTTAAATGAAAACTAAGGATTGCACGCACAAAATGAGAGCCAAAGGGGTCTTTTTATAGCCTTGAGGTCTTGGATGCCTTTGAGAAGAGCCTAGAAGGCCATTTCTGAGCCACACATTCCTTCCATTGTCACCTTGTCCAATCATTGCCCTCCAAATAGCTCAATGAGGTGTTTCGTCCAATAAGGTTGTGCCATTTGGCCACGTGGCACTCTATATCTGACAAGTCACCGTGGGATAAGGTTTCTAGAAGGATAAATAGATTCTAGTACGAGGTGGATTGTTTGGGATTGGTGAATTGGTGGAAAACGGGTGGTGAATGGGTGCGTTTGGGGGAGACAGGGCAAAAGGGCGCGGGTGTTTATTTTATTATATCTCAAATGAGATAACCGGGTAAGGGTTGATGGTCGGGGTAATATTTCGGGTCAAAGGTGTATTCGGGTGAGAATTAACCAAACGTGGCCGGGTTGTATTAGATTGGAAATTGGGCTTGGATGTTGGGCCGAGTATATGGTTACATATCTTGGACTAGCTTGGTGATAAATGGTAACCATAGGGACTATTCTTGTACATTCGGATATTTGAGGGACCAATCATGAAATTCTGAAATCATCTTCCAAGGACCATCTTTGACAATCTTCAATAGACCAAGGGCCAATTTGCAAATTTCTGAATCTTCAAGGGTCACTTCTGACAAATGCTGAAACTTGAGGGACTGTTTCTGACATTTCTTCAAACTTTGATCAAATCTTCACAAATCATCCTCAGAGATTAGAAATCTTCAAAAATGCATAATTCTGACCTTCCGGCTCAGCTTAAGCTCTCTTAATCTCTCGTGCTCGGATTTACGTCTGATTTGGTTCCTTTTTGCGTGTTTTTACATATCCATACCTGCACAAGCACAAACTCAAGAAAACCACAAATATTAGCAATAAACGGCTCTTTCTTGGTTATTTTGGGTGTATTTTGATATAGAAAAGGGTATGTGTTTTAGCACATACCAAATTACCCCAGACGAAACCATTGCCGTGTCCTCACGCAATGCAATCAACTCACGCTTCTAAAACCAAGGATTTCAATCTCTTTCTACTAAACCCTTGATATGTCCAAACTGTCAAGTTATCTCACACAAGCTAGCCACTTGTGAATGACTAACCGTAAGAAACTTCAAACAGTTCAGACAAACCAATTAGAGAAGAAGTAGTCAATGTTCCTCAAAAGAGATTAAGAAAGCCTTAATTCTAAAAACGCCCCGTTTACCTTTCAATTCACATATATAGATATTACGGTTAAGCACATTCCGATTATGAATGACGGTTTGTTGAACTTTCATGTCGATCAATAACTCCAACATTTTTCAAACGACACGTTAGGATCACAGAGTAGAAAACACAACACAGCGTGAAGTGACCATACGGATAGAATACATCGTCCCTGATTTTTCACAAGTCCCAAACTAAGTGTAAAACCGAAATCATTGTTACATATGATTCTAGATGCTAACACTACCCATGGAAGTTACTTGTGTAATTACCTTTTGCTCCCATTTTCCTATTTCCTCTAGACTTTTTTATTTTTGTGAGAAATGAATTTCTTCAAATTCTCGTTTCGATAACTTTTATTCCGATAAAGATACAAAGCTAAGTCGATAATTAGTTATCCGTCTTCTCTCGAGAACCATTGTCGTAAAAATGAGGTCCACATCAAGGAATTTTTATTCACTTATACTTGATTTTTCATTTTTCAACATTCATTTTTTTTTCCTCCTATACTTTAACTTATATGAGCTGTGAACCACGGAGCTTCACGGGGTAATTCCAAGACTATAGGCTTCATGAAATGAGAATCCCGGCTGGCTAGGCTAAGACCTCACTCAATCCCGGCTAAAGATCCAAGGGTCCGATCTCGACACCGCAGCTCACAACTTTACTTATTACATTCCACATATCACTTATTACTCATTTATTTATTACGGATCCTTGATGTGTACCCAATTTTTAAAACAAAGATTCTTTTAAGAAGATAAAGAACTAACTATCGCCAAAAACTCAACATCTCTAATTATTTAGACAGATATGGGGTGAAACAATTTTGTGGGAACAAAAAGCCATAAGTACCTTCGATGGGCTCTAAAGAGAACCAACTACTCCACGTTTAGCATCTAAACTCATAAGTAACTCTATCATTTCTCGATCTCTGCAAATTTTAAAATCCCAAATAATGAGATCCGCAGATGCTTAGCCGATAATTTTTAGATTATCTATGGTTAAGGGAACAAGCTAGGGCTCAACACGCCCGGTCAAGTCAGAATTCTATTCCTACTCTCACCAGCGGAAAGTCAACAAGGTGTCAAAACATATATTAACTTAGCAAATGCTTCGTCTAATGAAATAAAGTTATGCATATTTAAAGTCACTCAGGGAAACTTGCAAAATCTTGGCCTTGTGAGCTAGAATTCGCATTTTATAGCTTCTTATCTAAGAGACTAGCCAACTTTTCAATCAAAAAGACTTAACAAAAGCTTACAAAAATTTTTAAATTTTGCTCATTTTTGCACAATTTTACATTTTACAAGGAAAAACGGGGTTGCGAGAGAAACACAACAGAAATAAGCAAGTGCGGTCAAATCAAATCGAAGATTACCCTACCCCAGACTAGAACGAAACATTGTCCTCAATGTTTAAAAGCAAGGGTATCGATGAAAATCTAAAAGCCGTTTATTAAGTATGCTCAAAGATAAACGTTAGTCGATAAGATTAGGATATCGGATTTCCATCAGCAACGATCATGAAACTCGAGTAGAGAAAATGACAAACTTCGAGCACGAGAGTCTTCATATCGGGAAAATCCTACACACAACATCACAAACAACCAAACACGAGAAATCGAAGAGGCGGACCCCTTCGCGGTTCTTATTAGAAAGTAGAAAGAAGATAGATGGATAAGCATGGGGTGCCTCCCACGAAGCGCTACTGTTTTTGATTACCGAGTCGCTAGCTTGACTCGATCCCCGAATTCAGTTGTCCATGGGGAAGAAAGTTTGGAGATCCGGGACAACCATAGATGGGATGTCCCCTCCAAAATAATGTTTCACACGATGACCATTCACCTTGAAATTTGGGCCATCGGGCTGAGAAAGCTCCACCGTTCCATACGGGAAAACTTGAGTGATGGTGAATGGTCCTGACCAACGGGATTTGAGTTTGCCCGAGAATATCTTCAATCGAGAGTTAAAGAGGAGAACTTGATCACCAACGTTAAAAACGCGGTTTTTGATTTTAGCATCATGAATCCTCTTAGTCTTCTCTTTGAAAATCAAAGAATTCTCGTAGGCCTGATCCCTAAGCTCGTTTAATTCATTCAATTGAACTTTTCGGTGATCACCCGCGGTCTTAAGATCGAAATTAGCATGTTTCAAGGCCCAGAATGCCTTGTGCTCGAGCTCGATGGGCAAGTGACAAGCTTTTCCATACACCAACTTAAATGGGGTGCACCCGATGGGTGTCTTGTATGCGGTGCGGAAAGCCCATAATGCATCATCTAACTTATCAGCCCATGAAGCTCGATGTTCTCCTACGGTTCTTTCTAAAATCCTTTTTAAACCACGATTCGAGACCTCAACTTGTCCGCTCGTTTGCGGGTGATACGCGGTAGAAAGACGATGGGTAACTCCATATTTAGCCATAACTTTTGCAAATTGTTCATTACAGAAATGGGTATCGCGATCACTGATGATAGCACGAGGTGCTCCGAATCGGGAAAACAAATTCTTTAAGAACTTAACAACCACTCGGGCGTCATTGGTGGGGAGCGCCTTCGCTTCAACCCATTTGGACAAGTAGTCGACGGCCACGAGGATATACTTATTTCCTTTAGATGATGGAAATGGCCCCATAAAATCGATGCCCCATACGTCAAAAATCTCACAGACTTGAATAGCATTTTGTGGCATTTCATCCTTCTGTGAAATTTTCCCTTGACGTTGGCAAGAATCACAAGATTTGACTAAATCATGAGCATCTCGATATATGGTAGGCCAATAGAATCCGGAATCAAAAACCTTCTTAGCGGTGTAGCTTGCACCATGATGGCCACCAGTGGGTCCATTATGGCAAGCATTGAGAATATCAATAGCCTCTTGGCCATGAACACACCGCCGGATCACTTGATCCGCACAAATCTTAAACAAGTAGGGGTCGTCCCAGAAATAATGCTTAACGTCTTTGAAAAACTTGTTCTTTTGTTGGGACGACATCCCTTTCACGATGAAATTGCCCGCATGGTAATTTGCAAAATCGGCAAACCATGGGGTGTTTGGGTCTTTCTTAGCAACCATCCCAAGTGTCTCAAGAGGAAATGTTTCCGTAATCTCCTTTTTCTCGAGCACACTTTGATGGGGATTCTCAAGTCTAGAAAGGTGATCGGCAGCCAGGTTCTCCGCTCCTTTTTTGTCAAGAATAGTAACATCAAACTCTTGAAGGAGGAGAACCCACCGAAGTAATCGTGGCTTAGCATCTTGCTTTGCCAAAAGATACTTGAGGGCAGAATGGTCGGTATACACTATGGTCTTCGACAAGACAAGGTAGGGTCGAAATTTCTCAAAAGCATAAACAACGGCCAATAATTCCTTTTCAGTAGTCGTATAATTGTGTTGGGCCTCAGACAATGTCTTACTCGCATAGTGTATGGGTTGAAAATGTTTCGACTTACGTTGCCCCAAGACTGCCCCAATTGCGTAATCACTTGCATCACACATGAGTTCAAAGGGCAAATCCCAGTCGGGGGCAACTAAGATCGGTGCTTCAGTCAATTTCTTTTTAAGAATGTTAAACACTTCAACACATTCGTTGGTGAAGATAAACGGAGCATCCTTTTCAAGGAGATGGGTCAGAGGGCGGGCTATCTTAGAAAAATCTTGGATGAAACGGCGATAGAAACCGGCATGACCCAAAAAACTCCGAATACCTTTGACGGTAGTGGGATGAGGGAGTTTAGCTATAACGTCGACTTTAGCTCGGTCGACCTCAATCCCAGATTTTGAAATCTTATGGCCGAGGACAATGCCCTCTCGAACCATGAAATGACACTTCTCCCAATTCAAGACCAAATTGGTGTCTTCACACCTTTTGAGCATGTGGTCAAGATGAGAGAGGCAAGAAGTGAAAGAATCTCCATAAACCGAGAAATCATCCATGAAAACTTCCATGGACTTTTCGATCATGTCATGAAAAATAGCCATCATGCACCTTTGGAACGTACCGGGAGCATTGCATAACCCAAAAGGCATGCGTCGGTAAGCAAACGTTCCATAAGGGCATGTGAAAGTGGTTTTCTCCTGATCCTTTGGATCGATCGGGATTTGAAAATAACCGGAGAAACCATCGAGAAAGCAATAGAACTCATTCCCCGCTAAACGTTCGAGCATCTGATCCATAAAAGGTAGCGGGAAATGGTCCTTACGAGTAGCATCGTTCAATTTTCGATAATCAATACACACCCTCCATCCGGTGATGAGGCGTGTGGAAATCAACTCATTTTCATCGTTAGCAATGACGGTCATTCCTCCCTTCTTAGGGACACAATGGATAGGGCTAACCCATGAGCTATCGGAGATTGGATAAATGATTCCGGCGTCGAGGAGTTTAAGAACTTCCTTTTGATAACATCATGAATCTTTGGGTTAACCCTACGTTGTTGTTGAATCACGGGTTTACAATCATCTTCCATCAGAATTTTGTGGGTACAGAAACGAGGGTTGATTCCTTTGATGTCAGAAATTTGCCAAGCGATTGCATTTTTGTGTTTTCGTAGGACATCCAAAAGTGCGGTTTTCTCCTCATCTTTTAAGTTTTTAGCAATGATGACGGGAAATTTGTTCGGTTTTTCAAGAAAAGCATATTCAAGATGAGGAGGTAAATCCTTGAGCTCGGGCTCCAGAGGATTTTCATCAGACGTTTGTACTTCTTTGATTTCGTCAATCGTAATTTCTTTCGGAGGGAGTGACGGTAATGGATCTTCGTTCAACAATTGTTCAAGATAACGGATATCTCCCTCCGAATCATAAACACCATCATCAATTCCCGGTGGAATCGATTCATCATCAGCAAGAAACTCATCGATCTCTTCCAAAATGAAGTCACCTCCCTCGAACGGAGTGAGAGAGGGGGAAGAATCGGCAATAATAGGCTCAGAAGATGGTTCAACATTTTCAGAAGGAATGGTGGGATTGCCACCCATAAAATCAAGAACTTCTTGAGCATACTCCTCCGTAGCAATATCGAGAACGTCGATTCGATTAATAGAAGCATCATCGTAGTTGGAGGAGTATCTCGAAGGTTGGTTAATATTAAACGAGACGGTTTCCTTGTTAGCTCGTAAAGTTATTTCTCCTTCATAAACATCAATCATCGCATGACCCGTTCTTAGAAAAGGCCTCCCGAGAATAAGAGGTACTCGGGGGTCAGCATCAAAGTCAACGACAACGAAGTCGGCGGGAAAATGCAGTGGTCCTACTTTCACATAGACGTCTTCGGCGATTCCTCTCGGAATAGAGGTTGAACGGTCCGCGAGTTCAAGAGTCATCTTAGTAGGTGTGAGTTCCGGGAGAGAAAGTTTGTTATAAATCGAAAGAGGCATTAAGTTAATACTCGCACCAAGATCGGCCAAGGCGGAGCATTTCACTATACTCGGAAACTCACAAGGGATAAGAAATTTGCCGGGGTCTCCTAATTTTACGGGAAGTTTCTTGAGGAGCACCGCCGAGCAATTCTCATTCAACGGTGTTTTTGCTATTTCTGCCAACTTTTCTTTGTTACTCACTAAATTCTTGATCATAGCCGCAAATTTCGGCATGAGGAGTAAAGCATCGGTGAAACTGATGTTAAAATTCAAGGATTGAACGATTTCAGCAAATTTCTCCATTTGGTTTTCGGTTTTATCACGAAGCTTTTGATTATGAAGTCTTGAAGGATAAGGAAGTGAAGGTTTAAGAGTAGTCTTCGGAACATCGGGTTCCGGAATCGGAGTCTGAACGACCGGAGGTGGTACGGGTGCGGGTTGCACATTTTCTTCAATAACCTCGGTATCTTGTTCCTCCTCCCTTATCAGCGGAGTGGGAGACGAGGGTCCATCAATAGCCTTACCACTCCGTGTGGTTATAGCTTTCAACTCACCCTTCGGGTTGGGAATAGTATCACTCGGAAGAGAACCCGAAGATGAGGGTTGGCTGACCTTACACAACACAGCATTCAACATGTCTTCGAGTTTATTCTGTGAAGTCTCCAATTTGTTGTTTTGAAGTCGAATCTCATTCCTAAACTCATTGCTCTGTCTAGTTAACGAAGATTGAAACTCGTTCCTCAAACTCGTAATCTGATTTTGCATAGTGTGGATGGTAGAATTGGTGTTTTGAACATAAGTTGTGAAGTCATTTGGAGGCAAAGGTGAAGCTTGATAGCTTGGGTTGTGATATACTTGATTGTAGTTAGCTCCTTGATTTGGGTATTGATTTGGTGGAGCTTTGAATTGGTTTTGAACATTTGGTCCACGAACTTGATTCTGATTAAAACGATTCTGATTGTTCGATGGAGAAAATCCCGGAGGTACCATTTGATTACTAACACGAGGATTCGGTTCAACTTGAGAACGGTATTGGTTACCTCCGGTTACGGCATTAGCATTGAAAGGATGTCCATCGGTGGCGGTACAATTGTAGTAGGCATGCGGGCCACCACAAGTAGTACAAGTCGTTTCCACTGCTTTGACTTGAGCGGGTGGAGAAGAATTACTCTTAACCAAAGCCTGGATCAAATCCGTAAGCTTATCAATCTTAGCATCGGTGCTAGACGTATTTCCGTGAGACGAGGACGATGGTGTACCATTCACTCGAGCAGCAACCGATTTGCTACGTGATGAACGAACTTTAGATTTGTTCTCAATAATGGACAAGGCATCTCTCGTTGATCGGGTCAACAAATTACCACCTGCGGCGGCATTGAGAGAGTCTTGATCATTCTCATTCAAACCGTTATAGAACGTATCAAGTTGGTGCAACTCAGAAAAACCATGATGGGGACATTGCCTAAGCAAATCTTTGAATCGGTCCCATGCCTCACTAAATGATTCATCAAATCTTTGTGTGAATTTTTTTATTTCATTTTTAAGGCTTGTTGTTTTAGACGGTGGGAAGAATTCGTTCACGAATTTTGATACTAAATTCTCCCATGTGGTTATCGATCGAGGGGGTAGTTTTTCGAGCCAAATCCGGGCGGCCCCGAGTGAAAATGGGAAGAGTTGAAGCTTGATAGCCTCTTCCGGAACGTTACGGTACTTGATCGTAGACGTGAGCTTGTTGAATCGTCGGATATGAGAGTGAGGATCGTCTCTCTCGAATCCGTAAAATTGGCTTGACGAAACCAAATTTATCAATCCGTGTTTAAGCTCGAAGTTATCGGCAACGATTGCCGGGACGACGATGGCTTCTCCATAACCCTCGGTGGGTGCTTGGAGTTGCTCTAGCATAGATCGGTTGTCCTCCGCCATTTCGATGATGGGCGGGGCTTGATTAGTTCGAATCTCGGGTTCGACTAAGGGAGCACGTCTATTTCGCCTTCGCGGAATTGTAGCGGCTTCACGAATCGGTCTGTAGTTATTAGAACGAGTGCGCATGCACTTTCAAAAACCAGGGCAATTAAAACGAACGGTATTCGAAAACACAGTGAACTTTACCAATAATCCCAAGTGAATAAATCACCTCTATAAGACAAACGCACAAGCGAGCGGAGAAGCTTTGTAGGTCAGCGCGAAGCTTATTAAAAACCCGCTTCTTTACAGCCGCAATTTAATGTCAGGCCGTCCTTATACCCACCACACAGTTTGTTTGTCCGATAGAAATAAATAAATCCACAAGCGACACAAAGGCAAGTTTTTGATCTTTAGTTCGGGAACTTATTAATGATAACACCTCCGTTGAGAATGTTATATAATTGGTGTCTTCTATTTATTAGCAAAAACACAAGAGAAAATCTTTTTGTATTTTTAATCTGATATATATATATACAAAAGAAAAAGGAAAATATTTTTTACTTTTTTTATTTTTATAGAAAAATAGTAACTTCACGAATGAAGGATCTCGAATCACTAATCGTCAAACCTCAAACGATATTGTCGTGACACAACCTCCCCGGCAGCGGCGCCAAAAATTGATTCGTGTCGAAACGTTTAGCTTAACTCACACAAGCTAGCCACTTGTGAATGACTAACCGTAAGAAGCTTAAAACGGCTCGGACACTGAATCTGTGATAATGAAGGCTTAGGGGTTATGTGTATGGATAAAAACCTCAATATCGATATCAAAAATAATCACGAAGATAGATTCAAATTCCTTTAGGAAAAAGAATAATAAATCAAATCCCGTGTGTGATTGTGTATATGGATTAGACAACCCGAATCGTTTTCCCAACGAGGCGTGAATTGCCAACGTCGTTCTTGGTTTGGAATTTAATGCTCGATGTTTTGATTTGTTTGATTTTGATTATTAAACTACGGGAGTGGGGAAAGTAATTAAGGGAATCTATTTTACTGGAAATCCTAAGTGCGAATTATAACTAAAACGTAATCAAAACGTAATTAAAATGCAACTACGTCTAAATTATATCCTAAAAATGCCTAAAAGTACTTTTATACTAAAAATGATATGCAAAAACTAATTTAGAATTAAAACTAATTTTTTGGATTTTTCTGGATTTTATTTAAATTAAAAACTAAATTTTAACTATTTAAACTAAATTAACTTACTAAAAATTATGAAATTTAAGGAGAAAGATATGAAACTACTTTTATAAAATCTAAAATATCATAAGAGACTTTTCAAAACTAATTTTTTTATTTTTCAGATTAATTTTCTATTTTCTACTAATTTAAAACTATTTTAATCTAATTTAAATTGTGAAAAATACCAAATAAAAGGGGAAAAATATGGAAAAATCTTTTTTATGCTTTTTATATTTATCTTAAACTATTAAGATTGAAACATTATTTTTTGGAACTTTTTCTCAATTAATTGCAATTAAAGCTAATTAAAAATGATTAAAAACTAGTTTAAATCTAGAAAAATAGCAAACAGTGACCACAATTAATGAAAAATTCAGGGAAATGCTAAAATGCTATTCTGATCCTAGGAAAAATGAGAAATGTGGTGCTTATGTGTAAAGATCCAAAGCTGCAGTGTAACTGATCCTAAATAAGCACTTTAAAAATAAGCTAATAAGCACTATAGTGAACCAAACTTCTACACAAGCTAAGTAATACTGAGATAAGCTAAAACCAACTAAATTAAGCTACTCCTAACCTCTGCTAATCAATCCAACAAGTTTAGATGCCAACTGATCTCAACAGCTATGCAGAAAACAGGTCCTATGTTTAAGCTTATGCACAAGCTTCTCAATAAAGCTTTACCCAAAAACAGACATGTGGTCTTGAAGACCACCTAGAAGACTACAAGTAGACCAAAAATCAGACCTTAACTACTTAAAACAAGCACTGTGCAGCATCTGCAAGATCTGCATAAATCTGATTTTTGGACAGGTTTGACTTTGAAAATCAGTTTGATACTTTGACTTTGGTGAGGTTTGAATGCAATTTAAGGACTGATATTGATGAAATGTGATGAAATAAGACTTTGTCAAGCTAGCTTATCAAGTTTTAGACTTATATGAATGATTAAGTTTAACTGATTTTAACCGATTAGATGCCGAAGATCAGTCACTATAAATTTTTGACTATTTATGAGAATCTGGTGTAAGCTAGTATGTAAATGATGATACTAGTGTATTAAAGACTTAATGCAACTCAAAACTCAGACCAAGACACCCTTAAAATCAGTTTCATTGAACAATCCAAACACCCTTTAAAGAACAGTTTTGCAATGTATCAAAGCCAAACACAAACTAAGCTCTAATCTATCATCAAAACAGTCTTAAATAATCTAAATGAAGCTAACAAGACAGCAATTAACAAGATCAAAACAGATCTAAAAGATATCACTAACTACTTAATATTAAGCCAGAAATCAGTTTTAGATCAAACTTACAAAGTATCCAGCTAAATTTTTAGCAGAGTAACAGTACCAACCTACTAACCAACAACCAAAACCATCATCAATATCAACCCATATCCATTTCTGAACCAATCATGAGCATGTGTTGACTTTCGTTGACCAAGCAGTTTTGTGAATGAAATGAATGTAAGTGATAGTGAGGGTGCAAGATAAGCTCACAAAAGCTACAAAAAAGCTTAAATGAACCTACTCCATTATTCAGATAATGCTTATTGATCACTTAAAATGAGATTTGCAAGATAAAAGGTGAAAACTTTGAATCTTTATTAATACTGAAATTGGATACAAGAACTTGAAAATACAATGAAAACTTAAGAAAACAATTTTAAGAAACTACTGAAAATGAAATGACAATAAGCTTAAATGAAAACGAAGGATTGCACGCCTAAAATGAGAGCCAAAGGGGTCTTTATATAGCCTTGAGGTCTTGGATGCCTTTGAGAAGAGCCTAGAAGGCCATTTCTGAGCCACACATTCCTTCCATTGTCACTTTGTCCAATCATTGCCCTCCAAATAGCTCAATGAGGTGTTTCGTCCAATAAGGTTGTGCCATTTGGCCACGTGGCACTCTATATCTGACAAGTCAGCTGGGATAAGGTTTCTAGAAGGATAAATAGATTCTAGTACGAGGTGGATTGTTTGGGATTGGTGAATTGGTGGAAAACGGGTGGTGAATGGGTGCGTTTGGGGGAGACAGGGCAAAAGGGCGCGGGTGTTTATTTTATTATATCTCAAATGAGATAACCGGGTAAGGGTTGATGGTCGGGGTAATATTTCGGGTCAAAGGTGTATTCGGGTGAGGATTAACCAAACGTGGCCGGGTTGTATTAGATTGGAAATTGGGCTTGGATGTTGGGCCGAGTATATGGTTACATATCTTGGACTAGCTTGGTGATAAATGGTAACCATAGGGACTATTCTTGTACATTCGGATATTTGAGGGACCAATCATGAAATTCTGAAATCATCTTCCAAGGACCATCTTTGACAATCTTCAATAGACCAAGGGCCAATTTGCAAATTTCTGAATCTTCAAGGGTCACTTCTGACAAATGCTGAAACTTGAGGGACTGTTTCTGACATTTCTTCAAACTTTGATCAAATCTTCACAAATCATCCTTAGAGATTAGAAATCTTCCAAAATGCATAATTCTGACCTTCCGGCTCAGCTTAAGCTCTCTTAATCTCTCGTGCTCGGATTTACGTCTGATTTGGTTCCTTTTTGCGTGTTTTTACATATCCATACCTGCACAAGCACAAACTCAAGAAAACCACAAATATTAGCAATAAACGGCTCTTTCTTGGTTATTTTGGGTCTATTTTGATATAGAAAAGGGTATGTGTTTTAGCACATACCAGTTTTCAATAATCGGGATCAAAACTACACACTGTTGATGTAAATTACACAAGATTAATATAAATCTTCCAGATAAAACCACCTTGTGCCACACCATTCTTACACCTTTTTAGACACTAAGCATTTTTTTAGACAAGTGTTACTCTCCTTAAGGAAAGTTCTTTGCAGAACATAATTATTTTAAAGAACAAATGCTTTAATCTCCATCATTCAATCCTCTTAGATCTAATGGTGTAGATTAATTTTACTTATTAAATTAATAAAACACGAAAGTGTATTTTTGTAATTTTTTTACTCCACCTAACACCCCACCATTCCTAATTTCTCACACTCACACAACCACACATATTTACAAACTCTCTTTATCATCAAAAATACACAAAAACAACCATTACCGATCCTTCATATCACTAACAAAGGTTTTCGACGAACGTTGTGATTCTTCCGGCAAGGGATCGAGGAACGAAGCGACATCATTTTCCGGCGTGATCTGACATATCGAGTGATTTTGAGCCACCATCCTTAATGCTAACTGGATTAAATCCAAAGGTGACGTTATCGCCTTCATTCGATCAGTTAACAGAGTCATCACCTTTCATTGGTGAACTGAATCTAATTAAACTCGAAGGTGACGTCAGCATCTGGATCTGGATTCATGTCTATTTCTCATTGTATGTAATAACTTTAGTTTTTCAAAATTAGAAATGAACAGGATGCAAGTTGTGTTGTTTTTATGTTAAGTTTTGAAGAAGATGCGCTAAGATGTAGAGAGGAGGTCCCGAGGAAGAAGATGAATAATATAAAGCATAAATTAGTTCATTTGTTCTTTACTCATGTGTAGGGAATTATGTTTTGTAAAACATATTTAAGTTTCTTTAAGTCTGTTTAGTATTAATTCTGGTAGTGAAATAGTTAAGTCTAGTAAGCCAGAATTAAGTCTGTCAGTGGTTAAGTCTGCCAGTACTAATATAGTTAAGTCTGGCAGAACAAATAGTTGATAGTAAAGTCTGTTTATGATAAAAACAGAATAGTTTGTTAGAGTTATATTAGGAATAGATATGTACGCGTAGATATATCTTAGGAAGAGATATCTTTACCCTTCTACAAGTCTTGTAGTCAATTAGGGTTTCCTTAGTGTATAAAAGGATCCCTAAGGTATTAGGTTAAGGTACGAGTTGTAAGCCTTAATCTTTGAGCAAAGTAATTAATAGAAAATACGAAGTTAGTTTATTCTTGTGTTCTTCATACTTATTGTGTTAATATTCCACATTAGCACATTAAGATCTTGTTAAGAGTTTTTCACATAGTGAATTTGGATTTATTCAAGTTTACTATAAGTCATTCAAGGCAACTTAGATCCATAAACTTTTGGACCTACAAGTGGTATCAGAGCCAGAAGGACTCTGCTGTTGAAGATACACAAACACAAACACAAACACAAACACTCATTCCAACAAGAAAACATCAAACATGTTTGAAAAATTAAATGAAAAAGCAACTGAAACCTACTCTGACCATCTCAGTAATGAAGAATCCAACCATGAAGATGGAGCAGACAACACTCAGCCTAAGCCAACCCAAATCACAAATACCACAACCATCTCCAACTTGAAACTTCCACCATTGAAGAAAGATGAATATGACATCTGGGCTATGGAGATGGAGCACTATTTAGAATACACTGATAATGAAGTGTGGAAAGTAATACAGAAAGGAAACTCTAAAAAGAGGGTTTCCAAAGGAAAAGATTGCACTTACACTGTGTTGCCACCTGTTACTGTTGCTGAGATCCTTGCTGTAGAGAAGGAGAGAAAAGACAAAAACATCTTGTTAATGACACTTCCCAAGGAGCATATCAGACGTTTTCATGGGATGGATGATGCAAAAGAGATATGGGAGGCAATCAAAGTAAGATTTGGAGGGAATGCTAACTCCAAAAAGATGTAAAAGGTTGTCTACAAACAATAATTTGAGGCTTTTGCTATTTCCAGTTATGAAGGATTAGAGAATGGCTATGACAGGTTTCAACAACTACTGTCACAATTAGAGGCCTATGGTGCTGGTGTTTCTGATGAGGATGCTAATCACAAATTTCTCAGGTCTTTGCCACAAGAATGGTCAAGTTTGGCAATGACCATAAGGACCAAGCCTGAAATTGACATCATGTCAATTGATGATTTGTAAAATAACCTAAGGGTTTTTGAACTGGAAATCAAGAATGTGTCAAGAACATCCTCTTATAGCTCTTAGAATATTGCCTTTGTCTCACATGGAAAGAACAGTACTACCCAAGTTAAGTCTGGTGGTAGTTACAATACTTCTTCATTAAGTACTATAGAAAGAGGGGCACCTGTTGGAGTTGCTGATTAGGTTATCTACCCTCTCTTTGCTAGATCATCAGAAGAGATAGATTTGCTCAATGAAGATCTGGAGCAGATCAATGATGCAGATATTGAAGAGTTGGATATAAATTGGCAGATAGGTATGATAGCTATCAGGATGAACAGGTTCTTTAAGAGACATGGTAGAAGAGTCCGTTACGATCCAAAGACTCCAGTTGGCTTTGATAAAAAGAAGCTTGAGTGTTATAACTGTCATCAGCCTAGGCATTTTGCAAAGGAATGTAAGGCTCCTGCTGCAACTGATAGGAAAAAGAAGGAAACTCCCTATCAAACCAAGGAAGCTGAGAAGAAGGAGAGTCAAAAGGTTGGGCTGCTGACCATGAATGGAGGTGCTATCATTTGGAGAGAACATGATGAAGAGGAGTCCACTAGTCACTCTGCTTTCATGGCTATTGGCTCAAACAATGAGGTATCACTATGTTCCAAACTATGTGCTGAGTCATGTAACCAACATAAAACACAAAGTGATGAACAATTGACTCAATTGAGAGAACAGGAAGTACAAATTCTAGCTTATACCAATGTAGTTAAAACCTTAGAAGCACTAATTTCAAATCTTCAAAAACAAAATTCATCAATAAATGAAAAACTAATTTTTCAAGCTAATGATAATTTTGCTAAAGGTGAAAAGCTAAGGAAATATAGAAGAATTGGTATGAAAGCTCAACAAGAAAGAGATGAGTTAAAGAAAATAGTTAAGTCTTGGGGAGAGCCTTCTAAAAATCTACATAGGTTAATTAATTCTAGCATGAGCTCTAACTGTAAATTGGGTTTAGGTCATGAAATTAAATCAGATAGTGAGGTTTTGAGTTATGAGGAAGAGATGAAACATGGAATATTTGGTAGTTCAGAAAAAGACTATGTTGGTAAACCACTTTATAAAAGATTTTTCAAAACTGATAATTATAAAGGAGTTCCACCACCACTTAATGAAGACTACACACCTAAACCTGAACAAAAGTTTGACGAGTCTTTACTTGATTACAGCAAATGGAAAAACCCTGAAACACTTGTGTCTCAAGACTACTCCATTGAATTCTCCTGTCAATCCAATGACAGTGAAGGATCCTTTGGGAAAAGTCTTGGAACCAGTGTCTCAGGAGACAAATCCAGTAAGTATTCTACCTGTTAATCTAATGACAGTGAAGGATCCATTGGGAATGTCTCTGAATATTCTCTTGAGCTTAAATATGAACCTATAAAGATTACCAAACCAGTTTTAAACAGTAAGCCTTATGTGCCCAAACAAGCTGAGTCTGTCAAAAATGTTATGTTTAACCAGAAATAGTTAAACCTAGTTGTGTCCAAACTCCTAGGCAACAGATTAAACCTAAGACACTGATACGCTTACACAGCGTGTTCGGGGTCAAAGGAACTTCCTTTTCGTCGAGCAAGTTTTTCAACACCCTAGGCAGTGAACCTAATCGTTGTAGTGTAGTATTAGGGTAAGCCACGGGAATTGTTATCGTTCTATAGGGGAATAGGAATGCTAGTGAGAAGTTACTACGCTAAGGTTGGGGTTGAGGAAGATTATTTTTTATCTTTTTATGTTTTTTAGGAAATGGAAAGGTACGAACCTCGGGGTTTTGATTTGGGGGTTGGTATTTCTACCGATTACTTCTACTTATCTAATTATCTAAACTAAGGTGAGGGTAGTCTATGTCTATTTTTGTGTGCTCGTATGATGATTAAAAATGTATTTGCTTAGGCTTTATTACTCCCTAGTTATCTCCTATTGATGGTTGAATTGTCACGTCCTTATTCTTAATCGCGTTGTGTTTCTAAGGCCGTAGGGTATGCGTTTATCCCTAACTCTTTGAAGCTACCAAAGGTTAATGACTACAAAATCTCTAGGATTTATAAACTTTAACTCTAAGGTATTCTTTGGATGTATAGCCTACAATTACTCTAGGTGATTATAAACTAAGGTTCAACAAAGATTAATCAAGCATTATTAGCACAACGAATGACCTATCGCAATACTAGGTCAATCACAATTAAGATAAGAGACAACCAATCAATATTCAATAACTAAGTTTCATATTACCTAAGCAAACACACAAATAAATTAGCCGGACATGGGGAACATGCAAGCATACATACAATCAATTGAAGAAATAATTGAATTAATGAAGTAAAACACTTATCTTGATGTAAGATAGGGTATGGAACCCTAAAATACTGTACAAGACAGCCTTGGTTCGGTTTAGGTTTTTACTCCAAAAGACTACACACTGAAAACTGAAAAATTCGGATTCTATATATAAGGTTACAAATGCGACGGCGTCACCCTTTAATTTGTGACGCCGTCGGGTCGCCGTTATTAGGGTTTCGTCTTGGCCACGTTAGCATTGCGACGACGTCACCTTATGACTGTGACGCCGTCCCCTTCAGTCTCTGACGTCGTCTGGATCAAATCTAGGCCGTCTGAGCTGCGACGCCCTACTCTTTTAAAACCTGAAGCCGTCACTTGTAAATAAGCAATTTGGCTACTGAGTCGTCACAAAACTTGTCCGACGGCGTCTCTAGTAGTTCCTGACGCCGTCCCAAGTAGAACCTGACGCCGTCCCCTTTAGTTCCAGCAGCCTGAGTGTCTCGATTCTTGACTTTGGCCATTTTCTTCGTATATTCGTGCCTTTTCGTCCGAATAAGTGTCATTCCAGCAATTTGCCTTCAAGATACCTAAAAAGTGAAAAGGAACGATATTAAGTAATAACGGATACAAAAGTGATCAAATAAGGGCTTAAACGACCCCTCAAAAAGGTACATTTTAAAACCTTATCAAATATCCCTACACTTGATATTTGCTTGTCCTCAAGCAAATGTGCTTTTAGCCAATTAATTTATAAGTTAGAGGTCATGAAGCATTAGTTTAGAACGATTCACAACACATATAAGCCCCGCAAAAGTCATAACAAGCACGGAAATTACATACTAGCACCTCACATGGGGTGTTTGGATACTCACATCTCTCGGGTGTATATGAAATATAACAAGTTGGAAATGGAAGATAAACACTCATTAACCGGTCCTAGTACATAGATTATCATAGGCTTGAGACTAGATCAAACCTCCATCGCTTTGGCGTAAGCACCTAGGAAAGACTATCCAAGAGGTCTTTTAAAGGGTTGTAACGTTAGGCTTATGGTAGGGAAACAAAGGGTTTGGTGGGATAGGCTATTTAGTGGTGGCAAGTAAAAAATCTTTATGTTACAAGCATGCAAAGAATGGCGTTGCTAAGCCAAGACTCGACACTCTAAACTCTAGATAACTGAAACTAACAAACATAAATTTAAAGATAGATTTAGGATGGTAGCCCGTAGGTTTTTTGTTTTTTTCATCACTCTATTTTTTTCTTTTTTCTCTTTTTTCTATTTTTTTTTATTTTTATTTTTTTTTCACATACACTTTTACTCTACCATCCTCTACGATAACATCAAAATGATAGGGAGTTATAGGCACATCCCTACACTTGAGTTTTTATTACTCAAAAACTAATTTGACCAGAATTGAAAAGATCAACACACTTGGAGTACATTATTACGAAAATAAATGGAATTTGAATTTAACGTTCCCTTCCCGTCATCTCATAAAATTTAACTTTTCCCATGAGTCCCAATCGTCCCAAAACTGTGTACAAAGGATATGACTCGACTTAGCAACTTATGCAAGCAACAAGATAATTGAACTAAGGTTTAAGTGTTGTTGGATCGATATACTTTAATCAAACTATCTTAACTAGCTTGTTAAGGTTTAATAACCTCGGATAAATCCTAAGTTATTAACAAAGAAACACTGAGCAATCTTTATCAAGTACGCGGAATTTACTTAACAAAGCTAAGAAGAATAACCTTTTATTATAAACTCTAAATCTGCTTATTATGTAGATACTCTAATACAACTCTAAGATAATTGAACTTCTCTCTAAAACACTAATTAACTTGTAAATTCGTAAACTCTAAAACTCATAGACTCATTCATCTAATGCCAATCTAGGAGTCCTTTTATAGGCTCAAGGATATCCTAGTCGGTTTACAATTGATAGCCTTGTACGACAAGTAATCTAAACATAGAATACAGTACTTTCCATAAACGAATAACAGTTCTTTTGTTCTTGCAGTACTTTGACTTTTAGGTGCAGTACTTTGACTTTGTCTTTAGCAGTACTTTGACTCTTTGACTTTTCCCAGTACTTTGCAGCTTACAGTACTTTCATATCCCAACAATCCTCCCCTAACTTGAATTCTACTTGCTTGACTTCAAGTTCCTTTGTGAATGTATCTTTAACAGCTTCATCTTTAAGATCAGATTGTTTCTTAGTCTTTTCAGTATATCTCTGTAGTGTCTGTGCTTGTCAAAGTATCTCTTAGAATTGTTCTTTCTCAGCAGCATTCAGCAAGCTCCATCTTTTCAGCAACACAGCAACATATGACAATTTGTACATTAATTCAGTTTAAGTTGCATACTATTCTCATCACTTCCAGGTGTGTTAACTCCTGTGAGAGGTGAATCATTGAAAATTTAATGGATTTAGGTCTCTTTACCAAAGCCATTAAATTTGGAGTAGCCAAATGTTTTGGTGTGTAAGACCATGGTACATTGATAACCATATGATATTTAGCAAATCATCAGCTATCAACAGATTTGATTTGTCTTTACCAAAAGCTGTACCCTTCTGGACTAGTTAGTTCTTCTATCTAATGGTGAACTAATTACCAATAATGGTTTTTCCACTGCCTTTACCACAAGCCATTTTCTTGTGGGCTAGCCAACTCTTCACATTAACTGATATGGTGAGTTGATTACCATACAACTTATTAGCAAGTTGTCAACTAAAAACGGATTTGATATATCTTTACCAGAGCCGTTTGCTCATGGATTAGCCAATCCTTTTGTAACCATGGTGGATTGATTACCTATTTGATGTTGCCATCTCAAAATCCATTTATTTAACCTTTGTTTCAAAAATTTTGTTACTTAGCAAAAGGTTTCATTGAAAAATTACTTAACTGGTTTAAAAAGCTGCAAGCAGTACTTTGATGAAAGTACTGTTTGATCAGCAGTACTTTGAATAAAGTACTGATTTATCAAAAATAAATTATTCAATAAAATTCATACCAGTTTACTCATCTTCTTCAGTAATGGTAGTCCAGTTGATAAATAAATTGATAACCATGCAAGCAGTTTCATTATCCTCTTCTACTTCCAATCCATGCTCTAACATTCTTCTCATGAGCTCAACTGTGAGAGGATATCTTCTGTTTACAAACATGTGTATCATTTTACCATTCTCTAGCTCCAAAACATGAACTCCAGATTCTTCAAAGAATCTCCAAAGAAACAATTTCCTTTTTGATTTTTCCATATATCATAAGTGCTTTCCTCTTCTGATTCCCACATGGTTATAAGATCTCCAAGCAAAACCAGACCAATTCCTTCTGATGGAATATCTCCAAAATAAGCTTTTACCACATTATATAGATAAAATAAATCCACTCTATCTATAATATGTAACAAATCCCATAACCTATTGAAAACTTTGAAGCTTTCATCTTCCTTATGAAAAATCATATAATCTCCTTCTTTGGATTTGACAATATCAAAAGCACTAATCTGAGATCTGTTCATCTTCATGTCAGTATCTTCTTTTGAATAATCAAAATCTACCACTCTGAGATAATTTCTTAATGCATCTTTAGACTCAGATCTCAATTCAACTTTTTCTTTCTTTGAAAACTGTCTATCTGTAACTTCAGTTTTTCTTTTTCTTTTAAAGCTCTTCTTCCTTTCAGCTTCAGTCCAAAAAGCTTCTTCTCTAATATCCTTGATATCTGCAACACTCTTCTTATAAGCTTCGTCTCAAAGATCATAGAGTCTTTTTATGTCAACATAGTTCAACTTCTGCAATCCTTTATACCCTCGACCTTTTAAATATGAAATCATAGCATTCCTGTCCTTAGCTAAATTAGGTCTTCTAGGCATATATCTAACAGGAGTAGGTGATTGTAATGATTCTTCAGCTTCAGCATCTAATTGCTCTTGCAACTTTTTAGACGCTTCTCTACTTTGAGCTTCTTCAGCTTCTTGAACTGCTCTATCTTTAGCATTTAACTCTTCTTGAAGTTTTCTAGCAGCAGCTTCATTCCTAGCAACTTCAATTGCTTTAATCTCCGCCAAAGTAAGTTTCTTCTTCTTTTCTTCTACTAAAACACCTTTCCCTTTATCCTTAGGATCAATTGCAGGTTGAGAAGTTCTTTGTTGTTCATCTTCTTGCACTTCTCTAATAGTAACACCACCTCTAGGTTGTGATAATTCTAAAAAAATTGTAGCAATGAACTCATCATCACTTGCAGAATGAATTGGTTTGAGAATAGCTTCCTCCTCTTCTTGTATAACAGTTGTAGAAGGACCAGCTTCTTCTTCAAAATTCAAAACTATTGGAGTTATCACTTCTTGTGTAAAAGTACTTTGCTGTTGAAAAGCAGTACTTTGTTGTTCAGTACCTTGTTGTTCAGTACCTTGAACTTGTTCAGTACTTTGTTGTTCAGTACCTTGTTGTTCAGTACCTTGAACTTGTTCAGTACTTTGTTGTTCATCAGTACTTTCAACTTGTTTCTTCTTCTCAACATCTTCTTTCAAATTATCTTTTTCTAAATTCCTCCCCAAGTTGACAGAAGATTGTTGATGAAACTGGTATGCTTGTTTTTCCTAGACTGCTTTTGCGCATTTTTCTTAGATTTAACCCATATTCAAAATTGTTGAACTAATGGTCACACAAAAGTCTTTAGCCTTCAAACTTCAGCTTTTAATTTCTTTATCTGTTGGGCTTGGACCTCTGTAGTCTTTTTCAACTTGACCAACTCCCTTGTCAAAACATAATTATCCAATGTGATTTCATCAGGAGGTATGGTATGTGAATCTTCTCCTTGAATAGGTGAATGATCCTCTGGTTGAGAAACAGGAACAGACCCTTGTAGAGATGGAGAAGGTGAAACTGCAACATCTTCTTCAAGTTCAGTACTAGGAGAAGCAGTACCTTGTAGAGATGCAGTACTTTCATTTGATGTAGCCAGTGGAGAAGCAGTACTTGCAGATGCAGTACCTGCAGATGCAGTACCTTCAGTATCATCTGTAACATCTCTAACAGCCTGAACAACATCCATCATGGAAGTTGTTAAAGGAGTATCTTGACCCTTGAATAAAACACTCCTTTTTGCCATAAAAGTAAAAATCTTGGATTGTTGAACAATAACAGCAATAAAGTCAGTAGGTTTTGGCACATCAGCAAGTTGCTTGTTTAAGAAAACCTGTATAAACCTTGGGTACATCAGCCAAGTAGATCCATGCGAAATATGTGATAGCATGCCATCCAAAGATTAGCCTTGAGAAGTTAAAAACTCTATCTCAGAGCTAACCCAACCATAACAGATGCTATATTTGACCCAAACTGCTCCCAAGAGGTACTCTTAGCACTTATGCAATGGAGCAACACATGAACCAAAACTTCCAATGCGAACAAAATAATTGTTTTCTAAACGTTTGTTCATTCAAAGATCCTTCATAGCCAATATGTCGAAAAGTATCCCATATCAACTGCTTATCAAACCTTAAAGCCCCATCTGCATCATTGAACAATAAATCTTCTCGAATGGAGTCTTCAGTAATCTTAATGGTTTTTCCAAAGAATGATGATCTAATATAATAATCGTCATTCTCCATGTTATCTCTAGCATTAGCCCAAAATTCTTGAATCCAGGGCTCAATAATATCCGACTCCACTAAAAGAGCATAACTGATAGGCGAACCAGTAAGATAATCAATTATATCATGAAAGAGTATATTCAAGATCGTCTTATCCAAATTAGCAACCATGTTATGCTTAGAAACAGTAGGACGATTCGCCATTGTTGATTATGTAAGCAAAAAGAATTGATCGCGAAGAATATGAATATGATGAGAGAAAGATGGAAAGGATTCTAATGTATCAATATGAGAGGGAAAATCGGAAAGTAGGTATTTATAGGTGAGATTTGAAAATCACACCTAAAATAACATTGTTACCGTTAGCATTAAATTACCCTCAAGATAACCGTTGGAACAAGACTTTAATAAGACAAACAATACTTCCACGTATGCAAGACTTTCCAAGCAAGTTTCCACTTTAACGAAAAACAGTACTTTTCCAATTTCTTCAGATAACTAAGTATACATAAATATCCTCCCCTCAAGCATTACACAGGACTATACAAATACTAAATAGTCCTCCCCTTAAATGTAGCTCATTAGTTAATCATGCCTATGCTCACCACCAAGTGAGTGAATCTAGAAACATCAAAACCTTTGGTGAGTAAGTCAGCTACATTATCATCTATGTGAACCTTAATCACATTAATAAGCCGGTGCTCATAACAATCTCTGATAAAGTGATGCCTAATCTGAATGTGCTTGGTCTTGTTCTTAACAATCTCATATTAGTGAGAGTACTCTGCAATCTTGTTAACAATCTCATATTAGTGAGAGTACTCTGCAGTCTTGTTCTTCCTCTTTGCCTCTTCATAAGTTCTCCTTTGTTCATCAGTGTAAGAATGTGCTAAAACATCTTGAAGAAGCATCTGATTAAGTTCCTCTTGAATAGATTGATCCTCAGCAGATAAAGAAGATTCTGGAGCAACAGTACTTTGTTTTGGAACTTCAGTACTTTGTTTTGGGCTAACAGGATCTTCATCAGGAACAACATCAGGTCTAATATGAACTCCATGAACAACATATTGTAAATCATCTCCCCTGTGCACTGGTTGATTTTCTTCTCTAACAGGTACATAGTTCATAGATGGAGTTAAAACCTCAAGATCAAACATCCAATCAGGACCTTTACCTTTCTCATTGTCTTGATCTTCTAAAAACTCAACATGAAGACAATCTTGAACCTTCTTAGTAACCTTGTTGTATACTCTAAAGCCCTTACTGTTAGTGCAATAACCCAATAAGTATCCTTCTTCTGACTTGCCATCAAACTTCCCCAGATTATCAATAGTGTTTAAAATAGTAAGAGGGCATCCAAAAGGTTTCATAAAACGAATGTTGGGTTTATTGCCCATCAGCAATTCATAAGGTGTCTTCATCTGTGGTTTAGTGATGAGACTCTGTTAAGACATAACAAGCAGTACTTACAGCTTCCGAACTGAATAGGTAGATCAGAATCTGCTAACATTGTTCTTGCTGCTTCAATCAAAGTCCTATTCTTTCTTTCTGCAACACCATTCTGTTGTGGTGTTCTTGCAATACTAAACTCCCTTTTATGCCTTTGTTTGCACAAAATTCATCCATAAGTTTGTTCTTGAATTCAGTCCCATTGTCACATCTAATACCTCTAACCTTGAGTCTCAATTGGTTTTCAAGAGCAATAATCAGTTTCTGGATAGCATCAAAAGTATCATCTTTAAAACCCAAGAAAAATACCCAACTGAATCTACTACAATCATCTGTTACAACTAAGCAGTACTTTTTCTTGTTTAAACTTGCCACAGAAACAGGTCCAAACAAATCCATATGTAACAGCTCCAAAGGTTCTCTAATAATTCTCTCCTCAAGCTTCTTGCAGGAAGCTTTGTGTTGTTTACCCTTCTTGCATGCCAAGCATGAGTGATCATTCTTGTAAGTCTTTGAAGGTAAACCTCTAACCAGATTGCCTTTGACCAGTTTATTGATATTCTTGAAGTTAACATGGCCCAATCTTCTATGCCATTGATGTGCCTCTTCAGATGTTGCTTTAGCCACCAAACATGTGGCTCTTCCATAGGAATGTAGACTCTTCATGTCTAAACTATACACATCATTTGTCCTTGGTACTCTAAGAACTACTAATTCATCATCATTAGGCTTAAAGTCAGAGGAAAGGATAAGACATTCTGTGTCAGTGAATAACACAGATGCTTTTTATCACAGATTTGTGATACTGACAATAGATTGAACTTTAACTCCTTTACATATCTAACATTCTCAAAATCTATAAGCCCTGCTTTGATAGTCCCTTTCCCAGTAATCTTTCCTCCATTGGGATCATTCCCAAATGCAACTCTTCCTCCACTAATCTTCCTAAAATCGGACAGGATCTCTTTGTCTCCTGTCATACTTCCAGAGCAACCACTATCCACAATAAGATGATCTTTAAGCTCCTCTTCTGGGTTGCCCTGCACATAAAGAAAAGAGTTAGAAACTTTTAGGAACCCAAGCCATTACGACTTGTGTTCCCTTTGTGGAGTTACAAACTCAAATTCTTTGAGTATGTAATTACCACTATCTTTCAAATGATGATCCAAAATTATCTTTTGATCTTTAACATGTGGATTTTCAAAACTTTCTGGTTTTTCAACACAAATCTCTTTTTCTGTCATCACAAAACCATCTGATTCACTTTTGGTTGAAAGTACTGTCTGTCCCTCTGCAGTACTTTCCCTCTTAACCCATTCTGTTTTAACACTTGGTTCCTCCGATCTAAATCTCCTATGTGAATTGTAATACCTTCTAGGTTGATAGTGAGATCTCCTAGAATTTCTATACCAAGTATTGTGACCAGACCTTGTTTTGTCCGAGCAAGTACTTTGAGAAAGTATTGGGCCAGAGTTAACAAGTACTTTGGAAAGTACCGTGAGATACCGAAGTTTTGAAAAAGGTTTTTGCTGGTGTGGGTATCTATGATCCAGTGAGAAATTTCTGTGATTGTCCCTATTTGAATTATTCCAAACCGGTTTGTGCTCTCTAGGTTTCTGGTTGGCAGTCCTATTCTTTGGAAATTTTCTAAGGTATTCTGAGTGATGTTCACAGTCTTTAATTAGATGAGTAGGACTAAAACACACAAAACACAGTTTCTGACCCATACTGTCAAAGTGACATCTTCTATGTCTATGTCCAAAATTATTTTGCCTTCTTGGTGAGTGATTAAACCTGTTTTGACCAAAATTATCCCAAAAAGGTTTAGCAAGATCTGTTTTGAAAAGGTTTTGAAGAAGGTACTACTTGTGGAGCAGTACTTTGATTTAAAGGTACTGCTTGATTTTGAACATCATTTTCAATAGGTTCTTTGGGTTTTTCAGACCTAGATTGAGCAACTTGCTTTTTCCTAAACTCTAGACTGTCTACTCCAAAACGAAACATCAGCCTAAGGGGGGATGAATGCCGTGGGATGTGGAACAACATGATAATCATTAGCTTTCTTATATTCAGGAGGTGAGTCACTTATTGAACCATCATTACTAGATGTATCTACATAATTAATGAGTTCTTCATCACTAGTGGTTATATCCTCATACTCGCCTTCATCCTGATTACTAGATTGGTTTTCTTCTATCTTACTAAAATCCATTCCAAAACCTAATCCAGTTTTAAGGTAGGCTCTTTGTCTTTTTGAACATAAGAAACATGTGACGACCACTTCACCCCAAGCAGAAAACTTAGCTAACAAATCATCTCTTTCCTTAGTTAATTTCTCAATTTCAGCAATTTTACAGTTTAATTTCCATTCACTAAGCTTTAACTGGTAATCCTATTGTGCATATTTTTCAGCCCAAGCTACTTCATTAGTTTCATGTGCTAAGATTTTGGCTTCCATAGATTCTAAGGTTATTTGATAACCTGCTACCTCAGACCTAGCCTTAACACAATTATCTCTCTCAATCACATAACTACTAAGTAATTTATGATAAAAATCATAGAAATTTGAGCATACCTCAGAGATAGGAGATTGATTTGGTGAAGTAGCCACCAATGCAAGTTGAACAGAATCATCTTCACTTTCCTTGCTCCAGTCAAATCCTCCAAAGCCATCATCGATTCCAAAACAAAGCATGTTCAGGTTCTTCAAAGAAAACAGTGCTCCAATCAAATGCTTCTACTGAATCTTCAATTTCTTCTTCCACTGCTACCATGCAATAAGTTACTGGTTCATCATCAAACTCTTCACTCCAATCAACTTCTGATAACTTCTCTTGAGCAACCAAAGCCTTTGTTTCAGTAATTGGAATTTCCTTAAGCTCAAGTTTTGGCTTTTCAGATGTCCTGTTTGCTTGATACTTAGCAAACCGGCACTCCCTTGCAAAGTGACCAGTCTTTTGACAATTGAAACATTCAATTTTAGATTTGTCAAAAGTTATGCCATGTTTTGGTTTGAAATCAATGCTTTTGCCTGTCTTCTTCATGTACTTTTTGATCCTTGCAGTGATCATAGCAACTTGCCACCGGATATCAATTTCTTCAAGTGCATCTTCTTCAATCTGTGCTAGATCTTCTTCATAAGTGACAGTTAAACTAGCTTGTTGTGCAAAGAAGGAGCACATAACTTCATCTGAGGCCATAGTGGTAGTTGGTGGGGCCTGTTGAACATATGAGGGGGTGTATAGACAGCAGTACTTTGAGAAACAATACTTTGAGGAGAAGCAGTACTTTTGGAAGTACCGGCCTTCTTTTCAGATGATAGAAAAGCAATACTGTGAGACTTAGAACTTGTTTGACCACTCATCTCATGCTCATACACCTTAAGTTGATGATAGAGATCATCAAAGTCCATGACATCCAAACCTTGTTGTCCTCGGATCATTGTAGCAATCACATGCCATGAAGATGGCAAACTTCTTAGAAACTTCAAATTAGCATCTTCAACTGATACTTTGTATAGCTCCAACATGTTGAGTAGATTCTGAAACCTATCATATGCAGAATCAAGACTCTCTCTTTCACCAACTGTGAAAGTTTCAAACTGTTGCTTTAGCAAATTTCGTGCATCTTTTTAGAGACTTCATTCCTCCAAATCTGGTCTTGAGAGCAGCCCAGAGTCGCTTAGCATCTTTAGCATCATGAAATCTGGAATGGCAGATAAGAGAATGTTTAGTGCCTTCTCTTGATTCCTTAAGGTTGCTGCTGGTAATACTGGTTTAGGTGCCTTGGGTTGTCCAGGAATATCAATGGGGTCTGCTACAACTTCATTCCCATTCACAATTACATTCCATAGAGCATGATCTGTAATGGCAATGTACTGCCTCATCTTCATGCACCAGAGATCATATTCTCCCTTCTTGATTATTGGAATTCTGAGTGAGGTGATTGAGGGTGGTGGAACAGCTTTAGTCGACATCTTGAATATTGTTGAAGTAGGGTTTCTTCCTAGCCAGAGTTTCCACACAAGCTCTGATACCACTTGTTGGATCGATATACTTTAATCAAACTATCTTAACTAGCTTGTTAAGGTTTAATAACCTCGAATAAATCCTAAGTTATTAACAAAGAAACAATGAGCAATCTTTATCAAGTACGCGGAATTTACTTAACAAAGCTAAGAAGAATAACCTTTATTATAAACTCTAAATCGCTTATTATGCATACTCTAATACAACTCTAAGATAATTGAACTTCTCTCTAAAACACTAATTAACTTGTGAATTCGTAAACTCTAAAACTCATAGACTCATACATCTAATGCCAATCTAGGAGTCCTTTTATAGGCTCAAGGATATCCTATTCGGTTTAAAATTGATAGCCTTGTACGACAAGTAATCTAAACATAGAATACAATACTTTCCATAAACGAATAACAGTTCTTTTGTTCTTGCAGTACTTTGACTTTTAGGTGCAGTACTTTGACTTTGTCTTTAGCAGTACTTTGACTCTTTGACTTTTCCCAGTACTTTGCAGCTTACAGTACTTTCATATCCCAACAAGTGTGATAACAATAATGCACTAAAAGTGAGTGCATACAAGGTAGGCTAAGGCGATTTGGGTGTACATTTGAGGGTGGATTGTAAACAATGCTCTTCATTGATATTCCGGAAAATCGAAACATCACGAGAACCGCGAAAGGGATAGGCTCTGAGGGGTTAACTAGGGGTATCGTGTACTAAAGATGAGTACAACGCAAAGGTGTGGGGAAATTACTCAACCGATGTGGAAGAAGTAATTATATTACGGGTATCAAACAAGGGTTATCCTAATGCCTCTTATCATTTAGTTATTCCTAACTACACAAGTGTAGTCTTGCTAGCGATCTCGGGATGCATCACAAAACAAGTTCTAGAATCTATTATACTACCGGTTCACACTCTAAGCATTAAAGATGAATGCTTCAATTCCTACAAATCTAAGGGCGATCCTCACATTTTGGGTGGAATTTAAGTGGTAAAGGGTTTTTGTCCTAGTCATATAACTTCCTGTCCATGAGATGCTTTATTAAAACTAATGGCCCACTCCTATATGTCATGAAAAATTTTAAATTTGGTGCCAAAATTAACCTAACCGATATTTCTCATGGTTTATTACACAAATGCAATTGGACAAAGCAAATAATCAAGGATAAGCATAGTTTCAAAGTTCCTGTTTTATTTTCCCTCCCTACACTTAAACTGAACATTGTCCTCAATGTTCCCCGAAAGTATCAAAGTTATGATAACGCAAGGTAATAAAAGACGAAAGAAACTAATACTCCCCTGCTTAGCTCGGTAGGATCCGTGTAAAGTGGTGGTTACATCTTTCTTCAAGAAGAATGTTTGCGTGAAAAGCTCCTTCTCATCTTATGTATCTTCTTCTTGATAAAATAAACCTGCACACTTGAAGAAAACAAACGAAACCTTCACGTAAAATCGGTGGTAACAATATATATATGACTCTACTAAACTAGGATACAATGCTTGTGGAATGGATGTTTACAGATTTTCTGGAAAATTAAGACCTGGAAAATTCCAAAAATTTATAAGTAGCTCAGAAAATGAGAAAAAGTAATCAATTGTTTCTGCTCCTTCTTGACGCCGTCAGGTTGCGATCCTGACGCCGTCAGGTTATCCTGACAGAAACTGGTCTGCGATTTTCTGGAAAAATTTCTGAAATATTTTTATCTTTAGAATCTGGAAAAATTTCCTACAAAACATCCATTATGACTCGATATAAGCATTTGACTCGAACAAACACACACGTATATCTTTTAATTCATTGTAATTCTCATGTTCACGTTTCTTTTAAAAACGTGTGTAATCCTCCCTACACTTATCCCTTATGTAAAATACCTTTATATGTAATTAAGACGAGGTTAAAGACAAAATAAAGCATTTTTACAAATTTAAACATGAGAAGAAACAATCAATAAAACATACACGACACACAAACAAGCAAACAATTAAGCATGGGTTGCCTCCCACGAAGCGCTTTTATTTATTTATGAGTCTTGTAGCTAGACTCGAAGTCGTGCCCCTACGTGATCTCGTGCACGCTACGCGCCCATACCTAAGCCATTTCAATGTTCTCTCATTCTTTTTGTAATCATCTCCTAACTCTAGGCATTTTTTATAGTACCGCTCATTTTTTTCATAGGTATGCCTAAGTCCACGTTGTTTATCTCTCTCACTAAGTATCGGAATGGGAGCCTGATTCTCGATGTAGGCTTAGGGGAATGTGTGTATGGATAAAACCACAATATCGATATCAAAAATAACCACAAGTAATGATTTAAAATCCCTTTAGGAAAAAGGATAATGAATCAAAACCCGTGAGTGATAGTGATACGGATTAGGAAATCCGAGTCGTTTCCCAACGAGGTGTGAATGGGCAACGTCGTTATTGGTTCGTTATTAAAATGCTCGATGTTTTGGATATTTGATTATATTAAAACTACGGGGAATGGGAAAACAATTAAGGGAAATTACACTACGGGGAATCCTAAATACGCGAATTATACTAAAACGTATTAAAAGAAACGTAAATAAAATGCAACTACGTCTAATCTAAGTCCTAAAAATAATCTAAAATTACTTTCTAACTAAAAATGATATTAGAAAATTAACTAAGAATTAAAACTAATTTTTAGGATTTTTCTTTTATTTATTTGAATTAAAACTAATTTTAAACTAATTTAAAATAATAAAAATTATGAAAATAAAAGGGAAAATTCTGAAACTATTTTTCAAAAATTCAAAATAACTAAAGAGAATTTTAAAAACTAATTTTGTATTTTTCTGATGATTTTTCTATTTTCTACAAATTTAAAAACTATTTAAAACTAATAATTTGCTAAAAATTACAAAATAAGCTAGGAAAAATCTAGAAAAATTATTTTTTTGCTTTTTATATTTATCTTAATCTATGAAAATTGAAAAATTATTTTTTTGAAGCTTTTCTGATTAAATTGCAATAAAAGCTATTTAAAAAGTCCTAAAAACTGATTTAAAACAAGTAAAATAGCAACCAGTGATGAAAAATTATGAAAAATTCATGAAAATTCTAAAATAATATTCTAATTCTATGAAAAATATAAAAACTATGGCTTATGTGAAGGATTTAAAATCTGATGAGTAAACTGATTCTAAATAAGCTATTAAGAATAAGCTAATAAGCACAATAAGCTACCAAACTGTTACTGAGGCTAAATTATACTAAAGCTAACTAATATCAATTAATTCCAGCTACTCCTAACCTCTATTCAGCAATCTACCAAGATTTAAGCTTACTAACCCTTTCAACCAAACAAGCCTAACCTCCTCTCTTAAAGCTAAAGCACAGGCTTATCTAGAGAGCTTATGTGAAAACCAGATATGTGGTCCTCAAGACCACCAAGCAAACTACAACTGGACCAATTTACAGCTCCTAACTATCTCGTATGAACCTTATGCAAAGGCTGCAAGTAGGCCTGGTTCACACTCAGTTATGCTGAGTGTGAACAGGGCAATTCAGCTATAAGAACAAGCTGATTTAAAGCTTATAGAAGCTAGATAACATTCCACAAAAATGAGATTACTAAACCTGACCAACTGAACTTTGTTATCCCAAATTATCAATAATTTTGAACCAGAAATGAAGCTATTAAAGATCCACAAAGTTTTGCAAAAACTTGATTTTCCACTTTTTGACTTTTACCACAGATTTGCAATTTTGACCAAAATGAAATTTGAAATCAATATATGGACTGATTATGATGTTATAAGATGAAATGCAACTAATCTAGGCTAGTTTATCTAAATCTACACCTAATGACAGATAATGATCTATTAAAACCTAACTGATGCGGAATAAGAGGCAGTTTAAAGTGAATTTTGACTTAGAGCTTTCTAAAGTGAAAAATAATGACTAAGGTGGATATAACTAGACTAAATGAGAATGCAGATCAGGACTTAACCAAATTCCAGACCTCTATCTCAGATAAACAACTTTTGCCAAACAGTACCTAATGCAACTAAAATGAAATTAACAATATCTAAATCTCACTTCCAATTCATGTAACACTTAAAAAGAGATCTAATATATATATTTGAGCTAAATTAATGCAAACTCAAGAAACTGTCACAATCAAATATGAACTAAACTGAGTAAGCATATATAACAGATTTATAGAGAAGGAAACCAAAACTCACAAGAGGTCCAGCTTAATTGACGTCTATAAAGAACCAAACTACACTATTTCAAACCAAATCCAACCCAAATCCAGCTCTGCATCACCCCAGTTCCAAATTCATACCCATTTTGCTTCCTTAGTTGACCTATTTTGACTGATTTAGAGCTTTGAAAGTGAATTGATATTGAAACATAGATAAACTCACTATAAGCAATTAGAAGCTTAAATGAGCCTATTTAAACAGTAGCTTAAGCTTTTGATAAGCTTTTAAGAAGCTTGAGAGTATTTTTTTTATTTTTCAATTATTTATTTCTGATTTTTTTGTATTTTTGAGTTAAGGAAGAAATAAGCTGAAAACAGTTTTGGATTAATGAAATAAGCTTTAGACAATAGTAATAAACATATTAGAATCATAAACAACTAATGCAAAACTTGAGAAATTAAAACTGAATTATATTAATAAGAACTTGAAATACAAGAGTGAATTACATAAACTGAAAATTAAAACTTAAAAAACTGATTACAAAATTATATTAAGCTACTGAAAATAAGAAAGAAGAAAAGATAATCCAATTGTGAACGAATGGGGTCTTTAAATACTTGAGCTTGAGGTCTTGGAAGGCTCTAGAAGACGTATTTGTGCTTTCTCTGGATGGATATCAACCCTCTGATCAAATCCCATCAATCATCCTTTCATCACGACCCTTGGATTGTATTCTCCACGTAGCTTCGACCAATCGAGGCCGGGTAGGTGAGATGACACATGGATTGCCAAGCTGGCATCCGTGTGTCGTGTGGTGTCGAAAGAAAGTACGAAGTTTACCCTCAATTTTAGTTAATTTGCTTAATTGTTTGAAAGGGTAAATTAGGTTCTTCACTGGTTTGGGATTGGGGTGAATATTGGCGTGAGGTTTTTTTATATTAATTTGAGTTGTTTGACCGGTTTGGGTAGCTTGACCGGGTTAGGAATACCGGGTATGGGTAATTGGTTAACCGGGTATTGGTTTAATATCTTTTGGACCGGGTAAGGGATTGGGCCTTTGGGTTTGGTTTGTATATTTTGAGCTTGTGTGATTTGGATTAGTAATGTGATCCAAGGTATAGTTTAAGGATTAAAAGTGTACATGCTGAAATTTCAGGGACCAAACATGTAAAACTGAAAATGTAATCCAAGGGTTGTTTTTGCCAATCTCAAATAGTCCAACGGCTGAATTTGCAACTTTTGAAACTTTAGGGTAGATTCTGCCAAATAACTGAAAGTTCAGGGACTATTTCTGACAATTCTTCAACGTTGATCATATTTTTCAAACATCATCCTCTGAGCATAAAAGTCTTCACAAATGCATAATTCTGACCTTCCAGCTCAGCTTAAGCTCTCTTAATCTCTCGTGCTCGGATTTTCGTCTGATTTGGCTTCTTTTTTGTCGGTTTTGTCATATCCGTACCTGCACATGCATAAACTCAAGAAACCATTAAATATTAGCAATAAACGGCTCTTTCTTGGTTATTTTGGGTCAGTTTTGATAATGAAATTATATGTGTTTAAGCACATATCAAAATACCCCAGACGAGACCATTGTCGTGTCCTCACGCAATGCAATCAACTCACACTTCTAAAACCAAGGATTTCAATCTCTTTCTACTAAACCTATGAAGAAGTAGCAAAGATTCCTCAAAAGAGATTAAGAAAGCCTAAATTCTAAAAACGCCCCGTTTACCTTATATTTCACATATATAGATATTACGATTAAGCACATTTCGGTTATGAGTGACGGTTTGTTGAACTTTCATGTCGATCAATAACTCCCACATTTTTCAATCAACACGTTAGGATCACGGAGTAAGAAACACAACACAGCGTGAAGTGACCATACGGATAGAATACATCGTCCCTGATTTTTCACAAGTCCCCAAACTAAGCATAAAATCGAAATCATTGTTACACATGATTCTAGATGCTAACACTACCCATGGAAGTTACTTGTGTAATTACCTTTTGCTCCCATTTTCCTATTTGCCTTTAGATTTTTTTATTTTTGTGAGAAATGAATTTCTTCAAATTCCTCGTTTCGATAACTTTTATTCCGATAAAGATATAAAGCTAAGTCGTTAATTAGTTATCCATCTTCCCTCGAAAATCATTGCACACAAGAATGAGGTCCACATCAAGGTCCTAATTTCACACGATTTAGGGAGAATATCCTTTTTATGGCGACCGAGACAACTCATCTACGAGTCTAGAGATAGAAGCTTTATTTAGACATCTCCCGGATCCGAAGTTTGGCTTAACACTATTTCAAAGACATTTGCATTTTTGCAATTTAGGCCCTTGGTCTTTTAAAATACTAACTCAACGGGATTACCGCTTATCGAAGTCTTATTATGACTTTGGATTTTCCTCCTCCTTTATAGAAGTCTATGACAACTTTTATAGCTTTGGATTTTTTAATTTTAAAACATTTGGGCTTTATTTCATGTTAATTTTTGTGCCAAACTCCAAACCCTACGGCTTTTATAACAATAGAAACAATAGCAGCAAACTATCAGGAATCAGTTGTCTATTACACCGTAACACTGACAGTACCTTGATGTGTACCCAATTCTCATGGGCAAAGATTCTCTAAAGTATAATAAAGAACTAATTATCGCCAAAAACTCAACATCTCTAATTATTATTAACAAATATGGGGTGAAACAATTTTGTGGGAACAAAAAGCCATAAGTACCTTCGATGGGCTCTAAAGAGAACCAACTACTCCACGCTTAGCATCTAAACTCATAAGTAACTCTATCATTCCTCGATCTCCGCAAATTTAAAATCCCAAATAATGAGATCCGCGGATGCTTAGCCGATAATTAAATTATCTATGGTTAAGGGAACAAGCTAGGGCTCAACACGCCCGGTCAAGTCGTAATTCTATTCCTACTCACCAAATGAAAGTCAACAAGGTTTCAAAACATATATTAACTTAGCAAATGCTTTGTCTAAATGAAATTAAGTAATGCATATTTAAAATCTCTCACGGAAACTTGCAAATTCTTGGCCTTGTGAGCTAGAATTCGCATTTTATAGCTTCTTGTCTAAGAGACTAGCAAACTTTTCAATCAAAAAGACTTAACAAAAGCTTCAAAATTTTTAAATTTTCTCATATATAGCACAATTTTTTCATATTCTAAGGAAAAACGGGGTTGCGAGAGTACACGACAAAAAACAAGCAAGTGCGGTCAAATCAAATCGAAGATTACCTTACCCCAGACTAGAACGAAACATTGTCCTCAATGTTTAAAAGCAAGGGTATCAACGAAAATCTAAAAGCCGTTTATTAAGTATGTTCAAAGATAAACGTTAGTCGATAAGATTTCGGATATCGGATCTCCATAAGCAACGATCATGAAACTCGAGTAGAGAAAATGACAAACTTCGAGCACGAGAGTCTTCATATCGGGAAAATCCTACACAACATCACAAACAACCAAACACGAGAAATCGAAGAGGCTAACCCCTTCACGTCACTTATTAGAAAATAGAAAGAAGATAGAGATAAGCATGGGGTGGAGAAAATGGTCACCGAGTCGCTAGCTTGACTCGTCCCCGAATTCATTTGTCCTTGGGGAAGAAAATGGTAGAGATACCAGGGTCAAAAACGGTGTCCTCATTACCGAAAGAATGAGACTGGGTGGGTTGGGAGGGAAAGAAAATGTCGGGCTCAAGCACATAAGAAATAACTCCTCCCAAACTCACATAAGGCATATGAAAGAACGATCCATCATCCGGCGGTTTTGCGGGCGGACGAAGGGATGAAGGATCGATAAGAGAATACTCCAAAGAAGTCGGGAGCTCATGGTATAGAAAGGTGTTACTCAAAGGCTCATCAACGAAGGTATCCAAGAGAGGATCCTTATCTCTAATGACATTTTTAGCATAAAACTCATCAACG
Source organism: Chrysanthemum makinoi (assembly GCA_910596185.1). Taxonomy (NCBI): domain Eukaryota; kingdom Viridiplantae; phylum Streptophyta; class Magnoliopsida; order Asterales; family Asteraceae; genus Chrysanthemum; species Chrysanthemum makinoi. The sequence goes on from OU343225.1 coordinate 94,678,947, forward strand.
CGTATACCGGGGTTGAAAATCTTGTCTTCGGAGAGGAAGGAGATCAAAGTGTCATCTATGTGAGAATCCTCACGAGGAGAGGAATCACTCTCGGCTAAAAAATAATATTGGACCTCAGGATCAACAAGTTCATCTGTCGACAACTTCACTTCCTTATCTTTCTTCAGAAAAAACGGATCATCGTATTCTTCTTCACCCTTAAAGAAAATCGAGTCGGTAGGAGCAAGTTCATCAGTGAACTTCTCACTTTCTTTGTCAAAGAGTTGATTTTCAAAAATTTGAGTATATTCAGAATCGAATTCAAACAAGGGATTCGTGAATGTCATTTTGAAAGATTCTGGATCGAAAGATGTCTCAAAAGAAGGTTCCATGATTTCAGAAAAAGGAGTGGGATTGCCACTCAAAGGAAGGTTGATTTTCTTAGAAATCGGAGGTGGGACAAGTGGTGTGCTCTTAGAGCTAGCATTTTCCACCACTACCATTGTAGACTCCTTTTCTTGTTTCTTTTTCCGTTCAGCTTGTATTGTCGACATACTCTTGATCGTAAATCTTGAAAGATCAATTCGAGACGTTTTATGTTCAACTTTCTTCACATCATTCAGATCATCCGGAGGGGAGTAAGAAGACGGCTCATTATAAAAAAGGATGTCCCCCTCCGGGGCAAAAGTAACATTATTATCAATCTCAACGGGAACTGAATCATCATTAAGAAAGGTCTCGATCTCTTCCCAAATGGGGTCACTTTTCGTAGTGAGAGACGGGAAAGAGTCGGTCATAATCGGATTAGATGGTAAAATGGGATCGCCACTTTCTTGAGAAAAATCAATCACACCGATGCTATGAATCGAATGATCATCGGGTGGAGGTTTTGACGTTTTTTCGGCATAAAACACTATTTTTTCATTTCCTTTTCGATCGTCAACGCCTTGGTAATGATCCACAATGACTTCCGCGGTTCTCAAGAATGGTCTTCCTAAAGTGAGAGGGACTCGGGCATCGACCTCTATATCAACTACGGCAAAATCCACGGGAAAATGGAATTTATCCACTCGTACCATAACATCGTTGACTACACCAACCGTGTGAGCAATTGTTCGATTAGCTAATTCGATAGTCATACGAATCGGTATAAGAGTCTTCAATCCAAGCTCATGATATATCGCAAGAGGCATGAGACTTATGCTTGCACCTGAATCGGTTAGGGCATTACATTCCTTAATATCATTTAAGGAGCAAGGAAGGAGAAATTTCCCGGGATCACCAAGCTTCTCGGGAGCTTGGTTCGAGGAAGAATTAAACGGTGTAGGCTCAAGTGAAATCTTTGAAATTTGTTCCAATTTCTCTTCATAAATCCTTTCAGACTTTGATCATATCACGTAAGTTTGAACTTAGTTCCAGAAACAACTTTCATTTTGTCGAATCGTGATTGAACAGATTTGCACGGTGTAAGGTTAGAACTCGGCATTTTGACAGAGATAGAAGGAACTTGGGCAACCAGAGGTTGGACGTATGGACTGATTATGATGTTATAAGATGAAATGCAACTAATCTAGGCTAGCCCTCACCGGAGAGGAAGTTATCTAGGCCCAATCTAATGGTAACATTTCATTTCTTTGGTTTGGAATGGTGTTACGAGATAATGAGGGTCTATTTGGCAAAACCTAACATATAAGAGGCAAGCTTTTAAAGTGAATTTTGACTTAGAACTCATTGCTTTCTAGTTAAGTGAAACTCATTTCTCAATGACTTTTCAAGGTGGATGGTAGCATATTGTTCACTAATTGACTAATTCATTTGAGAATGCAGTCGTGGACTTAACCTTGATTGTAATTCCACCTCTATCTCGATAAAACTTTTGCCAAACTTGATTTTGATTAAAACCTAATGCAACTAAAATGAAATTAACAATATCTAAATCTCACTTCCAATTCATGTAACACTTAAAAAGAGATCTAATATATATCTATGAGCTAAATTAATGCAAACTCAAGCAACTGTCACAATCAAATATGAACTAAACTGAGTAAGCATATATAACAGATTTATAGAGAAGGAAACCAAAACTCACAAGAGGTCCAACTTAATTGACGTTTATAAAGAACCAAACTACACTATTTCAAACCAAATCCAACCCAAATCCAGCTCTTGCATCACCCCAGTGCCCAAATTCATACCCATTTTGCTTCCTTAGTTGACCTATTTTGACTGATTTAGAGCTTTGAAAGTGAATTGATATTGAAATGTGGTTAGATAAACTCACTATAAGCAATTAGAAGCTTAAATGAGCCTATTTAAACAAACAGCTTAAGCTTTTGATAAGCTTTAAAGAAGCTTGAGAGTATTTTTTTATTTTTCAATTATTTATTTCTGATTTTTTTTGTATTTTTGAGTTAAGGAAGAAATAAGTTTGAAAACGTTTGGATTAATGAAATAAGCTTTAGACAATAGTAATAAACAGATTAGAATCATAAACAACTAATGCAAAACTTGAGAAATTAAAACTGAATTATATTAATAAGAACTTGAAATACAAGATGAATTACATAAACCGAAAATTAAAACTTAAAAACTGATTACAAAATTATATTAAGCTAATGAAAATAAGAAAAAGAAAAGATAATCCAAAGTGAACGAATGGGGTCTTTAAATACTTGAGCTTGAGGTCTTGGAAGGCTCTAGAAGACGTATTGTGCTTTCTCGATGGATATCAACCCTCTGATCAAATCCCATCAATCATCCTTTCATCACGACCCTTGGATTGTATTCTCCACGTAGCTTCGACCAGTCAGAGGCCAAAGGGTGAGATGACACACGGATTTCCAAGCTGGCATCCGTGTGTCAGTGTGGTGTCAGAAGAAAGTACGAGTTTACCCTCAATTTTAGTTAATTTGCTTAATTGTTTGAAAGGTTAAATTAGGGTTCTTCACTGGGTTTGGGATGGGGGTGAATATTGGGCGCGAGGTTTTTTTTATATTAATTTGAGTTGTTTGACCGGTTTGGGTAGCAAAATTGACCTACGGGTTAGGAATACCGGGTATGGGTAATTGGTTAACCGGTATTGTTTAATATCTTTTGGACCGTAAGGGATTGGGCCTTTGGGTTTGGTTTGTATATTTTGAGCTTGTGTGATTTGGATTAGTAATGTGATCCAAGGTATAGTTTAAGGATTAAAAGTGTACATGCCGAAATTTCAGGACCAAACATGTAAAACTGAAAATGTAATCCAAGGGTTGTTTTTGCCAATCTCAAATAGTCCAAGGGCTGAATTTGCAACTTTTGAAACTTTAGGGTAGAAAATAACTAAAAGTTCAGGGACTATTTCTGAAAATTCTTCAAAGTTGATCATATTTTTCAAACATCATCCTCTGAGCATAAAAGTCTTCACAAATGCATAATTCTGACCTTCCAGCTCAGCTTAAGCTCTCTTAATCTCTCGTGCTCGGATTTTCGTCTGATTTGGCTTCTTTTTTGTCGGTTTTGTCATATCCGTACCTGCACATGCATAAACTCAAGAAACCATTAAATATTAGCAATAAACGGCTCTTTCTTGGTTATTTTGGGTCAGTTTTGATAATGAAATTATATGTGTTTAAGCACATATCAGAGCCATCCGATTGCATGCCTCTATATCTTTGTGCTTAAACCTAGGATGTGTACGGGGCATTAGATAGACAAAATCTTCAACTCCATCGGAGAATGTGATTAGACCATCGATCATCCGTTCATTTAACCTAGTCATTCTCTTAAAGTTTGTTCCAAAGATAACTTGGGTAAGACTTCCATCAATGAATTCTCCTATATCCTCTAGGACCATGAATTCAACCACATAGGCAAAACTTCCAACAAACACATCCAAGTAAGTGACTGCGTCAATAACATTATCCCCTTTATATGCTAATTCATCTACCTTTATTTTATTATATAGGCTTCTGGAGATTAAGTTTAAAGGTAAGAATGAGTGCAAGTTAGCATCAAAACTTTCAAATCCTATCTTACAAGAGAATTGCATGTTAAAGGGGCCATTAGCCTCAATTCTACACCTAGGGTCAAAACATTGGGAGGGGTCTTCTTTCATTTCAAAAATAACTTCATCAATGACCTCCCCGTTGTCAAGTGCTTCACCATAATCAAATTCCTCATTGGAATCTGAGTCATAGAAAGGACTTTGTTGTTGCCAATTTATTTCATTATGCCCTAGGTGATTTCTAAAGTGGTGAACGGGTGAAGGGTTTTGTAGGATTGCGTTCTCAATTTCGGGATTGGGAGGAGGATTGGGGGCGGGTAGTGTGAAGAATCTTCGGCGGAAGACACGTATCATGGTGAGTGATAGGTTTTTACTAACAAAGGTCACGAAGAAGGGGGATAGACTACGAAGAAGCTAAAAATGGGAAAAAAGCTTACTTGATAGGAATCAAGCAAGGAAACCTAAACGAGGTGGACTCCTAACTAGCTATTCTATTCCCCGCGCCAAAAACTTGATACACTTACACACGCTTCGGGTCAAAGGAACTTCCTTTTCGTCGAAAAGTTTTGAACACCCTAGGCAGTGAACCTAATCGTTGTAGTGTAGTATTAGGGTAAGCAACGGGAATTGATATCGTTCTCTAGGGGAATAGGAATGCTAGTGAGAAGTTACTACGCTAAGGTTGGGGTTGAGGAAGATTATTTTTTATCTTTTTATGTTTTTTAGGAAATGGAAAGGTACGAATCTCGGGGTTTCGATTTGGGGGTTGATATTTCTTCCGATTACTTCTACTTATCTAATTATCTAAACTAAGGTGAGGGTAGTCTATGTCTATTATTGTGTGCTCGTATGATGATTAAAAATGTATTTGCTTAGGCTTTATTACTCCCTAGTTATCTCCTATAGATGGTTGAATTGTCACGTCCTTATTCTTAATCGCGTTGTGTTTCTAAGGCCGTAGGGTATGCGTTTATCCCTAACTCTTTGAAGCTACCAAAGGTTAATGACTACAAAATCTCTAGGATTTATAAACTTTAACTCTAAGGTATTCTTTGGATGTATAGCCTACAATTACTCTAGGTGATTATAAACTAAGGTTCAACAAAGATTAATCAAGCATTATTAGCACAACGAATGACCTATCGCAATACTAGGTCAATCAAAATTAAGATAAGAGACAACTAATCAATATTCAATAACTAAGTTTCATATTACCTAAGCAAACACACAAATAAATTAGCCGGACATGGGGAACATGCAAGCATACACACAATCAATTGAAGACATAATTGAATTAATGAAGTAAAACACTTATCTTGATGTAAGATAGGGTATGGAACCCTAAAATACTATACAAGACAGCCTTGGTTCGGTTTAGCTTTTTACTCCAAAAGACTACACACTGAAAACTCAAAAATTCGGATTCTATATATAAGGTTACAAATGCGACGGCGTCACCCTTTAATTTGTGACGTCGTCGGGTCGCCGTTATTAGGGTTTATGTTTGGCCACGTTAGCATTGCGACGACGTCACCTTATGACTGTGCTCCCCTTCAGTCTCGGACGCCGCTGGATTATAGACAAATCTAGGCCCATCGAGCTGCGACGCCTCTACTCTTTAAAACCTGAAGCCGTCACTTGTAAATAAGCAATTTGGCTACTAAGTCGTCACAAAACTTGTCTGACGGCGTCTCTAGTAGTTCCTGACACCATCCCAAGTAGAACCTGACGCTGTCCCCTTTAGTTCCAGCTAAGTGTCATCTTGACTTTGGCCATTTCCTTCGTATATTCGCGCCTTTTCGTCTGAATAAGTGTCATTCCAGCAATTTGCCTTCAAGATACCTAAAAAGTGAAAAGGAACAATATTAAGTAATAGCGGATACAAAAGTGATCTAATAAGGGCTTAAACGACCTCTCAAAAAGGTACATTTTAAAACCTTATCAGACACCTAAAATAGACAAAGAATTGGAATGGGTTAATGCAAAGAGATTTTGGGGATGGATACTCTTTCAAAAAGAAGAGTTATTTTGTGTGTGGTAGCTTAAGTCATTTAATAAGAGACTGTGACTATCATGATAAAAGAATGGCTAAGGAGACTGAGTTGAGAAAGAAAAAGGCTGTAAACACTGGAAATGGGTTAGTTAGACCAGTGTGGAATAATACAAATAGAATTAACCATGCTAATCAGTTTGTCTCAAGACAAGTACCTTTTAATGCTGGTAGTTCGTTTGTTAATTCTATTAGGCCAAAAGTGGGTATTGGTGTACCAATTAATTCTGGTAGGCAAAACATTAATACTGGTAACATGTCTAAGGTTAATACTGGTCGTGTTAAATCTGGTCAAGCTAAAGTTAATTATGGATATATGAATGTTAAATCAAAACCTACCAGTCCTTCACCCAGTCCCAAGTTTAGAAAACCACAGGTGAATCAATTCAACCAAAGACTTCATTATGGTTCACATTCACATGTGAGAAGACCCATAGTTCCTAATACAGCTCAAATATTTCAATCTTATGCTGCAAGGGGTAATTGGGGGACTGCTGTTAAGCCCTCAGCAGGTTATACTTGGAGACAGACCAAACCACACTCCAAGAGTAATAGTGGACAATCTTCAACTTATGCTTTGAATTCTCAAGGTCCACAAGGCAGACTTAAGCCTCTATAGGCCTAGGTCCCCAAGAGAAACTAATTTCTCTTTTTGATATGCAGGAATATCCACACCAGAAGTTAGGAAGCAGAGGAATGGTTGATAGTAGATAAGCACAATTAATATTCAACGACAAGCACAACCAAGTGGGATTTATTAAGAAAATTAACGAGAGCACAGGCTTCGAGCAGATTGTGGATTTCTTAAAAGCCTCTCACATTCGATATGCCCTTACTCATAATCCAACCATTTATGCTTCATTAGTCAAGCAGTTTTGGCAGTCGGTTACTGTCATCACTCTTGATGATGGGACTAGTGCATTAAAGGCAACCATTGATACCTTAGACTATACTATCACTGAGGAATCAGTCAGAAGCACACTTCAATTGGCTGATGCCTCAGGGATCATTATGTTGCCCAATGAGGAAATTTTTCAGGGTCTGGGTAATATTGGATATCTTTCTGATGGAACTTTTACTTTTTGGAAAATTCACTTTTCACCTCAATGGCATTTCTTAGTGCATCATCTTTTGCATTCTTTGAGCTCTAAAAGTGGTGGATGGGATCAATTTGGAAGCACTATTGCTTCTGCATTGGTTTGTCTATCCACCGGTAGACTCCTCAACTTTTCCAAAATGATTTTTGATGTTTTTGATGTACCCAAGGTTTATACAAATAATCTTAAATGTTGAAACATCAAGCAAGTTAATTATGGATATATGAATGTTAATCAACAATACACCCATCCCAAGTTTAGCCACAGTATTCCCAAAGACTTTTATGGTTCAATTCAAAAGACCCATTTTAATACAGCAAATATGAATCTTATGTCAGGGGCTTTGAAGGGACGCCAAACCACACTCAAGAGTAGGCAATCTTCAACTTTGCTTCTCAAGTTGCTACTAACCCTATAGGTAGGTCCCCAAGAGAAACTATTTCTTTGCTGCGGAATTCCACACCGTTGAAGCAGAGGAATGGTTGACTACATCTAAGACAAGCACACCAAGATTTATTAAGAAAATTAACGAGCACATTGTGGATTTCTTAAAAGCTCTCACATTCGATGAACCAGAGCCGCACAGAGGGACTAGTGCATTAAAGGCACCATTGACTCCACCACCACCTTCAATTGGCCTCCAGTGTGCCCATGAGGAAATTTTTCGTGGTCCGGGTATATTGATATCCATGGAACTTTTACTTTTGGAAAATTCACTTTTCACCTCAATGGCATTTCTTAGTGCATTCTTTGCATTCTTTTGAGCTCTAAAAGTGGTGGATGGGATCAATTTGAAGCAATTGCCTTGGTTTGTCTATCAACACCCACTCTTACAACAGATCCAACATTGCTATTCCTTATCAAAAAGATTTTGCAAATATGAGGAAGGGGCTCATAGGCAACTCTCTCTAGTTCCAAAATTGCTACATAGAATAGAGAACCTTCACCTCCGTTAGAAAATCCATCGGTTTCTTCAGACACAACCTCCAACACCCACTCTTACAACAGATCCAGGCTTCTTATCAATGGAGGAACTTCTCTCTCTAGTTCCAAAATTGCTACATAGAATAGAGAAGTTAGAAAAGGATCTTCAGAATTCAAAAGAGACTCAAGCAGAAGGTGTGATTAAATTGGTTAAAAGGGTTAAACGACTGGAGGGGAAATTCAAATAAAAGGGAATAGAAATCACTGACTCAGAAGGTGATGAAAATTCTCCCAAACAGGGGAGGAATTTACAAGAGGGTGAATCAGTCTTCAAAACACCAGCAAAGAAGAAATCCTCCGAGGAAACAATTAGTCCTCAAGGATTGGAAACAGTTGACATTTTAGTGAAAGATCTTAGTCAGAAAAAGCCTGCTAAGAAGAAGATTGATGCTGCAAGTTCTGGTGAAGAGGGAGTTAATAATGGCTTTGAAGAGGAAGTTAATACTGGCTTTGAAGAAGAAGTTAATACTGGTGGAGATGAAGTAAAGTCTGGTAGTGAAAAGGTTAGTTCTGCCAGTGTTCCTGTTAAGTCTGGTGAGGAGTTCACTCAAAGAAAAGGAAAAAGGATAATGGAAGAGTCTTCTGGGCCCAAAAGGACCAAAAGAAAATTAGAGAAGATGAAGCTAGTATGGCAGAGATTTACAGAATCAAAGCAGAAGAGGCAGCTGTAGCAGCTAAGCTTGCAAGAAAGCAAATGGATGATGAGCTTATTGCAAGGAGCTTGCAAAGAACCACCGTAACTAACTGAGGAGCAAAGGAAAAGACAAACTGAAGTTCTGGAGTCTGCAAAATACTACACTAATGAAGACTGGGATGCCATCAGAGCCAGACTTGAAGTGAATAGGGACATCCTACCAGATATTGGAGAAGAAGACTTTGCTAGAAAAATGGTAGAGATGGTCAATGAGAAGAAAAGGCTACTCAAGGAACAAAGGCAAAGGGAAAGGATGCACAGACCTCTGACTAAGGGTGAACAAAGAGAATATATGATCAATTATATCAAGAGTCAAGGTCATCCCAGCTGGAAAATAAGTCAGTTAAGGAAATTGAAGTCTGATGAGCTAAAATCAGAATTTGAAAAGGTAATGGAGCAGTTTAAAAGCTTTACTCCTATGGACTCTGAATTAGAAGATTCAAAGCTCAATCTTAAATTAGAAGAGGCAAAGAAGCAGAAAGTTGCAGAGGTAGCTAAAGCTGAAAAAGTTGCTGATAAGCCTAGAATTGTAAAGAAGGAGGAGGAAGCTGAAGTTCCAAAGCCTATTATCAAGTGGACCAGAAAGAAATCCAAAGGTAAGAAGCCTACAAAGAAGGATAAGACTGAGATAAAGAAGGAAGTAGATGCTTATATGGAGGACAAGGTTGAAGAACCTCCATCTGAAGAATTCACTATGGGCACTATTCCTGAAGGTCCAACAGTTGCAAAGATAGCAAAGATCCAGATCATCAAAACTGGAAGCAAGGGAGCTTACCAGGTAGTAAGGGAAGATTATACTGACACTGTGTATGTAAATTTTCCTGCTTTGGTAAGTGACTTATCCAGGAATGATCTGAAGACATTACATCAATTGATGGTGGAGAAGCATGGTGATCAAAGACCTGAGGAGGAGTATGAAAGAGTTCTCTGGGGAGATTTGAAGACAATGTTTGAGCCACCAGATGCTGATAATGAGATATGGAAGCTGGCAAGTTAAGTGAAAGTAATTAGATGGAGATACTTCCATACATGTAAGGTTCGTTGTTTGGAATTAGACAATTTGATTGTTTATATGCTAACAGAAGTGGACTATCCACTTTCAAATAAGACTTGCAGGGAAATGCTTGAAAAGAAGTTGCTTGGTGAGGTAAAAGATAATGCATGTTATCAACTTTTGAAACTGATTGAATCAAAAGCTCAACAACAATAAATTTTTAAAATGTTTGGAAGAATTTTCTTAGCTGTTGAGTGTTATTTTAATAAGCTGATTTAGGTATAAATGGATTTTGAGATGGTTTCACTTGGTGAAAGTGCTTTGCACTAACACAACATATGGTTATCAGTCCACCATGTCTAACCCACATAAGGACTGACTAATCCATGAGCAAACGGCTCTGGTAAAGATAACTCAAATCCGTTTATGGCTGACAATTTGCCAAAAATTGTATGGTCCTCAACTCACCTTATCTGTGTAGATGAAGAGTTGGCTAGCCCACAAGTTCACGGCTTGTGGTAAAGGCAGTGGAAAACCATGACTAGTCCAAAAGGGTACAACTTTTGGAAAAGACTAATCAAATATGTTGATAGCTGCTGGTTTGCTAAAAATCAGATGGTTATCAATGTACCATGGTCTTACACACCAAAACATTGGCTACTCTAATAGTAATGGCTAATTGGTAAAGAGACATCAAATCCATTAAGTTTTCTATGATTCACCTTTCACGGGAGTTAACACACCTGGATGTGATGAGAATAGCATGAAACTCTTACGAATTGATGTACATACAGTCACAGTTGCAGAAAAGACCATGGAGTACTGGTAGTTTGCTGATATGATACTGCACATATCACAAAATGAAGAATATTCAGTGATGCAGCACGAAGATAATTCCAAGATCCTCAAAAAGTACAAAGAACTTGAAGATCACAAGTGAAGATCAAGTTAGGGGATGATTGTAGTTAATTATATTTTGTAAAACAGATTTAAGTTTGTTTAGTACTAATTCTGGTAGTGAAATAGTTAAGTCTGGTAAGCCAGAATTAAGTCTATTAGTGGTTAAGTCTGCCAGTACTAATGTAGTTAAGTCTGGCAGAACAAATAGTTGATAGTTAAGTCTGTTTATGATGAAAACAGAATAATTTGTTAGAGTTATATTAGTAATAGATATGTACGCGTAGAGATATCTTAAGTATTTTTTTTTTCTTTTTTTAAGGCATAAAAGTAAATTTGAGGGCATGCTTGGTTAAGGGTTTAAGGCTATAAGAAAAGGATAACAAAATGAATAAAGGAGGTTGGTTGACTATAATGCATTTATCCATTACCCAATAGTGGTTATGAGCCATTATCCAATAATTGGGAGGAATGGTTTCCTTACCAGTTTCTTTTTCTTAGCACTCCTTTCACCTTTTCCCTTTCCTATTCATTATTTTGAATCAAACGCACCCTGAATGTTTGATGTAACTCTTTGTGAATGCAAATACTATAGATAAAGGTATATATATTTTTAATATATTTAACGATGTCATGAGTTAGTATATCGCGTTGAAATTGATGAATTAATACATCCATACAAAGGATGTGAGATTGTTGTATGTGACCATCATGACATTATCACTATTTTACTTAATTCTCAAAATAGCCACATTTCAAATACTTACATTACAATTGCTTAGGTGAAGATCCTTTTTAGTTAAACTAGCAGGGTACCCGCGCGTTGCGGCGGCGGGTACCCTGAAATAATTTTTTTCGGTGAATCATGTATTTTAGTATATTATTTTCTTTTTGACAATAAATTTATGGATACCAAGAATTTCATTTGGCCCGTGCCCGTTTGGCCCGTTCATGTTCGGGATCAAGCCCATTTTACCCGTTGCCCGTTCAGGCTTTAATTTTTGTATAATGTGCTTTATTATTTGTATTAGTGACATTTAATGCAGGGTACCCACGCGTTACGCCGACAAGTACCCTGAAATAAAATTTTCAAGTGAATAATGTATTTTAGTTTATTATGTTCTTTTTGACAATAAATTTACGGATTTCAAGAATTTCGTTTAGCCCGTGCCCGTTCGGGCTCGAGCGAGCCCGTTTGGCCTGCGCCCGTTCGGGCTCAAGCCCATTTGGCTTGTTGGCCGTTCGGGCTTGAATATTATTTGTATTAGTGACATTTAATGTAGGAATGGTGTTTAATTTGGTTGTACAATATGATTGATAATTTGTATTTATTATATTAGGGGTGTTTTAATAACTGTATTTATTATCAGTTAATTAATTGACTATATTAAATAGCATTAATATGGTGTTTTATTTTTTTAATATGTGCATTAAAGTGGTATACGCTATGCTTCTTGTCTTGTACGTCTGAAAATTATGTGCATTAAAGTGTTGTACATTATGCTTCTTTTCTTAATTAAATGAATTACTAATTATAGTAACATGTGTAGACTTATATTTTTAAGACTTCCTTTTATAGGAAGTCCTAAATACATTATAATGTAGTGTATATATATATATATATATACTACTTTATAATGCATTTAGGTCTTTTAAAATTATAAGGCTTAAAAATTAAGCCTTCTAATTTTAGAAGGCTTAAAATTAAGATAAGGAGCTCCAATCATGAGATGACATGTGTCACTTCTTAACAAACTCCAAGCCTAACTTCTAACAAACTCCAAGCCTAACTCCTAACCACCAAAAATTAAGATAAGGAGCTCCAATTATAAAATGACATGTGTCACTTATCAACTAAAAATTCATCTTTATTTTCAAATTAAAATATCTTTTTATCTACTTATTTATATTATAATCTAATTTCACCATATCTATACTACTTTATAATGCATTTAGGCCTTCTAAAATTAGAAGGCTTAAAAATTCAGACTTTTTTACTTGCTTATTATGGAAAGAGTTTTCTTAACCAAAAGTTAAGATAAGGAGATCCAATCATGAGATGACATGTGTCACTTCTTAACAAACTCCAAGCCTAACTTCTAACAAACTCCAAACCTAACTCCTAACCACTAAAAATTAAGATAGAGAGCTCCAATTATAAAATGACATGTGTCATTTTTCAACTAAAAATTCATCTTTATTTTTAAATTAAAATATCTTTTTATCTACTTATTTTTTTTATAATCTAATTTCACCATATTTTCTAAAATTTTATGATCTTTAATTCAACATCCATTTTAATATATTTTTATGAGTTTTTAGTTTTTATATTTTTAGTGGGTTATTTTATTTTAATTCAAATTTTTACAACTTTAACCTTTATTTCATTTATTTCAATCAATATAATCTTGATTCGTCAAAATCATATACTTTAGGGGTAGTGTTTGACGCGTAAGAGATTTATTTCAAATGATGTCGGGAAAGCTACGGAAAGTTACTAACCCAAACAAACACTTACAACTAACACATATACATTCGAATGTTGTGAAACGAATTCACTAAACGGGTAAGCAAACACATATAACTATACTTATCGCCGCCGCTGTGCGCGGGTACCCGGCTAGTTTTCTAAAATTTTATGTTCTTTAATTCAACATCCATTTTAATATATTTTTATGAGTTTTTAGTTTTTATATTTTTAATAGGTTTATTTTATTTTAATTCAAAATTTTACAACTTTAACCTTTATTTCATTTATTCCAATCATATTATAGTCATCAAACCCATGCCGCCATTGCCGGTACCCTTCTAGTATATATATATATATATATATATATATATATATATATATATATATATATATATATATATATATATGTATATATATATAGAGTCTAGATCAAATAAGATCAAGCTTAAAGTTGTTAAAATGAGATCCAACTAAAATTTGACAAATGACACTCTCCTTACAACAAAATTTAATTTTTTATTAACTACAACTAAAATTGTTAAAGTTTCGATAGATTTATTTTTAAAATTTATTTAAACCTAGGTGATACACTTTGATTAGAAGTGTAATGTGTATCAGGTTTTGGAATATTTATTAGTGTAATATGTATCAAGTGTATCACTAATCAAAACTCATGTATCATTTGGTTAATAGTTGATAAAATATTATTTTTATGTGTATTATTGCTAAAATTGTTATTTATAAATGTTTTAAAAGTTTTTTAGACTTGATCTTATTTTTACAACTTTAAGATTGATCTCACGTTAACTCTCCCCTATATATGTATATATATATATATATATATATATATATATATATATATATATATATATATATATATATATATATATATATATATATATAGATTTGCGTTCATGTAGTGACCACTCTTAAAAAAATAACATGTGTCATTAATCAATAAATGAAAAAGAAAATAGTAATTAAATCTCAAATTGAATAAAAAGAGTATTTAAGTCATTCACCAATTTCTTAATCACATATTATATCTAAATTACTCCTATGAATTCACAGATTCATCATCATCTTGCTTTACTCTCTCTCTCTCTCTCATCAAGAAAGTCAAAACCATCCTAAAATTTTCAATGTCTGATAAACAAATCACAATCTTTTAATACATAAATCACGAGATCTCTTTTATACCGACGACTGCATCATCTTTTTAAATCTTTGATGTGAAATCCTAGCAGTCGTCAAATCGCCCGAAGCTCCATCTCGTTTGATAACGCTAACCGCCGTACCACCTTGTCGGAATCTGGGTTTGATGTCGTGGGTTTTGAAATCGTTTTAGATCGGTGACAGAATACTGGGGATGTGTTCTTAAGTTTCTGGCAAGGTAATTCGAGATCTCGTTTTACCGGTTCTCTTGCATCCCGGATCTCAATCTATAGCAAGACCACCAAATAAAAGTTCATCTTTATTTTTGGTGTGTTGGTTGTTCGATTATTTGTGTAAATTAGTTGTATATCAAAGTTTTAAATATTTTTATCATGAATTTTTGCAAACGTTATATGTGCATCATAAAGTTATAAATGTGTTGTATATTATGCAAATGTGGTTGTAAGTCTGAATTTTTATGCTTTAATGTGTTGTACATCATGTTTTAATGCTTACAAGTCTGAAAAGTCTGAAAATTAATTATGAGAGAGAGTGGTTTATGCATTATAAGTAGTAGTGATAGATATAATTGATTCTCACTATTTCCGTTATGTATGATGGAAATATTTTAACTACCTACGTGTCATACTTGAATAGGATTTAGACTAAAATACACCGTTGGTCCCTAAACTTGTACAGAAGCATCGCGATGGGACAAAGTTGGGAGTTATCATCGCCAGAGGTCCAAAACTTGGGTTTTTAATGCCAAAGAAGTCCCTTGACAAAGTCAATGTCTGATTTTTGTTTTGTAGTCGAGGGTATTTTAGTCCATATACATTTATATTTTAGCACTTCATCTTTAACACATTTACTTGAACAGTAATAGCATTTCTGAAAGTCACCATTGGCAAGTGTTTCAACATGTTTAACACAAAGTTTCTGTAATTATTGGATTATCCATACAAAATCTTCCAGGTTCTCAAACTCTAATCCCCAAAAAACTCGCTCTGCTAATCCGTGTCACCAAAACAGAGTCACTGTAAAGTATGCACCACCAGCACAAAGCATGTTTCATAAGTAGCAGATAACTAAGGGAGTGTGCTTCTACATATTCAGGTTGTGATAATCAAATAATCAGCTTTCAGAGTTCGGTAAATTCTAATTACCCAAGGATGCATTCATAATCCGTCTCGGTATACCCAAGCATAAATGATTCTCAATGACTTCAAAACACTACAATCAGATAATCACATTCAAAACTAATAACAAACAACAGAATATGATTTGGTTAAACAGAACCTTTGATGCAAAAATCAAATGAATAACAAAATTTTCTATAATCACCAAACAATTGGTTAATCAGCAATAAGCCACAATTTATAACATTCGTGCTTTATTATAGAGCTTTAAGTTAAACTACCCCACTCAAAACACAGTAATCTTATTCCTTTTCAAGTTAATTGACACAACAGTAAACTTATCACTCCCTAAATTCCTCCGTTCAACATACGGCCTAAATGGAACAAACGCAATATATCCCGCAATCGCAACACTATACCCACCCCTAACTTTCTCCATCAAGAACCCCTTCACCTTCTTATTCCCTTGCCATATCTTCTTCAATTCATTCCATGCCTGAAACTTCCTAAACCTCCTCGGCATCAAAATACTTGCTTCACCAGGAACAGTCTCCAAACTCCCACCAACAATATCATTAAATCGACCCAATGCACGTTCCTTAATATTATCATCACCTGCAACATATTGATACGATAAAAATGATCAAAACATGTGCAAAAAAACATAATTACAAATACGTTGTCTCTTGAAATCAATAGTGGCTTTTTTTGGTTGTTATTTTTTTCTTTTGGTGAAATTGTGAAATAGATATTAGCACCAAGTATAACAGTTACAAAGTAGATTGCTTTAGAAGAATACATACACAAACAAATACCACTTAACAAATTAAAAGCAACATTCTACCTACCAATTTATAAACAAACAAGATCTACATTCACAAACAAAATACTGAAACATATAAACTACTTCAGCAGCAAGAATATTTATACTTCAATCTATCAAACCAGGTTCTAAACACTCCAGGGCAGGAGTTATTAAGACAAGTGAACTACATTTCCTTGGATTGAAAAGTGACAGCGAAAGACTATATTTAACAGTCCATTCAATACTCATTAAAATATAGCAGAATGGGGTCACTTTCATAACAAGGCTTCATTCACAATTGGTACACATTGTCCAGAATGTATATCACAAAATAGAAGGGTCTTTTGCATGACATTCATCAACCTTTTTCCTTTTTTAAGACCTGAGTACAATTGGTAATAGGCAACAGTACATTTCCTGTCAAACTGTGAAGTGCAGTCCAATTTTATAGACTCGGTAGTTCTCCAAACTCACTGAAAGAGATGTATCGAGGCACAACACGAGAAGACATCATCATCTGATTATACCCAATCATACACCTCTCAAAAAGAGTATCATAAGTTATGATTCATAACAAAATCAACCTAATTACATTTCCTTTTGACTGCATAGTACAGACTAACACACCAAAAAGTCTCTTTTTTGTTGGTTATTTCAAGTTGTGTAGCTCAAAATTGTGTTTGTCTTTAGCTTATGAAACTTTTGAAAAGCTAATAAGCTCATATTTTAGAGCTTATAAGCTCAAGTTGATGCTCTAAAGTTCGAAATCATCACATCTTTTTAAAAGTTCAATGCGCACATAAGTCCGATAATTAATCTTAAGCAAACAACACCTAGAATCAATAGCAGAACCGGACTAAAAGGATTCAGTTTCTCGGATTTATTTGAACTTTGAAAAAAAATGAAAACTGTAACGCATGATCAATTGATATAACGGAGTTTAATAATAATTGAGTTTACTTTGCACCTATTTATAAACCACCTAAAAATATACTAGAAACACATTTTTTTTCCGAACATGTGAATTTCGGAAAATTCAAGAATCTAAAAAACTAGCACTACGAAGTAAAAGTTTATCCGTGTCATGTTCAAGCTCCTGATGTATGTCCCTCTGTCCCTGCCTAACATAACTGGGTTGTTTGTTTAAGCTTAATTTTCAGGTCTATATATAGCCCCAAATTCTAAACATATTAGCTTTTTTCAAAAGTTCAATAAACCCATAATAAAGCACAAATATATATAAAAAACATATCATGTAATTAAGTCCATATAACCTTTCCAGAGTCTTGGCAAAGATACCTGATACTAGAGATTGAAAACCCAACATATTAGAAAGAGGTGTTGTAGTAATAATTGGTCATTTGGTGGGGTGATACCAGTTTAAGATTAGAAAAGTGTTGTCATCTTTAAGACGTGTGACTTTGGATGTTATGGCTTTGCCTGATGATAACAGAAATGAGGAGTTTGATTTCCGGAGTAAGCGGTTCATGTAGACCGTCATTGTTAAGTCACGGTGGTGGTGGTCGGAGATTGGATGTGATATGGATCTATGTTTACAAAATGAGGAAGATGATGAAATGTAATTGGGCTTGGGCCGAAGTCATCTTTTGCTTTCGTAATTGGGTTTATTCATAATAGGCTGCCATTTTATAACTAAAAACAAAATATACCAAGAGCAGGAAGATTAAATGGCTGGATCTTGAGTGTGTTAATAGCAACCAACCAAGCACCCATATAAATGATAACGAGGATGATGTCTTGAGGAGATGATGACGATGATGATGTTATCTTGAGTGTGTTAATGACCTGAACCAAAACCTGCAAGAGATGTTATCTTGGGGAGATGATGACGAGGATGATGTTGACGACGACAAATAAAGATGAAGGGCTAAAATATAAATGTGTTATCAAAGTATAAATGTGTATGGACTAAAATACCCTCGACTACAAAACAAAAATCAGACATTGACTTTGTCAAGGGACTTCTTTGGCATTAAAAACCTAAGTTTTGAACCTCTGGCGATGATAACTCCCAACTTTGTCCCATCGCGATGCAACTTTGTCCCATCGCGATGCTTCTGTACAAGTTTAGGGACCAACGGTGTATTTTAGTCTAGGATTTAAAAGCGTAAGGTTTCTTTTAAATATGTGATATTTTCGGTTCTAACTAGAGAAAATGGTTTAAAAAGCCATTCAATTTGCCCTTTTTTCCTTTTGTAAGCATTAACTTTTTAATTTTCTTATTGTAGCATCCAACTTTCTTAATTTTTCTATTGTAGGCCTGTAGCGCAAAAAAAATGATGTGACAATAGAAAAATTAAGGATGTTGGATGTCTACGAATATAAAAATTAAGGAAGTTGGATGCATATAATAGGATGATTAAGAAAGTTGGATGCTACAATAAGAAAATTAAGAAAGTTGGATGCTACAATAGGAAAATTAAAAGTTTGATGCATACAAAAGAAAAAAATGACAAGTTGAATGCCTTTTTAAATCATTTTCCCTTCTAACTATTAGAGGAGCCTAGATAAAATTCAAAGTTGATTCTTTCTTAAAAAAATCTAAGGGCCCGTTTGGTTGGGGTGTATGGGTATGGATCTATGACTTTGAAAGTCATTAATGTTGTTTGGTTGGTTGGGGCTCACCACAATGGAATGAGGATACCCAAATATGAAGGTTTCCTCATATACTATGTGTGTGGGTGGTTTCTTCATACCTTCAATTATCATTTCATTCTATACCAACACTCATACCCATTGTGATTAATAGCGACAAACCAAACGCACCCTAAATAGTCATTTGGATAATGATGAACATCATATATTGAAGAATATTTTTTTATTGATGAACAACTTGTATTGATAAACATTTTGGTATTGATGAACATAAAAAAGATAATGAACATTTTGTAATGATGCATAAATATAACATACATTTTTTTATTCTTTGATGAACATAAAAAAAAATGTTTTTTGTTAACAATTTTGTTTCCTAAACATTATTTGATAAACAACCTTCTTGAAAATATTATCTTATAAACATTTACTTGATAAACGATTTTGTTTCTTAAATGTTGATGCACAATTTCTTTACTGAATTGTTTATGATGAACAGGCTCTACTCTAATGATTAATTGCAGATTTGAAGATTTGTTCATCATATTTTTTATATTTTCCTCTAATATTGAAGCTTATATTATAATAAACACATTCAAACTCTAGAATTACAAATTGCTTCATTGAAACATTTATCAAAAACTTTATGAATATTTTCATGAACACATAATTTCTTTAAGAATTTATCAGGAAAATTTTTGCAAAACAAAAAAGATGAAGAATTGATGTTAATTTAGGTTTTGTTGTTCAAGGTTTGTTATACTAATTTCCTCTGAACTCAAATTATGTGAAGCACTAATTTGTAGCATTGAAGTGTTGTAATTTGTAGTGATTGAAGGAATATATAATGAAATTAAAAAGGCATCGAAAACTAAATTAGTTGTTTTGAATAATTTTTCAAACTAAAATTGGGGTAAAAATTTGATAAAGTTGTCAAAGGGAAGAAGAGATAAAATGGTTATGAAATTGAAAAAGAGAATTAAAAAGGCATTTACTTTTTATCCTTTTTAAAAGATGGCTTTTTCCAAACTTTTCATATGATCATGACCCCTAACTATTATAAGAAAGGTGTCAATAGGGTCAGGTTGACCCGATCTGATTCGAATCGGTTAATTTGACTCGAACCTGATAACCCGATAGTGTTATAAGGTCGGGTTAGGGTTGAGTTGATTATGTTATCGGGTTCTTAAGTCAACCTGATAAGACCCGAAAATATAATCCAATTTGTTTTTCACTAAACGATTATAAGGTGAACAATATTTACATTTCACATTTCGTTACCGATAGTCTATAATTCATTATTGCTTAGGAGAGTACTCCTAAATCCTAATAGTAGCATGATTTTATATTTTTAGAGCATTTACATTTATATCCTTGGAAAATATCAATATTACTTCAATATCTTTACAAATTTTATAATTACATAAATATCCTTTCAAACCTTCATAATAGACATGTATATCCAAATACAAAATATGATCATTACAAAAAGATTTTACTATATCATTTTCAGTGATATGCATTTTTACCTGTAACATATTGGATTTCATAAACACATCAAACCATAAACACAAATAGGCGTACAAGATGAAGTTTTAGAGAGAGAAAGAGTTAGAGGTTTGGGAACTTAGTGAGAGAAAATGAAAGTATTATTATGAGCTCCAACTCTCTACCTTGGGAGGTAGAGAGTATTTATAGTCTTACACAAATCGCCACCTACGGTCGCTGGATCGCATACAAGTGGTAAAGACCCGTCCATCATCCACGGTGTTACTTAACTAAATACTACTTAACATTAAATAATCTATGACTACGAGCTTTCTAATGATTACATATACTTGAGGTGACCGACTCTTTAATGACTGGATATTCTAAATCCTAACAATCTCCCCCTAAAGGAGGTCAACTCAAAAATACATTGAATACAAACAGATATTACAATAAGATTGTTCTTAGATTCTTGTTAAAGTTCTTAGCTCTGCAGCTCGTAGTCATTGATTCTTCATTTTTGCATGTTTGGTTAATCCAAGT
Source organism: Chrysanthemum makinoi (assembly GCA_910596185.1). Taxonomy (NCBI): domain Eukaryota; kingdom Viridiplantae; phylum Streptophyta; class Magnoliopsida; order Asterales; family Asteraceae; genus Chrysanthemum; species Chrysanthemum makinoi. The sequence continues at coordinate 94,699,843 of OU343225.1, forward strand.
GGAGGTCTTTAATTGATCCACGTGATAATGAGTTTTGAGCCGCCTTTGAGATCATCACTATCATAAATCTCGGACTCTTCCATTGTGGTGTTAGTATTATGTGATGTTGTGACATTTGGACCGACATGCTCACATTCTGGATCATGATATATTCTCATCGAGTAGCGAAGCTTCGTTGATTCATGATATTGGCGCAGCCAGAAAGGTAAGCATGGAGTGAGAGTATCAGAGTCATTGATGCACTAATCATGATTTCTTTTGAAATGAATGTGATGTGTGAGCATGCGGCTATGGATTGACCGCTTCATTCGACTCATCACCGCAAACGCCTGTACCGCATACAACAGTTAGCAAAAAAATACACGAAAGTGTCTTTGATCACTTTCGTTGAATTGAGGTACACGCCCACGTTCCCTCGCTGATCGCACATAAGTACCGCCTGTGATCGTATAATTCTCAAGAATTTCCTTGACAGTTTTCGCAATGCTTCTAGCCGCTTCTCAAACCGAAATGTCTCAAAGAAGACAACACGGAATGAGTGAATCAAATAATTGAGATTCAACCGATTGATGAAAAGAAATTTGAAAAACAATCGCGTACCGCTCAATAGAAATTGTTTTTGCAATACAACGAAGGTTTTAATGAAAATCAATTATCAATCATAAACACCTTTTATTTTGAAATATTAGTACACAGTCGATGTGCTAAAGAAAAGAGTTTTTAAACACAACGACCATTTTTTCAAAGGTATCCGTCAATCCATTACCTGAACCAGGATTGATTCAAAAGATTGAATCGCCCCATTGTTTCTGTTCAGCTGTCACATGGTTGATCTATTGAATAGATCTCACATGCCACCCACCAGGAGCTTGTTTGATGTTGGCTCCGGAAGGCTTTCCATCTTCATTGTGAATATGTTTGCATATCACTCGATGTTCCGAAATACCACAAGGATTATGCGTAGGACTCATAAGATATAATCTCTCTTTCCACATTGTGTGAAACAGAGAGTCTTCAATGACAGTGTCCTAAAGAGATTTATTTGATGATCTCGTGGCTCTAGACACAATAGTGAACATTTTGTTCCTATGCCGGAGACTAGGGAGAGGGTCTCCTTCTTCAATATCAACAAATTCTAAGAGAAAGTCGATAGATAATGTCGGTTCCCCGTGAGAATGAAACAAGCCCTTTTAAGAGGAACTTGAATAGCTTGGAAAGTTGTAGTGCAGTGCGTCACTGGGTCCATGACGTCTTGTCTTCAATACCGATGTTACCTTGGTAACCAACAGTAGCATATGAATTGAACCCGGTTTCTGCCCTAAGGTTGAATGAATGGAGGGCTGTTTCTTTTCACCCTTTTTCACCTTCAATTCTTTTTCATTCTTCAACCCCTTCAGTGCTTACCGAGACTTCATAACTAGAACCTTGTTGGGTTTATTCCAGTACTAGCTCGTCTCAGTCCGCACTCTTCCCATATCTCACTTTCTCCTTTTTCATCATACCTAAGGACTTCTACACTATCTAGTGGATTGTCCCTCGGTAGATCCCTCCGTTCTAGCGGATCATGGGAACAAATACCTAACCTTATCATCCTTATATCACCATACATAAAGTAAATTTGGTCGGCCTATTTGGTATTGTTCATCTGCCATTGGAACCAATTGAAAACCATTTGAAAATCAATCGAGATACTTGTGATATATTATCAAAGCATTTTGTACCTGAATTGTTTTGATATTTTAGAAAGAGAGCTCCCCCTCAACATGTGCATCATGTATTTGAAATCGTTTAGCACACGGAGGCAAGAGGAAGGATTAAATTCTTTGATTACCATTTTCTAAAAGATATCAACATCACTTCCTTGATTAAATCAAGTAGATAAAGCATATTGGGGAAGGATGAGGTTTTCAAAGTTTGCTCCCCTCAATATGTGCCTCGAGGTTTGAAAAGTTTTGCACATACTAGAGGGAATCTGCACTTAGATACAAATCAATCACATTTCAATTCTTTGTGGTTTAAAATAGATGCTCCCCTCAACATGTGCATGGAAAATTTGAAATCGCTTGGCACATGTGGGGAGGAAAGCTTGCTAAACACTTATGAAACCATTTATCAAATTATCAATTTAAATCCAATTTAAATCACAAATTCTCCCCGATCACAATTTTCAAATCATTTGAGATTTGTGATCTCTATAGATTTAAATTGATTTTGAAAGCTTTCGAGGAGAATTGTGACTTGATTATGAAAACATTTTAACCGATAAGGATCGGATTTGATAAGGATCTTTTGAGACTTTACACTCCATTGATTAAACATGCATGATTATCTTTTGAAAACAATTGTATGTCAAACAACCTTTTGATTTAATTGAAATCATTCTCCCCTCAATCAATGACATAAGTTGTTGATTGAGAGATAGATATTTTGACAAAAGTTAAGTCCAGATGATTTTCAAAAATAGAGTTCGAGTTATTTAACAAAGCAATTAGTTTTCATTAGATGGTAAGTAATTGTTTTAAAGAATCAGAGCATGAGATTTGAAAACAAGATAAAGCATGGCTCAAATTTTTCTTTGAAAACAGTTAATGCCTTTAAATGACAATAAACCATAGTTTCACTTTCTCCCAAATATATATATATATATATATATATATATATATATATATATATATATATATATATATATATATATATTATATATATATATATATATATATATTAAGAACATTCGAACAATATCTAAAGTCCCATGTCATTCTTTGAATGACAACACAAAGACCGTAGATATTTTCGAATCGAGAAAACATGACAAAATGACAATATTTTTTTGAAATTTTTCAAGATTTTTCAAATTTTTATGGATTTTTGAAAGTTTTATATTTTCTATTTCTTTTGAAGGTTTTGTAATTTTGTATTTTGCTTTTCGAATAAATATTTACAAGATATGGATGAAGAAAGACCTTTACTCCTCGTTTTCCTCTTGAAGACGTTTGAGTGTTTCGGTTGTAGACTCTTTAGACCAAGTCGTGGAAGGATAAACTCAAAACGTCCTCTAGGAAGAGCTTTGGTGAAGATGTTTGCTAACCGGTATTCATCCTCACAAAATAAAGTTCCACCACACGCTTTTCTACTTGCTCCTTGATGAAATGATGTCGAATGTCGATGTGTTTTGCTCTTGAGTGTTGAACGTTGTTGCATGAGAGAGCAATAGCACTTTTATTATCACAAGATAGAGGATTTTGTTGAATTTAAAGCCATAGTTAGATAATTGGGATCTCATCCATAGGATTTGAGCACAACAAGATGACATGGCTATGTATTCACCTTCAGAGGAAATAGAAGTACTCATTTGCTCTTTGAAGACCGGTCACAAGCTTATCACCAAAAAACGAGCACCTCTAGACGCATTCGACGTGTATCTTGACATCCTGCATGATCAGATCGCGATAGGCCGTTAGTGACATACCGGTGTCTCCGTACCAAAGTCCCATGTTGATGGTTCCTTGGAGATACCGAAATACCCATTTAACCGCTTCAAGGTGCTTTTTGGTAGGCTTAGCCTGATATCTAGCACACATGCAAACAACGAATAGAATGTCTGGTCTACTGGCTGTGAGGTACATCATGGATCCAATCATACTACGATATTTTGTTTGGTCTACCATGATCCCTCGAGGTCCTCATCCAGTTTAGTACGTTCTATCATGGGAGTGTCAACAGGTCACTAGAATCAAATCCAAATTTCTTTAAAATCTCATTTGCATATTTAGATTGATTTATAAAATGCCTCCTGGACTTTGTGAAATTTGTAATCCCAAGAAAAATGACCCATCATTGACGTTTGAAATTTGGAACCCATTTCATTTGAAAAACGATCACATTCATTGGGGTCACTCGAGGCAAAAATAATATCATCAACATATATTTGAACGTGAATTAAATGTTTGCCCGACTTTTCGGTGAACAATGTCGGATCAATCGCTCCTTTGCTGAATCCGGTAGATAGAAGAAACTTTGATAGCGTATCATACCATGCCCTTGGAGCTTGCTTCAACCCGTAAAGAGCCTTCTTCAAACGATAGACGTGAGTAGGATGCTCTGGATTCACAAAGCCTTCAGTTGGCTGACGTATACCTACTTTTAAGATCTCCAGAAAAGCCGTCTTTACATTCATCTGATAGACTACCATGTTCTTACTTGCAACATTAGCCAAGAAGATTCTGATTGCCTCGATATGAGCAACAGGAGCAAATGATTCTTCAAAGTCAATACCCTCTTCTTGACGGTATCCTTTTGCAACCAATCGAGCCTTGTTCTTTAAAACATCACCATGCTCATCAAGTTTTACTTTGAAGATCCATTTTAGAGCAATGATCATGGCACAATCTGGAGCAGGTACTAATTCCCATACATCAAGTCGATCAAACTCATGAATTTCTTCTTGCATGGCATTGAACCACCTGTCTTCATTCATAGCGTTTTAACGCTTTTGGTTCGATCTTTAAGAGTACAGAGTTGAAGAAGCACCATAAGGCATCGGTTGCAAGTTGTCGACGAGTGGATACTGAACGAGAAGGGTTTCCAAAGATGTTGTCCAATGGATGATCATGTATCCACTTTCTAAGGTGTTCATGTGGTTGTTGTTGAGGAACAGAAGTAGCAGAGTCAATTTCTCCCGATGAAGATGGTTCCGATGATGATTCAGAGCAAATATATTTTCAAAAGTTTCATCTTCTAGATGAGCAAAAGGATTTCATCATCCGTAATGAAGAGAACATTTCCATGATGTACACTTGATGATTGATGATTGATGATGATACCGAAAGTGATCGCCAGAAGCGCTTGACTTAATGATATTGAAATGAAGGGTTGACTTCATTGAGGGGATATGAGCACCTTTTGATGGAATTGACATATCATTAGCACTTGACTCATAGTGTTCATCAAACATTGGATCAAATAATTTCTTTAAATCATCTTCTGATGGAGGTACATAAGGAGTTGCGGTGAGGGATTGAAACAAGAGTAGAACTAATAGGACTACTTGATGAAAGTTGAGATGCGGTCCGAACCGATTGTCCTGGAGCCATTGGACCGGTCAGCGCATCGAACGTAACGTGAATTGTTTCCATGATATTTCGGGTTCTTTTGTTGTAGATTCGTAACCCTTCTTGTTTGGAGCATAACCAACAAAACTCCAATATCGCCTTTTGCTCTTAATTTGCCTAAGTCTTGACCGTCATTAGTTGGATAGCACAAAGCACCAAACACACGAAGGTAGGAGAGATCGTTTTCGTTATGAACAAGTTCATATGGAGTTTTTCCATGTGAGGTATGAATAAGGGAATGATTTTGGGTGTAGCAAGCAGGGGCAATGGCTTCAGCCCATAGAAACATTGGAACCTTTGAATAAATTAACATTGTTCTTGCGGCTTCCACAAGAGTTCGATTTCATCTTTCAACTACACCGCTTCGTTGAGGAGTTCGTGGAACACTTCTTTGATGACTGATTCCAACACTTTCATAAAACTCATTAAGTCTTTTTAACAAACTCGTGCCATTGTCTGTTCGAACAATTCTATAGTTTTGTTGAGTCGAACTTAGTCGCTTTTGATAAGTTTGATGATGACATCCGAGTTTCATCCTTTGTCCTCAAGAACTTTACCCAAGTAAATCGAGAGTAGTCATCAACAAGGACTAAAATTTATTTCTTCCCATTTATCGTTTGCACTCTCATTGCTCCGCACAAATCCATATGAAGTGTATGAAGAACTTCCATTACTGAGTTTGTGGGTTTTGGTTTATATATTCGTGATTTTCCCAATTCAATAATTGAACAAAGATGATCTTTTCATACTTTAATCAGGTAACCTCTTACTAAGTCCTTTCGAAAGATTGTTTATGGTGCCGAAGTTCAAGTGATTGAGACAACGACGCCATAACCATGACTTTGTTTTAGAAGCCTTTGACAACAAGCAGATGGGTGAAGATTTCATCATATCTTCGATAGAGATGGTGTATAGGTTTGAACCACGAGTTCCTCTTAGAAGTTCCACACCATCAAGTTCTCTAACAAAGCAAGTATGTTTCAAGGCCACTTCTAGATCGAAGTCACAAAATTGACCGACAGAAAATAGATTATGTCCAAGACCTTCAACATAATATACCTTGGAAATCACACTATTTCCAACCACATAATCCCATAACCCATAGCACCAAAATGATCGTGTCCGAATCTCACAGTTCCGATGAATTTACTCACGAAGTTCATGAGCCGCGAACGGTCTCCAGTCATATGCTTGGAACATCTGAGTCCAAGTACCACGAACGATTTGAACGACCTGCAGTTGAACACGCACAAGAATGGATAATCGATAATTGGGATCCCTATGTAAGAATGGGTTCCATTTGGTTAGTAACAATGATTGGAACACCCACATCAGAGGTAGAAACAATGGACTCATTAGAAATAGATGCAATGCTAGTGTCCGTATTTGACCTATTCAAAGTATGTTCACTTCTTAAGGGAATAGTTCTACCAAGAGGCATCCATTTTCTAGTGGGCATTGACTTAGCAAATTTAGGGCAATACTCATTAACCTACGCAAAGAGGTATCCATTGATAACCTATATTACTAAATTTTCTCCCCTGGGTTTCAACGTTCTAACTTTCTTTCGCCTTTGCCTTTTACCCTTCTTAGCTTGATTTTTAACATTAACAATTTTAACGGGCATTTGACAGATTAGACAAAACATTCATACCACATTCATGATTAGTAACAGAAATCAAGCAATCATCATTACAAGGTTTGCAGATAGTAGCAGAATTCGAATTAAGTACAGTACGCCTATGGCTAATACTAGAATCAACACGATTTGTTTTATTCAACTCAAACTTAAAGTTCCTAGGGTGGTCTTCTACTCTCTTCCAATGCACATTCTTGCTTGGTATTGCCTGGAGGCTTTGACCCGCTTGCTTTTATGTCACTGATTACTCCTGTAGAGGGAATTATGGGAACATTAGTTGGTTGATCTACTTTTTGCATTCCTGAACTAGACGTGCAGGGATCTGAACTACTTGAAGGAACATTAGTGTTCACTTTCTTAAAATTGGGCATAGAATGGTTTGTATGCTTGGCACTAGGCACAGAACAAGGCATCACAGCTTTACCTTTTGCACCTAAGGATTTAGGACATGTTGCTATTAAACATTCTAGCAGCTCTTGAAATCGTTTGGCCTGAATGCAAGCAAACCTAATTTCTCTATCAAGAGGCTTATTTATGAAATCCTTTTCCCCAATCTCACGGAGACATTCTAGACTATCCTTAAGGTGAGCACAATAGTTATGAAACACAAGTTCATTATTCCTAAGATGAGGAGGAATGTATTTAACAGTCACAATATATTTGCAGTTTGAGGATGACTTTGATGCAACATTCTCATTAAAGACAAGTGGTAGTTTTCCTTTTTCCTGACTCCTCAGATTCTAAATTTCTTTTTGTAAAGACATTATTTTGTTAGGAATTGGAAATTCCATAAGTAAAGTGTCTACACCCCAAATATTATCTAGCATAATTTAGCTCGTAGACATATCATTAGTTACGTTATTTATCAGCTTTTATTAGTTAGTTATTAGTTTAGTTTAATGTAGTGTAACACCATGGAGGAAGGACGGTTTTACCCATTGATACCCGATCCACAGCCGATAGGAGGTCGTGTTAGTTGTAACTATAAATACCCCTTCCATCCATGGAAGGGGTGGAGCTTTCAATCTAACCTTTCAATATTTTGTTCTACAAGTCTCTACCAAGAAACTCCCTCTCTCTAATGGATAACATGTATTTTGATCATCCAAGACCACCCGAATCATCAACTCAATAATATATCAATCCTACAAATGGTACCAGAGCAAAGGTTTTGTTGTTTTGATGATTCGTTTGGTTTTTAATACGGTTTGCTCGACTTTTGGTGCGGTTAGTGGTGTGTGAAAACATGTTTATGATGTTTTGTTATGCGGTTTTGAGGTTTAAAATGGTCCATTGATGCTGTCTTTAATATGTTTGAAGATTGTTGGTTTTAAATTTTTTTACTAAACAAGTCTTTGAACAGTGGCGTTAAATCTTTTACTAAATTAACATGGTCAAAGCTGATTATTTTTACAAGTCTTATTACTGTTGAAACTATTGAATAGCTTTGATACTCGGTCTATTGTTGGTTATGGTTAAACATGTTGTCATTCTCAAGATATCTGGTTCTGTCATAAACATGTTCTTCTTAGCGACTTGTCCAAGTTTTTGCTAGCGATTTGTGATAAAATCTCTTTGGTTTTTGTCCTTTACTATAGCGACTTGTCCTTGTTTGTGTTCATATTCAGTGTACTAAAACGTGTTGTCCTTTTTGGCTAGCGAGTTGTCTGATAAAAAGACTATTGAGTTTTTACTCATAGTACACCTGCAAGTCAAAAGTTAATAGCGACTTATGTCAAGAAAAACCTTAGCGACTTGTGACTTAAAAAATTCATAGCGACTTGTATTCACAAGTCGCAGCGACTTGTTCTAAGACTTGGTGACGGTTTGACTTTTGAGTTAAACTGAAATGCTAGCGACTTGTCATAAGCCTAGCGACTTGGTGCAGCGACTTGGTACTAGACCTTGGCTAGCGACTTGGACAGAAAAGTAGAGATGAAGAATGAAAGTCCATGACCACAGAACGACCTTTTTCACAACCTCCGTTAATCTACACCATCAATCATCGAATCTTAAAATGAATACGAATATCTAATCCGACTCAATCATTTTCAATCTCAGTTTACTTTTCGTGGTATTCATTAAGCTTCAAAACCTTTGAAAGATCAATACTCACGAAATTTATACATCATAGATCTTACTCAAAGACTCATTACAAAAACAAATCATGATCTCAGCTTATTCAAACGTTTTTCACAAATCTTTTAAAGATTTTTCTCGTTTGAAATTAAATCCATCACAGATCCAAAAGTATTTTGATATATCCGAACTATAAAGGAAAAAGATTTATAACAAACATGTTATTATCTATTCCTGGTTCGATCTCCATCTCGATAACTAATAAAAAAATTCGTTGGCTCGTGTATACACACTTGATAATATTCGATTTAAAGTAATGAGTTTAACAACTATATTAACTCAACTCTTTGGCTCGATTTGGACTCAAAAACAACAAAGAACAATATACCTACTTTGTGGCTGCCGAATACCATCCCTGTGGTACGTATAAACCCATGCCATCCCTGTGGCTTTGATGAGTGTCCTCATACCATCCCTGTGGCAATATCTTTTGAAGTGAAGCTGTTTTAGAGGAAACATACAGATGATTAAGGGTGGCGATTTGTTATGTTAGGGTGGCGACTTGTTTGGTTATTGTTTTTTTTTGTTTGTTGATGTGTGAGAGTAACAATGAGATAGAGGCGGATGAGTTTGTATGTGATTAGGGTTTTGAAGTTGTTTTGCTGCGTTTGATAGGAGTGAGATTAGGGCAATGACTAAGTGCGTTTTATACTCGAAATAATTAGGGTATCACTACTGGAAGTATGATTGGGCTGTACACAGTTTACTTTACTCATAAATGGACTTACAATGGGCTGAATTTAATTACTGGATAAATGTGGTTACTTGGACTTTTGCTCATGTTTGATATTGGGCCTCATTCAAGTAGCATTGCCATATCACGTTTGTTTTGTGTATTTTTGAACAGGTGATGTTCTCATTAACCGGGTGATATTGGACTTTGGACCAAGAATTATTCATCAATTGGGTGTATGTTTTAAATTGAGCCTGAAGATGAGCATCCATGGTCTAATGCGGTTTATGATCAATGTGGATTTGTGTTGTTTATGAGTATATGAGTCGGGAGAAGATTAGATTCATGATTAAATGTTTAATGGATCGAGTGACTCTCATGTATCTATGATCCGAGTTTGCAGATTGGTTAGTAAGAGTTATTGGGATTGATGAAGCTATTTGATTATGAGAGTTGATATATTAGAAGACTTGTCATTTAATGAGATTTGATAATGAGATTTGGTGTGATGATGAGTTGTTGTCTTAAGTGGATTGGTACTTTGGTTTATACATTTTTATGAAGAATATTATGACAAGGCTTGCATTGATGGTTGAACAAAGTTGACTTCGGGGTTGCTTATATTCAGTATTTCTTATTTGGAATTGAAGTAAGGTCTTCCGGGCGCGTTTACTTATTTCGTCTTCTTTCTTTCTACTCTTCCGCGAAGATGACTTGTTTGGGCGTTTATAGAGGGTGATAAAGACTTGGCTATTTATTTGTGTTTGTGACTCTTTCTCATTTAACCCACAACGTAGCTATCACTTCGGTGTCTCACTCAGTTGAGAATGTCAAGAGGTTTTGTACATTGGGTACACCGTTTCTTTTTCACGAGGATTAGTACAAGTTTAAGTAACAAATGGGAATTTACAATCAAGTTTGGTATATCGGATTTACTTCTCCATGTAGTCACAGCAATAGCTTTCAAAACATGTGGAAGATGTGTTTACCAAAGTGTTTATTGGATGTTAATGTTGATGTTGGATGATGAACCGCTGATGAACCGATGCATGTTCCCCTAAAAACAGATATTCTCTGAAACCAAAGTTGTCATAACTCATTCAAGCTGACATTGTTTACGGTTTTGTCTTGGTTTTGTAAAATCCCGCGAAAGAACCTATTTCTCGGTTTAAATCATAGACTTGTAAAATCCCGTTATAATGGAAACATCCTGGTAATTGTAAAGTGCATTTCCGGATCCATCTTACGGTTTATTCTTGGTTTTGTAAAATCCCGCGAAAGAAACTATTTCTCGGTTTAAACCATAGAGTTGTAAAATCCCGTATTGATGGAACCATCTTGGAGAAGAGAAAGTGTAATTCTGGATCTTACTTGATGCTGGTGCTACGGTTTCTGCTTCGAAGAAGGGATAAAAGGGTGTATTTCATGAATTGGATGTGTGTTTGGATATTCGTCATGGCAGTTTGGTTATTACATGGTTTTACGGGGTTCCGTGCTTCTAACCATGGTCGGGATGAAACCATTATCAAAGTTCGTTTAAATGTCAAAGAAGGCTAGATTTAAGCTTTTAACAAGAAGATGTGACAACGGCGTTAATTCAGTATTATTTATTTGAGGTTGAAGTGAAATATCACGGGCGAGTGTACTTAGTATCTGAAGGTATCGGGGATGGATGGATGAAGATTCTTCATGATCCTTGTTTGAGCTTATTATCAGAAATGAAGACTTGGAAATCTAGTTATTGTTGAGTGACTTTTACCTTTTCTTTTACCACTTGGGGGAATTGGGCTCTTATTACCTCAAAATAACTATCACTTTAAGGAGTTACGTTGTAGTGCTCAGTGTCACATTCAATTGCGGATTTTCAAGAGGTGATGTACGTCTTATACTTGATGGTTGGTTGGATGAGGAGTATAGAGTACTTAGAGATTCAATGGAGGATGAAGTCTCGGCACCGCTCTTTGTTACACATGTGCAAGTTTAAGTCACGAGTTCGGGTTAGTTTACTTTAGGATCAAATTCATCATATTGACTTGTATTCATCAGTTGTCACGACAAAGAGCCTACAGAATGATAATGGGGATGATTACATGTTTTGCTAAGAGAGTTGAAAAGAGAGAGATTATGACGTATGAACACAACAGTTCATGCCTCGTACTCTAAAGAAAACAAAAGTGTATGCTTTCAAGCGCTTTATCTTCAAGAAGAGAAATCTTCTTATGACGTATGAACACATCTTCATGCCTCGTTCTTAAAAGAAAAGAAAAGTGTACGCGGTCAGCGCTTTATCTTCAAGAAGAGAAATCTTCTCATTATGACCATTCTCGTCAACATGCTTCATACTTTTTCCATGCGCTTTCAATTATCAAGTGAACCGGGCTACCATTGATTGTTTTCTTATTCCACTTGCTCAACTATAATGACGATGGCGACATCCTGTGCTAATTTTATGGGGGAGAAGTGTGAATAGACTACATTTGGATAATATTCACTTGTTTAATCAAGAATGGCATCTCCGTATGTATTCTTGAGGGGAGAAGAAGTGTGATAATTCCATGGTTGATTGACATCTCGAGAATTTATGGTCCTACGGCTCCTAACTCATGTAAGAACCGAGCTTCTTCTTATCGGGTCATCTTTACATGAGTTTCTTCTAAGAGTCGTTGGTTGACATCTTCACTCGGATTGATGAGTTTATCGACAAAGTGCTTCGGTTAATGCTTCACGTTCACATCAACATGATGATTCCGAACAATCTCTCTGTTCTTGTTTGATGTGATTGGTAGTTTGGTGTTACCATCTTGTGTGTTCGTTGCGCCCGATTGTGATTTCTTTGATGAACATCTTTCTGTTCTTGTTTGATTGGGAGAGATTTTAGTTAAGTGGACTTGCAAGATGTAAGTTAATTGGGATGCTTTTTGGTGATGTTCTTATTTTTGGTGAGTTGAAGATGTTAACTATCTATTCCCCAATCGCACAATCTTGAAGAAGGTTGAGTCTACAAATAGTTCTACATTTTCTCGCTGCATGTTAGAAGACTAAAAGACGAGTTGCATTTGATTATCCAAAGACTTCTTCATATTCCTGCATTGTCAGCTTAGGGGAGCACTAATTGGGGGGGGGAGGGTGAAATGTCTGATTTAATCCCCAATTAGACTTGCTCACATTATTCAAAGATGTTGATTCTCACAAAGACTCCAAGCGTTCTTCTCAATGTGATTTCTAGTATTTGGGCTTTCAAAAGATTGCTGATTCTTAAGTGTCAAAACCAAAGAAGTGGGGAAGGAGACACGCATCTAAACGCGAGTAAACTTGATGTACTTAATACTTCTAAGTAATTGAAGATATCCCCGAAGACAAATGTTATTATCTCAGAGAAACTCAAGGTTTGACTCATGGCCAGTAAACTTGATGAACTTAATTCTTCTAAGTGATTGAAGATATCCCCGAAAACATATGTCATGGCCGCAGAGAAACTCAAGGTTTACTCATCAAGGCGTTTAGTGTTCTTATTCCAACTACGTGGGAGAAGAGATGTAAGAGTTAGTTTCGATAAAAGAGGTACACGAAGTGTGTGATGATTTCATGTTATCGCAATCATCATGGAGAGAGGATTGTGTATTAGGGGACGCCACTGTTTCACTTGAGTGCTTAATCGCTGATTAGATAGATCACTTATTCCGAGTTGAATCCGCAGAGATAGTCCTCCGAGATAATCGTGATTCGCCTGCTTCTTCAATGTTATCGGTTATTCTCTCTTTGGGCATTCGGGTACTTCGGGTTCTTGAGCTTCATGCACTTTCTCTCGTGGGGAGAGAAAAGTATACATCGGGTTATTCTTCGCTATTGGACTTAATCTACTCGATGGCATAAGTTTCTTTGTCTTGGCATGTGTATTTGGGTTCGTGAGCTCTAGTCTAAGAGACCGACCGCATCAATTCATCTACTGGGGAAGTGTTCTCTTGACACCTTTTGAAATGGATTGCTTCAGACTTCAGTGGAAAAGGAATTTGAGAAGATTATTCAAATGTGGGATGATATGTTGCTGTTGTTCTATTGGATGATATAACCTCGAACGAAGAATCACGGTGATTATTCTTAAAAGGAGCAGCTGGGATTATGATAATGGTGTGCTTCTATGTGCACCTGGCTAAAGCAAGCTTGAAATAGAGCTTCAAATATGCTCAGCTAAAGGATTTTGGTTTGGGGAAGCTACCAAAGTCTCACTTTCAGATGGTTCATTTCTTTCTTCGACCAAGAGCCCCGGAAGCTTTGGTGGTGAATGTTTAAGAGTTGATGACTTCTATCTTCACGACGTCGCCGATATCCTTATCTCAGTACTCGTATCATCATCTTCTTAAACTATATCATCTACTCTATCTTTGTATATATTTATCTGAAAAACCAAATACAAAAATATAAAACCAACAAAAAGAAAATAGAAAAATAGAAAATTTCAAAAACCCATAAAAATCAGAAAATTTAAAAAATTCCAAAAATATGTTTTCCAAGACATGTCTTCTGGTATCGATAACATCTGCGGTCTTAGAAATGTCATTCAATAATGGCACGGACCATAGATGAAGTCGGCAGAGGTGTAAATATTCTTTTCTAAACATGTCAAAAAACAATGGCTTGCGCTTATTTCGATCAGAACCCGCTTAAAACCATGGTTTTCTATTTTTCGATAGCAACCCGCTTCTTCAAAAGAAAGGAAAGTGCTTGCGCTAAACCAATTTTCAAATATTTTGCACTTATCCTAAAAAACAAAATGAGGAAAGTATGTCAAGGATCATTGCTCTACACAAATGTTTTTCCGTCTAAAATTCTCGAAAAAATATTTGTTGTTTTCAAAAATGGTGGTAAATGAGTTGCCTAAAATCAATCGATTCAGAGTTTTTGTATAAATTGAAAACTCAATCAATGATTTCAGCGCTTTTAAACTTTTTAGAAAATGAGTCATTGATTGAGGGGAGAATGTTTTCAAATCTATATCATCTAACGAGCTTAATTATCCTAATGTACTTAATTAAAAATGATATTTGCCTATGTCGAAGGACTAGGAATTTAGGATATGATTGTTAGGTTTAGATGATTAGAGTTTGATTAACACATAAACCCCATGCCTTATATGATTTGATTGTTATGTTGAATTGACTTTAATTAGTCGATTGTCTGTATGGGTGATGTCGCACCACCATATATCTGTCTGTGTGTTCACTAACGTATGCAGGTATATTGGTTATAAGAATGTTCCCGATCCGGATCCCACAAATTGAAGATGATTGGATGCCGAAAAGGAAAGGGTAACTATATCTTGGGTTGACAAATGAAGAAACGGAGCTTAATTGGACTTCCATGGAGAGTTGGCATAAATGCAACGAAGAGGTCTCACCGTGATCAACAGATGGTTTTCTTCTAAGTGATTGAAGAAACGAGCTTAATTTGACCTCGCTTGGCATTCAAAATGCAACGTAAGAAGAAGTCTCACTGCATCAGCAAACGGTTTTCTTCCAAGCCCTACCGCAAACAACATCAAAGTATGTCAACCACCTAACGATATTTGTGCAGATAATTATGATTATACCATTTTCTTTAAACAATTTTTAACTAATATTGTTTTGAAAATGGAAAAATATTGTTTTGAAAATAAATTGAACTAATTTTGAAAATCACCGGACTTCATTTTTATCAAAACCTAAGTCACTCAATCAACGACTACGGTCATCGATTGAGGGGGAGAGTGATTTAAAATAAATTATTTTCAAACAATATTGCTTCATAAAAGTCCGGATTGTACAACAAAAAGTGGTGATCTAAAGATTTAATGTTATGTCATGGTATGATTTTCTTCAAAGGTCAAAGGTCTTTCAAAATAAATTTTTTTCTGTTCTTGTTTGATTGTGAAATTATTTTATTTTTCTTAAAGATCTCCTAAAAAAACTATCATACCTGACACTAACAATCTTTAATGTCTGTTATTGGTCCTTATCTGTCATTTTTCAAAATTAAATCTTGCCACGTCTTTCCCCAAACTCTTTTAAATGATTTAAATCAATTGGGATCACAAATCTCAAAAGGTTTGAAATTTTTGATCGGGGGAGAGATCGTGATTTAAATCTCAAATATGTTTTAATGGAATCGGTTTTAGTCCTTTATAGGCACTCCTGCCTCCATGTGCCAAACGATTTCAAGTACATAATGCACATGTTGAGGAGGAGGATTTATCCAAAAACAAGATGAGTATTTAAACCTGGCCACATATTCTCCCATGTTTTCTAAACCTTATTAAATCAATTGGGATCCAAAATCTCAAAGGGTTTGATATTTTTGATCGGGGGAGAATTTGTGATTTAATAATGAAATTTGATAAAAGGTGATCGATTTGATTCAAATGTGCAGGCTGCTCTCTCATATGTGCTAAACGCTTTCGAATCTCGAAGCACATATTGAGGGGGAGCAAATGGTTACTTAATGGCTTTTGTAATTATGGTTGTGCTTCAAATGAACTCTTGCCTCTATGTGATAAAATGATTTCAAATATCCTATGCACATATTGAGGGGGAGAATTTACCAAAGAAAATCAAATGGCTTTTTCTACGAAAATTGTGATCAAGAAAATATTTCAAAGTCCTCTTGCCTCCATGAGCTAAACAATTTTTAAATCATATGCACATGTTGAGGGGGAGGTTTTCTAAATGATCAAAACTATTAAGGTACAAAATGCTTTGATTTCGTATCACAAGTACCTTGATTGTTTTGAAATGATTTTCAATTGGTTTCGAAAAGAAAAGAACAATACCAAAAGACCGACCAATTTACTTTATGCATGGTGTTATAAGGATGGTTAGGTTAGGTATTCGTTCCCACGATCCTTGAGAACGGAGAGGATCTACCTAGGGATAACCCACTAGATAGTGTAGAGTCCTTAGGTATGATGAAAAAAGGAGAAAAATGAGAAATGGGAAAAGTGCGGACTGAGACAGAGCTAGTAATGGAATAAACCCAACAAGGTTCTAGTTATGAAGTCTCGGTAAGCACTGAAGGGGTTGAAGAATGAAAAAGAAATGAATGTGAAAAAGGGTGAAAAGAAATAGCCCTCCAATGATTCAACGTTAGGGTAGAAACCGGGTTCAATTCATATGCTACTGGTGTTTACTAAGGTAACACTGGTATTGAAGACAAGACATCATGGACCCAGTGATGCCTTTGCACTAAACTTCCCAAGCCACTCAAGTCCTCTTAAAAGGGCTTATTTCATTCTCATGGGGAACCGACATTATCTATCGACTTTCTCTTAGAGATTGTTGATATTGAAGAAGGAGACCCTCTCCCTAGTCTCCGGCATAGGAACCAAATGTGCACTATTGATTCTAGAGCCAAGAGATCATTCACAATATCTCATTAGGACACAAAATTAATGAAGACTTGTTGTTTCACACAATGTGGAAAGTAAGATTATATTAAGAGTCCTACGCATTATCCTTGGGGTATTGCCAGAACATCTGAGTGGTATGTAAAAGTATTCACGATGAAGATGGAAATCCTTCTAGAGCCAACATCAAACAAGCTCTTGGTGGTTGACATGTGAGATCTTTCCAAAAGATCAAACTTGTGACAACTGGATAGAAACGATGGGGCGATTCACTCTTGAATCAACCTTGGTCCAGGAATGGAATTGACGAATACTTTTGGAAAAACCGTTCGATGTGCAAATCATGTTTTCTCTAACACGTCGAATGTGTACTTATGTTTTCAAACACAAACAGTATCTCTGATTGAAAAAATACTTTTGGAAAAACCGTTCGATGTGCGAATCTTCTTCTCACTAGCACGTCGAATGTGTACTCTTTCAAATATAAAAATTATTTATGATTGAAAATTGATCTTTCTCATAAAACATTCGTCGTATTGCAAAACTCTTTCTTTCAAGCAATACGCGATTGTTTTTCAAATCATTTTTCATCAATCAGTGAATCTCAATTCGCTGGTTCACTCACTCCGTGTTGTCTTCTTTGAGACGTTCCGGTTTGAGAACTAGAGCAGCTGCGAAACCCTGTCAAGGAGATTCTTAGGAATCCTACCTGATCACAGGCAGTACTTGTACTGATCAACAGGAAACCGTGGGCCGTGTACCTCAATTCAACGAAAGTGATCAAAGACACTTTCGTGTGTTTATTGCTAACTTTTGTTTGCAGGTACATTTGGACGGTTGCAGCTGATTAGAATTAAGGAGTCAATCCAAAGCCGCATGCTCACAGCATCCACACTTAATTTGAAGAAATCATGAATGGTGCATATCTACAAAACCTGGTTTTGATATTTTTATACTATGCTTCTGCTTTGCTGCTGGAAATATCATGAACGAGTAAGGCTTCCGCTACTCTAATGGAAAGATGTCATGATTCAAAAGTGTGAGCATGTCGGCCCAAAAGTTACAACTTCACATGATGGCAACAAAATAAAGGGTGATCCAGAGATTTACTGTGGCTGATGATCTCGATGAAAGCTCGAAGATCATCAAAGATGTGGATCAGTTAAAGGCCTCCACTGAAGTTGCACTACAAAAGCACAAAGATTGCGGAATTGAAGAATTGAAGTCTACGAGCTCAAGAACAAAGTCAAGAATAGAAAGCTAGGATTCAAAATGTAAAACATGGGGTGACCTCCCTTAGGGGGAGATTGTTAGGAATTGGAAATTCCATAAGTAAAGTGTCGGTCACCCCAAATATTATCTAGCATAAGTTAGCTCGTAGACATATCATTAGTTACGTTATTTATCAGTTTATTAGTTAGTTATTAGTTTAGTTTAGCGTAGTGTAACACCGTGGAGGAAGGACGGGTCTTTACCCACTGGATACCTGATCCACAGGCCGATAGGAGGTCGTGTAAGTTGTAACTATAAATACCCCTTCCATCCATAGAAGGGGTGGAGCTTTCAATCTAACCTTTCAATATTTTGTTCTACAAGTCTCTACCAAGAAACTCCCTCTCTCTCTACTTTCTCTCTCTAATGGATAACATGTATTTTGATCATCCAAGACCACCCGAATCATCAACACAATAATATATCAATCCTACATATTTTTTCGTTGTTTTTGTCACGAGTGACTTTCATTGAATCATGTAACTCTTTAAAGTGTCGTTTAACTTTTTCATTTTCTTGTAGAAAACTCTCGTTTTCTTTTTGTAAAGCATTAACCAAGTTTTGAAGATGAAAAGTTTGAGAATACTGAGAATCTAAAGGAGGAGGCATTTGGGAGCTAGTCACATTGTTCTTTTCACCCTTTAATTGAGAAATTTGGGCTTTCAACTTTCTGATCGTGTTACAATGAGCTTGAATCTGTCCGTCACGTTTGTTTATCTGAAAAACTGCATCAAGCTCTGGAACATCTGAGGATGTCTTGATATTTGAGGTTTTGACATTTTCTTTAAGATGTTGATATGTTAGTTGTAAATCAAAATGTTCAACTTCTAGTTTAGAAAGATGTTTTACAAAATTATCGTGATCATCCTGATCAATTTTCTCATTTAGTTCTGAGTTTTTGTTTTCAAGCTCTATGACACGATCATGGGAAACTTTCAATGCAATAGATAATTCATGAAATCGAGAAGCAGTAATAGAGTGCTTAGTAACAGTATAAAACACATCTTGAGCAACACAAATCGAAATCAAATTCTCATTTAAAATGTGCAAGTTCTTCCTTTCAACTTCATTATATTTGAGTTCCTGTTCATAATCATTGACCTCAACTATCATTGCATCAAATTCCTTTTCCATATCTTTAATATATGAATTTATCCCTTTTTGAAGACTCTCAAATTGACCTTTTAATTGTTTAAAGAAAGGCATGACCTCAGTTAAATAGCATTCTTTAGTTTGCTCAAAACCCCTTTCCCCCTCAGTTATCCCAGTAGGTGTGATTCTCTTCTTACACGTTTTCTCAAAATCAACAAACAACTGATAAACAACATACAGGCTGATTAAGGTATTGCTATTAGTGGCAATAGATCTAGGAACTAAATGCATTGGTGTATTATGAGGATACACAGTTGCTTTAGGGAATTTCCTACAAGGGGGATTCTTTTCAACAAGATTTTCAGCTTTTGCATTTCCATATCCTTTTTCCAGAACACTTGTTCAGGTGTCAATAGAGTCTGAGGCTTAAACTTGTTTAAGGATATCCAATTTTCCTTAGTGTAATCATGGGGTTTGATTGTTATATTATTCATTTTACACTCAGGGATCATCTAGCTTCTTATTCAATTTTTCCCTAGTGACTTCATCGATTTCTTATCTTCCTCGTGCACTCAGTACGAACTAGGTTTCTGTCTTGGCTTAAGGATTTCATTACCATCATAAAGTACCTTATGAGCAGCTCTAGCCTTTTTAATGACCTCTGGATTTGTTTCCTCAACAAGGGGAATGCTATGCTTATCGCTTAAGACTCTATGCTTAGTGATCAAGTGAGCAGTCTGAATGGTATTCCCTTGTACGTATAGCTTATTTTCAAGCTTGTTTTTCATAGTTTTTAGATTAGAAAAATCATTCAACAGTTTTGATTCCTTAGCATTGAATTCTTGCTTAAGCATTTTAACATTTTCTTGAAGTTCTTGTTTTTGCTTAGCAGTTTTAGAAAGCTTTTCTTGTAAGGAGTTTAACTCTTGTTTTAATACCTCTTCTCTAAAATTACTTTTTCTAATAATTGTACGCATTTGGTCATCCATTTCCTGCTCACGGGTGGTTAACTCAAACTTAGCACGTTGTTCATAAATAACAACTTGTTCTTTATAGGCATTCAGTTCAGAGGTTACAGAATCATCAGGGGCACATGCAGTGCATTCATTAAAAACATAATCATCATTGACTGCAGAAGATGCATTACTTGGTACAATCTCACTTTCACTTTGCTTTACATATTGATCATATGGGACAATATTACTATTACCCTCATCATCAATATCTAATTCAAAAGTTTCAAGA
This sequence comes from Chrysanthemum makinoi, assembly GCA_910596185.1. Classification (NCBI taxonomy): domain Eukaryota; kingdom Viridiplantae; phylum Streptophyta; class Magnoliopsida; order Asterales; family Asteraceae; genus Chrysanthemum; species Chrysanthemum makinoi. Next base: position 94,720,389 of record OU343225.1, read on the forward strand.
GACTGTACTTTATTATGCATCTTTTGCTCATCAACATCATCATATAGTTTTAATACCTCTGAAATGATTGAATCTTTGGATGGGCCAGCCTGTTGTGGTGAAGAGACCTTTGGAGAGACCATAGGTGATATGTTAGCCATGAAGATTGTTTGGGCAGTAGGTTCATCATCGACATCAGAGTCAAATGCATCACGTCGGCTACTTGAAATTCATTTTGATGATTATTACCTATCTCCTGAATTGGCTGTTCATCAACATCAGCATCATAGGTTCGAGCATTTCCCTCAGCAAGAAACAACAACTCCTCTTCATCCAAAGCTGATCCATTATCCTGAGCTTGCATAAGCAACATCTTGTCTATGAAGTATTCTGCATTCTGTGGACGTTTTGGAGATGTGCAGTTCCTAGCAATATGTCCCTCACCACCACAATTGTAGCACTTAATTGGCTTTGCTTGACCTTGATTTCCAATCCTTCCCCTATTCTGATTTGCAGCATAACCTCTACCAACTCCACCTCTTCCATGTTCATACTGCCTTTCTTGGACTGGTTGCACCATAACCTTCCCATCTCTGACAGTTGCATGATTGTGTAGATTGGATGCAGTTCTGATCTCATTGTTAGTGTGAAGACTGTTGGTATGTGGACTGAGGGTCAAGTTTTGTTTAACCATAAGACCCAGTTGATTAATGAAGTGTCCCATGACTGCATCAGCATCCGCTTGCTTGAACCTCAGATCAGGAATGAGTTTGTGATTACCATTACCCGTGGGTATGACTTGAGAGACTTTGGTAGTAATACCAACATTGGTGTAGAAGGCTGTTGAGTCATTTGACGAACTGGTTTCTCCCTTCTTAGATTTGAACTGCTCAAGAATCCTTTTCTTAAACATAGCATGTCTCTCATTCTGAAGAAGGAATGCATAAAGTTGCTCATAGTTTGTGTTCTTCAATTCTTTGGTTAGCTTCACAGAGGTGACAACCTTGTGCCATTTGGGATTCATGTTGTTTACAAACTTTGAATTCAGCTGAATGTTTGGCATGGTCATTTTGATATTCCTCATATCATTTACAAGCTTGTGGAATCTCATGTAGTATTCATAGATACTCTCTTCTGGTTTCATCTTGAAGTGTTCGAATTCATCATACAGCTGTGATTCTCTGTCTTCCTTAGTTAATTCAGAACCTGAGAGAAGCATTTTGACATTATCCCAAACAGCCTTGGCTTCAGTGTTGTGATTGATAAGCTTGTAGATGTCTTTTGGAAGACCATGAAGTATAATGTTTGAAGCCCCGATATCGACATCGAATCTCTTTTTCTCCTTATCACTGAGCTCATCATACGTCTTTGGTCTATCCAATCCAAAGATCATGGTTCCATCTGCAGCAATATCAATTATGGCTCTTGTAGTCTTAATCTGATAAGGTCCTTCATCAATTGATTTGAGAATGTTGACCCCATTTTCCTTCCCAAGACAGTACAATCTGATTCGTTGAGCCCAAGAGTCATAGTCAGTTCTGTCAAGCATGGGTGTACGAGTGTCTGAACCAGCTGCTTGAACGTCCTCAACAACTGTAGAGATGATTGTAGGCACGTTGGTAGACATGTTTACAGAGTACACGGGATTTTATAACTCTATGATTAAACCGGGAAATAGATTCTTTCACGGGATTTTACTAAATCAAGAGAAAACCGTATTACAAACGAAAATCAACAAAGTTGCTAAGAATTCTTGAACCAAGTCACTAAGCACCAAGTCGCTAAGTAGCAACTCGCTAAGATCTCAATTTCCTGTGAACCAAGTCGCTAAGACCAAGTCGCTAAGACCCAAGTCGCTGGACACAAATCGCTAAAGCACCAAGTCGCTACATAGTCAAGTCGCTAAAGAGCAACTCGCTAAGGTCCAAGTCGCTAACACCAAGTCGCTAAGAATACTAAGAACAAGTCGCTAACAAAATTGAAAGCAAGTCGCTAACTTCACCAAGTCGCTAGCAGTAGTGGAGAATCCACTAAGTTGTACTGTTTGTCGGCTTGTCTCAATAGACAAATCGCTAGGACCAAATCGCTAACAATTAACACTACAACTCGCTACCTTTTCTTTGAAGCATGTCGCTACGATGAAAAATACTACGAGAACCAAGTCGCTAGCAAGAAAAACTTCAAAAACACACTTTTCAATCCAAAACAATCTCAACCACAGTGATTCAAGCTTACCAAATCAAAACCCAAGCACTTACAATGATTCTAAACACAAAAGTACACCTAAAATTCAAACTTTAACACTAGAAATGATCCAAATGATGCAAAAACCACTAAACTTTTTCAAACTCAAAAACCATCTAAAACCACTAGAAATCTAAGGATATGTAAGAGAGATGATCAAACCATGGCTCTTGATACCATTTGTAACATATTGGATTTCACAAACACATCAAACCATAAACACAAATAGGCGTACAAGATGAAGTTTTAGAGAGAGAAAGAGTTAGAGGTTTGGGAACTTAGTGAGAGAAAATAAAAGTATTATTATGAGCTCCAACTCTCTACCTTGGGAGGTAGAGAGTATTTATAGTCTTACACAAATCGCCACATACGGGCTGTGGATCAGGCATACAGTGGGTAAAGACCCGTCCGTCCTCCACGGTGTTACTTAACTAAATACTACTTAACATTAAATAATCTACGACTACGAGCTTTCTAACGATTACATATACTTGAGGTGACCGACTCTTTAATGACTGGATTTACTAAATCCTAACATTACCCTTGTATCTTCTTCATGTGGTTTCTTCATCTTCTTTACCTTCTTTGTTCTTATCACAATGATAATTCGTTTTCGTACATAAGATTTACCGGAAGTATGGAACTCCCGGGTCGTTCTCCCAACGAGGGTGTAATGGAAAATCGATTCGTTGTTTAAAGGTCGAGTGATTTGAATAGGATAAAAATATTTTGGGTTCTGGAAATTAATAAGAAAGAAACAATTAAGCATGTAAAATAAGAAAGCTAAACACAAATAAGCAATTACACAAATTAAACTAAAAACATATAAGTGTATAAGTTTTTGATTAATTAAAATGATATTGGTTAAAGTAAAGACAATAATAAAACTAGTAGCAAGTAAATAAACTAAAGTTAACGATAAATGATAACAACTAAAAATAACGAACTAAATTATGCTAAGCAAGCGAATAAGAAATATATGATGAAAAGATATACTTGTTAAGCAAATTATCAAGATCCTTAAGTGTGGTTTATTATTTCAATTAAGACCTTTATTGATGAATTAATATCTTTTACAAATAATTATTTTGTCACAACAATTTTTCATAAAGAGATATCAATATCTAGATTAAAACCCAATTATTTTCACGGCTTTTGCCCGCTTAAACAACCAAAATTTCAATCTAAGTAACTTAAAATTACTAACCAATATATTTTCTTTTATAAAACCACACTTAATTCACGAAATAATCTACTCAACAAGTATATAAAAAGCCTACTCACTAAGCATAGCAAACCAACACATAGCAATTAATTCAATAAAAATAAGAATAACTATTATATTAAAATTTATAACTACTAAAGATTTAAAAAGTAAAGAAAATAGAACCCGGATGACAAAACGAGAGGAATAAAACCACCCGATCAAATAAGCACAAATTAACACAAAAGTTTATAACTTTATTAATCTTATCCACTAATTAGTAAGTAAAGTTTAAAACTTTATTCACCAACAAGCTTAAAATTAATAAAGCTTCAAACTTTATGTATTTAAAATGCTTAAAGACCCTTAAGCTCCGGCCTTAGCGGTAGAGATGATGATAAACACAAAAAATACAAACTTTAACAAGGGTTAATCAATAATAAGCACTACTACTAAATGTAAATAAGCTAAAAGTGATCTAAAAATTAAAAAGATTCAAACTTTATAACAAAAACTATTAGGTCTAAGTCCACCAGAAGCTAAGTTGTTCCATCCGAAGATTAAACGCGAATCGGGTATATTTAAGGACTAGATCTACATGAACAAGCTATTAAATAGCTTATTGTTCAATAAAAACTCAAAAAGTTGCAACCTTTTTATGAAAAACTTGATAAAACTAATAAATCTAATTAATAAGCTAAAAAATAGAAAATGTGCTCTCAAACTTAAGAGATGTCAAGGCTTATTTGTACAATAAGCCGAGCTTAATAAGCTCATGCATCTCTTTTGTTGTTTGAATCGAGCTAGAGGATGAAGAAGAGAAGAGATAATAAGACATAATAAGCTAAAACTTATAAAAATGTAAACTTTTTATAAAATAAGTGAAATAAAAACTATTTATGAAAAGTAATAAAGAAAGTTTTATAGAAGAAAAACAAATAAAAGAGCTTAATGGATAAACTTATAGAAAAAAGCTAACCCAAAAAGCAAAACCTAAATAAGTTATAATAAGCTAATAAACTAATATAGCTTAATAGGTAAGAAAAGAAATAGAAAATAAAGAAAGAGATGAGAAGAAGAAATAAGATGCAAAGATAATAAATAAGATAAACTAACTTGCAAGAAATAAAATAAAACTTTTATAAAACTAAATAAGCATAAAAATTACAAGAGTTTGGCTACAAAATACAAATAAAGATAAGAATGAGGTGATGGAGGTGGGTATTTATAAACCTCCAAGTTACACTTTGGCCCCTAATAATATTTCATAAAGACCCTTAAACTATTTAACTTGGTACAAAAAATACTCTTCACAAAACTTGGTCCCCAAGTATATTAGCTGTAGCGTAAGTAGTAGATTGCATCTTTTGGTCTTGGGCTGCGTTGGAATGGAATTGGGCTAGGTCTTCACTGGGTGGCTTGACATCAATTGGGCTTGGTTGGGCCTCTCGTGGGTCTTCATGGTCTTGCGTTAGAAGCCGGTGGATGAGACATTAGTTGTGTAAAAAATTTAATTATGCCATGGATGGGATTAGAACCCTTGACCTCTTGCTTGATAAAGATGCATCCAACCACTAGACCAAGAGCCCTTTTTTGTGTTAAATGTTGCATTTAATTTTCATTTAAGCTCCTTTTCTTGTTGATCCATTTTCCTTCTTTTCTTTCTTCTATTTTTTTTTCTTCTTAATTAATTAATTCTTCGTTTGGTCTTTAAAATTTTCTTTTCTTGCCTCGATGCTCCAAATAAAATTATCATTTCATCCGTAACTTCGTGCTCCTTCCATTCTCGTGCTCGTTTGTGTCCATTTTGTCTTCTTTTTGTCCATTTTATAATATCCGTTACCTGCACATACATAAACACAAAAACACAAACATTTATGGCTTTAGGGGTTAGTTTTTGGTCTTTTTGGTCCGGTTTTGATAAAGAAAAAGGTATATGTTTTTACATATACCAAAAATACCCCAGACGAGAAGATTGCCGTGTCCTCACGCAATGTAATCAATTCACGCTTCTAAAAACAAAAATTTCAATCTCTTTCTACTAAACCTATGAAAAGTAGAAAAGATTCCTCAAAAGAGATTAAGAAACCCTTATTTCTAAAAACGCCCCGTTTACCTTTTAATTCACATAAAGATATTACGTTTAAGCACATTCCAATTATGAGTGACGGTTTGTTGAACTTTCATGTCGATCAATAACTCCAACATTTTTCAAACGACATGTTAGGATCACGGAGTAAGAAACACAACACAGCGTGAAGTGACCATACGGATAGAATACATCGTCCCTGATTTTTCACAAGCTCCCAAACTAAGCGTAAAATCGAAATCATTGTTAAATATGATTCTAGATGCTAACACTACCCATGGAAGTTACTTGTGTAATTACCTTTTGCTCCCATTTTCCTATTTTCCTCTAATTATTTTATTTTTGTGAGAAATGAATTTCTTCAAATTTCTCGTTTCGATAAGAATTAATCCGATAAAGATATGAAGCCAAGTCGATAATTAGTTATCCATCTTCCCTCGAAAACCGTTGCACACAAGAATGAGGTCCACATCAAGGTCCTAATTTCACACGATTTAGGGAGAATATCCTTTTATGGCGACCGAGACAACTCATCTACGAGTCCAGAGACAGAAGCTTTATTTAGACATCTCCCGGATCCAAAGTTTGGCTTAACACTATTTCAGCACATTTGCATTTTTGCAATTTAGGCCATTGGTCTTTTCAACCACTAACTCAACGGGATTACCGTTTTATCAGAAGTCTTATTATGACTTTAGATTTTCCTCAACCTTTTTAGAAGTCCATGACAACGGGGGTACCGTCGGACATAGAAAACTTTTATGGCTTTGGATTTTTCAACTTTAATACATTTGGGCTTTAATTCATGTTACTTTTTGCCAAACTCCGAATCCTACGGCTTTTATAACAATAGAAACAATAGCAGCAAACTATCAGGAATCAGTTGTCTATTACACCGCAACACTGACAGTACCTTGATGTGTACCCAACCCTCATGGGCAAGGATTCTCTAAAGAAGAATAAAGAACTAACTATCGCCATAAACTCAACATCTCTAATTATTTAATCACAGATATGGGGTGAAACAATCTTGTGGGAACAAAAAGCCATAAGTACCTTCGATGGGCTCTAAAGAGAACCAACTACTCCACGCTTAGCATCTAAACTCATAAGTAACTCTATCATTTCTCGATCTCATAATTTAAAATCCCAAGTAATGAGATCCGTGGATGCTTAGCCGATAATTTTTAGATTATCTATGGTTAAGGGAACAAGCTAGGGCTCAAAACGCCCGGTCAAGTCAGAATTCTATTCCTACCCTCACCAGCGGAAAGTCAACAAGGTGTCAAAACATATATTAATTTAGCAAATGCTTCGTCTAATGAAATTAAGTCATGCATATTTAAAGTCACTCAGGGAAACTTGCAAATTCTTGGCCTTGTGAGCTAGAATTCGCATTTTATAGCTTCTTGTCTAAGAGACTAGCAAACTTTTCAATCAAAAAGACTTAACAAAAGCTTCAAAATTTTTAAATTTCCTCATTTTTGCACAATTTTTTTTTTCATTTTCTAAGGAAAAACGGGGTTGCGAGAGTACATGGCAAAAAAAAACAAGCAAGTGCGGTCAAATCAAACCGAAGATTACCCACCCCAGACTAAAATCAAACATTGTCCTCAATGTTTAAAGGTAAGGGTTCTCAACGCAAATCTAAAGCCATTGATTAGGTATGCTAATAGATAAACGATAATCGAAAAAAGATTTTGGATATCGGATTTCCATAAGAGCGTCGAAATATGAAACTCGAGTGGAGAAAAGACAAAACTTCGAGCACGAGAGTCTTCATTTTCGAAGAAAATCCTGGACATAAACAACAACAACACGAAACACGAGAAATGGAAGAGGCGAACCTCCTCACGTCACTTATTAGAAAACATAAATAAGATAAAAGGATAAGCATGGGGTGCCTCCCACGGCCTCTTGTTTTGTTAAACGAGTCGCTAGCCTGACTCGTCCCCGAATTCATTTGTCCTTAGGGAAACAAGCGGAAGGGATACCCGGATCAAAGATGGTATCCTCACTCCGGAGGGAAAGAGAATGGGTGGGTTGGGAGGGAAAGAGAATGTCGGGCTCCAGCACAAATAGGATAACATCTCCCGAACTCACATAAGGTTTATCAAGAAAGAGTGATCCATCATCCGGCGGTTTTGCGGGCGGACGAAGGGATGATGGATAGATAAAAGAATACTCCAAAGAAGGTGGGATCTCATGATAAGGCATAAGATGTATAGGCTCAACAACGAAGGCATCCATCGGAGGATCCTTATATCGGACAACGTTTTTAGCATAAAGCTCATCTATGTCGAATATCCCGGGGTTGAAAATCTTGTCTTCACATGTGGGCTCAACGGGATAAGTGAGGGTCGACTTAATAGAGGAAGGAGAATCATCATTAAGCAAGCTTTCAAGAAAAAGGACATCTTGATCAGAGTCGCACCCGTCACTCTCAATACCTGGCGGTATTGGATCATCAAGAAATAAGTCGATTTCTTCCATATCAGAATCATAAGGTGGATTATCAAGAATATCGTCTTCAACCACTTTAGCTGATTCATTAATCTCGGGCCTCATTTCGAAATCAATCTCCATAATATCATCAGTGTCGGATTCATTACTTTCTTCATCTTGCATAACATCACATGACGGGAGAGAAAGGTCGGAACACAGAGATGGGACAAGTGGTGTGCTCTGAGAGCTAGCAATATCCACCACTTCCGTTGTGGTCTCTGAATCGGACTCAAAATCTTTGTCGAAAAGAGGATTAACTTCGCAAAAGGTGTAGTCATCATTGAATTCGAAAAGTGGATTTGAGAAAATCCCGGAAGTAACCTCGGAGATGTCAAGAGAATCACATAAAAGCGAATCACAATCACTGTCAGATATATCCTCGGACTCACTTGGGATTGGGTCAAGACTCTCAACACTAGACGATTCCGTTTCCGAAATAGTGCTAAGAGGCTCGTCCCCCATTTTGAGAGAGTCAACGGGTTTAACAATGTCCGTAGAAATATGATCATCGACCTCTTCCAAAAGGACGTCACTTCTCTCAACCGACGTGAGTGAAGGGGAAGAGTCGGAAATGAAAGGCTCAGAAACGGGAGTGGGTTCAGCCGACAAACTCGCATAATATTCTTTCATTTGAATGGAATCTTCATCATCATCGTCAATGTAAGTCGCGAGCCATCGGGCACGTCTTTCAAGTGCTTGTTCTTCAATTCGTATTTCTTCAATACATTTTTCAATCCGAGCTGCCCGTTCTTCTTCTTCAAGTAATTCTAACATAGATCTTTCATTGCGAGACGCTCGATCTTTAGCAAGTAATTTACCATACGTTTTCTGATGAGGATCTTTTTCGATACCATGTTTATCCATAAATTCTTCGAGTATATTAATACATCTTTGGAAACTATCTTGACGAATTTGCGGATGTTGTGGTTGAATCTCTTGGTATTGTGGAGGTGGGTCATAAGAATAGTCATAAGGAACTTGCTCGTAAACAATTGGATTCTGCATTTGACAATCGGAATTAAAGTGCGGACCTCCACAATACTCACAACAGTATGATTGTTGTGACATGTTTGGTGAAGTATATGGATAAGGTTCATAACCAAAGGTTGTATTGTTAAATTGGGCTTGACATTGAAAACCTTGGTGAGGACCTCCACAGTACTCACAAGAGTATGACTCCGTCTCATGGTATGGGGATTGGTTAAGGAAATCGGTCGTTTCATTGTAGGGATGTTGGTCGTAGACAAACTCGTTTCCCGTATTCACAATGCTACAACTGGGACAATTCCCACCATTTTGAGGTCCCCCACACCATTGACAACCATAATGGTAAGACGAAGACATCGAGAAGAATTATACGAATAAGAGGGATAAGAGAAAGAATTGACGGTTCAGAGGGTAAGGAAGATTATTTTTTTTTGTTTTTAAAACAAATCAAACATAAAAGGAAAACAAATTTTGAAAAGGAAAATATTTTTGGGATTTTATAATTTATGAAAAGTATTTACAAAAGCGAGGGAACTCCACGGAGGAGGGTCTTCAAACACCAAACTTCAAACTCCGAAACGAAAAATCGCTAACACACCTCCCCGGCAGCGGCGCCATTTTGATAATTCGTTTTCGTACATAAGATTTACCGGAAGTATGGAACTCCCGGGTCGTTCTCCCAACGAGGGTGTAATGGAAAATCGATTCGTTGTTTAAAGGTCGAGTGATTTGAATAGGATAAAAATATTTTGGGTTCTGGAAATTAATAAGAAAGAAACAATTAAGCATGTAAAATAAGAAAGCTAAACACAAATAAGCAATTACACAAATTAAACTAAAAACATATAAGTGTATAAGTTTTTGATTAATTAAAATGATAATGGTTAAAGTAAAGACAATAATAAAACTAGTAGCAAGTAAATAAACTAAAGTTAACGATAAATGATAACAACTAAAAATAACGAACTAAATTATGCTAAGCAAGCGAATAAGAAATATATGATGAAAAGATATACTTGTTAAGAAAATTATCAAGATCCTTAAGTGTGGTTTATTATTTCAATTAAGACCTTTATTGATGAATTAATATCTTTTACAAATAATTATTTTGTCACAACAATTTTTCATACAGAGATATCAATATCTAGATTAAAACCCAATTATTTTCACGGCTTTTGCCCGCTTAAACAACCAAAATTTCAATCTAAGTAACTTAAAATTACTAACCAATATATTTTCTTTTATAAAACCACACTTAATTCACGAAATAATCTACTCAACAAGTATATAAAAAGCCTACTCACTAAGCATAGCAAACCAACACATAGCAATTAATTCAATAAAAATAAGAATAACTATTATATTAAAATTTATAACAACTAAAGATTTAAAAAGTAAAGAAAATAGAACCCGAATGACAAAACGAGAGGAATAAAACCACCCGATCAAATAAGCACAAATTAACACAAAAGTTTATAACTTTATTAATCTTATCCACTAATTAGTAAGTAAAGTTTAAAACTTTATTCACCAACAAGCTTAAAAATTAATAAAGCTTCAAACTTTATGTATTAAAAATGCTTAAAGACCCTTAAGCTCCGGCCTTAGCGGTAGAGATGATGATAAACACAAAAAATACAAACTTTAACAAGGGTTAATCAATAATAAGCACTACTACTAAATGTAAATAAGCTAAAAGTGATCTAAAAATTAAAAAGATTCAAACTTTATAACAAAAACTATTAGGTCTAAGTCCACCCGAAGCTAAGTTGTTCCATCCGAAGATTAAACGCGAATCGGGTATATTTAAGGACTAGATCTACATGAACAAGCTAATAAATAGCTTATTGTTCACTAAAAACTTAAGAAGTTGCAACCTTTTTATGAAAAACTTGATAAAACTAATAAATCTAATTAATAAGCTAAAAAATAGAAAATGTGCTCTCAAACTTAAAAGATGTCAAGGCTTATTTGTACAATAAGCCGAGCTTAATAAGCTCATGCATCTCTTTTGTTGTTTGAATCGAGCTAGAGGATGAAGAAGAGAAGAGATAATAAGACATAATAAGCTAAAACTTATAAAAATGTAAACTTTTTATAAAATAAGTGAAATAAAAACTATTTATGAAAAGTAATAAAGAAAGTTTTATAGAAGAAAAACAAATAAAAGAGCTTAATGGATAAACTTATAGAAAAAGCTAACCCAAAAAGCAAAACCTAAATAAGTTATAATAAGCTAATAAACTAATATAGCTTAATAGGTAAGAAAAGAAATAGAAAATAAAGAAAGAGATAAGAAGAAGAAATAAGATGCAAAGATAATAAATAAGATGAACTAACTTGCAAGAAATAAAATAAAACTTTTATAAAACTAAATAAGCATAAAAATTACAAGAGTTTGGGTACAAAATACAAATAAAGATAAGAATGAGGTGATGGAGGTGGGTATTTATAAACCCCCAAGTTACACTTTGGCCCCTAATAATATTTCATAAAGACCCTTAAACTATTTAACTTGGTACAAAAAATACTCTTCACAAAACTTGGTCCCCAAGTATATTAGTTGTAGCGTAAGTAGTAGATTGCATCTTTTGGTCTTGGGCTGCGTTGGAATGGAATTGGGCTAGGTCTTCACTGGGCTGGCTTGGACTGTCAATTGGGCTTGGTTGGGCCTCTCGTGGGTCTTCATGGTCTTGCGTTAGAAGCAGCTGGGATGAGACATTAGTTGTGTAAAAAATTTAATTATGCCATGGATGGGATTAGAACCCTTGACCTCTTGCTTGATAAAGATGCATCCAACCACTAGACCAAGAGCCCTTTTTTGTGTTAAATGTTGCATTTAATTTTCATTTAAGCTCCTTTTCTTGTTGATCCATTTTCCTTCTTTTCTTTCTTCTATTTTTCTTTTTCTTCTTAATTAATTAATTCTTCGTTTGGTCTTTAAATTTTTCTTTTCTTGCCTCGATGCTCCAAATAAAATTATCATTTCATCCGTAACTTCGTGCTCCTTCCAATCTCGTGCTCGTTTGTGTCCATTTTGTCTTCTTTTTGTCCATTTTATAATATCCGTTACCTGCACATACATAAACACAAAAACACAAACATTTATGGCTTTAGGGGTTAGTTTTTGGTCTTTTTGATCCGGTTTTGATAAAGAAAAAGGTATATGTTTTTACATATACCACACAACTCAATCTATATTATTTCAAATTAACTAATTGTTCAAGATTTGGGTTAATTATACCGATTTGAGTCTCATTTACAACAAAAAAAGATTCAAATTTTATACAATTTTTGCATCCCCGTACTCTACGAATTTTAATCAGTTTTTTTTAATTTAAGAATTGTTGTGTTTAATTGTTGTTGATATCTATTTGATTTATATTAAAAGTATATAAAATCTCCACTACTACACCCATTCGTGGCAATCTGCGTACACTTGTGTGTTCCTCTGTCTTCCTTCATGCCTATAACCATCTTCTAGTTAATAAAATACTAGTATCTTTTATGATGCATTTGGTTATCTATACTATCTAAAGATTGAAGTGCTTAATTTAATTTGCAAGAGTTGTTATGCACAAAACTAAGTACGGTACAACATAGCTAAAGCTACACAAAACCTCTATCAATTACATCGATTTACCAATATACAGAATTGAATGCATACGCATCAGAGGTCTCCTTCAATGCAGGCACACGAAAGGGCAAGTGTTGTTGGAGTTTCAAGAAGATGAAGATGAAGTTGAAGTGTTGTTGGATTTTCAAGAAGACAAACCATCTCAATCTTAGCATCTCACACTTAAAATCCATCATTTGTAAGTATAAATAACACACACTTCGATTGCATTCACCAATCATCATACCTCTCCTCAGCTTTCATCTCTTATGTTTTGATATTGGAGTTATCCAATTTATTGAACTTATGATTAAACAACATTATTTTGCAGGCGTGATCGTTTCATATCACATAGGACTTTATGTGAGGCCCTTGGTCAAATCAAGTATTCACAAACTTCAAGTGCCATAGGTAGCTCATCCAAAAGCACCACCAACAGAAACATTCCCAGCCTGAGCGTCCCTCTAACTCATTCAGGTTCACAGATTGCCTCAATCCAAAATTTGACAAGCAACAGTCCAGGAATTACACATGGTGAGTCTTGGTTAAACAAAATAAGTCTTAACAGCCTCATGAACAGACCTTCTATTGACATAAACTGTTACAAGCCCTCTCAAGATTTCATGACAGTCCCCTCACAACAAGAAAACAAACACAAAAATCAGGGAAACGTTAACACAAAGTTTTTTTTACCAATCTCCTGACCAACACTACCACTCCGTGCAACAAAAACAATTTCAACTTAGCTAGAAATGTCAAGAACTATGAAAATGGTGAGGGGCCAAGTTTGTTCTGTAGTGGTGGAAGTGTGTCAGATCACTCTGGCCCAACTTATTTGTCAAGATCACATATAGCTGTGATGCCACAACTTAGTGCAACTGCGCTGTTTCAGAAGGCTGGAATGATTGGTTCAACATCTAGCAACACAAGTGCTACCAACTTTTCACGAGGGTGTGCAAGTTCTTCTTTAAGCGGACCTATTGGTGGTACTACATTCGAAAGTGCAAAATTTCTTGTTGGCAGCAAAAGTTATGACAACATGGATGAACTGCTCAACTCTTTTAGCAGCAATGGAAATGGGTCCCTGATTTTCACTTAGTATCTTTGGCGCAACTTACGAGCAGGAGGCTAGCTACCAAGACCAGTCACAAACCTAGGTAGCAAAATAAGTTTTCAACAATCCAGAGGTGTAACATTTACTCGAGATTTTCTTAGAGTTGGAGGTGAGATAGTGTGAGACTTAAACAGCGATGGGCCACAAAGCGGTTGTGTTAGCCGAAGCTTTCTTTAAAAGAAGCTGCAGATAATACTGACTACTGCTATGCTGGCAAGTCCATAATATAAATTTCTTTTCCTTTGATGGTATGAACAAAGGTTTTTGTCGTAGTCTTTTTTTTTTTCTGTGTTTGGAAAGATATGTTGTTGTCGACAAGGGCAACATATGACTTCTTCCCATTTTGTATGTCTACAACTATCATTTTTGATTTTTTCAGAATTATGTAAACATGGCTTTTAAGATTGTTGTGTGTTGGGAAACTACGTGAATACATGAGCAGCAAGTCTAGATACATTGCCATGTAGGCTCTGTGAAGCAATTAGCCGTAGAGGTGGCAGAGATGCTACAGCCTAATGATAAGTGAGGTGTAACATAATTCATATATGAAATGTTTTTGGTTGAAAGGTTTTTTTTTATGAAGAAAATATTAGGCAATTAGAGATAGATGGGATAACACATGTTTCATTGCGTTGTATTCTTGGTTTATATTGATTGATATTTGGTCTGAAATTTCAAGCCACATGAGTTGATTCAAACATTGGATTTGATACTATGAACAACAATTTTGATTCCGTCTGCCCATTCATATGCTTATATTAAGATTTATGATTGAGATCATATGTAAATTAATGTTTTGCATGATAATATATAACATTCTGCAAATCAAGGAGCAGCAAGCTCAGGAAAACAAGTCAAAGAACACACTGAAAACCAACAAAGCAAAGCCAAACTTGCCATATATTACAACAATTTAACATTCCTTAATTTTCTGCTTACCATGCCTCAGGGTTATGTTCACAAGTTCAACGTTTATACAGTTCTTCATTCATAGAAAATAAACACACATCTATTATCTATACACCCATCACATACTAAAATCCAAACATTATCCGAACCCCACAACTCTTAAGCAATTAAGCTGGCTTCCATAATGTAAACACCACAATCGTAAAAGCCATTTAGCTATGAAATATTAGACACAATCGGTGCATCATACGGGTTGAATAAAGCCTCGTTTTTATAAAGACTCTAATTTGTGAGACCCTAATTAAATTGAGTAACAGTGAAAAAGAAGAAAACGTTTCATGAAAGTAAAAGTAAAAAAAAAATTGTATGTGGTCTTTTTTCTTTGTATTACAGGTGCGAAGGGTAAAAATGTATAATCACTTAGTAATTAACATTTAAATAATTTTTGTATATATATAAACATTTAATATATAATAAAAATATTTATTTAGATATAATTGAGTATTTTGTAGTTTTAAAAGGATATTCATGTAATTTAAAATTTTGTAACGACATTAAAGTAATATTGATGTTTATCAAAGATATTGGCGTAATTCTCCCTATATTTTTTATTAGTTTTCATTCTTAACAAATCTTTGCATTACATTAACATCTTGGATTCACAGAAAAAGTGTTTTTGTTATTATAACTTGGTGCATGTATATAACATCATCCGTATGTACGTGTATTTTTAGGTTTGATATTCTCTCGGAAAACTAGATTCCATTAGGCTGCCCCTAATAGGCAAATCGCCTGTCGATCGAGGTGAGGTGGCGATCGAGTGGAGTCGATCGTTGCTAATGTGGTGAAATCGATCGCCTACCAAAAACATACAAGTGAATCGTCTGGCCGATCGAATGGTTATGCAATGTTACCGTTTAAATCCGTTGCATATCCAAACAAAAAAAAAACATTACCGTTTGTGATTAAAAAAAAAATACTCCTAATACTACCCTATAAATACACAACATATTTACACACTAAACTCACAAATCTCACAATCCTCTCTATCAAAAATGTCTAAGAAAACACCACAAACCAAAGGCCGAAAATCCCGTTTGGCAAACGCCCCGCATATTTTAACACCGGATCCGAATTTCCGGTTAACCGGTGTCTCACCAAGAATCAATTTCCAAACCCCTGCTTTCGAATATCAATCCCAACAAGCTCCACAACAACAAACTAACAATCCATTTTTTATGAATCGTCCATTTGTTCCACCGCATCAAAACATCCAATAACAACAACAACAACAACAAAGCCACTCCCGTCGAAGAAACCAATCTATGTATGGGTCACCCGAATCTGTGTACCATCCAACAATGGATTCATCAACGTCTTCATATTCAAATTATCAAGAATATTCTCCGGTTAACCGTATCAATCTTGAGGGTTCTGATTTCGAAGACCAATTATACAACAATCCTGCTTTTTATGTTGGAACCGGTTCGGGTTATCCGGCTCAAGAGTATCACGGTTCGGGTACCGGTTCGGCTCATGGATCGTATCACGATTCTGTTAACTTTGATGACGTAGAAGAAGAAGAATGTCGAGAAGAGACGTCACCGGTCAAACCGAAGAAACGAGCTACTAAGGCGAAGAAGAAGGTTGTCGAGAAAGAAGCCAAGAATGATTCGTCGCTTTGGTCAAAAGAAGAAGAGATCGCCTTGTGCAACGCTTGGTGTGATGTATCCGAGAATAGTGTAACCGGAAACAACCAAAATGCTAAAGGATTTTGGCAGAAAGTCATTGCATACTTTGAGAAGGAGGTTGGTGCAGAAAGAACGTACAACTCTATCATTACAAAGTGGAAAAATAGGATTTGTCCTAGAGTTGGTCAATTTTGTGCCATTTACAACATTGCTCTCAGGAATTACGGAAGTGGTGAGAATGACCTCACTGTTGATACACGAGCGTGTGATGAATACCAACTAGTGTGTAATCATCCGTTTGTTTTGGAGCATTGTTGGAAGATTTTGAGGGACCATTCTGCTTGGAAGGATAATGAGATGCCGGATTTTTTAAGCCAAGATGAGGGTCGCAAAAAAGCAAGGACTTCAACCGACTCGGATGTGCACTCGGATGTGCCTGCTAAACCAGTTGGTCGTGATGCCGCAAAGAAGAATAAAAAGAAATCTTCGGAGTTTTCGAAAGCTACCTACATGGAAGGTGTTGCCGAGCAATGGAAAGTCATCAAGTCCAAGGCATTCGGACAGAAGAAGGAGCTGGCAGACGAATACTATGATTTGAAGAAGAAAGAGCTAGAACAACGGCAACTGGTGTTGGAGATGGAGCAAAAGAGAGAAGAAAGGGAAGACAAAAAATTGGCACTAGAACAACAAAAACATAAATTTGAGCGACAAAAGAAATATGATACATATCTCATGTTCTGTTGCACGCCAATCGACGAATCTTTGCCCACAGTACAACAACAAGCAATGCAGAAACTCAAAGACACGATCAAGGCACGCCACAACCTAGATTTTTAATAAGTGTTGTAATGTTTTAATAAGTTTCGTAATGTTTTAATTTTATTCGAATTATTATGTAACGTTTTAATTATTAATGAAATTTAAAAAAAAAAATTGAACTTGGTCGCCCTTACTGGGGCACCTAATCGCCTGAAGGTCGCTGGAGAGAGAAAGCTGACGTGGCAGTGAAAAGTAAGGGGATTGAATCCCCCTACTGGGGGCAGCCTTAAGCATGTAGAATCTAACTACTGCCGTAATATTAAATTTCAGGAAAATGATTTAGAAACGTAAATATGTGACTACTTTTGTGCCTAAATGGATGTGGCAATTGTTTAGTAGGTTGTGAAATTGTGGGTCCATGTACTGTCTTCAATAGAATGCTTCCATGCAGGTTTAGGCATATAATTAGGCATGCCAATCAAGGCTAAATTTTAATAGTGGTGTAGCTTATACTTTTTACGTACATCATTTATATTCAACGTACATATGCGATTTATTGAAAAGTGGAACAAATTAAAAAGTCTTAAAAGTCTATCATCTAGTGTCATGGGTACCTTACCCACCTTCTCCTTTTTTTCTTATTAATTTCGGTTATAAGGCATTTTGGCGATTTTAACTTATTTTTTATTCCACCCCAAAACAAACGTAAATAACTTTCAAACGACAAACTTTTATGAATAACTGATTTGAGTATAATTTTTAAAATCTAATTCTCTTTAACTTGGTATGCATTATGATATATGAATCGTAACTTTTTTTCAACTTTTTAAGTGGGTGTTGATTTTATTAAAAAGTTTGCATTTTCAGCTCTAATTTTGTCAAGTTTAAAGGCGGAATTTTGCAAAACCTAAAACATGAAAGTTGTAGCTTTTTGGCCAATCTTTATCCAGAAATTTGAATCACTCAAATCCGATATGATATAAGTGAGATATCACACGTTAAAGTCGAGAAATAACTGATAAACTTTATAAAAAATAACTGATGAACTTTATAAAAAATAATTGATGAAAAATATCAAAAATAATTGATGAGCGTTTTTTTTTTTTTCAAAAATTGCTGAACATTATAAAAATAAGTCTTGAACGTTATCAAAAATAACTGATGAACGTTATTTTTTGAAAACTGCTGAAAATTATAAAAAATAACTAATGAATATTATCAAAAATAACTGATGAACGTTATCAAAAATAAATGATGAACGTTATTTTTTCGAAAACTGCTAAAATTATAAAAATTAACTAATGAACGTTATCAAAAATAACCGATGAACAATATAAAAAATAACTGATAAACTGATAAACATTGAGAATTTATTAGAAAATTGATGAATTGATGAACAATACTACTTGAACTGATGAACATTATCACAAAAAAAACTGAAAAACGATACTTCAAGAATATTATCACTTGCTGATGTTTAATTAAATCACTAAGCCAAAATAAATACGAAAATAGTAGACAAGGATACTGAACTACTCTAGTTTCCCTTTATTACCTTCCATCAATCATATATAGCAGAACAACCTTCTTTCTTACTCTTTCAAAACCAATTTTTATAAAATTTCATTTGAAATACTTCTGAATCACACAAAACCCATCTCACACACCAAAAATCACACTATTTTATAACAAAAGAACCCCACAGACTTTGTGGAAAACTCGAAGGGGGGGGGGTTGAATAGTTTTACTGATTAAAACTTCGTTTTAAAATATTTAGATCGACTTATGTCAATCTATTGAATGTGTGTGTTAGATGTTGATAGATAAGCATATAAATGAACAATGCAAAGATAAGGAGTTAGAAGTACAAAACCACGACACGAGTATTTATAGTGGTTCGGCTACAAGGACACCTTCCTTCCCCTAGTCCACTCAACCGAGTCACCTAATCGAGAGTTCGTAATCACTACACAACACAGGATCCTTGTGGCGGAGAAGCCTTCACAACGTCGCCTACTCTTTATCCGGTACAAGGCTAGACACCGGGTTCTTCAACGAGGTAGAACCAAACCTATCACAACGTCGCCTATACTTTATGAGGACCTATTTTGATAATCATGTTGGGCCTTACATTTAACTATTTTGGGATGATTGTATTGGATAATTAAATTTGGGATTGGTTTTGAATGATAATATAACTATCTTGTTTGCTATACTTGTGTGATGTACCAATCTATGTAACGCCCCGAAAACTTGATTAAGTCTTCCGCAGTACCGAGATTTGGGGGTGTTACAACTATTGTCCACCGGATCCCACAGATCCCTTGCTTTAGAGATCCGTCTAGTGTATTCCTGGGGATCCGTAGGACGCTTCCCCTAAATGTGTTATGGGTCATGGATCAGGGGTCATGGGTCCTAGACTTTAGACCATGGGTATCCAAATATATAGAATGTATCTAGAAGATGCAATGCATCTAGTCAATGGGTACCATGACGTGATCGGAAAGGAAATGATCATCGTTGATAGGAGATGGTTGCAATGCACTAACATACTTACAAAGTTGTATTAGGAGCATACCATCTGGAAGTACCATGTTGGAAACTTTGAATACCCCGACCATTCTCTTCACCATGTAATAGGAGAGATTAAATGGCTTTTGGTGGATAAGACAATAGATCATTTGCACGAGACATGCATTTGGATGATCCTTGTTACAAACTAGGCTAATGACGTTTTCCCTAAGAATTTCTTCCCATTTTCTAAACATGTGGTGCATTTCGAAGAGTTCCATTTGAAAGGGATCACGGTGAATGAGCTTCTTGTTTTGGTTGAGACGGGATTGGTCGGCTCTTACTTTGAAAATGGTGTCTCGGACGGTTTCGGGTTCATCAAGAGGAGTATGGTATATTGGGTTGGGATCAAGAGCAAAGGATTGAAAAAGATATCGCCCCATCTTGAGAGTACATACAAATACCTTCATAAGGAATGCGAAGAATTTGATCGAATGTGTTGAGAGGTAGCGTGAAGTTTTGTTTGTTGATGATGAAGGCGATTGAAATGCTATCATTGGTGTTTCGAATGATCCGAATGCTTTTGTAAAATTCAAAAATGAAAACCGAACAAATTTGTTCATCTATGTCAAGAAGACAATCAAAGTTGATTGCCGAGAAGACTTGACGAATGTCGGTATTTTCAAGGAAACATTCCTTGATTACACGACCTTCGTGGATAGGTCGTTTTTCAAGTCTTTTGAAGACTTTGAGGTTAGTTTTTGTCAATCCCTCTTTTCGATAGTAATGGGTGAGGTAATGGACGGTATCATGGTGATCTTGTTGAGTAGCTTTAGGCATGATTGGTCCCAGAAACACAAGTATTCCAATTAGGTAAAATTAGTTGAGACGGGTTTGTGGTTTTGATTTGTATTAACAATGTTGTGAAAACAATGTAATCCTAATTGTGTTAAAAGCCCCTTTTAATGATTAATTTTGAAAACCCTAATTAAATTAATTGATTAGAAATTGAGGAACCATAAACCCTTGGATGAGGATGATGAAGATTAGAATAAGTTAGTGTAATTACTTACAATGGTGTTCTAGAGAAGAATACTCGAGGGTATGAAGTCCTATGAGGATGATATCCATTCTTGAGTCGTTTTTGTGTTATGTGGGGAGAGGGAAAATGAACAGTGATGATTTTCAAATGCATATAGCTGTTTTATGTCCCGCGGTTCCCCCAGATCCCTTGTATTTGGGATCCGGCTAGTACAACTAGAGGGATCCGGCTACTGTGGACAGAAAAAGGGTCGTTTGGCATTATTTTTGTAGTAGGCTATAAACTAGCTTATGGAACAAAAATAGTTTTGAGGTTTCAAATGAAAAGATGTTTTGGTCGACGGGATTTGATAAGTTAATTATCAAGAATTCATTTGTGACGACGGCGTTAGTTTGACGAAATCAAGAGGAATACTATTCCCGATGATGAGTAAGTCGGGAAAGTGACGAAAGAGAGACTTTTAAGAGACTAGCAATTATTAAACAACCAAGAACTATGATATCAACATAATCATGTAAGCTAGCTAATGAAAAGTAAACATACCTTTATGCTTCTTTGTTTGGCTTATCAAGACATAATACCAAAAATACTTCATGAGCTCTTAAAGTAATCCTTTGTACTTAGAGTAAGTAGGTTGTGATTACTTTTAGATCCTTTCTTGAAGGTTGACTTCATTATTCTTTGAATATAAATGAAGGTTTGAAGAGATCCTAGAATGAAGATTTCTTGAAACAAATATGTTAGAATGATCTATCAATGTCCAACATGAAAGAGGAAAAAAAATGTTTTGAAATATTTCTTTCTTTGTAGTTTTCAAACATACACGGATCATATCAAGTTTTTAAAGTACAACATACTCTAAGAAACTTGGTAACGAAGCTCTGATGCCAATTGTGGAAAACTAGAAGGGGGGCTGAATAGTTTTACCAATTTAAAAACTTCCTTTTAAAATATTTAGATCGACTTATGTCAATCTACTTAGATGTGTATGTTAGATGTTGATAGATAGATATATAAAAGTGTAATGAAAGATAAGGAGTAAGAAGCACATAACCACGACACGAGTATTTATAGTAGTTCGGCTACAACGAAACCTTCCTTGCCCTACTCCACTCCCCGAGTCACCTACTCGAGAGTTCGTAATCACTACATGACACCAAATCCTTATGGCGGATAATCCTTCATAACGTTGTCTACTCTTTTTCCGGTACTAGGCTAACCACCGGGTTATTTCACACCAAGGTAAACCACACCTACCACAACGTCGCCTACCCTTTATCCGGTACTAGGCTAAGTACCGAGTTCCATTACAATGGAGGAACTACTACCCAACACTACACAACACGTAATTCCAAAGGAGACCCACTCCTTATTACAACACCATCAAGGACATCAACATCCTTGGAGACAAACTATCACTATATGTATAACGATGCACCTCTTCGATTATACGACCTTGGAATTCTTCACAAATGCCACTTGATTTGATTCCTAGGCATCCTTCACTAATGCCTTTGACACAACGCTTGGCACCTTTCACTAATGCCTTCGTCTTGACACCTTTAGCATTCTTCACTAATGCTTTTGACACGGAAGTTAAGCACATATCACTAATGATTTCGTCTTGACTCTTTCGGCATCCTTCACTAATGCCTTCAACACAACACATCTACGGGGGGAGAAAGAACTATCAACAAGAGAGCCTCAGTAGTCTTGATGATGACGAAGCATGGCAACTCATGGACTTGAGCTTGCTCGACTTCAAGAAGTGGCGATCTCGCCTTTAAGAGGAACCTAGAGAATCACACAAAAACAAAAGACAAACTATATAGAAAGATCCCTTAGTATGTGTGAGAGTGGCAAGCCAAAAGGAAGAAATGGCTCACTATTTATAGAGGAGAAATGCGTACTGTTCCCCGGATCCCACGGATCCCTCCCACAAGGGATCCGTCTAGTGTAAAACTAGGGATCCGTGGGACGCTCCTCTTTGCCCATCGGTATTTTGTTTATGGGTCATGGGTCATGGGTCATGGGTTTATCCATGGTTCTTTTATTAGATACAATGTATCTTATGAGTGCAATGCACCTAGTCAAATGAGTATGGGTCAATACCATGGGTTATGGATATGTTCCATGGGTTGTAGTTTTTACCCATTTATAATACATACTAGTTATGTATATATATATTTGCCCAATATGTAAACACTAGTTGTTGTACATATGTATTACTAAATCATAAAATTACTTATGCTTGTTTTAGTGTTTTATGTGAAAACGTAAGTGTGTTAGAAAACTATTGGGTCAAACTATTTACGTATTTTATTTGTTTCGTTAAAATGATTTTACGTTTGTTATCGACAAAACATTAGAAGATCGTAAAATATAAATAAACGTTTTTACGGCTTATTTGTATTAACAATCTCCCCCTTTTTGTTGATGACAAAACATAAAATTATTTTAAGGAAAAACTAAAATTCGTAGACGTTCGAATTGAAGTTTTTACTCTCTTCTCCCCCTTTTTGTCGAAACAAAAAGAGTGTCGAAAAGAAACTAACACATTTTTTAAGAAAAACATGTAAAAAGAAAAGATGTAAAGAGAGCAAGTGATGGGAATGGTTCTCGTCTTAACTCCCCCTTGACGAGTCCATCCTTTTGTGAGGGCGTCATGTAAATATAAACTAACAAGCTAACGAATTGCAATTTTGTTTGCAAATGGTTTCGTCCTTATGACGAAAATGCTCCCCCTTGAAGATTGCAACTTTGTAATGGGGTGTCATGAAGTGTAATCCAAATAACGATTAAGTTGCACATGGTTTTGCAATGTATGGTTTGACACAAAGCTCCCCCTAGCTTAGGGTCTCAAGTTCTTCATGTGTATTTTGAAAATCTATAAAATAAAGGTTAGAAAACAAGAGTATAGTGCATAAATTCCTGCAAATAAGACACAAGTTAGTAGAATTTTGTTCTTCTGTACCACGGATCCCACAGTTCCCTATTTTGTGGGATCCGTCTAGGCAATTTCCAGGGATCCGTCTGTCTGGTGACAGATTATTCAGCAAAGGTGATATACCAAACAATGCTAAATATGAAAGTGAGATATGTGTACAAACAATGAACATATACTCAAATAAATATGGCAAATAAGTCATCATTCAATAAAACAAAGAGATAATCAAAAAATCTCTAAAACTAAGAGAATGATTAAGCCATGTCATACATTTTCTACTTAATGCTAATGAGGAACCTAAACTTAAGAAGCAACAACGTGCTTAAGGATGATCAATCATGAAATGGGATTCCTAAACGTTCTAAGTTGTGCTTGAGACTAAGACACCATTTTGGGCTCATGGTTGTTTAGGTTTTTTGACGTCTTTGAAACGTTGGAGGAGGTGATAAAACATGAAACGATTCTATTCACGTTGTTCCTGTATCAACCTTTCAACATGTTGACAATGATAGCAATCCTTGTCATGGTTTTGAGCTTTTTGAAGCGGAGGTTCAAGTGAAGTGGGTTGAGGATCCTCAAATAAAGGAGGAATTGGTGGAGGCTTGTTTAGTGGTGGCTCAAAAATGTTTGAGGGTGGAGGTAGAGAAGTGTCAACTTCCATCTGGTCGGGTGGTTGACTTTGATGTCTCCTCATAATCCAAAATGGACCATTGGAGGGAAATGGAGAAATTGACAATGGTGCAAGTGTTGATTCAACACTTTGGTTTTGTTGTACAACCTTTTCTAGTAAATGTGTTGGTAATGGTGGAGGGTGAGATGGCCTAGGAGGTAAGTCCTCTAAGTTGTGGGAATGTGGAGATGATTGTGAGGTGTTAAATGATGTGGCTCTAGGCACCAATGATGTTGGTTGGGTTGAAAAGGGTGTGTTTGGTTTAGTAGAGTTTGGTGATGATATCCTTGTAGGAACAATCCTCTTGGGAATTAGTTTGATTGGTTGCTTTGGTGGAGAGGAAATTCTAGCATTTGTGGGTTTAACCAGAGATGATTCGGTTGAGGAAACTTCATGTATAACTCGAGCAAGTTTCTTGGGTGGTTCTTGGGTTGATGAGTTAGCACTAGGAGCTTTCCTCATGATGAAATGGCTAAAGAAGGTGTTTCTAATTGCTGAGAATAATGTTGTGTTTGATGACTAAGGGGTTCTAACAAGATGTCTTATAAATAGTAGAAATTGGCAAGTGCATTAAAGACTTAAACCACTAAGATTCTTAAGAATGTGATGATTAACATGCACAAAAGTCAAATTCAGAGTTTTACTGATCTAGGGACTCAATTAAGATGAGGTGGGGTGTTCAAGTTAGCAAGATGGGCTTGAAATGATTGTTTTAGCTAGAGTTGACATAATCTGTCACCCGGATCCCACGGTTCCCTCCTTTGAGGGATCCGTCTAGGCTAATCCTAGGGATTCGGCTCTCAGCAGCTATGAAAGAGTAAAAATGATGTTTCTAAGATCTAAAGTGTATACCATTTTGAGTGTTTCAGTCCTCCTAAGCATCTTAAATGAAAGTGTACTTGAGTGATCAAGGGCAATAAGTGATATAGCTAATGATTGCCTTCAATGGAAGGAAAATGAGACTAAATGACCACCAATGGATGTTTAAGGATAACACTAAGAGTTTTGATGGTGTCAAGTCATAATAAATGATCCTAGAGATCAAATGTTAGCTTAAGATGGTGTTTGAAAAATCCTCAAAAATCAAAATAATTGAAAAACTAATTTTTTGACCCGTTTTGAGATAAAGATGACTAGAAACAATTTCCTAAAATTGTTCAATATGTCCACCTAACTGTTTTGAAAAATGAAAAGCAATTTGTGAGTATTGAAGCTGAAATATGGTGAGTTTTGATGAATTGATAAATCAAAAGGCACTTTGAATAAGATCTTATGTAAGCAATGAGTGGGTTTAAGGCCTTCCCATTCTTGAAGAAGACTTAGTTGAGTTCTAAAATCTTATGTTTAGCTAGTGTGAAGTGATCTAGTGAACTATTTTGATGTATGGGATACTGTATTGCTGATCTATTGTCACGGATCCTACGGTTCCCTCAAGGGAGGGATTCGTCTAGGCTAATCCTAGGGATCCGACATCTGCAGATCAGAACCATCACAGAATCAAGTGCAAATTTTGCACCTAGTAATATACACTAATAACCATTAAACTAAACAACGATATAAACATGTCATCACATAAAATATCTCATAGATAATGGTAGAAATAACAATATCCAAGTTAACACAAACAAGAGTGCTAAAACATTGTCATTCACATATTAATCAAATGTCTCAAATTAAACATAGTCCTATAGTCTCTTTCGTCAATCCTTTCTTTTCCTCTTTCCCGAATTTGTGAAGTGACCAGCTAGGTTTTGAATCATACCCCTCAATTATTTGAATTCCGCGGTCTCATTTGGAATAGTTGGAAGTTGTCGATAGTAATCAAAGGGTTCCAATTCGATGTTAGCTATGGGGTCGGCATCTTCTTCTTCTTCTTCATCTTCTTCTACTTCACCATCCGAGGAATCTGAGAGAGCTTTAGGTTTTCTTCCATTGACCGTGAACCGTTTAGGGGGTCGTTTGGTAAGAGGTACCATAACGTGATCGGAAAGGAAATGATCATCGTTGATAGGAGATGGTTGCAATGCACTAACATACTTAGAAAGTCGTGTTAGGAGCATACCATATGGAAGTACCATGTTGGAAACTTTGAATACCCCGACCATTCTATTCACCATGTAATAGGCGAGATTAAATGGCTTTTGGTGGATAAGGCAATAGATCATTTGCACGAGACATGCATTTGGATGATCCTTGTTACCAACTAGGCTAATGACGTTTTCCCTAAGAATTTCTTCCCATTTTCTAAACATGGGGTGCATTTCGAATAGTTCCATTTGAAAGGGATCATGGTGAATGAGCTTCTTGTTTCGGTTGAGACGGGATTGGTCGGCTCTTACTTTGAAAATGGTGTCTCGGACGGTTTCGGGTTCATCAAGAGGAGTATGGTATATTGGGTTGGGATCAAGAGTAAAGGATTGACAAGATATCGCCCAATCTTAAGAGTACATACAAATTCCTTCATAAGGAATGCAAAGAATTTGAGCGAATGTGTTGAGAGGTAGCATGAAGTTTTGTTTGTTGATGATGAAGGCGATTGAAATGATATCATTGGTGTTTCGAATGATCCTAATGCTTTTGTAAAATTCAAAAATGAAAACCGGACAAATTTGTTCATCTATGTCAAGAAGAAAATCAAAGTTGATTGCCGAGAAAACTTGACGAATGTCGGTATTTTCAAGGAAACATTCCTTGACTACACGACCTTCGTCGATAAGTCGTTTTTCAAGTCTTTTGAAGAATTTGCGGTCGGTTTTTGTCAATCCCTCTTTTCGATAGTAATGGGTGAGGTAATGGACGGTATCATGGCGATCTTGTTGAGTAGCTTTGGGCATGATTGGGGCTAGAAACACAAGTATTCCAATTAGGTAAAATTAGTTGAGATGGGTTTATGGTTTTCATTTGTATTAACAATGTTGTGAACATAATGTAATCCTAATTGTGTTAAAAGCCCTTTTTATTGATTAATTTTGAAAACCTTAATTAAATTAATTGATTAGAAATTGAGGAACCATAAACCCTAGGATGAGGATAATGAAGATTAGAATAAGTTAGCGTAATTACTTACAATGGTGTTCTAGAGAAGAATACTTGAGGGTATGAAGTCCTATGAGGATGAAATCAGTTCTTGAGTCATTTTTGTGTTATGTGGGGAGAGGGAAAATGATAAGTGAAGGTTTTCAAATGCGTATAGCTGTTTTCTGTCCCACGGTTCCCTCGGATCCCTTGTATCTGGGATCCGGCTAGTACAACTAGAGGGATCCGGCTACTGTGGACAGAAAAAGGGTCGTTTGGCATTATTTTTGTAGTAGGCTATAAACTAGCTTATGGAACAATAATAGTTTTGAGGTTTCAAATGAAAAGATGTTTTGGTCGACGGGATTTGATAAGTTAGTTATCAAGAATCCTTTTTTGATGACGGCGTTAGTTTGACGAAATCAAGAGGAATACTATTCCCGATGATGAGTAAGTCGGGAAAGTGACGAAAGAGAGACTTTTAAGAGACTAGCAATTATTAAACAACCAAGAACTATGATATCAACATAATCATTTAAGCTAGCTAATGAAAAGTAAATATACCTTTATGCTTCTTGGTTTGGCTTATGAAGACATAATACAAAAAATACTTCATGAGCTCTTAAAGTAATCCTTTGTACTGAGAGTAAGTAGGTTGTGAGTACTTTTATATCCTTTCTTGAAGGTTGACTTCATTATTCTTTGAATAGAAATGAAGGTTTTGAAGAGATCCAAGCATGAAGATTTCTTGAAACAAATATGTTAGAATGATCTATCAATGTCTAACATGAAAGAGGAAAAAAAATGTTTTGAAATATTTCTTTCTTTGTAGTTTTCAAACATTCACGGATCGTATCAAGTTTTTAAAATATAACCTACTCTAAGAAACTTTGTAACGAAGCTGTGATGCCAATTGTGGAAAACTAGAAGGGGGGGGGATTGAATAGTTTTACCAATTTAAAACTTCCTTTTAAAATATTTAGATCGACTTATGTCAATCTACTTAGATGTGTATGTTGGACGTTGATAGATAGATATATAAAAGTGTAATGAAAGATAAGGAGTAAGAAGCACTTAACCACGACACGAGTATTTATAGTGGTTCGGCTACAAGGACCCCTTCCTTGCCCTACTCCACTCCCTGAGCCACCTACTCAAGAGTTCGTAATCACTACACGACACCAACTCCTTATGGCGGAGAAGCCTTCACAACGTCGCCTACTCTTTTTTCGGTACTAGGCTAACCACCTGGTTCTTTTACACCAAGGTGAACCACACCTACCACAACGTCGCCTACCATTTATCAGGTACTAGGCTAAGTACCGAGTTCCATTACAATGGAGGAACTACTAACCAACACTACACAACACCTAATTCCAAAGGAGACCCACTCCTTATTACAACACCATTAAGGACGTCAACATCCTTGGAGACAAACTATCACTATATATATAACGATGCACCTCATCGATTATACGACCTTGGAATTCTTCACAAATGCCACTTGATTTGATTCCTAGGCATCCTTCACTAATGCCTTTGACACAACGCTTGGCACCTTTCACTAATGCCTTCGTCTTGACACCTTTAGAATTCTTCACTAATGCTTTTGACACGCACGTTAAGAACCTTTCACTAATGCTTTTGTGTTGACTCTTTTGGCATCCTTCAATAATGCCTTCAACACAACACATCTACGGGGGAAGAAAGAACTATCAACAAGAGAACCTCAGTAGTCTTGATGATGACGAAGCATGGCAACTCATGGACTTGAGCTTGCTCGACTTCAAGAAGTGGTGATCTCGCCTTTAAGAGGAACCTAGAGAATCACACAAAAACAAAAGACAAACTACATAGAAAGATCCCTTAGGATCAGTGGTTAGAGAGGTACAATAATTGGAGTAAGTATGTGTGAGAGTGGCAAGCCAAAAGGAATAAATGACTCACTATTTATAGAGGAGAAATGCTTACTGTTCCCCGGATCCCATGGATCCCTCCCACACCGGATCCGTCTAGTGTAAAACTAGGGATCCGTGGGACGCTCCTCTTTGCCCATGGGTATTTTGGTTATGGGTCATGGGTTATGGGTTGATCCATGGTTCTTTTATTAGATACAATGTATCTTATGAGTGCAATGCACCTAGTCAAATGGGTATGGGTCAATACCATGGGTTATGGATATGTTCCATGGGTTGTAGTTTTTACCCATTTATAATACATACTAGTTATGTATATATATTTGCCCAATATGTAAACACTAGTTGTTGTACATATGTATTACTAAATCATAAAATCACTTATGCTTGTTTTAGTGTTTTATGTGAAAATGTAAGTGTGTTAGAAAACAATTGGCTCAAACTATTTACGTATTTTATATGTTTTGTTAAAATGATTTTACGTTTGTTATCGACAAAACATTAGAAGATCATAAAATATAAATAAACGTTTTTACGGCTTATTTGTATCAACAATGACTTCATGCATGATGTCATGTAATGGGTCATGGGTTATGGATCATTCTCCATGGGTATGGGTCATGGACTTTGGGTTTTACCCAACTACATTCAATGTATCTAGTTAATGGGTCAAGTACTTAGATTCTTACCCATTACATTACCCATTACAATATATACTAAGTGATTGTACAAAAGATTGCACTACCAGACTTCGATGCTGATCAAAGTTATGAGGGGTGTATGTTCCAGCCAAGACTTGTCTTTCACCTAAGAATAAGAAATACGAAACACTACGTTAAGTGATTACGCAGGGGTTGGAACCTGCGAACCACCTCTGGCATGAGAGTGAGTATGGGTTATGGTTGTATAAGTGTGTGTAAGTAAAGAGATGAGTGTGAAATGAGCATACCATAATCCATTGCCCGTCCAACCTATTTATAGTGGATGAAATAGGGTTGAGAGCACTTCTGCATGAATGTCGGAGATCATGGGGGCGTCCCATGATTGTGGGTAACCGCTAGGGTTTAGTGACCCACGTTCTCAGACTTGACGGGGAAGCCAAGAGAGAGAGAGGGAGATCGTGGGTTTGACCAAGTCAGGAGGTTCCCCTATCTAGTGCTTCTTCGTCAGCCATACCCCGAAGGGCTTAGGGCTTCGAATGGCGAATTCCCCTGAGGTAACCTTCGTGATAACGAATGGTTTGACGCCTATGGATATTTTGGAATCCTAACTTGGGCCTTCGAATAGAAGGGCTTCGACACGTCTTGGAGGAGTGTCCTTCGAGCTACTCGGAGGGTACATCATCAGGCCCCCCAGTCGAAAGTGATGTATATGAGCGAAGAGGCATTGCTTTCGACTTCATGCTTCGAAAAAATACCATCCTGCTGCTAATCGTATTAGTTGGAAGATAACTATGCAACTAACTCAGCGCATTTAATGCTAATTAGACTTTTCGGCTGCCCGCTACAGGAATCACAATTCCCCATCTTACCCGGAGACCAAAATACTATTTTTAAAATTTAAAAAATGTAAATCGGATAAGAGTAATTATCCAGGACACATGTGCGGTGCTCAAGAGAAGTGACAAAGAGTATTTAAACGGGGGTGGTTGAAACCCCAGCACATTTTACTCTCTCCGTCTCTTTCTACACGCAGTAAAATTTGATCGCCACCACTCCGAAATCAAAAGGTAAACCTTCCTTCTCACTTGTAGCTTGTTTTTGTTTGTTAAAAAAATGGATTCCAAGTTTATCATAAAACAGAAAAAATGTACATTGTCTGCAAAAGATTTACACAATCACTTACCTGATTTTCCGATCCCATTGGAGTATAAAATCATGTTGCCTAAGTCTAATCAGGGTATATTCGATGCTCCTGAAGGTTTTGTAGGGCTATACACGCATGCATTTAGCCATTCCAACCTTAGGATTCCACTGCACCCACTGATATTAGAGTTTATGCAATACTACAAGGTTCACATTTCTAGGTTCAACCCATTTGGTTTAGCCAAACTGACCACATTCATAGTGATGTGTAAAGCATACGGCTATAAACCAACATTAAAGGTGTTAAAGGGTTTTTTGAACTTGTATCCCAGGGGCAACTGGTTAACCTTAGCCAAAAGGCCTGAGGCAGATATGCTGAACCTGTTTGGGAGAGTATACACCAATATAACAGGTTGGAAAGGTAGCTTTTTCTATGTGAAAAACACTATTGTTCCCCCCAACTATCCAGAGCTGTTGAGTAAGGAGTATATGTTTGATGCAAAGCGATACAATGACCCCTTACCATATGAGGTGCGAAGGGATCCCTGTTATCAGCATTTTGCTAGATACCCTGTTGATGTGCAAGTGTTCCCCGAGCCAATCTTATACATGGCTGGGATTTCCCAGAGCTGGGAGGGGTCTCCCAAGAAGCCTGTTATCATGTACCATGGACAGAGTATGTTTTTCTACTTCTTTTAAAGTAGGACCAATGTAGCACTGATATTTATTTATTTTTGTTTCTTTTTTGCAGAGATGTCATTCAGGAACTTTATGTACCAAGATTTGGATGAACACTTGAGCTTCATGCCTGCTGAGAAGCCCGAAGAGTCATACGGTGTTGGCTCTCCTTCCACATCCGTCAACAACAATGAGGTGGATACTTCGAAGCCGGAGCCTATTGCCTCAGCACCCTACAACTTGCGCTGGAGGATCCTTCTCAGCTTGTTGAGAATGTTGCTGATTCAGACGATTCTGCAGAGGAGGATGTCCAGGTTGTAGGTTCCACCGGGATAGCTGACAGGTTAAAAAGCAGAAAGGGAACAGCAGCCAAGGCTGTTAAGTCTACCAACAAGAGGAAGAATCCCCTTCCTACCTCCAGATCGAGGGCTGTGAAGCAGAAGAGTGCTGAAGGCAGAAAGTTTGAGAAGTCAGCCTTTGAGTTACCAGATGAATCTGTGGAGGTTCATGGTAAGCAGTTTTCCTTTATAAAATATACGAAGAGATAATTGTCATAATTAACTTAGTCCTTATACATTGTATTGCAGGCCTTCCCGAAACGAAGGAGCTTCCCAATGTTTTGGCTTGCCACCAGATTGTGGATCATGTCACCCCCCCCCCCCTTAATGGAAAGGTTTGCTGGACAATATGTCCATTGAAAGGGTTTGTGACATGCATGACAATGGTGTAGTAAGGCAGGCAGTTTTGGACAATCATCTAAATGGCAGAACCAGAGAGTTACTCAGGGTTGTTACCAAGGCAAGACAGGAAATGAATGTCATGTTGGAAAGGAAGAAACATAGGGATAAGGAGTATGCAAATTTGGAGGCCAAGTGTGATGAGATTGAGAAGGATCTTGAGAAGAATCCTCTCATTCAGGACCTCCGACAAAAGGTTGCAGAGTTGACAACTGAAGTTGTAAGACTCAAGGTAGAGGAGGGTAGGATAGTCACTCTCATTGGTCAAAATGCTGTGCTTGAAGCGAAGTGTGCTGGTTTGGAGAGTGAAAGATCTAGGCTTGGAGAAGTAGAAGTGAAACTAAGGGAGGAGATTGATGGCTTGCAGATGAGATACAAGATGCTGCAAAAGGATCGTGCGGAGGTTGTGTCTAAAGTGGTGCCATATATAGCCATGGAACTCTACCACAGTGATGAGTTGGGAGCACAGATGTGGAAGGTCATCAAATCAACTATTTTTCATGGACGGTGCTTGGCATTGGAGGAAAACAGGTAAGCCTGAGGACCTCTCCAAGATTGAATGCTACCGTCCCACATCTAAAGCTGAATACGATGAGGCAGGAATTGCATTTGCAACTGCAGAGTACTCCTTCCTAACTGAAGCAACCAAAGATCCTATGGAACCTCTAGAAGACCTCCTTTCCAAGAAGCCTCGCAAGCTGAAGCCTACGACTCCTACCAAGAAGACAGTGTCTGCCAAGCCTACCTCAGTTCAACCGTCTCCGACCCCCTCCCCACAAAAGCAAGAATGAAGGCTGCCGTGTTGGCAGTAATTCGGTTTCAAGGGTGGCATGTACCCTTTAAGACAATTTATCTTATTTGACAATGCTTGTCTTGTTCTCTAAACAATTTGAATGCTTGTGATGTGTGGCCTTGGGCCAAAGACAATTGAATTGGGGCTTAGGATCCTCGTACAGGTACAAGGGCACTAGCCCTCATTTTGAATGGTATAGTGTGGGGGAATACCTCTACACACTTGATTTATTATTTGTGTTTGTCTTGTGATCTTCTCGTACGCCATTTTTCTGACGCTTAACTTTTACATCCTAAGGTTAAACAACCTCATTATGTGTAAATTTCAACACCAAGCATATAATGACCAAATTTGATCATTGACTATCTCAAATCCTTTAGGTAGTATGACTTTGTTTTTGTTTTCACAAGTGCCATAAACTACAAGGAGAGTTAATGTGAATGTTTAAGTAGGCGTAAATGATAAGGCGTTTATTACACCTTGTGCCCTTTTATTCGACATTGAAACTCATATATGACTTAGCTGAACAAATATTTTTGTTTAAGAAACGAAGCAAGAGATTTATGAGAAATGTCTTATTAATCATTGAATTGGTAGAGAGGATTACATCATTCTTAAAATGAAAACTACCAATAATGTATGCTTTCCTTTGAGAAGCTTCTAATTACAAGAATGAAAAAGTAAAAATACTTCTTAAACATAGAACTTTCGAAGGTTCGTACCATTCCATGTCCTGTCGATAGGTTCTCCGAGAAGAGTGGCCAGTTTGTAGGATCCGTTTCCGTAGGCCTCAGCTATCATGTAGGGTCCTTCCCAAGTAGGTCCAAGCTTCCCCTGGTATTCTCTTTTGCTTGCACTGTTGAGGCGTAGCACATATTCCCCAGGCTTGAAGGTGGAAGGCCTGACTCTTTTATTATAGTTTTCTTCGATCTTATGCTTGTGCATTACTTCTCGGATGGAGGCTATCTCTCTTCTTTCTTCTAGTAGATCCAGGTTCTCCCTGATCCTTTCATCATTTTGGGAGGCATCATACGTTGCCACACGCTCCGTGTGTACACTTAGTTCCGAAGGGATGACCGCTTCTGTTTTGTATGTTAGGCTGAAGGGGGTTTCACCATTGCTTGACTTGGGATGTGTCCGATGTGCCCACAGTACTTGAGGGAGTTCATCTACCCATCCATGGTGAGTTCGTCCCAGCCTTTTCTCGATCCCTTTGACGATATCTCTGTTTGTAACCTCCACCATTCCGTTACCTTGTGGATGGTAGACGGATGTCCAAGACTATTTTATGTTTAGCCCTTGGCAGAAGTCATAGAAGACTCCTTCGGCAAACTGCTTTTCATTGTCGGATATGATGATGTGGGGTACCCCGAATCTGCACACGATATGCTCCCACATAAACTTCTCGATCTGCCTCCCTGTAACGGAGGCTAAATGTTTAGCCTCTCCCCACATAGTAAAGTAATCGATAGCCACCAGCAAGAATTTGACTCCTCCAGGAGCCATGGGCATAGGTCCTACGATATCGATTCCCCATTAGGAGAAGGGCCATGCGAGGTCACACTTGTCATGTCCTGTTTTGGCAACTTGGAAACGTTTGAGTGTATCTGACAAGCTTCACATCTGAGAATGATTTTTGCCGCGTCCCTGTGCATCGATGGCCAGTAATAGCCCAACTTCATTATCTTCGAGACAACAGAGCGGGGCCCTGCATGAAGATCGCAGGATCCTTCATGGACTTCGGCGATAATACTCGTAGCCTGTTTGGGTCCCACACATCTTAACCAGGGTGATAGAAATGACCTTCTATATAGGGTTTCCCCAATTAGCCGGTACTGTGGGGACTTAACCCGAATTTTCCTTGCTAGCTTGGGATATTCAAGGAGAAGACCGCTTATCAAATATTCCCTGATGGGAGTCATCCATGTCTCTCCTTCTTTGTGAACCACGTCTGCAACTTCCTTGCGAATGATGGACCTTTCAGGTAAGACTTTGACAAGTATTTCTTTGGTGAGATGAGCGAAGGCCATAGAGGCTAGTTTGCTCAGTGCATCTGCCTTCTTGTTCTGATTCCTACGAACATGTTGAATGGTGTAGGAATCGAAGCTCTCTAGCATCTCCTTTGTTTTTTCCATGTACTGTTTGATGACGGGCTGCCTTGCTTCATAGGAGCCTGTCACTTAGTTTGCTACCAGTTAGGAGTCTATGAAAATAGCCAGAGCTTTGACTTCCATATCTTTAGCTAATCGGAGGCTGCTAGCAGGGGCTTCGTACTCGCTTCATTGTTTGTGTCTTCGAACTCAAAACGAAGAGCATACGTATGCTCCTTCCCATCAGGGCTGACCAACATTAGACCTGCTCCAGAACCATCGGAGCTGGATGCTCCATCTGTATAAAGTTTCCAGTTGTCCTGTACTTGAGTAAGTTTAGCTTTGGACTCTTCCTTTTCTGCGTCTGGCTCGGAAGGTGTCTTTGCCAAGAAGTCTGCGAGAATTTTCCCTTTAATAGAGTTTCGACCCTTGAACTCTATTTCGTGCTCTCCAAGTTCAATAGCCCATTTCGTGCTCCCAGACTTTTCAGGTTTCGATAAGATCTGTTTGAGTGGCCTGTCGGTTAAGACTGTGATCGGATGGGCCTGGAAATAGCGCTGGAGCCTCCTTGTCGGGTAGATTAGGGCTAATATTTACTTCTCCAATGTTGGATAGTTGATTTCTGCCCCTGCAAGACCCTGCCGACAAAGTAAATGGGGATCTGTCATTTGTCTCGTTATGCCATAAGGACTGCGCTAATACTTTCCATTGAGGATGCTAAGTACATGAACAACACCTCGCCTTAGATTGGGGCTGTAAGTGTTGGGAGGATTTTGATGAACTCCTTCATCTTCTGAAAGGCAGTTTCTGCATCATGACCCCACTGAAAAGTCTTGTTATCAACGCATCCTTTGAGTGTTTTGAAGAATGGTAGGGACCTGTCAGCCTCCTTCGACAAAAACCGACTTAGAGCAGCCAGCTTCCCATTAAGACTCTGCACATCTTTTAGACACTTAGGAGCTTGGAGATCTGTAATTGCCTTGACTTTGGAGGGATTAGCCTTTATCCCCTACTTAGTGATCAAATGCCCTAGGAACTGCCCCTCTTCGACACTGAAGGAGCATTTCTTAGGGTTTAACTTCATGTTAATCGCCCGAAGCTGGTCAAAGGTTTCTTGCACATCGAGGAGTAGGTCCTCCTCCGTTTTTCTTTTGATAACCATGTCGTCAACGTATGCTTTGAGATTTCAGCCTATTTTTTTGTTGAAGGGTTTATCTACGAGACGTTGGTATGTTGCCCCTGCGTTCTTCAATCCGAAGGGCATCTTTCTGTAACACTAGACACCTTTGCTTGTGTAGAAGGCTGTCTTTTCTTCGTCCTCTTTTGCCATCTGGATCTGATGATACCCTTTGTAGGCATCTAAGAAGCATTTTAGCCAGAATCCTGCCAAGGATTCTACCTTTTAGTAAATTTCTAGTAGGGGGTAGCAATCCTTCGGGCATGCTTTATTGATGTCAGTGAAGTCAACACACATGCGCCACCCTCCGTCACTCTTTTTAACCGTTACTGGATTGGCCACCCAGGTTTGGTATTTAACTTCCCTTAGGATGCCTGCTTGTGTTAGTTCGTCAACTTCTTTGCAGGCTGCAACATTTCTTTCGGGGGCCAGGATCCTCCTTTTCTGCTTTATTGGCTCAATGTGTTTGTACTCATTGAGTTTATGCTCCGTTCCGAAGGACTGTCCGTCCATCAGCAATGTTCTTGGGATCCCTGTCATGTCAGAATATTTCCAAGCAAAAATATCAAGGTTAGTCCGCAACAGTTCTGTGAACTTCGCCTTGAAACTCGCCGGGAGTTGTTTTCCTATTACCACCGTTTGTTTAGGGTAGCTAGGGTTAACTACGACTCGCTCTTCTGTATCTGTGCAGCTTAGGATCGTTATCGAAGGCTCCTCCGATTCTTCTTTGATCCTTTTGACACCATATACACCCTTATCCGCCCCATAATAAGAATGAACGGTTCCTACTCCGAAGGGGGTTTGGAACTTAATAGCAGCATGTATGGTGGAAAAAACAATGCCCATCCTTTGCATAGCTGTTCTCCCTATTAAAAAATTATAAGGAGAATCTGACCTGACTATGACGAAGGTGAGTGTCTCCGTGCGGGATAAAGGGCCTTCGCCTATGGTGATTTCCAACGGTACTTCTCCCAGGGGCCATGAGTGTTCGCTGGAGAACCCTACCAGTGGTGTTTTCGTGTCCACCCTTCTTGAGCGCATTGATGACTTGAGCTTTAGGAAACAATGCTCATAAATGATCTCGCAGGACCTTCCACAATCCATATACGCTTGATTTACTTCCCTGTTTGAGACTCGTACCTTGATGAGCACGGGGTCAGTCGAAGGTGTCTGCCCTAGGATGAAAGGGAAGGTTATTTCTCCTACGCTTCCCAGTTCGCCATATGCTTCCTTCCTATTCAAGGTTGGATCATGTCTGTGCACCATTAGTATCGGAGCCTCTGTTGGGGTAGTCTCCTTCTTGTTCCCCTTCCATTCACCCAGTTGGGTATCGGAGAACTTATCTTTTCCCTTTTTGATGCCTTTAACCAGGTGTGCTAATTGTCCAGATCGTACCGCCTCTTCGATCTGCTTCTTCAGCTCTCTGCAGCTGTTTGTGTCATGCCCATGGTCTTCATGAAAGTGGCAGTACTTTGACATATCCCGGCTTTGCTTGCTGACATCCGAGGTGGTGGATCGAAGGACTTTGCGGCTTTCTCGGTAGCCAGAATTTCCCTGGGGGATTTAACCAAGTTTGCCAAAAGTCCGTGATTCGAGCCTTTGTTGTACGGAGAGAAGCGGTCTTTGTTCTTCTTCTTATTCTTGGATCCTTCCGAGAAGGACCCCTGAAAACTTGTTAGAAGCTTCCTTTTGCTCTATTGGAGCCCCGTTTGCTGCTACTTCTTTGGACTCAATCCAAGTGTAAGTCTTCTCCATCAGTGCCTTATAAGTGGTAGGAAGATCGGTGGATAGGAATTCCACCAAGCTTCGAGTCCGAAGGCCATGTACAAAACCATAGATCCTCTGATCCTCGTGCAAACCCAGAATTTTCAAAGTTTCATCGGTGTACCTTGTTACGAAGGCCCTTGTGCTTTCGTTGTCCCTTTGCTTAATGGTATGCACGGCCAGATGGGTTTTAGTGTACTTCTTCTGTTGGCTGAAGTGTGACCGGAACTTAGCCTTAAGATCATCTAGACTTACAATGCTCCCCAACTTTTGCCCATTCCACCATATTCTTGCGGAGTCTCGGAGCGTGTATGTGAACATGTGGCATGCTACGGGCATGACCTATTTCTGCATCTTGATAGCGCCTTCAAACAAGTGTAAGAAGTTATCAGGGTCACGTTTCCCATCGTAGGTTCCTATGTGAGTGGGCATCTTTACACCGTCAGGCAGTGGGTAGTCTTCGATCCACTTCACAAAAGACGTGCAAGCTCCAGAGGCTTCGGCATGGTAAGGGTTATATGGAGGTGGATAAACAGGTGTTGGGTTATACGGGTTAAGAAATGGTTGCACATATGCAGGGTAAACTGTAGGAGGTTGATACGAAGGGTTTCCACCCATCGATTGTGTAGGAACGTGTCCATAGGGCATTTTCTGGTAACTCTGATTGGGGAGGGAACCATTCGGAGGGTAGGTGTTATAGGTTTGAGCAGGTAAGTAAGGGTTCATTCCAGGAGGGGGTAACTGATTCATACCTGAGTATGGAGGAGGACCTCCGACACTCGAGACATATAATGGGGGTATCGGAGCCCCCGTCCTTTCTATTCCTAAATGAGCAGCTAGGAGAGGAGGTAGATTTACCCCTCCGTTCCCAACTGGATTGCTTCCTCCATTGGAGTTCTCGCTCCTCCTTTCACCTTGCATTCTTTCCCTTCTTCCCGGATCTCCTCCGGGACCTTCTTCAAAACCCACAGTCCTTCCATTTGGCCTTCTGATGGAAGGAGAACCATTCGTAGGGTGAGCTCCTCCGTTAACCGTCGAGGCCTCTCATCTACTTCAATCTCTTCATCATACTCCTCACTAGAGTATTCCAGTTCTCTTCGCATTTCGGTGTTGCGAACTTGCCTTTTATGAGCCCTTAGCAAAGACTCCAAGGCTTCAAAGTTAGCCTCAACGAAGGCAGGGCTAATCTCTGGCATTGGGTTAGCGGAAGTTGAGGCGTGATGTACGGGAGTGGTTTCCAAACGAGATCGTGTAGTGAATGTGGAGGCTGTTATGGGGGCGAGATTGTCGGTGTTGGTTGTGTTGAGAGGGACCAGGGTAGAGAAACCTGGTGGAGGTGTATCTTCTCTTCCTGATTCCATGCCGGAAAGGTAGTGTAGTCGGTTAGGGTTTTAAGACTGGGTGATTACGGGAATAATAGTAGTGTTCCGGCGGATGGCGCCACTGATTTTACAAAAGATTGCACTACCAGGCTTCGATGGTGATCAAAGTTATGAGGGGTGTATGTTTTAGCCAAGACTTGTCTTTCACCTGAGAATAAGAAATACGAAACACTACGTTAAGTGATTACGCAGGGGTTGGACCCTGTGAACCACCTCTGGCGTGAGAGTAAGTATGGGTTATGGTTGTATAAGTGTGTGTAAGTAAAGAGATGAGTATGAAATAAGCATACCATAATCCATTGCCCATCCAACCTATTTATAGTGGATGAAATAGGGTTGAGCACTTCATGCATGAATGTTGGAGATCATGGGGGCGTCCCATGATTGTGGGTAACCGCTAGGGTTTAGTGACCCACGTTCTTAGACTTGACGGGGAAGCCAAGAGAGAGAGGGAGGTTCCCCTATCCAGTGCTTCTTCGTCAGCCATACCCCGAAGGGCTTAGGGCTTCGAATGGCGAATTCCCCTGAGGTAACCTTCGTAATAATGAATGGTTTGACACCTATGGATATTTTGGAATCCTAACTTGGGCCTTCGAATAGAAGGGCTTCGACACGTCTCGGAGGAGTGTCCTTCGAAGCCTTAAGCCCTTCGGGGTACATTATCACTAAGTATGTATATATATACCTGATGATGTACCCTCCGAGCAGCTCGACGGACACCCCTTCGAGATGTGTCGAAGCCCTTCTGCACGAAGGCCCAAGTTAGGTCTCCTGAATATTTGTAAGCGTTAAACCATTCGTACACACGAAGGTTACCTATACGGAATTGGCCATTCGAAGCCTTAAGCCCTTCGGGGTATGATTGACGAAGGAGTAACGGATAGGAGAATTCCCTGAGTTGGTCGAACCCACGATCTCCCTCTCTTTCCTGGGTTTCCCGCCAAGTTTGAGAACGTGGGTCACTAAGCCTAGCCGTTACCCATAAACATGGGACGCCCCCATGTTCTCTGACATTTGCGCAGAGGTGCCCTTAACCCTATTTCTTCCACTATAAATAGGTTGGACGGGCAGAGGATTATGGTAAGCTCATTCAACACTCATCTCTTTACTTACACACAGTTATACAACCATAACTCATACTTACTCTCACGCCGGAGGTGGTTCGCAGGGTCCAACCCCTGCGTAATCCCTTAACGTAGTGTCTTCATATTTCTTATCCTCAGGTGAAAGACAA
The DNA here is from genome assembly GCA_910596185.1 of Chrysanthemum makinoi. NCBI lineage: Eukaryota > Viridiplantae > Streptophyta > Magnoliopsida > Asterales > Asteraceae > Chrysanthemum > Chrysanthemum makinoi. The sequence goes on from OU343225.1 coordinate 94,761,247, forward strand.
TCTAGGATGGAACATACACCCCTCATACCTTTGATCACCATCGAAGCCTGGTAGTGCAATTTATTGTACAATCAGTTGCGCCATCCGTGGGACACGCTACTATTAGTCTCGAAATCACCAAGTCTTGAAAACCTAACCGATTACGCTACTTTTCTGGCATGGAACCAAGAAGAGAAGATACACCTCCACCAGGTTTCTCTACCCTGGTGCCTCTCAACACAACTAACACAGATAATCTCTCCCCCATAACTGCCTCCACCTTCACTACACGATCTTGTTTGGAAACCAATCCCATACATCACGCCTCAACGTCTGCTAACCCTATTCCAGAAATTAGCCCTGCCTTCGTTGAGGCAAACTTTAAAGCGTTAGAGTCTTTGCTGAGGGCTCACAAGAGGCAAGTTCACAACACTGAGATGCGAAGGGAATTGGAGTATTCCAGTGAGGAATATGACGAAGAGATCGAGGTAGATGAAAGGCGTCGACCAATTAGCTGGGGGCGTTCGGCCCTACAAAACGGTTCTCCTTCCATAAGGAGGCCCAACGGAAGAACTGTTGGTTTTGAAGAAGGGTCCGGAGGAGATCCGGGAAGAAGAGAAAGAATGCAGGGAGAAAGAAGGAGTGAGAACTCCAACGGAGGCAGCAACCCGGTAGGAAACGGAGGGGTAAACTTACCACCTCTCATGGCTGCCCACTTAGGAAGAGAAGGGATGGGGGCTCTGATACCTCCATCCTACATCTCGAGTGTCAGAGGACCTCATCCATACTCTGGGATGAACCAGCTACCCCCTCAGGGCATGAATCCCAACCTACCTGCTTATACCTATAATACCTATCCTCCGAATGGGTCACTCCACAACCAGAGTTACCAGCAGGTGCCATACGGACACCTTCCCGTACACCCTACACAGCCGATGGGGGGAAACCCTTCGTACCAACCTCCTGCAACCTATGTTGCATTCTCACAACCACTTCCTAACCCGTACAATCCTACACCTGTTTATCCACCTCCGTATAACCCTTACTATGCCGAAGCCTCTGGAGCTTGCACACCTTTTGTGAAGTGGATCGAAGACTACCCTCTACCTTATGGTGTGAAGATGCCTACTCATATAGGCACCTACGACGGGAAAGGAGATCCTGACAACTTTTTACATTTGTTCGAAGGCGCTATCAAGATGCATATGTGGGTCATGGCCGTGGCATGCCACATGTTCACATACACTCTTCGAGACTCTGCATGAATATGGTGGAATGGGCAAAAGGTGGGAAGCATTGTAGGTCTAGATGATCTCAAGGCTAAGTTCCGATCACACTTCAGCCAACAGAAGAAGTACACCAAGACTCATCTAGCCGTGCATACCATCAAGCAAAGGGACAGCGAAAGCACGAGGGCCTTCGTCACAAGGTACACCGATGAAACTTTGCAAATTATGGGGTTGCACGAGGAGCAAAGGATTTTTGGCTTTGTACATGGCTTACGAACTCGAAGCTTGGTGGAATTCCTGTCCACCGACCTTCCCACCACTTACAAGGCACTGATGAAGAAGACTTACACTTGGTATGAATCCAAGGAAGTAGCAGCAAATGGAGCTCCGATCGAGCAAAGAGAGGCCTCCAAAAAATTCTCCAGGGGGTTCTCCTGGGAAGGATCCAAGAATAGGAAGAAGAACAGAGACCACTTCACTCCCTATAACAAAGGCTCGAATCATGGACTCTTAGCAAACCTGGTCAAATCTCCTAGGAAGATCCTTGCTACTGAGAAAGCCGTAAAGTCCTTCGACCCACCACCTTGGATGTCAGCACGAAGCAAAGCCAGGGACATGTCGAAATACTGCCACTTTCACGAAGACCATGGGCACGACACCAACAGCTGCAGAGAGCTGAAGAGGCAGATTGAAGAGGCAGTACGATCCAAGCAATTGGTACATCTGGTTAAAGGCATCAAGAAGGGAAAGGAAAAGTTCTCTGACACTCAGCTGGGTGAGTGGAAAGGGAACAAAAAGGAGGCTACCCCTGCAGAAGCTCCGATACTGATGGTGCACAGGCATGATCCAACCTTAAAGTTGAAAGAAGAAGATGGGGAGCTGGGAAGTGTAGGAGAGATAACATTCCCGTCCATTCTGGGGCAGACACCTTCGACCGACCCCGTGGTCATCAAGGTATGGGTCTCCAACAAGGAAGTAAACCGAGCATACATGGATTGTGGAAGCTCCTGCGAGATCATCTATGTGCATTGCTTCCTAAAGCTCAAACCATCTATACGCTTGCAAAGGGTAGACTCAAAAACACCTCTGGTAGGGTTCTCCAACGAACATTCATGGCCCCTTGGAGAGGTACCGTTGGAAATCACTATACGCGAAGGGCCCTTATCTCGCACGGAAACACTCACCTTCATCATAGTCAGGTCAGATTCTCCTTACAATTTTCTAATAGGGAGAACTGCTATGCAAAAGATGGGCATTATAGTTTCCACCATACACGCTGCCATTAAGTTCCAAACTCCTTTCGGAGTGGGAACTGTTTATTCTAATTATGGGGCAGATAAGAGAGTATATGGTTTAAAGAAGGTCAAAGAAGGGCCGGAGGAACCTCCGATGGCAATTCTAAGCTGTACGGATGTAGAAGAACGGGTCGTAGTAAACCCTAGCTACCCCGAGCAGACAGTGGTGATAGGAAAGCAACTCCCGGCGAATTTCAAGGCGAAGCTCACAGAGCTGTTGCAGACTAACCTTGATATTTTTGCTTGGAAATATTCTGACATGACAGGAGTTCCAAGAACATTGCTAATCGATGGAAAGCCCTTCGGCATGGAGCACAAACTCAATGAATACGAACATATTGAGCCCATGAAACAGAAAAGAAGGAGCCTAGCCCCCGAAAGAAACGCTACTGCCTGCAAGGAGGTCGATGAACTGACACAAGCAGGTTTTCTAAGGAAAGTCAAATAACAAACCTGGGTGGCCAACCTAGTCATGGTAAAAAAGAGTAACGGAGGGTGGCGCATGTGTGTTGACTTTACCGACATCAACAAAGCATGACCGAAGGACTGCTACCCTTACCAGAAGTCGACTGGAAGGTAGAGTCCTTAGCAGGCTTCCTACTGAAGTCTTTCCTAGATGCCTATAAAGGGTATCATCAGATACAGATGGCAAAGGAGGACGAGGAAAAGACAACCTTCTATACAAGCAAAGGTGTCTACTGTTACAGAAAAATGCCCTTCGGATTGAAGAACGCAGGGACAACATACCAATGGCTCGTAGATAAAGCCTTCAATAAGCAGATAGGCAGAAATCTCGAGGCATACGTTGATGACATGGTTATTAAGAGCAAGATGGAGGAGGACCTCCTACTTAATGTTCAAGAGACCTTCTACCAGCTTCGGGCGATCAACATGAAGCTAAATCCTAAGAAATGCTCTTTTGGTGTCGAAGAAGGGAAATTCCTTGGGAATTTAATTACAAAGCAAGGGATAAAAGCTAACCCTTCTAAGGTCAAGGCAATTGCACATCTCCAAGCTCCAAAGTGTTTAAAAGATGTCCAAAGCTTGAATGGGAAGCTAGCCGCGCTAAGTCGATTCTTGTCGAAGGGGGCTGACAAGTCCCTGCCATTCTTCAAAACACTTAAAGGCAGCATCGACAAGAAGACCTTTCAATGGAGCCAGGATGCAGAAGCTGCTTTCCAAAAGATGAAGGAATTCATCGAAATCCTTCCAACACTTACAGCCCCAATAAAAGGCGAAGTGTTGTTCATGTACTTGGCATCCTCAATGGAGAGAATTAGCGCAGTCCTCATGGCAGAACGGGACAAGAGGCAAATTCCCATTTACTTTGTCAGCAGGGTCTTTCAGGGTGCAGAAGTTAACTATCCAACATTGGAGAAGCTAATACCAGCTCTAATCTACGTAGCAAGAAGGCTTCGATGATACTTCCAGGCCCACCCTATTACGTTCTTAACCGACAAGCCACTCAAACAGATCTTGTTGAAACCTGAAAAGTCTGGAAGGGTGGCCAAATAGGCTATCGAGCTTGGGGATCATGAAATAGAGTTCAAAGGTCGACACTCTATTAAAGGGCAAATTCTCGCAGACTTCTTGCCAGTAACACCTTCCGAACCGGACACAGAAAAGGAAGAGCTTAAAGCTAAACTCAGCGAAGTGCAGGACGACTGGAAGCTTTATACAGATGGAGCATCAAGCTCTGACAGTTCTGGAGCAGGTCTGATCTTTGGTAAGCCCTGAAAGGAAGGAGCATACATATGCTCTCTTTTTGAGTTTGAAGTCACCAACAATGAAGCGGAATACAAAGCCCTATTAGCAGGCCTTCAATTAGCTAAAGATATGGAGGTCAAAGCTCTTGCCATTTTCATGGATTCTCAATTGGTAGCAAACCAGGTGACAGGCTCCTATGAAGCAAGCCAACCCGTCATCAAGCAGTACTTGGACAAAACAAGGGAGATGCTGGAGAGTTTCGATTCCTACACAATCCAACACGTTCGCAGGAATCAGAACAAGAAGGCAGATGCATTGAGCAAGCTAGCCTCTATGGCCTTCGCCCATCTCATTAAAGAAGTACTAGTTGAAGTTCTACCAGAAAGGTCCGTTATTCGTAAAGAGGTTACGGACCTGGTTCATGAAGAAGGAGAGACATGGATGACTCCTATCAGGGAGTACTTGATAAGTGGGCTTCTCCCCGAGGATCCCAAACTAGCAAGGAAGATACGGGTTAAGTCTCCATAATACCGGATAATGGGAGAAACCCTATACAGAAGGTCGTCTCTATCACCTTGGCTCAGATTCGTCGGACCTAAGCTGGCTTCGAGCATTATCGCGGATGTCCATGAAGGATCCTGCAGCCTCCATGCAGGACCCCGTTCAGTTGTCACAAAGATAATGAAGGTAGGCTACTACTGGCCTTCGATGCATAGGGATGCGACGGAAATCATTCTTAAATGTGAAGCTTGTCAGATACATTCAAACGTTCCCAAGCTGCCAAAGCAGTACATGACAAGTGTTACATCCGAATGGTCCTTCTCCCAATGGGGAATTGATATCGTAGGACCCATGCATGTGGCTCCTGGCGGGGTCAAATTCTTATTGGTGGCAATTGATTACTTCACAAAGTGGGTGGAGGCTAAACCTTTATCCTCTGTAACGAGGAGACAGATCGAGAAGTTTGTATAGGAGCACATTGTGTGCAGATTTGGAGTGCCCCACATCATCATATCCGACAACAGCAAGCAGTTTTCCGAAGGAGTCTTCTATGACTTCTGTCAAGGTCTCAACATAAAAAAGTCTTGGACGTCTGTCTACCATCCACAAGGTAACGGACAAGTTGAGGTTACTAATAGAGACATTGTCAAAGGGATTAAAAAAGGCTGGGATGAACTCATCACAGATGGGTGGACGAGCTCCCTCAAGTGTTGTGGGCTTATAGGACGTACACCAAGTCAAGCAATGGTGAAACCCCCTTCAGCCTAACATACGGAACAGAAGCGGTCATCCCTTCGGAGCTAAGTGTGCACACCGAGCGTGTGGCCACATATGATGCTTCCCAAAATGATGAAAAGATCAGGGAGAACCTTGAACTGTTAGACGAAAGGAGAGAGATTACCTCCATCCGAGAAGCCATGCACAAGCATAAAATCGAAGGCTACTACAACAAAAGGGTCAGGCCTTCCACCTTCAAGCCTGGGGAATACGTGCTACACCTCAACATTGCAAGCAAAGCAGAATACTAGGGGAAGCTCGGACCTACCTGGGAAGGACCCTACGTCATTGATGAGGCATGCGCCAATGGATCCTACAAGTTGGCTACTCTTCTCGGAGAACCTATCAATAGAACATGGAATGGTACGAACTTCCGAAAGTTCTATGTTTAAAAAGTATTTTTACTTTTCATTCTTGTAATTAAAAGCTTCTCATGGGAAATCAAACATTATTGGTAGTTGTCTTAGTATTCATTTCAAGAATGATGTAATCCTCTCTAACAATTCAATGATGAATAATACATTTCCTACAAATCTCTTGCTTCGTCTCTTAAACACAAAGAATGATATTTTTGCTTGGAAATATTCTGACATGACAGGAGTTCCAAGAACATTGCTAATCGATGGAAAGCCCTTCGGCATGGAGCACAAACTCAATGAATACAAACATATTGAGCCCATGAAACAGAAAAGAAGGAGCCTAGCCCCCGAAAGAAACGCTACTGCCTGCAAAGAGGTCGACGAACTGACACAAGCAGGTTTTCTAAGGGAAGTCAAATAACAAACCTGGGTGGCCAACCCAGTCATGGTAAAAAAGAGTAACGGAGGGTGGCGCATGTGTGTTGACTTTACCGACATCAACAAAGCATGACCGAAGGACTGCTACCCTTACCAGAAATCGACTGGAAGGTAGAGTCCTTAGCAGGCTTCCGACTGAAGTGTTTCCTAGATGCCTATAAAGGGTATCATCAGATACAGATGGCAAAGGAGGACGAGGAAAAGAAAGCCTTCTATACAAGCAAAGGTGTCTACTGTTACAGAAAAATGCCCTTCGGATTGAAGAACGCAGGGACAACATACCAACGGCTTGTAGATAAAGCCTTCAACAAGCAGATAGGCAGAAATCTCGAGGCATACATTGATGACATGGTTATTAAGAGCAAGATGGAGGAGGACCTCCTCCTTAATGTTCAAGAGACCTTCTACCAGCTTCGGGCGATCAACAAACACCTCATTAAGGGGGAGAATGATTTCAATCAAAATGTTTTTTATGAGTTTCAATGTCGAATGGGAAGACTCTACTTTTGAAAATCATCCGGGCTTTTCATTTGTCAAGATCTCTATCCTTCAATCAACAACATATGTCATTGATTAAGGGGGAGAATGATTTCAATCAAAAAGAGTATTTTTCAAACAATTGGCACGTAATCGAGAAGGGTCTACTCTTGAATAATCAAAAAGAACAATGTTTTACAATATTGTATACATTTGATTCAAGACTTTTGTTATAATTATGTTTTCAAAAGATACTCAAGCATGTTTAATCTTTGGAGTCTAAAAGTCTCAAATTTGATCCTTATCGGTTAAATGTTTCTTATAATCTAGTCACATCTCCCCTCAAAAGCTTTCAAAATCAATTTAAATCTACAGAGATCACAAATCTCAAATGATTTAAAAATTGTGATCGGGGGAGAATTTGTGATTTTAATTGTATTTAAACTGATAATTCGATAAATGGTTTCATAAGTGTTTAGCAAGCTTTCCTCCCCACATGTGCCAAACGATTTCAAATTTTCCATGCACATGTTGAGGGGGAGCATCTTTTTAAACCGCAAAGAAGTGAAACGTGATTGATTTGCCTCTAAGTGCAGGTTCCTTCTAATATGTGCAAAACTCTTTCAAACCTCGAGGCACATATTGAGGGGGAGCAAATTTATGAAAACCTCATCCTTCACCAATATGCTTTATCTACTTGATTTGATCAGGGAAGTGATGTTGATATCTTTTAGAAAATTGTAATCAAAGAAGTTAATTCTTCCTCTTGCCTCCGTGTGCCACAACGATTTCAAATACATGATGCACATGTTGAGGGGGAACTCTGTTTCTAAAAATATCAAAAACAATTCAGGTACAAAATGCTTTGATAATATATCACAAGTATCTGGATTGATTTTCAAATGGTTTTCAATTGGTTCCAATGGCAGATGAACAATACCAAATAGACCGACCAAATTTACAATATGCATGGTGATATAAGGATGATAAGGTTAGGTATTTGTTCCCATGATCCGCCAGAACCGGAGGGATCTACCCAGGGATAATCCACTAGATAGTGTAGAAGTCCTTAGGTATGATGAAAAAAGGAGAAAAATGAGAATAAGGGAAGAGTGTGGACTGAGACCGAGCTAGTACTAGAATAAACCCAACAAGGTTCTAGTTTTGAAGTCTCGGTAAGCACTGAAGGGGTTGAAGAATGAAAAAGAATTAGATGAGAAAAGGGTGAAAATAAATAGCCCTCCAATAATTCAACCTTAGGGCAGAAACCAGGTTCAATTCATATGCTACTGGTGGTTACTAAGGTAACACTGGTATTAAAGACAAGACGTCATGGACCCAGTGACGCACTGCACTAAACTTCCCAAGCTACTCAAGTTCCTCTTAAAAGGGCTTGTTTCATTCTCACGGGGAACCTACATAATCTATCGACTTTCTCTTAAAGATTGTTGATATTGAAGAAGGAGACCCTCTCCCTAGTCTCCGGCATAGGAACCAAATGTGCACTATTGAGTCTAGAGCCACGAGATCATCAAATAAATCTCAATAGGAAACTGACTATGAAGACTCTCTGTTTCACACAATGTGGAAAGAGAGATTATATCTTATGAGTGCTATGCATTATCCTTGTGGTATTGCCAGAACATCTGAGTGATATGCAATCATATTCACAATGAAGATGGAAAGCCTTCTGGAGCCAACATCAAACAAGCTCCTGGTGGGTGGCATGTGAGATCTATCCAATAGATCAACTATGTGACAACTGAACATAAACAATGGGGCGATTCATAATTATGAATCAATCCTGGTTCAGGTTATAGATTGACGGATACCTTTGAAAAACCGGTCGTTGTGCTTAAAAATCTTTTCTCTAGCACATCGACCGTGTAGGATCGATATATTTATTGTGTTGATGATTCGGGTGGTCTTGGATGATCAAAATACATGTTAGCCATATTTTAGAGATAGAAAGTAGAGAGGGTGTTCTTGCTAGAGACTTGGTTCTCAAATGTAAAAGGTTAGATTGAATGAAGCACCACTCCTTCCATGGATGGAAGGGGTATTTATACTTACACAATACACGACCTCCTATCGGCCTGTGGATCAGGTATACAGTGGGTAAAGACCCGTCCTTCCCCCACGGTGTTGCACTATACTATTCTACGCTACACACTAACTAATAAACTACTAAATAACGTAAATAACGATATGTCTACGAGCTAACTTATGCTAGATAATATTAGGGGTGACCGACTCTTCACTATGGAATTTTATAATTCCTAACAATCTCCCCCTAAGGGAGGTCACCCCATGTTTTACGTTTTGAATCCTAGCATTCTATTCTTGACTTTGTTCTTGAGCTCGTAGACTTCAATTCTTCAATTCCGCAATCTTTGTGCTTTTGTAGTGCAACTTCAAAGTCCGCATTGATTTGTACTTTCAGTGGAGGTCTTTGAACTGATCCACATCTTTGATGATCTTCGAGCTTTCTTTGAGATCATCAGCCACAGTAAATCTCTGGATCACCCTTTATTGTGTTGCCATCATGTGAAGTTGTGACTTTTGGACCGACATGCTCACACTTTTGAATCATGACATCTTTCCATCAGAGTAGCGGAAGCCTTACTGGTTCATGATATTTGCAGCAGCGAAGCAGAAGCATAGTATGAAATATCGAGCCAGTTACGTAGATATGCACCAGTCATGATTTCTTCAAATTAAGTGTGGATGTTGTGAGCATGCGGCTTTGGAATGACTCCTCAATTCTGATCAGCTGCAACCGTCAAATGTACCTGCAAACAACAGTTAGCAATAAAACAAACGAAAGTGTCTTTGATCACTTTCGTTGAATTGAGGTACACGGCCCACGGTTCCCCGTTGATCAGTACAAGTACGCCTGTGATCGGTAGGATTCCGAAGAATCTCCTTGACAGGGTTTCGCAGATGTTCTAGCTGTTCTCAAACCGGAACGTCTCAAAGAAGACAACACGGATTGAGTGAACCAGCGATTGAGATTCACGATTGATGAAAAATGTTTTGAAAACAATCGCGTATTGCTTAGAAGAAAGAGTTTTGCAATACGACGAAGGTTTTATGAGAAAGATCAATTTTCAATCAAAATACTTTTTGTATTTAAAAGAGTACACATTCGACGTGCTAGAGAAAAGAAGATTTGCACATCGAACGGTTTTTCCAAAAGTATTTTTTCAATCAGAGATACTTTTTGTGTTTGAAAACATAAGTACACATTCGATGCGCTAGAGAAAAGAAGATTTGCACATCGAATGGTTTTTCCAAAAGTATTCGTCAATTCCATTCCTGGACCAAGGTTGATTCAAGAGCGAATCGCCCCATTGTTTCAATCCGGTTGTCACAAGCTTGATATTTAGAAAAGATCTCACATGTCACCCACCAAGAGCTTGTTTGATGTTGGCTCTAGAAGGATTTCCGTCTTCATTGTGAATATTTTTACATATCACTCGGATGTTCTGGAAATACCACAAGGATAGTGCGAAGGACTCTTAATATATATTCTTACTTTCCACAATGTGTGAAACAACAAGTCTTCAAGAATTTAGTGTCCTAATGAGATATTGTGAATGATCTCTTGGCTCTAGACTCAATAGTGCACATTTGGTTTCCTATATCGGAGACTAGGGAGAGGGTCTCCTTCTTCAATATCAACAATCTCTAAGAGAAAGTCGATAGATTATGTCGGTTCCCCGTGAGAATGAAACAAGCCCTTTTAAGAGGAACTTGAGTAGCTCGGGAAGTTTAGTGCAGTGCATCACTGGGTCCATGATGTCTTGTCTTCAATACAGTGTTACCTTAGTAACCACCAGTAGCATATGAATTGAACCCGGTTTCTGCCCTAAGGTTGAATTGATGGAGGGCTATTTCTTTTCACCCTTTTTCACATTCATTTCTTTTTCATTCTTCAACCCCTTCAGTGCTTACCAAGACTTCATTACTAGAACCTTGTTGGGTTTATTCCAGTACTAGCGCTGTCTCAGTCGGCACTCTTCCCATTTCTCATTTTTCTCCTTTTTTCATCATACCTAAGGACTCTACACTATATAATGGATTGTCCCTGGGTAGATCCCTCCGGTTCTGGCGGGATCGTGGGAACAAATACCTAACCTAACCATCCTTATAACACCATGCATAAAGTAAATTGGTCGGTCTTTTGGTATTGTTCTTTCCTTCTCGAAACCAATTGAAAAAATCATTTGGAAAAACAATCAAGGTACTTGTGATACGAGATCAAAGCGTTTTGTACCTTAATAGTTTTGATCATTTAGAAAACCTCCCCCTCAACATGTGCATATGATTTAGAAATTGTTTAGCACATGGAGGCAAGAGGACTTTTGAAATATTTTCTTTGATCACCATTTTCATAGAAAAAGCCATATGATTTTCTTTGGTAAATTCTCCCCCTCAATATGTGCATAGGATATTTGAAATCATTTTATCACATAGAGACAAGAGTTCTTTTTGAAGCACATTTACGATCACAAAAACTATTAAGAAACCATTTAAAACTCAATCAAGGCACATTATATTAAAACATAAAAGCATTTGCACCCCGACAGTTTATTTACTTTTTAAAATGCTCCCCCTCAATATATGCTTCGAGATTCGAAAGCGTTTAGCACATATGAGAGAGCAGGATGCACAATTGAGTCAAAACGATCACCTTTTATCAAATTTCATAAATAAATCACAAATTCTCCCCCGATAAAAAATATCAAATCCTTTGAGATTTTGGATCCCAAGTGATTTAATAAGGTTTAGAAAACATGGGAGAATATGTGGCCTGGTTTAAATACTCATCTTGTTTTTGGATAAATCCTCCTCCTCAACATGTGCATTGTGTATTTGAAATCGTTTGGCACATGGAGGCAGGAGTGCCTATAAAGGACTAAAACCGATTCCATAAAAACAGATTTGAGATTTAAATCACGAACTCTCCCTTGATCAAAAATATCAAACCATTTGAGATTTGTGATCCCATCTGATTTAAATTATTTAGAAAGGTTTTAGGGAAAGACGTGGCAAAATTTAATTTTGAAAAATGATTAATAAGGAACAGATTTAGACATTAAAGATTGTTAGTGTCAGGTATGATTGTTTTAAGAGATCTTTTGAGTAAAACAAAACAATTTCACAATCAAACAAGAACAGAAAAATTTCATTTTGAAAGACCTTGATTCAAAAGAAAAATCATACCATGAAATAACATTAAATCTTTAGATCACCACATAATTTCGTACAAACGGACTCTTTTGAAGATATATTGTTTGAAAATATTTTAAATTAAATCACTCTCCCCTCAATCGAAGACCGAAGTCGATAATTGAGTGACTTAAATTTTGATAAAATGAAGTCCGGTGATTTTCAAAATTTAGTCCGATATATTTTCAAAACAATATTTTACATTTTCAAAACAATATTTTTCAAAGTTTTAGAAAAATGGTATCATCACGAATATCCTGCACAAAGATATGTTAGGTGGTTGAGAAGCTTCTGTTGTTGCTGTAGGGCTTGGAAGAAAAATCGTCTGTGATGCGGTGAGACTTCTTCTTACGTTGCATTTTGAATGCCAACCGAGGTCAAATTAAGCTCCGTTTCTTCAATCAATTAGAAGAAAACCATCTGCTAATGTAGTGAGACCTCTTACGTTGCATTTATGCCAACTCTCCATAGAAGTCCAATTAAGCTCCGTTTCTTCATTTGTCAACCCAAGAAATAGTTACCCTTTCCTTTCGGCATCCAATCATCTTATTATGTGGGATCTGGATCGGAAACATTCTTATACCAAGATACCTGCATACGTTAGTGAACACACATATAGATATATGGTGGTCGACATCACCCAAACAGCAATCGACTAATTCAAGTCAATGCAACATATCAATCAGATTGTATAAATGTATGAGAATAATGTGTTCATCAAACTCTAATCATCTAATCCTAGCAATCATATCCTAGGCACCTAGTCCTTCAACATAGGTTAACATAATTTTTAATAAAGCATATTAGGATGATTAAGAAAGCCCTTTAGATGATGTAAATATGAAAAATATTCATCCCCTCAACCAATGACTCTTTTTCTTGAAAAGTTTTAAAAGCGCTGAAGTCATCGATTGAGTTTTTGTAATTTTAAGAAAACTTGATTCTGATTGATTTACAAGAAACTCATTTACCACCAATTTTTTTTAATACAACAAATATTTTTCTGAAGAATTTTTAGATGGAAAAACATTTGTGTAGGAACAGCAGTCTTTTGACGACATGCTTTCCTTGTTTTGTTTTAGGATAAGTGTACGAAATATTTGAAAAATAGGTTTAGCGCAGCACTTCCCTTTCTTGAAGAACAGGTTGCTATCTGAAATAATAGCAAACCATGGTTCAAGCACGGGTTACAGTCTGAATAAACTGTAAGCCATAGTTTAAGCACGGGTTATAGTCTGAAATAACTGTAAGCCATTTGATTTATGACATGTTATGGAAAAAGAATATTTACACCTCCTGCTCGAACTTCATCTATGGTCCCGTGCCATTATTGAATGACATTTCTAAGACCGTAGATGTTATCGATACCAGAAGACATGTCTTGAGAAAACATATTTTTGGTATTTTTTTTAAATTTTCTGATTTTTATGGGATTTTGAAGGTTTTATATTTTTGTATTTGTTTTTTTTTTTTCATAAATATTTACAAAGATAGATTAGATGATATAGTTAAAGAAGATGATGATACGAGTACCGAGATAAGGATATCGAGCAGCCCCGTTGTAGAAGATAGAAGTCATCATCTCTTAAACATTCACCACCAAAGCTTCCGAGGCTCCAGAATAGAAGAAAGAACATGAGCCTTTGAGAAAGAGAGACATTGGAAGCTTCCCCCCAAACCGAAAATCTTTGTGATGAGCAGATTCGAAGCTCTATTTCAAGCTTGCCTTAGCCAGGTGCACCGATAAGCACACCATTATCATAAATCCTGCTGCTCTTTTTAAGAACGATAATCGAGGATCTCCATTCGGGGTTATATCATCAAGAAGAAGAACAGTAACGTATCATCCCACTCATAAGTAATCTTCTCAAATTTCATTTCCACTGAAGTCTGAAGCAATCTGTTCCAAAAGGTGTCAAGAGAACAATTTCCCCAAGTAGTTGAAATGATGCAGTCAGTTTCTTTGTATAATGCTCAAGAACTCTCCCGAACACACATCATGAGGGGAATGAAGAACACCTTCCCATGTTCACATTTTTCTTCCCTAATGAACGTGTATGAAGCTCAAGAACCCGAAATACACCAATATCCAAGAACTCTCCCGAATACACATCATGCCCGGAGAGAAAACACCTCCCCAATGTTTGTGGTAAACAATGGCTTTCTTCCCTGATGATCGTGTATGAAGCTCAAGGACCCGAAGTACACACATTCCCCAAAGAGAGAACAACCGATAACATTGAAGAAGCAGGCCAAATCACTGATTATCTCTGCGGATGACAATCTCTGCGGATGTCAACTCCGGAATAAGTGATTATATCTCTGAATCATTGATTAATCCCTCAAGTGAGACAGCTGAGCGCCCCCAATGTACACAATTCTCTCTCCCCTGATGATTGCGATAACATCAAGATCATCACACACCAGTGTACCTCTTTTATCTTCAGAAACTAACTCTTCCATCGCTTCCTCCACATAGTCGGAATAAGAATAACATAATAAGCCTTGATGAGTAAAACCTTGAGATTCTCTGCGGTCATCACAATTGTTTTCCCGGGATATCTTCAATCACTTAGAAGAGTTAAGTTCATCAAGTTTACTCGCCATGAGTCAAACCTTGAGTTTCTCTGCGGTAATAACATTTGTCTTCCCGGGATATCTTCAATCACTTAGAAGAATTAAGTTTATCAAGTTTACTCGCTTTGTGTTTAGATGTGTGTCTCTCCTTCCCCACTTTGGATTTGACACTTGAGATCGGAACATAGTATAAGCCCATATACTTGAAATCTTTATGAGAAGAACACTTGAACTCTTGTGAGAATCAACTTGCCGGACTATTTTTATCAACCCTTATGTAGACAATTTGAAGTGACCACTGAAGACGAAAACCCGATATACCATACTTGAAACTGAAGTCAACTTCCCCACATTTGTATCTTAAGCTTGCACCTAATGATGGAAGAGCGGTGTAGAGAATTTATGCTTCAAGCAAATCTCTAAGTACTCACAACTCAAGCAAAGTATGAGACATTAACACCTTTTGCGATTATCCACACCGTCATATGCGTGTGACACTGAGTAAAACAAAGTAACTCCTAATAGTGATAGTTAACCAGGTCTTCAACCATCCACCTCGACTTCTGGTAACTAGATAAACCAAGTCTTCAACTAAAATTCTTAAGCCCGAGCAAGTTATCAAATAAGAACACGCCTTTGTGAAAGTCAACTTCAATCTCAAATAAGTGATAAATGATTAACTCGGAAGTAATCAACTTGTGTCAAATGTCCAATATGTGAAATAGTCAATAACAACGTCTCGAGGAAGTCACGCTAAAGAATATGAGCAAGTCTAATTGGGGATTGAATCAGCCTTATAACACTCTCCCAATTAGTGCTCTCCCTAAACAAACAATCTGTTTGATAAATTCCCGATTAAGAAGAAGTCTTTAGATCGTTAAATGCAACTCGTCTTTAGTCTTCTAACATGTAGCCGAAAATGTAGAACAGACTATAGATTCGACCTTCTTCAAGATTGTCCAGTTGGGGAATAGAGTGTTAACATCTTCAACTCACACCAAAAAGCATCCCACCAAAAACATCCCAATTAACTTACATCTTGCAAATCCCTTAACTAAAATCCCTCCCAATCAAACAAGAACAGAAAGATGTTCATCAAGGAAATCAGCAATCAGGCCGCAACGAACACACAAGATGGTAACACCAAACTACCAATCACATCAAACAAGAACAGAGAGATTGTTCGGAATCATTATGTTGATGTATAAGCGAAGCATTAACCGGAAGCACTTTGTCGATAAACTCATCAATCCGAGTGAAGATGTCAACCAACGGCTCTTAGAAGAGAAAAACTCCATGTGAAGATGACCCGATAAGAAGAAGCTCGGTTCTTACATGAGTTTAGAGCCGTATGACCATTTATATTCTCAAATATCAATCAACAGTGCAAAAAATTCACACTTCTTCTCCCCCTCAAGAATTGCATACGGAGATGCCATTCTTTACTAAATAAGTGAAAATCATCCGAATGTTCTATTCACACTTCTCTCCCGCAAAATAAGCACATGATGTCGCCATCTTCATTATAATCGAGCACGTGGAATGAGAAAAACAATCAGTGATAGCCCAGTTCACTTAATGACTGAAGCGCATGGAAAAAGTATGAAGCATGTTGATGAGAATGGTCATAATAGAGAAGATTTCTCTTCTTTAGAAGATAATGCGCACTGAAACGTACACATTTCTTTTCTTTGGAGTACGAGGCCTGAACTGATGTGAACAGACGTCATGAGAAGATTTCTCTTCTTTTGAAGATAAAGCGCACTGAAACGTACACTTTTCTTTTCTTTAGAGTACGAGGCATGAACTGTTGTGTTCATACGTCATAATCTCTCTCTTTTCAACTCTCTTAGCAAAACATGTAATCATCCCCATTATCATTCAGTAGGCTCTTTGTCGTGACAGCTTGATGGAGAAAACCCAATATGATGAATTTGACCTTGAAGTAGAATAACCCAAACTCGTGACTTAAACTTGCACATGTGTAACAAAGAGCGGTGTCGAGAATTCATGCCCTTTTGAATCTCTAAGTACTCTATACTCTTCAACCAACCAACCATCAAGTATAAGACGTACATCACCTCTTGAAAATCCACAATTGAATGTGACACTGAGCACTACAACGTAACTCCTTAAAGTGATAGTTATTTTGAGGTAATAAGAGCCCAATTCCCCCAAGTGGTAAAAGAAAAGGTAAAAGTCACCCAACAATAACTAGATTTCCAAGTCTTCGTTTTTAATAATAAGCTTGAACAAGGATCTTGAAGAATCTTCATCCATCCATCCCCGATACCCTCAAATACTAAGTACACTCGCCCGTGATAATTCACTTCAACCTCAAATAAATAATAGTGGATTAACTCCGTTGTCACATCTTCTTAGTTAAAAGCTTAAATCTAGCCTCTTTTGAAGTTTTAATTGAACTATGATGATGGTTTTCATCCCGACCATGGTATAAGCACATAACCCCGTAAAACCAAGTAATAACCAAACTACCATGAAGACAACCCAAACACACACCCAATTCATGAAGTACATCCTTTTATCCCTTCTTTGAAGCAGAAACCGTAGCACCAAGAAAAGATTCCAAAATACACCTTCCTTTTCTCAGGATGGTTCCATCATTACGGGATTTTACAACTCTATGGTTTAAACCGAAAAATAGATTCTTTCGCGGGATTTTACAAAACCAAGAATAAACCGTAGGATAGATCCGGAAATGCACTTTACACTTACCAGGATGTTTCCATTGTCACGGGATTTTACAAGTCTATGATTTAAACCGAGAAATAGATTCTTTCGAGGGATTTTACAAAATCAAGACAAAACCGTAAGCAATGTCAGCTTGAATATGTAAATGACAACTTTGGTTTCTGTGAATGTCTGTTTTAGGGGAATATGCAGCGGTTCATCAACAATTCATTATCCAACATCAACAAAATCATCACCCATCCAGTAAACACTCTGGTAAACACATCATTCACGCATTCTGTCGGCTATTGTAGTACCACATGGAGAAGTAAACCCGGTATGCCAAACTTGAGCATGAAGTAAAATTCCTCAGATTTGTTACTTAAACTTGTACTAATCCTCGTGAAAAAGAAACAGTGTACCCAATGTACCAAACCTCTTGACATATCCTCAACTGCGTGAGACACCGAAGTGATAGCTACGTTGTGGATTAAGCGAGAAAGAATCACAACCGTAACTAAATAGCCAAGTCTTTATCACCCTCTATAAATGCCCAGACAAGTCATCTTTGCGAAATAAGTAAACGCGCCCGGAAAACCTCACTTCAAATCCAAATAAGAAATACCGTCCAAACAACCCCGTAGTTAACGTTGATCAATTTTCAGTTCGAGCCGTGACATAATATTTTCCGTGAAAGTGTGTAGTCCAGAGAATCAAACCTCAAAACCCATCGAATCTCATCATCCAATCTCATTTCATCAAAAACATCTTTCATCGTCAAATCTCTTCAATTAAATCTCATTAAGTCCATTGTCCTTCCAAATAAACCTTTTGAACTGTCATTTCAGTATCAAATCAATAATACCGGACTAAAACCTCGAACATCATTAAAGATCAACACATGACACAAGCCGTGACAATTAATATTCCCGGTGAAATTTGTAACCAAAATACCAATCAATTTTTATACAAAGCCAAATTTGATCCTATAAATCAAATTTATAACAAAATCTGACTTAAGTCTCAAATTTAACTTATGAATGTTATAAGCCACATAACCAATTCAGTATTTCAGTGCATAGATAGAATTTTCGTAAAACTTATCATAGCCCAATCTAATCATATCAGCCCATGAACGAGTTAGCTTCAAGGCCCACGTCTAATGCACTTCTTGCCAAAAGCCCATATCAGCCCGGTCCAAACAAGGATATCCGATCCAGTCAAATAGATGCTAATCAGGTTATTATAACCCTAATATTTAGGACTATAAAAGACTAACTTATAACAACCTCAACCCTAATATCACTCCAACATCACGCCTCTTTTCTTATCCTTTGTACATCAAAAATATGTCCGCCTCTTTCTAATCCTTTGCACATCAAACGTATATCAAATAATCTCGTATAAGTACTCTTGACGTTAACGATGCACAAGTCTCGCCACAGGGATGGCTTTGAGATGTGAAATAAGCACCAAGGTCACGGTAAGATTTAAATTACAAATGTGTAGATTACTTTTCGTTTTCTTTGATACTACCTTAAAAAAAAACGAAGCTCTTGAATGGTTTTAAAGACATGTTGTTTTTGAATCCTTTGAGATTCGAACATAAAAGGATGTAAATCAATGAAGACCGAATCATTTGTGAGTTGATGCATCTTGAATGCCACGAATAGATTCACACTGAGATCTTACACATCCTTCAAATACTTTTTTTAAGAAAACTTTTGATAAGTAGATCTATGATGAGAAGATGTTGTGATAAAGCCTTCAATGGTTTTATGATTATCACAAGAAGACACAACATAAATCTGAGATCCCTTTACTCCTTTTGTTAATTTCCTTATATCCGAACACGAGGAAAGATTGAGCCTATTAATGGTTTAAATCTTTTCTTGAATTTTTGTTCAAAAAATAAGTGTCTTGGATCAATGATGTTAACTTACTTGGTACTTGAATAAAGAGCGACTAGAGAAACAAGGCTGAGATCATAATATTTTGTATTTTGTTAGCTTGGTCTCGAATCAGTGATGATATTATTCTCGTGTGTTTTGACCATGAATGGTCTAGATGAGACTTTAATAAACCACGAAATAAATACTGAGATTGTTGGTTTTGCTTTGAAGATTATGTTAAGGCTAATGTCTTCAGGATTCTCGATACATAGTGAAGTTTGGACCGATGATGTTATAAAACTGAGGTCGATAGATGAATATTGGTAAATGGTATTGGTTGTGGTAGTGGTCTTGTGGTCAGTAGATATACTCTTCTTCTTCCTTTCTGTCTAAGTCGCTAGGTCAAAGTCTTTAAGACAAGTCGCTAGCTCAATGGAGTCAAGTCGCTAAACAAAGATCTTGAGACAAGTCGCTAAGCCAAGTGGCTAAGTCAAGTCGCTAAGCCAACTCGCTACGACTTGTTAAATAACAAGTCGCTAGGTAATTTTGTAGTAAGTCGCTAGACATTCATTGAAACTAGACATGAGACTTTGATAAGTCGCTGGGAAGAAAAGTGTTGACAAACAAGTCGCTAGGATCTTCTGGCGAGTTTTCCGACTACATTTTCCGTCAATCTTCATACAAACCCAGAAAAATACATTAAAATATGCTTGTTTGCCCAGTTTGACCATATGAAGATGACCACTTAACCCATTAGGACCTCATAAATCTGACCTATTGAACACAAAATATGCATAACACGACAGATATGACCAAGTTCATCACGAGACAGATTGAAACAAGATTCTAAGAGTACTAAAACAGATTAAAACAGATATGACCATAACACTTTTTTTGATCAAACAAAACACAAAGCTTGTTTGTAAAAACATTTTACCCATAATACTGTTCCGACCACACAAATACACAAAAAAAAACAGTTTCAAACACGAATCAAAACCACAAGAAATCATCAAAACACAACAACCCTGGCTCTGATACCAATTGTAGGATCGATATATTTATTGTGTTGATGATTCGGGTGGTCTTGGATGATCAAAATACATGTTAGCCATATTTTAGAGATAGAAAGTAGAGAGGGTGTTCTTGCTAGAGACTTGGTTCTCAAATGTAAAAGGTTAGATTGAATGAAGCACCACCCCTTCCATGGATGGAAGGGGTATTTATACTTACACAATACACGACCTCCTATCGGCCTGTGGATCAGGTATACAGTGGGTAAAGACCCGTCCTTCCTCCACGGTGTTGCACTACACTATTCTACGCTACACACTAACTAATAAACTACTAAATAACGTAAATAACGATATGTCTACGAGCTAACTTATGCTAGATAATATTAGGGGTGACCGACTCTTCACTATGGAATTTTCTAATTCCTAACAAACCGTGTATTAATGTTTCAAAAATTAAAAGGTGTTTATGATTGAGCAGTACATGATTGTTTTTCAAATCTCTTTTCATCAATCAGTGAATCTCAATTCGTTGGTTCACTCACTCCGTGTTGTCTTCTTTGAGATGTTCCGGTTTGAGAACGGCTAGAGCAGCTGCGAAAACCTGTCAAGGAGATTCTTTGGAATTGTACCTGATCACAGGCAGTACTTGTACTGATCAACAGGGAACCGGGGGACGTGTACCTTAATTCAACGAAAGTGGTCAAAGACACTTTTGTGTGTTTTATTGCTAACTGTTGTATGCAGGTACACCTGACGTTTGCAGCTGATCAGAATGGAGAGGTCAATTCATAGCCGCATGCTCACACTACACATTCATCTCTAAAGAAATCATGATAGGTGCATCAATGACTCTGATATTTTCGTTCCATGCTTCTGCTACGCTGCTGCAAATATCATGAATCAACTAAAGCTTCCGCTACTCTGATGAAAAGATTTCATGATCCAGAATGTGAGCATGTCGGTCCAAAATGTCACAACATCACATAATACCAACACTACAATGGAAGAGTCAGAGATTTATGGTAGCTGATGATCTTAAAGCTGGCTCAAAACTCATTATCACGTGGATCAGTTAAAGACCTCCACTTGGATTATCCAAACATGTAAAAATGAAGAATCAAAGACTACGAGCTACTGAGCAAAGAACATGAACAAGAATCCAAGAACAATCTTAATGTAAAATCTGTTTGTATTCAATGTAATTTGAGGTGACCTCCCTTAGGGGGAGATTGTTAGGATTTAGTAAATCCAGTTATTAAAGTGTCGGTCACCTCAAGTGTATGTAATCATTAGAAAGCTCGTAGTCGTAGTTATTATAAGTTAAGTAGTATTTAGTTTAGTAACACCGTGGAGGACGGACGGGTCTTTACCCACTGTATTCCTGATCCACAGCCTATAGGTGGCGATTTATGTAAGACTATAAATACCCTCTACCTCCCAAGGTAGAGGGTTGGAGCTCATAATAAGATTTTCACTTTCTCTCACTAAGTTCCCAAGCCTGTAACTCTTTCTCTCTCTAAAACCTAATAGTATACTCCTTGTGTGATCATGGTTTGATGTGTTTGTGAAATCCAATGTGTAACACTTAATCACATAGTCACCACATATGAATGGTGGTCACACAAAACATTTTGCAGCAGCAAAGAATGGAGCAAATTTTACCTGCAAACACTTTGTTACAAACAATAGAGCCGGTAGGCTACTGCATCGTCGCTTCCAATCTTACATGGGCTGTATGTATAAAAGTGACTTTCAGACTGAAGTGAGAGCTATATTCTTGAACTTGTGAGGAATATATTGACTGATTAGATTGAAGCACAATTAGATTGACCGTACAGTTTTACCCCTATAACTATTATGATTACCTCAAGCGCAACCTCAACGATGCTGGCCTTTCCTAGATCATCTGCGATTCCAGTACACACCTTAGAAGCCACGTGAAGTTGACCCAAAAGCAAACCAAAATCTGAACACAAATTTAGAACCACAAATTAGATTTTCCAACCATAATGCTATTACATATAGGCCAAAAATATAAGCGTAAGATCAATATTAAAATGGGTGGACAATCTTGTAATTACCAGGTGCATTTGTTGCAGTTGCAAACTGCATTATCAACGCTTTTCCTATCATTTTGTGGCTCCTCCTTTGGCTCATTTGAACTTTCATATTCATGCTAATCAGTTAGCAAGTGATGTTGACAAACTGGGAAAGAATTACGCCGATCCTGCGATAGAAAAGTCGGTATTCTCAGACCATGAGTTTAATTAAATGTCGTCTAAAAATGAAATATTAAGAAGTATATAAAACAGAACACACCTTTTTCCTGATGGAGCAGAACATAGGTTGTTTCTCATGGCACACAAAGATCATAAGTATACCCAGCAAAACATTTATTGAAATCCATAATTTTTAACCGATAAAATCTTAAATAAGCAATTCGACTTCCTAAATGACACTTATTATAAACAATTATTAAAATAACGGATAAGCAAGAAACAATTTACCAAAAAAAGAATGGCCATTAAGTGAATGTGGGTCAAAAGTGAAACAAATAGAGCTTAACAGTATCGTTAATGCAAAAGAGGCTTCTAAATAAGAGCATTTGATGACCCGACAGAATACAATGACACAACTGATGCATGGGACGTAGCCTTCCTAGCCGAGTGCAGCCTACCTGCTGAAGACCCTAGTGTAGAATGTTTCTTTAGCTGCAATCCAGGTTTGTTGATTGAATGGCATGCCAGATTTAGGATGATCTATAAATTGATGATCCCAGGTTTGACGTGCCATTCAACCAACAAAGCTGGATTGTAAGTAAAGGAATGCTCTGCACTGTTTTGGCTCGCGTGCATTTAAGATATATCACGAAATACATGAGAGTACCTTTAGCTGCGTAGGAAGCAGATTACTCACCAACAATGACCACATCACTGGCTGAATTAGATTGACAATCGGGTATTGCATAACGCTGTTGGACACCGGTGCTGGCAAGCTTAACAGAACTTTTGTTTGTTCCTACAGCTTCTCTAAAGCAGTTCATATAATGTGTCATATTTCATTCAGTATGCTGATAAGCAGATTCCCATATAGTGCCCACAAAAACATTGGGGAAATTTAGATTCAACTTTTCATGCAAACAACTTAAAAAAAAAAAAAAAAAAAAACAGGTAGTTTCTTTAAAATATATTGCGTGACTTTAACTTAGGTTACGTTATCAGACATTTCATCAACTGCCCTATCAACACGGTTTTTTAAAGGAGCCTGTGGCAAATGTGCTTCCAAATTGTTTGTAATGATGTTTCTAGTTTTTATTCCTTTTTTTTTCTCTCTTTTTATATTTTTTTAAATATTTTTTTTGGTTTCATATAAGAGCAAATTGATTTTTTTTAAATATTTTTTTTGGTTTCATATATGTTTTTTTGTATTTTTTTTATAAGAGCAGATTGATTTTTTAGGGGGATGCATTTGGAAAAAAAAGGCCAAGTATGTGGAAGGTTGGTTAATTAATGGATGTTTATGGGGAAGCAAAATCCATTATTATTTTCTTTTGGCTTTGGTGGTTCTAGGATGGGAGTCAAATCAAAGGCCTCATAAGTATTGTACTATGACACTATAGCAATTATAACTTAAGAAAAAACGGCTCTTTAAAACACACACACATCAAACAAGATCCATTTTAGAACAAAAAAAAAGGCAGGAAAAAAAAGGATGAAAACACCAATGCCTTTCTCTGAAGAGCTTGCTGCTGCTGCTGGTTCAAGTCTTGTTAGGGATATGATGGTCGTTCAATTTTAGAGGGAGGTGACTGTGACTATGGTGGATGAAGGAGAGTTTATGAAAAAATCCCAAGACATTAGGTCCTGTGTGGCTGAGAGGGACTAGGTCATTGGAGAGTTGGAGCTTTTGTATCCTTTCGATTTTTGTGTGCAGAGTATTTCAGAGCTTACGAAGTTGCAAAAAGAAGATTTGAGCCAGGCGGCAGCGATTTTGGTGAATGTCATGAAGAAGCAGAAGCGAGCATAGGAGCTTCTTTCATTCATTGAGAAGTTGAAGGGGATGGTGTATTGATGAGGTTGATTTTGGTGTTTTTGAAATCTATTTTGGGTTTAAACAATCTTGCAAATGGGTAGGGTTGTTCGTATATGTTGATCAACACTTGTTAATGTTTATGCTTTTGGATCTTTGAACATCTACTTTTTTTTATGTTTCAGTGGTTAATGAATTTAAGTTTTATGGTGTCATATTAATTTTGTTTGAACATACCTATTTTTGATATCTGTTGCAGCTTGCTGTCTTGCTATGATGATGTTGTAGCCATATAATGTTAAATTGATCTTGGGAGCCTTTAGTTTGTTCCAGAAGTAGTTGGCTGTATTGTTAGTGCAATGCGCAACCTGTCACAATAAGCTGATTGTTAGTGTGTAAGGAGCAAAATTAAATGTTAAAGATTTCAGAATTATGACAACTGAAATTCCAGTTTAAATGTAAAGGGCGATTCAATTGTGAAATTCAAACTTGAATGTAACCACAAAGAATATGGTAATCAGTTTTAGTAAGGCAGCTACCTAAATATGGTAATGTAAAAAACAAAGTATGATACATAGTTGTATCAGTATACAAGGTAAAATAGAAATCGTTGTATCAGTAACTGATGGTAGACAAAAAACAAAGTATGATACATAGTTGTATAACCATCTGAAATTTCTAAAGTAATTTTAGGAGTATTGTTAATCACATTATCAGCGAATTTTTTTTACAATGGCTATTTTATGTTGGTAAAGCGTAGGTGCATGGACATGCTTTAGAATTGCATATATTTATTGTGGTACACTGTGATCATAACTAAATGTGCGCATGTTATATTTTTTGAGTTTTCTTTATATCTGGTTGAAAGGTTAGTATATAGCCTAACATAAAAGACAGATAAAAGCAATACCATTTGAGAGAGAATGTGCTGCATATCTTTTCCATTGTGTTCAACCAACAAAGCATGAAAAACCTGTAACGACACACGCATGGCTGTTTTAGTAACTACAACACTATCAAGAAACCAAAAAAGAGCATATGTAATAACACATGGAAACCCAATGAAGTGTTTGGAGCGAAATAAAAGGACCTATGGAAACAGTAAAAACCTCGCCTTTTAGTTTTGAATGGTAAGGCCAGATATTGTATAAGTAAAATGCATAGATTTACAGCAGCACATGTGAGCAAAACAGTTTTTATTTGTGGAGGAGAAGTGGACGTAAAAAAAATAGTATTTGGTTTATTGTGTGTTTTAAAAATCGTTTACTCACATGTCATCACATGAAAATAAGAGTGCTTATCATGGGTTTTAATATATATAGAGGCTAAGCTCTTCGAGTATGGAAGCCAGAGACCCAGTATGGCTGCAACCACAATGTGGATATGGGTGCCTTGCCAACACATGGGAGTTGATAAAGTATGCTTACCAAAGACATAAATGCAGAAAACTATCATCATCGCCCTAGTGACTTCACAATACATAAATAACCATCACAACATTAACTGCACTTATTAACAAACATGTGTTGTACCAAGGTAACAAAAACACATTCTATTAGGCGAATGTAAAGGCCACACTAAATCGACAACAGTTGTCATCCTTTTAATATATAGAGAGACTCAAATCTGCGAGTATGGGAGCGGTACCAGAGGCCGCCATGGCTGCAACCACAATGTGGATGTGGGTTCCATGCCAACAGACGGAAGATGATAATTACGATCAACAAAGACATAAATGCAGAAAACTATCGTCATTGCATTAGTCACGTTATCATATATTATGTATTATATGTATGTACATAACAATTAGCAAGATTTCTTCTACTAAGCTTCTTTATCAAGTGCCTTTACTCTAAAAAGAAATATGAAGCAAGGTTGCGACATCCTATTATGTTTTCATGAACAGAGCAATGCAAAGTAAAATAGGAAACATAATATGTATTATGCTCATACCTCATTGCCACAACATTATTGGAATTAAGCCAGCAGATAGTCGTATTTGTTTATACTACTGGACCCATCCTATTCATCTTTACTTACATCCTTCATTTACCTTTTAGATGCCAACGGGGTATACCTCCGTAAAATTATACGGTGATATTTTGATCCGAAGATAGTGCAGCAACAGTGTAAAAAGAACGGTTACACTTGCAGCAGTTGTAACCTCAAACAGATACCAAAGTAACATGTTAAGAAAAAGGAGACATCCACCGTGGCTGCAACCATTATGGGTTGCCCTGCCAACATGCGGATAACCTCATCTTAAGGCTCATATTTGCACATGTAAAATCTGAAACAAAATACCGGCCATGGCTGCAATTCCAGACTACCTTGCAAAGATAACTGTATCAGTAGATTATGTAAGCCAAACATTCAATTGCATACAGGTATCATCATTGCCTTAACCAATTTTTTTTTTCGTGGGTGCAACTAATGAAGGTTAACGGTGAAGAGGCCACAATCAGTTTCACAAAAAAAGTGGAAATGTCGCTGGACAGGTGGCTCAGATGGGCAAATATTCAAGCAAAGAGGATACACCTACCATGGCTGCAACAGTTGTATGTCACCCTGCCAAGATACGGGTCATCTCATGTTTGCCGAACAAACCCCAATCCATCACAACCTCGAAAAAGGAATACAAAGGGTAACCATTTAGCAGGCTAGCCTGGCCAAAAAATGCAGCTACACAAAATAACATTCACGGGGTTTTTTTTTCATTTGCAATCCACGATCATCAAATCAAAGTTTCAGACAATCACATTTCACCAACATCAACATAACAAACCAAAGTCTTGTCTGTAACAGCATCAATTACTGGAAGTCATACCCGAGAACTCCTCAGTAACAGTAGGAACGTAAGAAACAAATGCTCGCGTGTAATAGTAACATTAAAACAAAAGCCACACTCGCGGGAGAGTTAATTTGCAGAAGAGATCATGATAGCCCAATGGAAGTGGTACCTGAAAAACAGCATGGTTGCAACCTTATGGTCACCGCGCCAAGGTATGTTTTTTGGCAAACATCAGTTAGCAAGACAAACAAAGATCATCAAATATCATGGTTCCTTACCCTACACCACAAACGATACAAATGACAAAGCCACACGGAACCATGTTTCTAGACATGCCAAAGCGATTGTGCCATGTAAATTATTGCCATTTGTGTCGCAAATGAGCAAAGAAAACCTATAGAACCAAACTGGCATCCAACCAACCATGGCTGCAAACACGACATTGTTATGGCCCAACAAGATACAGGCCACTGCCATGGCTGCAAGCTCAACAAGCCTACCCAGCCAAAGCAGCACCTAAAAACTTGGCAAACCCACAAACACTTTTAGAAGTTATAAGAATTCAGTAAAATCTAATTGACGTAAACTGCTTAAGCATAAGATATAAGATCCCATTTCACCAACATGAGCACATGGCTAAACCTTTTTTTTACACAGACTAAATCGACATCAATTATGAAAAGAGGACTTAATTTTATCATCATTAAATTGATTTATAAACTCGAAATTAGAAAATAGTCAAAATAATTTTAGAAACTAAAAAAAATTAGATCAAAATAATTTTACAATAGTTTTATTGGAGGCCATTCAAGGCATAGAGAAACCACCAACATACATCATCCATGGAAAACCCCTAGTTTTTTCCCGTTACCTTTTGACCCATCTTTACCAAACGGTTTCATACCTATCTCTTCACAAAAATGACCATTAGGAAGGCCAAGAACCGTCTTATCTGGTCCAGGCAAAGGGCCCAGTTAAAAAAAACCCAACCACATTATTCATAAGAAGGCCCAATGAATACATTTATTTGATGTGGGTAAGTGTTTTACCAAATATTTATAAGGCTCAGATTTGCACATTTAAAATCTGAAACAAAATACCGGCCATGGCTACAATTCCAAACTGCCCTGCCAAGATACCAGTATCAGTAGATTATGTAAACGAAACATTTAGGCCACCCTAAACCGACAACAGTTGTCATCCTTTAAATATATAGAGACGCTCAGATATGCGAGTATGGAAGCGGTACCAGAGGCCCGCCATGGCTGCAACCACAATGTGGATGTGGGTGCCATGCCAACAGACAGAAGCAGATAAATTACGCTCAACAAAGACATAAATGCAGAAAACTATCGTCATTGCGTTAGTCACGTTATCATATATTATGTATTATATATATGTACATAACAATTAGCAAGATTTCTTCTACTAAGCTTCTTTATCAAGTGCCTTTAATCTAAAAAAAATATGAAGCAAGGTTGCGACATCCTATTTGGTTTTGATGAACAGAGCAATGCAAAGTAAAATAGGAAACATAATATATATTATGCTCACACCTCATTGCCACAACATTATTGGAATGAAGCCGCCAGGTAGCCGTATTTGTTTATCCGGACCCATCCCATTCATCTTCACTCACACCCTTCGTTTACAATTTAGATGCCAATGGGTATACCTACGTAAAATTATATGGCGATATTTTGATCCGAAGATAGTAGCAGCAACAGTCTGAAAAGAACGGTTACACTTGCAGCAGTTGTAACCTCAAACAGATACCAAAGTAGCATGTTAAGAAAAAGGATACATCCATCGTGGCTGAAACCATTATCGATTGCCCTGCCAACATGTGGATAACCTCATCTTAAGGCTCAAATTTGCACATGTAAAATTTGTAACAAAATACCGGCCATGGGTGCAATTCCAAACTGCCTTGCCAAGATACCAGTATCAGCATATTATGTAACCCAAACATCCAATTGCATACAAGTATCATCATTGCCTTAACCAATTTTTTTTTCGTGGGTGCAACTAATGAAGGTTAACTGTGAAGAGCCCACAATCAGTTTCACGACAAAAGCAGAAATGTCGCTGGACAGGTGGCTCAGATGGGCGAATATTCAAGCAAAGAGGATACACCCGCCATGGCTGCAATAATTGTATGTCACCCTGCCAAGATACGGGTCATCTCATGTTTACCGAAGAAACCCAAAGTAACCACAACCTCCAAAAAGGAATACAAAGGGTGACCATTCAGCATGGTACCCACCCCAAAGATCACAACTATACAAAATAACATTCATTGGGCCTTCTTTGTATTTGTAATCTACGATCATGAAATGAAAGTTTCAGACAATCACATTTCACCAGCATCAACGTAAAAAACAAAGCCTTGTCTGTAACAACATCATTTAGTGGAAGTGGCCATTACGGCCCACAATGATACAGGTCACTGCTATGGCTGCAAGCTCAGTAAGCCTACCCCTCCAAAGCGTCACCTGAAAACATGGCAAACCCACAAACATTTGTAGATGTTATAATGTTTCAGTAAAATCAAATTCACATAAACTGCTTAAGCATAAGATATAAGATCCCATTTCACCAACATCAGCAGATGGCTGAACCTTTTTTTACACAGAGTAAATTGACAATAATTATGAAAAGAGTACTTAATTTTATCATCATTAAATTAATCTACAAACTTGAAAGTAGAAAACGCCTAAAATAATTTTAGAAAAAAAAAACCTAAATTAAACCTAAACCTAACAACAATGAACCTAGACAAAAACTAAAGGAAAAAACATGCAACCTAGTATCCAATCTTCCAAACAGCAAACTTGTTGAAGTTTATTCGGATCACAAATAATTGATCAACCCAACTTTAATTAGACAAATATACTATCTATGAAGCAGAAAAAAAGATGTGGACCAAAAGATGAGTGCAACTGTAGGACTTACCAAATGGCTAAAACCCATCCACAAACGCAATAAAAAAATGGATTGATAGTAGGTCTCACTGTAGCCCCCTCACAATCGGTGGTACCAACAACGAATTTCATTTTCTTCAAATCAAAAAATCATCGGATAATTTTATGGAGGCACACCCGTTCGAATCTAAAAGGTAAACGTAGCATCTGAGTGAAGATGAATAGGGAATGGGTCGGTTACTGTAAACAAAAAAACCCAAAGGGCCCGGCTAAAAAAAACCCACTACTCTATTCATAAGAAGGCCCAATGAATGTAAGTTTGTATAATATGCAATTCTATAAAATGTAAACATTATTAATTGTTTAGTGTTTTGTATGAAAACGTAAGTGTGTTAGTAAACTATTGGCTCAAACTATTTACGTATTTTATTTGTTTCGTTAAAATGATTTTATGTTTGTTATCGACAAAACATTAGAGGGTCGTAAAATATAAATAAATGTTTTTACGGCTTATTTGTATTAACAATCTCCCCCTTTTTGTTGATGACAAAACATAAGATTATTTTAAGGAAAAACTAAAATTCGTAAATGTTTGAATTGGAGGTTTTACTCTCTTCTCCCCTTTTTTGTCGAAACAAAAAGA
The DNA here is from genome assembly GCA_910596185.1 of Chrysanthemum makinoi. NCBI lineage: Eukaryota > Viridiplantae > Streptophyta > Magnoliopsida > Asterales > Asteraceae > Chrysanthemum > Chrysanthemum makinoi. The sequence goes on from OU343225.1 coordinate 94,791,807, forward strand.
GCGTCGAAAAGAAACTAACACATTGTTTGAAGAAAAACATGTGAAAAGTAAAAATATAAAAGATAGAGAGTAAGAGATGAGAGGGATTCTCGTCTTAGCTCCCCCTTGACGGGTGCTTCCCTTTCTTTGAGGGCGTCAAGTAATTCGGAAGGCTAAACGACTGTTTTGCAATATTTTTTGCAAATGGTTTCGTCTTTTTAGATGAACATGCTCCCCCTTGACGAGTGCTCCTTTGTGAGGAGGACGTCAAGTAGTAATGTACTCCTATATGAAAGTATTGCAAGCATTTTTGCAATATTTTGCTTTGACAAGAAACTCCCCCTTATTGAGGGTGTCAATGTCTTCAAGTGTATATTGAAAATCTACAAAAGAAAGGTTAGAAAATAAGTATATGATGCATAATTTCCTGCAAATAAGACTCAAATTAGTAAGAGAACCTTTTCCAGTTGCACGGATCCCACGGTTCCTCCCTTGGAGGGATCCGTATAGGCAAAAATGAGGGATCCGTCTGCCTGCATACTTGAGACAGCAATGGTGATGTAAAATGTGATATTAACATCAAAATGAGTTATGTATTAAGGCACCAAACATATTCTCAAGACCATAAGGATATAACATGTAATTTCATTCAATAAAATGAAATACATATCTCTAAAACTATGAGAATGAGTAAAACATGTAATACATTTTCTAATAATTCTAAGAAGTAACGAAAACTTAAAAAGAAACAAAGTTTCGAAATCTAAGGCCGAGTAGACTTGTTAATTTGGTCCAATCGTTCAAGGAGATGATTAAACATGAAATGCAACTCATTTCGTACTTATTGAAAAAGTCCTTGGGTGAGTTGACAATTAGAGCAATTATTGTCATGACTAGGAACCAGAGTAGGTGGAATGATTTGAGGAGGCTCCACAAAGGATGGTGGAATTTGAAAAGGTGAGTTGAGCGACATAGGGTGTGGTTCAACTAAAATTAAGGGTGATAATACACGAGTTAGTGGTGGAGATGGGAAGTCCTCTATATGGTTGGATCTTTGGTGATTTCTTGTTTCCAAAGATGGACTATTTGATGTTGAAGGTGGTTCCCTATTTAGCGAGAAGGTTGGTGATTGGGAAGTCCTTGGTGGTGAGTCTTCTAACGAATAGAGATTTGGATGGGAAAGTGGTTCGGTAAAGGAATGTAGTCTAGGTTCTAGAAATAAAGGCTTAGGTGTTTTACTAGAGCTAGGTGTGTTTGGTTTAGTGCTTGATGAAGCCTTTTCCAACTCAAAAGGTAGAATGATAATCCTAGCGGTTTTTCTAGCTTTGGTTGATTGAGTTTGTTGAAGAGCGATTCTAGCATTTGGACTTCTTATGGGAGATGACTTGGTAGAGGAAATCTCACGAACCATATGAGCATTCTTTGTGGATGAACCTTTGGTTGAAGAGTTCTTGCTAGATGCTTTAGTCATGGTGAAAGAGAGGATGTATTAGATGTCTTAGCTACTGATAAGGATTTAAAACGTACACTTTTAAGGGGTTATTTAATCCCTTAATCGCCCACTTTTATATCCGTTACTGCTTAATTTCGTTCCTTTTCACTTTGTAGGTCTCTTGGAAGCAAAATGCTGGAATGATGCATATTGGACGAAAAGGAGTGAACATATGAAGAAAATGGCTAAGTCAAGATCAAGATACTCAAGCTGCTGGAATTGCACTGGCGGCGTCCCTCTATACGTAATTAAATTTGTGACGGCTCAGTAGACTTTTTGCTAAATTACACGGACGGTCGGCTTTGAAGAGGAAGGGCGTCAGGAAGAATTTTCATCCCAGACGGCCTAGATCCACAATCAGACGACGTCATTATAGAAGCCCGACGGCGTCACAACTTCAACGTGACGCCGCCACAACTATTACTTGGCCAAGACAAAACCCTAATGACGGCGATCTGACGGCGTTCCACCTATAAGGCGACGCCGTCGCGAATGTGAACTTATATATAGAAATTGAATTTTCAGAATTTTTAGAGGTAGACTTGTGGAGTAAAACCCTAAAATGATTGTAGTCTAGTATGGACAGTATCTGAGGGTTCTCATACCCTATTTTACATCAAGATAAGTGCTTTACTTCATTGATTTCATTATGTCTTTGATTGAATGTGTGTATGCTTGCGTGTTTAACATGTCCGGCTAAATTTCTTGTGTGTTTGCTTAGATCTGAGAAAACCTAGTTATTAGTTATTGATTGGTTGTCTCTTATCTTAATTGTAATTGGCTTAGGAGTGCACTAGGATATCGTTGTGTTTAATTGCTTGAGTAATTTTTGTGATCCTTAGTTTATGAGTCACTTAGCGGATTTGTAGGCTAAACATCCAAAGATAACCTTAGAGTTAGTTTATGATTGACCTAGAGATTTCGTAGGCAATAACCTTAAGGTAGTCTCAAAGAGTTAGGGAGAAAAGCATACCCTACGACCTTAGAAAACACAACGCGTTAAGAATAAGGACGTGACAATTCAACCACCAATAAAACATAACTAGGGAGTAATAGTATATAGGTAGACACTTTTTTAATCATCATACGAGCACACATAAAAAAGACATAGACTACCCAATAGATTAGATAATTAGATCGTAGAAGTAATCGGTAGAAGTACCAAACCCCCCAAATCCAAACCCCGAGATTTTACCCTTAGCTTTCTAAAATATTATAAAAAAAAGATAAAAAAATAATCTTCCTCAACCTCAACCTTAGCGTAGTACATTTCTCACTAGCATTCCTATTCCCCTAGAGAACGATATCAATACCCAAGGCTTACCCAATACTACACTAAAACGATTAGGTTCCTTTGCCTAGGGTGTTGAAAAACTTGCTCGACCAAAAGGAAGTTCCTTTGACCCCGAACGCGTTGTACGCGCATCAAGTTTTTGGCGCCGCTGCCAGTGAATAGAATAGCTATTTAGATTCTTATCTCGTTTAGGTTCTCTTGCTTGATTCCTATCAAGTAAGATTTTTTTCTCATTTTTAGCTTCCTTGTAGTGTATCCCCCTTCTTCGTGACTTTGTTTGTAGCCCCATCACTTTTAATCATGGAAGGTGATAAGCTGCCACCACTCATTGACCCACCAAGAGGCCGTACTCTTGGTGAATACTCTAGACCAAGAAAACAAGGCTATAGGAACACTATTCAGCTCCCCAATCAAGTTCAAACTACGGCCCTGCGATCCGACACCATTCGGTTGGTGCAAAACGGATGTGCATTCCATGGACTTCGTTCTGAAGATCCTAATCAGCATCTCAAGGACTTCCTTAAATCGTTGATTCCATCGACCTTGATGCTACCACACGGGATACCACGCGCTTGCGTCCCTTCCAATTCTCTTTACGGGACCAAGCTAGTAATTGGCTTGAGCGACTTCCCGCCGGATCCATCTCAAGTTAGGATGATCTCACCACTCGTTTCCTTGCCCAATTTTTCCCACCGGGGAGAACTACCAAACTTAGGAAGGATATCTTGACGTTCCAACAACATCAAGGTGAATCTCTCTACGAGGCATGGACTCGATTAAGTACTTGCTCCATAAAGTCCCTCATCACAGCATTGATCTTTGGCTTCAAGTCCAAATCTTTTACGATCATACCAATTTCCTGACCAAGCGATCCATTGATCGAGCGGCCGGTGGAAGGCTCAGCGATTTCAACGCAGAAGAATCATGGGATATAATATAAGAGCTTGCCAATAAAAGCTACGGAAATTGGAGTGAATCCCATGAAACCCCCGTGAGAATAGTTAATGCCATATCAATTCCTTATGAGCCTTTCAACATTACTGTAGAGCAAGTGAGTGCTCTTGAAAGAAGGATCGACTATCTAATTGAGAGGCAAAAGCGAGTACCTGGGCCAATCCATCGAGCAACGGTTAATTCCATTAACTCCATGACCACCCAACACCTCTAGAATCACCAAGGTGGAACAAAATTCCAATTCCGTACGACGCTTCTGTTCCACCTCTCCAATTCCACTCTCACCAAGCTTCAAGGCACAACTGAGAGAGTACATGGCGGCCCATTCAGAAAGATTAGCCAAATTTGAAGAAGTGGTTTATAGGGAAAGGGAGGAAATGCAGGTAAAAATGACGGAGATGATGAACTTGGTGAAAGAGTAGACTAAGACGAAGGTTCCCGAGAAGGTGCTAGTGAGAAACGATGATCACCCTTCCCCCACTTCGTTTGTTAATGCCATTTCCATTGTGTCCGATGAGGGTGGAGTAGCTAATAAGAAGGAGACTGAGAGCAGCAAGGGTAGTAAGGAAAAGGATGAGGCTGAGACTAATAATGAACCCGAAATAATTGAATATTACCTTAAGCATGAGATCAATAAGAAAACAATTGTTAACCAAGTGAACAACTTTAGGTACAATGAGTTTATTAGGAAAGCCCTCGTAGGTGAAATAAAAGAAGAAGAATATGACACCATGCCTATGGGACCTATGTACGAGTTGGTTTTGAGAAAACCAGTAACTAAAAAATGAGAAATCTCAGGGAACTTCGTAATACCATGTAGCATAGGCGACTTAGAGAACATAAATGCCTTAGCTCGTCAGGAACCGAGTAAACATAATGCCGCTATCGGTCTATAGTAAGTTTGACTAGGAGGAGCCAACCAAGACCAATCTTAGGCTTTCCTTAGCAAATCACACATATGTTTATCCCGTAGGAATAGCGAAGGATGTCTTAATTGAGGTGGCCAATATTGTCTATCCGTTGGACTTCGTGATCATAGACATTGAGGAAGATAGAAACATGCCACTAATTCTTGGAACACCTTTTCTGGCCACCGCCAAGGCAACCATCAAATGCGGTGAGGGTATCATGATACTCAAAAGTGGCAAAGGACAAATTAGGATACCTAATGTTCCGAGATACCCGTTGAAGATTATGAAGAAGATAAATGATAAGAATTCGATGGTCTCCAATAATACTGTTAAGAAAAAAATTAATGAATGGGAAAGAGGGCTTAGAGATTTCATGGGTTAAGGGTTAAATGCGACATTGTGGAAACGTGATAAAAAATTAGGAAATATAAACATGACAAAGCCACAGCCTCAAAAGAACCCTAGAGAATTTTTGAATGGAGAAAAGGTGCTTTTGTATAAATCAAGAATAAAAGTATTAAGAGGAAGGAATAAGCCAAGATGGTTTAGACCCTATAAGGTGAAAGAAACTAATCTAAAAAATGAAACCTTTATCATAATAGATGACGTTGGGAGAGAGTTTACGGTAAGCATACAACGTTTACAACCTTATGATGAAGGCTTAGTGAAAGAAAATAAGAACGGTAAGGAAGTCACATAGGAGCACGACTCGAGTCTAGCTACAAGACTTATAAATAAAGAAAAGTGCTTCGTGGGAGGAGTCTTGGCTTAGCAACACCATTCTTTTCATGCTTGTAACATAAGATTTTTGGCTTGCCACCACTAAATCGCCTATCCAACCAAACCCTTTATTTCCCTACCGTAAGCTTAACCTTACAACCCTTTTAAAGACCTCTTAGATAGTTGTTCCTAGGTGCTTACGCCAAAGCGGTGGAGGTTTGATCTAGTCTCAAGCCTATGGTAATCTATGTACTATGACCCGTTAATGAGTGTTTATATTCCATTTCCATTTACTATATTTCATATACACCCGATAGATGAGAGAATCCAAACACCCCTTGTGAGGTGCTAGTATATAATTTCCATGCATGTTATGACTATTGCGGTGCTTTTACTTGTTATGAATTATGCTAAACCAATACTTCATGCCCCCTAACTTATAAATTGATTGGCCAAAAGCACATTTGCTGGAGAAAGCAAATACCAAGTGTAGATATTTTTGATAAGGATTATAATGTACACTTTTGGGGGTCATTTAAGCCATTAATCGCCCACTTTTATATCCGTTACTGCTTAATTTTGTTCCTTTTCACTTTTAGGTCTCGAAGAAAAAATGCTGGAATGATGCATATTTGGACGAAAAGGATGAATAATATGAAGAAAATGGCTATGTCAAGATCAAGACACTCAAGCTGCTGGAATTGCACCTGACGGCGTCCCAACTCAAGGGTGACACCGTCCCTCTATACGTAATTAAATTAGTGACGACCTAGTAGAATTTTTTCTAAATTACACCCGACTTCCGCGATGCCAAGAGAAGGGCGTCACGAACACTTTTCATCCCAGACGGCCTAGATCCAGAATCAGACGACGTCACTACTGAAGCCCAACAGCGTCATAACTTCAACGTGACGCCATGCTGTCCTAACTATTACTTGGCCAAGACGAAACCCTAATAATCTGACCGACGGCCCTGACGTGAGTATATGACGCTGTCAAATAATGTAAAGTTATATATAGAAATCGAATTTTCAGAATTGTGGAAAACTAGAAGGGGTGGGTTGAATAGTTTTACCAATTTAAAACTTCCTTTTAAATATTTAGATCGACTTATGTCTACCCATTTGATTGTTTATGTTGGACATTGATAGATGGATATATAAACGTGAAATGAAATATAAAGAGTATGAAGCACATCACCACAACACAAGTTATTTATAGTGGTTCGGCTACAAGGACACCTTCCTTGCCCTACTCCACTCCCCGAGTCACCTACTCGAGAGTTCGTAAGCACTACACCAACTCCTTGTGGCGGAGAAGCCTTCACAACGTCGCTTAACCTTTTTACGGTACAAAGCTAAATACCGAGTTCTTTCACACCAAGGCGAACCACACCTAACACAACGTCGCCTACCCTTTATACGGTGCTAGGCTAACCACCGAGTTCTTTCACACCTTAGGAGAACTAATCCTTCACAACGTCGCCTACCCTTTATTAGGTACTAGGCTAAGCACCTTAGTTCTTTCACACCTTAGGTGAACTACACCTTCACGACACAACACCTAATCTCAAGGAGATCTACTCCTTGTTACAACACCATCAAGGATATCACCATCCTTGTAGATAAACAAATACACATATGTATAACGATGCACCTCATCGATTATACGACCTAAGCATTCTTCCCAAATGCTACTTGATTTGATCCTTTGGCATCCTTCACTAATGCCTTTGACACAACGCTTGGCACCCTTCACTAATGCCTTCGTCTTGACACCTTTAGCATCCTTCACTAATGCTTTGACACAACGTTTGGCACCCTTCACTAATGCCTTCGTCTTGACACCTTTAGCATCCTTCACTAATGCTTTGACACGAATGATGAGCACCTTTCACTAATGCTTTCATCTTGACACTTTCGGCATTCTTCACTAATGCCTTCAACCCAACATCTATGGAGAAAGGAAGAACTATCAACAAGAGAACCTTAGTAGTCTTGATGATGACGAAGCATGGCAACTCATGGACTTTGAGCTTGCACGTCTTCAAGAGGTGATGATCTCTCCTTTAAAAGGAACCTAGTAGATCACACAAAAACAAAAGACAAACTACATAGATCACTTAGATCTGAGGTTAGAGGGTTAGAATACTTTGGGGAAGTATGTGAAAACCATGTATAGAGAGAAAGAAATGGCTCTCTATTTATAGAGAAAATTCTCTCTGCTCTGATCCCACGGATCCCTACCACAAGGGATCCAGCTAGCACAAAACTAGGGATCCGTGGTCCGCTCCTCTTTGCCCATGGGTATTTTGGTTATGGGTCATGGGTCATGGGTTATGGGTTGATCCATGGTTTTCTTTCTAGATACAATGAACTTGGTTAAGGGTATATATAAAACCATAGGTTATGGGTCAAAACCATTTGCTAGTATTTACCCATTTAGTATATACTTGTATTTACCCATTTTAGCATACATTTAGTTTTTACCCATTTTAGTATACTTAGTTTAAGTATATGTTTAACCCAATATGTAAACACTAGTTGTTGTACATATGTATCTAAATCATAAAATCACTTATACTTGTTTTAGTGTTTTATGTGACAACTTAATGGTGTTAGAAAACTATTAACTCAAACTATTTACGTACTCTATTTGTTTCGTTAAAATGATTTTACTTTTGTTATCGACAAAACATTAGAAGATCGTAAAATATAAATAAACGTTTTACGGCTTATTTGTATTAACAATCTCCCCTTTTTGTTGATGACAAAACATAAAATTATTTTAAGGAAAAGCAAAAAAAATTTGAATTTGTAGTTTTACTTTTCCCTTTTGTCGAAACAAAAAGTGTTAAAAGAAACTAACACAATTTTTTTAAAAAATGTAAAAATGTAAAAGAGAGCAAGTGACGGAATGGTACTCGCCTTAACTCCCCCTTGACGAGTCCATCCCTATGTAAGGGCGTCAAGGACATAGCGTAAAATAAACTAATTGTGTTTGCAACTAAGTTTGCAAATGGTTCATCTAAGTGACGAGAACGTGCTCCCCCTTGAATATTGCAATGTTGCAATGGGGTGTCATGAAGTGTAATCCAAAAATGGATTAAGTTGCAATGATTTTTTTTGTTGTTTGACACAAAGTTCCCCTAGCTTTATGGTGTCAATATCTTCATGTGTATTTTGAATAACTACAAAACAAAGGTTAGAAAAACAAGAGTATAGTGCATAATTTCGCAAAAAGAGACTCAAGTTAATATAAATTTGTACTCCTGTACCACGGATCCCACGGTTCCCTTCAAGGAGGGATCCGTCTAGTTATCGGAAGGATCCGCTATTCTGTTGACAGATCTTCAGAATGAAGAAATGTCAAGGAATGCTATTTTGAGAGAATGAGATATATTTTCAATATATCAAGCACAACAAAGATAATCATAGCATATAAGTATTCATTCAATAAAACAAGAGATACACCACCAAATCTCTAAAACTAAGAGAATGAACTAGCCAAACAAGTGCTACTAATGCTAATGAATTACCCCAAACTTTAGATTCAACTAAATCTTTAATGATGATGAGTTTTCCAACATTCTAGTTTGAGTTGTAGTTCATGTATCAATCTATCTAGTTCATGTTTCAATCTTTCAACATGTTTACAATGATCGCACTCTTTGTCATGGTTTTGAGTTTCTTGAAGTGGAGGTTCAAGTGAAGTAGGTTGAGGATCTTCAAATGATTGTGAGGTGGCTCTAGGCACTAATGAAGTAGGTTGAGTTGTGGAGGGTATAGTAGAATTATGTGATGAAACCTAGTGAGAATCTTCTGTGAATTAGTTTGATTGGTTTTCTTAGTGTGGGAGAAATCCTAGCTTTATTTAACGAAGGTGATTCGGTTGAGGAAACTTCATGCATAATTCTAGCAAGTTTCTTGGGTGGTTCTTGAGTGGATGAGTTAGCACTAGAAGCCTTAGTCATAGTGATGGTGCTAGTAAGAACTCCTAGTTGCTGATGAGATGTGAAAGAGAGTGTACCTGATTCTAAGGTTGTTTGGTTTATAAAGGGTAATTTGAATTAGAAAATTAAATTTGCTACTTGAAAAGGCTAAGCATGCTTTTGGGGTTTTGATCAGTTCTAGGAGGATAATTTATGAATGCTAAAGGTGGTTGGAGACCCAAAAGGTGACTTGAATTTAAATATGGAGCTGGTTTATGCTCTCTGCATCTACGATCCCACGAATCCTTTCAGAGGGATCCTACCGTTATGACAGTGGATCCGGCTGCAGACAAGGACTTGTGAATCATTATATGCTAAGGTTTGTTTGATCATGGATTGATTTAATTTTGAAGTCTTTAGCTGTTGGATATCTCAAATCCTTAACCCTAACAAGTAATTGTGCTTAATGATGGTTTTGACCAAGAAAATTTGACCTTGGGTAGTTCCAACTATGTTTGATGACTAAAGTGTTCTGCAATGATGATTAACATGCACAAGGTTGAGATTCAGAGTTTCAATGATCTAGGAACTCATTTAAGATGAGATGGAGTGTTTGAGTTAGGAAGATGAGTTGAAATGATTGTTTTAGCTATGTTTGACATAAACTATCACACGATCCCACGGCTCCTTGAAGGGATCCGCTAGGCTAATCCTAGGATCCGCTCTCTCGCCAGTTATGACAAGTTTGAAATGAGGTTTCTAGGAGCTAAAGCCTATCTTATTTTGAATGTTTCAGTTTTCCTAAAGGTTTAGGATGAAAGGGTACTTGAATGATTAGAGGTAATAAGTGTTGTAGCAAATGATTGCTTTTATGGAAGGGGGATGGGACAAGATGACTACCAATGGTTGTCTAAGGATAACATTAAGAGTTATGAAGGTGTCAAGTCATAATAAATGATCCTAGTGATCAGATTTAGGCTTGAGGTGATATTAAGAAAATTCTAAAACTACAAAATTAAAAACTAATTTTTGTCTTACCTTGAGATATAAATGACTAGAAGCAATTTCTTAAAATTGCTTAGCTTATCTTCTTAAGTGTTTTGAGAGGTGAGAAATAGTTTGTGAGTAGTCAAGCGAAATATGGTGAGTTTAGATGTGTTGATAAAATTAGACTAAGATCTTAAGTAAGCCTTAGTGAGTCTAAGCCTTTCTCATCCTAGAAGTGGACTTAGTTGGGTTCTAAAATCATATGCTAAGCTAATGTGATGTTATCTAGAAAGAAGTTTTGATGTATTGAATGTTGTATGCTGATCCGATGTCACGGATCCCACGGTTCCCTCAAGGGAGGGATCCGGCTAGGCTAATCCTAGGGATCCGATCTGCATCGAACCAACAGAACCTACACGTAAATGATGCGCAGTTTATGCACACTAGTAAATCCACGATAAACAAAGAGAAACAAGCATGTTTCTCACAAAACACTAGTTAAAGACAATATCCAAGTAATCATAAACCGAAAGTGCTAAAATGTAATCATCCAAACATAAGATAAAGAAAACAAGCACAATCCTATTGTCTCTTTCATCAATCCTTTCTTTTCCTTTTTGACGGCTTAGTGAGGTTGTATGCGAGGTTTTGAATCATGCCTCTCAATTGCTTAAATTATGTGCGTCTCGTTGGAATGGTCGAAGTTGTTGTGGTATTCAAGGATTTCCAATTTGATGTTGGCTACGGGTCACATCTTCATCTTCTTCTTCTTCACCAGCCGAGGAGTCCGAGAGAGCTTCCAGTTGCTCTCCATTGACCATGAACCGTTTAGAGGGTCGTTTGGTAAGAGGTACCATGACGTGATCGGAAAGATAATGATCATCGTTGATAGGAGATGGTTGCAATGTACCAACATACTTACAAAGTCGTGTTAGAAGCATACCATACGGAAGTACCATGTTGAAAGCTTTGAATACCCCAGCCATTCTCCTTACCATGTAATAGGCAAGATTAAATGGCCTTTGATGGATAAGACAATAGATCATTTGCACAAGACATGCGCTTGGATGATCTTTGTTTCCAACTAGGCTAATGACATTTTCCCTAAGGATTTCTTCCCATTTTCTAAACATGGGGTGCATTTCGAAAAGTTCCATTTGAAAGGGATTATGAATGAGCTTTGTTTCGTCGAAACGGGATTGGTCGGTTCTTATTTTGAAAATAGTGTCTCGATGGTTTCGGTTCATCAATAGGAGTGTTATAAAGAGGCTTAGGATCAAGTGCAAGGTTTTGAACGTTAATTGCCCAATCTTGAGAGTACATACAAATTCCTTCATAAGGAATGCGAAGAATTTGAGCAAAGGTGTTGAGAGGAAGAGTGAAGTTTTGTTTATTGATGATGAAAGCGATTGAAATGCTATCATTGACGTTTCAAATGATCCTAAAGCTTTTGTAAAATTCAAAATGAAGACCGGACAAATTTGTTCATCTATGTCAAGGAGACAATCAAAGTTGATTGTCGAGAAACTTGACGAATGTCGGTATCTTCAAGGAAACATTCCTTGACTACACGACCTTCGTGGATAAGTCGCTTTACAAGGCTTTTGAAAATTTTACGGTCGGTTTTGGTACCCCTTCTTACAAATGAGTAAGTAGTGGACGGTGTCATGATCATCTTGTTGAGTAGCCTTGGGCATGGTTGGTCCTAAAAATACAAATTTTCCAATTAGGTAAAGTTAGTTGGGATGGGTTTATGGTTTTGATTTGTATTAACAATGTTGTGAACACAATGTGATTTTGTTAAAAGCCTTTTTTCATGATTAATTTAAAAAGCCCTAATTAAATTAATTGATTAAAAATTAAGAAACCATAAACCCTAGGATGAGGTGATGAAAATTAGAACAAGTTAATGTAATTACTTACAATGATGTTCTAGGAAGGAATACTTGAGAGTATGGAAGCCAATGAGGATGGATTCAAGAGTTTAGTCGTTTTAGTGTTATTTGAATAGAGGGAAAAAGATCAGGGTGAATTTTTGAAAGCGATAATGAAGTTCGCTCCACGGTTCCTCCGGATCCTTTGTATTTGGGATCCGGCTAGTACAACTAGAGGGATCCGCTAATGTGGGACGAAAGGGTTGTTTGGTATTATTTTTGTAGTAGGCTTATAAATTAGCTTGCCCAAAAAATGGAGGTATTAGATGAGGATTGTTTTTGAATGATGATTTTCGATGAATTACATATCGAGGGTTCATATGTGATGACGGCGTTAGTTTGACGAAAATAATATCATCCCCTATGTTGAAAAAAGACTAAAGGTGATGAAAGAGACTTCTAATGATGTTAGTAATTAGTTAAGCAAATATAACTTATGACAATAAATGGGACTCATGTAACCTATCTAATGAAGAGTAAAACATACCTCTATGCTTCTTGATTTGGTATAATACCAAAAATACTTCATGAGCTTTAAAATAATCCTTTTTACTTGGTGTACATAGGTTGTGATTACCTTTTAGATCCTTCCTTGAATGTTGACTTCATTAATCTTTGAATGAAGACTTTGAAGAGATTCTAGCACGAAGATTTCTAAAGAGCAAAATGATAGAATCATCTATCAATGTCCAACAAAATGATTTAAAAGAAAATATGACCAACAAGAAAAAATCCTTCTTTGTAGTTTTCAACATACACGGATCGATCAAGTCTTTTGTACAACATACTTTAAGAAACTTTGTAACGGCTCATACCATTGTGGAAAACTAGAATGGGGGGTTGAATAGTTTTACCAATTTAAAACTTCCTTTAAATATTTAGATCGACTTATGTCAATCTATTTGATTGTTTATGTTGGACGTTGATAGATGGATATATAAACGTGAATGAAATATAAAGAGTAAGAAGCACATCACCACAACACAAGTTATTTATAGTGGTTTGGCTACAAGGACACCTTCCTTGCCCTACTCCACTCCCCGAGTCACCTACTCGAGAGTTCGTAAGCACTACACCAACTCCTTGTGGCGGAGAAGCCTTCACAACGTCGCTTAACCTTTTCCGGTACAAAGCTAAATACCGAGTTCTTTCACACCAAGGCGAACCACACCTAACACAACGTCGCCCACCCTTTATACGGTGCTAGGCTAACCACCGAGTTCTTTCACACCTTAGGAGAACTAATCCTATCACAACGCCGCCTACCCTTTATTAGGTACTAGGCTAAGCACCTAGTTCTTTCACACCTTAGGTGAACTACACCTTCACAACACAACACCTAATCTCAAGGAGATCTACTCCTTGTTACAACACCATCAAGGATATCACCATCCTTGTAGATAAACAAATACATATATGTATAACGATGCACCTCATCGATTATACGACCTAAGCATTCTCCCCAAATGCTACTTGATTTGATCCTTTGGCATCCTTCACTAATGCCTTTGACACAACGCTTGGCACCCTTCACTAATGCCTTCGTCTTGACACCTTTAGCATCCTTCACTAATGCTTTGACACAATGATGGCACCTTTCACTAATGTTTATCTTGACACTTTAGCATTCTTCACTAATGCCTTGACACGAATGATGAGCACCTTTCACTAATGCTTTCATCTTGACACTTTCGCATTCTTCACTAATGCCTTCAACCCAACATCTATGGAGAAAGGAAGAACTATCAACAAGAGAACCTTAGTAGTCTTGATGATGACGAAGCATGGCAACTCATGGACTTGAGCTTGCACGTCTTCAAGAGGTGGTGATCTCCCCTTTAAGAGGAACCTAGTAGATCACACAAAACAAAAGACAAACTACATAGATCACTTAGATCTGAGGTTAGAGGGTTAGAATACTTTGGGGAAGTATGTGTGAAAACCATGTGTAGAGAGAAAGAAATGGCTCTCTATTTATAGAGAAATTCTTCTGTTCCCTCGATCCCACGATCCCTACCACAAGGGATCCGCTAGCACAAAGCTAGGGATCCGTGGTCCTCCTCTTGCCCATGGGTATTATTGGTTATGGGTCATGGGTCATGGGTTATGGGTTGATCCATGGTTTTCTAGATACAATGTATCTTGGTTAAGTGGTATATATAAAACCATGGGTTATGGGTCAAAACCATTTGCTAGTATTTACCCATTTAGTATATACTTGTATTTACCCATTTTAGCATACACTTAGTTTTTACCCATTTTAGTATACTTAGTTTAAGTATATGTTTAACCCAATATGTAAACACTAGTTGTTGTACATATATCTAAATCATAAAATCACTTATACTTGTTTTAGTGTTTTATGTGACAACTTAATTGTGTTAGAAAACTATTAACTCAAACTATTTACGTACTCTATTTGTTTCGTAAAAATGATTTTACTTTTGTTATCGACAAAACATTAGAAGATCGTAAAATATAAATAAACGTTTATACGGCTTATTTGTATTAACAATCTCCCTTTTTGTTGATGACAAAACATAAAATTATTTTAAGGAAAAAAGCTAAAATTCGTAAAAATTTGAATTTAGTTTTACTTTTTCTCCACCTTTTTGTCGAAACAAAAAGTGTTAAAAGAAACTAACACAATTTTTTTTTTTAAATGTAAAATGTAAAGAGCAAGCGGACGGAATGGTACTCGTTTTAACTCCCCTTGACGAGTCCATCCCTATGTAAGGGCGCAAGGACATAGCAAAAAATAACTAATTGTGTTTGCAACTAAGTTTGCAAATGGTTCATCTCTAAGTGACGAACGCGTTCTCCCCTTGAATATTGCAATGTTGCAATGGGGTGTCATGAAGTGTAATCCAAAATTGATTGCTTGCTTTTTTTAATGTTGTTTGACACAAAAGCTCCCCTAGCTTTATGGTGTCAATATCTTCATGTGTATTTTGAATAACTACAAAACAAAGGTTAGAAAAACAAGAGTATAGTGCATAATTTCGCAAAAAGAGACCAGTTAGTATAAATTTAGCTCCTGTACCACGGATCCCACGTTCCCTTCAAGGAGGGATCCGTCTAGTTATCCGAAGGATCCGCTATCTCGTTGACAGATTCTTCAAAGAATGAAGAAATGTCAAGGAATGCTATTTTGAGAGAATGAGATATATGTTCAATATATCAAGCACAACAAAGATAATCATAGCATATAAGTATTCATTCAATAAAACAAGAAATACACCACCAAATCTCTAAAACTAAGAGAATGAACTAGCCAAACAAGTGCTACTAATGCTAATGAATTACCCCAAACTTTAGATTCAACTAAAATCTTTAATGATGAGATGAGTTTTCCAAACATTCTCGTTTGAGTTTGTAGTTCTATCAATAATCTAGTTCATGTTTCACCTTCAACATGTTTGCAATGATCGTGACTCTTTGTCATGGTTTTGAGTTTCTTGAAGTGGAAGTTCAAGTGAAGAGGGTTGAGGATCTTCAAATGATAAGTGAGGTGCTCTCAGGCACTAATGAAGTAGGTTGAGTTGTGGAGGGTATAGAAGAATTATGTGATGAAATCCTAGTGGGAGCACTCTTCTTGTGAATTAGTTTGATTGGTTTTCTTAGTGTGGGAGAAATCCTAGCTTTGGTGGACTTAACCTAAGGTGATTCGTTGAGGAAATCATGCATAATTCTAGCAAGTTTCTTGGTGGTTCTTGAGTGGATGAGCCAGCACTAGAACCTTAGTCATAGTGATGGTGCTAGTAAGAACTCCTTAGTTGCTGATGAGATGTGATTTAAGAGTGGTACCTTTGATTCTAAGGTTGTTTGGTTTATAAAGGTAATTTGAATTAGAAAAATTAAATTTTGGCTACTTGAAAAAACTAAGCATGCTTTTGGGGTTTTGATCAGTTCTAGGAGGATAATTTATGAATGCTAGGTGGTTAAGACCCAAAAGGTGACTTGAATTTAAATATGGGAGTTGGTTTATGCTTCGCATCTAATGATCCCACCTAATCTCTTTCAAGAGGGGATCCTACCGTTAAGGACTGTGATCCGGCTGTCGGACAAGGACTTGGTGAACTATTATGTTGCTAAGGTTTGTTTGATCATGGATTGATTTAATTTGAAGTCTTTATCAAGGATATCTCAAATCCTTAACCCTAACAAGTAATTGTGCTTAATGATGGTTTTGACCAAGAAAATTTGACCTTAGGTAGTCTAACTATATGTTTGATGACTAAAGTGTTCTTGGCAATGTGATGATTAACATGCACAAGATTGAGATTGAAAGTTTCATGATCTAGGAACTCATTTAAGATGAGATGAAGTGTTTGAGTTAGGAAGATGAGTTGAAATGATTGTTTTAGCTATGTTTGACATAAACTATCACACGGATCCCACGGTTCCTTCCTTGAAGGATCCGCTAGGCTAATCCTAGGGATCCGCTCGCAGCTATGACAAGTTTGAAATGAGGTTTCTAGGAGCAAAAGCCTATCTTATTTTGAATGTTTCAGTTTCCCTAAAGGTTTAGGATGAAAGGGTACTTGAATGATTAGAGGTAATAAGTGTTGTAGCAAATGATTGCTTTTATGGAAGGATGGACAAGATGACTACAAATGGTTGTCTAAGGATAACATTAAGAGTTATGAAGGTGTCAAGTCATAATAAATGATCCTAGTGATCGATTAACTTGAGGTGATATTAAGAAAATTTTAAAAACACAAAATTAAAAACTAATTTTTGTCTTATCTGAGATGTAATGACTAGAAGCAATTTTCTAAAATTGCTTAGCTTATCTTCTTAAGTGTTTTGAGAGGTGAGAAATAGTTTGTGAGTAATCGGCTGAAATATGGTGAGTTTAGATGTGTTGATATAAGACTAAGATCTTAAGTGCCTTTAGTGAGTCTAAGCCTTTCTCATCCTAGAAGTGACTTAGTGGTTCTAAAATCATATGCTAAGCTAATGTGATGTTATCTAGAAAGAAGTTTTGATGTATTGAATGTTGTATTGCTGATCTGATGTCACGGATCCCACGTTCCTCAAGGGAGGGATCCGCTAGGCTAATCCTAGGATCCCGCATCTGCAGACGTAACCAAATGTAACCTACACGAAATGATGCTAGTTATGCACACTAGTAAATCCACGATAAACAAGAGAAACAAGCATGTTAATCACAAAACACTAGTTAAAGACAATATCCAAGTAATCATAAACCGAAAGAGCTAAAATATAATCATCCAAACATAAGATAAAGAAAACAAGCACAATCCTATTGTCTCTTTCATCAATCCTTTCTTTCCTTTTGACGGCTTAGTGAGGTTGTATGGAGGTTTTGAATCATGCCCTCAATTGCTTAAATTATGGGTCTCGCTTGGAATGGTCGAAGTTTGTGGTGGTATTCAGGATTTCCAATTTGATGTGGCTACGGGGTCGACATCTTCTTCATCTTCTTCTTCTTCAATCGCCGAGGAGTCCGGAGAGCATCCGGTTGCTCTCCATTGACCATGAATCATTTAGAGGGTCGTTTGGTAAGAGGTACCATGACGGATCTTAAGATAATGATCATCGTTGATAGGAGATGGTTTCAATGTACCAACATACTTACAAAGTCGTGTTAGAAGCATACCATATGGAAGTACCATGTTGAAAGCTTTGAATACCCCAGCCATTCTCCTTACCATGTAATAGCAAGATTAAATGGCCTTTGATGGATAAGACAATAGATCATTTGCACAAGACATGCTTTTGGATGATCTTTGTTTCCAACTAGGCTAATGACATTTTCCCTAAGGATTTCTTCCCATTTTCTAAACATGGGGTGCATTTCAAAAGTTCCATTTGGGGATTACGTGAATGAGCTTGTTTCGGTCGAAACGGATTGGTCGGTTCTTATTTTGAAAATAGTGTCTCGATGGTTTCGGTTCATCAATAGGAGTGTTATAAAGAGGCTTAGGTCAAGTGCAAGGTTTTGAACGAATTGCCCAATCTTGAGGTACATACAAACCACAAGGAGTAAATTTGAGCAAAGGTGTTGAGAGGAAGAGTGAAGTTTTGTTTATTGATGATGAAAGCACAAATGTATCATTGGATTTAATGATCCTAAAGCTTTTGTAAAATTCAAAAATGAAGACCGGACAAATTTTTTCATCTATGTCAAGGAGACAATCAAAGTTGATTGTCGAGAAAACTTGACGAATGTCGATATCTTCAGGAAACATTCCTGACTACACGACCTCGGGATGTCGTTTACGGCTTTTGAAAATTTTACGGTCGGTTTTGGTCACCTTCAACGATAGTAATGAAAAGGTAGTGGACGTGTCATGATGATCTTATTGAGTAGCTTTGGGCATGGTTGGTCCTAAAAATACAAATTTTCCAATTAGGTAAAATTAGTTGGGATGGGTTTATGGTTTTGATTTGTATTAACAATGTTGTGAACACAATGTGATTTTGTTAAAAGCCCCTTTTCATGATTAATTTAAAAGCCCTAATTAAATTAATTGATTAAAAATTAAGAAACCATAAACCCTAGATGAGATGATGAAAATTAGGACAAGTTAATGTAATTACTTACAATGATGTTCTAGGAAGGAATACTTGAGAGTATGGGAGCCAATGAGGATAGATTCAGTAGTTTAGTCATTTTAGTGTTATTTGAATAGAGGGAAAAAGATCAGTGGTGAATTTTTGAAGCGATACTGAGTTCTGCTCCACGATTCCTCCGATCCTTTGTATTTGGGATCCGCTAGTACAACTAGAGGGATCCGCCATGTGGACAGAAAGGAAGTTGCTTGGTATTATTTTTGTAGTAGGCTTATAAATTAGCTTGCCCAAAAAATGGAGGTATTAGATGAGGATTGTTTTTGAATGATGATTTTCAATGAATTACAACAGGTTCATATGTGATGACGGCGTTATTTGACGAGAAAATAATATCATCCCCTATGTTGAAAAAAGACTAAAGGTGATGAAAGAGACTTCTAATGATGTTAGTAATTAGTTAAGCAAATATAACTTATGACAATAAATGGGACTCATGTAACCTATCTAATGAAGAGTAAACCATACCTCTATGCTTCTTGATTTGGTATAATACCAAAATACTCATGAGCTTTTAAAATAATCCTTTTTACTTGGTGTACATAGGTTGTGATTACCTTTTAGATCCTTCCTTGAATGTTGACTTCATTAATCTTTGAATGAAGACTTTTAAGAGATTCTAGCACGAAGATTTCTTAAGAGCAAAAATGATTAGAATCATCTATCAATGTCCAACAAAATGATTTAAAAGAAAATATGACCAACAAGAAAAATCCTTCTTTGTAGTTTTCAAACATACACGATCAGATCAAGTCTTTAAAGTACAACATACTTAAGAAACTTGGTAACGAAGACCAATTGTGGAAAACTAGAAGGGGGGGTTGAATAGTTTTACCAATTTAAAACTTCCTTTTAAATATTTAGATCGACTTATGTCAATCTATTTGATTGTTTATGTTGGACGTTGATAGATAGATATATAAACGTGTAATGAAAGATAAAGAGTAAGAAGCACATCACCACGACACAAGTTATTTATAGTGGTTTGGCTACAAGGACACCTTCCTTGCCCTACTCCACTCCCCGAGTCACCTACTCGAGAGTTCGTAAGCACTACACCAACTCCTTGTGGCGGAGAAGCCTTCACAACGCCGCTTAACCTTTTTCCGGTACAAAGCTAAATACCGAGTTCTTTCACACCAAGGCGAACCACACCTAACACAACGTCGCCTACCCTTTATACGGTGCTAGGCTAACCACCGAGTTCTTCACACCTTAGATAACTAATACTATCACAACGTTGCCTACCCTTTATTAGGTACTAGGCTAAGCATCTTAGTTCTTTCACACCTTAGGTGAACTACACCTTCACGACACAACACCTAATCTCAAGGAGATCTACCTTTGTTACAACACCATTAAGGATATCACCATCCTTGTAGACAAACAAATACATATATGTATAACGATGCACCTCATCGATTATACGACCTAAGCATTCTCCCCAAATGCTACTTGATTTGATTCTTTGGCATCCTTCACTAATGCCTTTGACACAACGCTATAACCCTTCACTAATGCTTCGCTTGACACCTTTAGCATCTTTCACTAACGCTTGACACAATGATGCGTGAGCACCTTTCACTAATGCTTTCATCTTGACACTTTCGGCATTCTTCACTAATGCCTTGACACGAATGATGAGCACCTTTCACTAATGCTTTCATCTTGACACTTTCGCATTCTTCACTAATGCCTTCAACCCAACATCTATGGAGAAAGTAAGAACTATCAACAAGAGAACCTTAGTAGTCTTGATGATGACGAAGCATGGCAACTCATGGACTTGAGCTTGCACGTCTTCAAGAGGTGATGATCTCTCCTTTAAAAGGAACCTAGTAGATCACACAAAAACAAAAGACAAACTACATAGATCACTTAGATCTGAGGTTAGAGGGTTAGAATACTTTGGGGAAGTATGTGTGAAAACCATGTGTAGAGAGAAAGAAATGGCTCTCTATTTATAGAGAAAATTTTCCTGTTCCCGATCCCACGGATCCCTACCACAAGGGATCCACATACAACGCTAGGGATCCGTGGTCCGTTCCTCTTTGCCCAT
The DNA here is from genome assembly GCA_910596185.1 of Chrysanthemum makinoi. Classification (NCBI taxonomy): domain Eukaryota; kingdom Viridiplantae; phylum Streptophyta; class Magnoliopsida; order Asterales; family Asteraceae; genus Chrysanthemum; species Chrysanthemum makinoi. The sequence goes on from OU343225.1 coordinate 94,812,668, forward strand.
GGGTATTTTTGGTTATGGGTCATGGGTCATGGGTTATGGGTTGATCCATGGTTTTCTAGATACAATGAACTTAGTTAAGTGGTATATATAAAACCATGGGTTATGGGTCAAAACCATTTGCTAGTATTTACCCATTTAGTATATACTTGTATTTACCCATTTTAGCATACCAGTTTTACCATTTTAGTATACTTTAGTTTAAGTATATGTTTAACCCAATATGTAAACACTAGTTGTTGTACATATGTATCTAAATCATAAAATCACTTATACTTGTTTTAGTGTTTTATGTGACAACTTAATTGTGTTAGAAAACTATTAACTCAAACTATTTACGAACTCTATTTGTTTCGTTAAAATGATTTTACTTTTTATCGACAAACATAAGATCGTAAAATATAAATAAACGCTTTTACGCTTATTTGTATTAACAAATGTTTTGATAATGAAAATAAAAAGTTCTTTTGAAACTCAAATTGCCCTCACCAATAACATCAACTGGGTACCATTTTGAACAAGTTTTGAAAGAAAACAGCTGACCTTGTCAAGGGCCATAAATCCCCTGTAAAGCAAGCTAATGAAAGTGTTGAACACATCAAAGTTTTGGAAAAGTTAAAATGATTCTCTTCAAGATGTCTACCACTGATATTATGTCCATTATTTTACAAACATATTCTCGTTGAAGATCATGATAGACTCCTACTCCGAGACCTCCAAATGTTTCAAAATATGAAAAAGCTCTTGAAAACTTGAAAAGAAAAATGTCTCATATTTTAAAACAACTTGATCGAAAAACCGAGGAATGCAAGTATGACAACTGTCAGATGAGCGTGCCTACAATGACATGAAAGAGCAAAATGATCTTTTGATGGCTCAAATTGAATGTCAAAAAAGGAAAGCTGTGGATACTTGGTGCTTGCAAAACCATTTAATGAGGAGAAAAACAAATGTTCCCAAACCGTTTCCAAACCAAAATGTCCTGTTTCCCATGCCTCCTCCAAAAGTCAATGAGTACCACTAATGCGTCTCAGCTTCCACATCTAAACAACATGTTGATAAAGGAATAAGAAGTTATCGAGAAACCAAGTTTTAAAGCACCTGCCTTTTTAAGATGAGTATTAATTCACGCGCTCCATCACATCTAAAAAAACATATGAACAAACGCATACAAGTTTAGAAAGCACCTAAAAGAGACTAGAAAGTCAAAACCACATCCCTTCATAAAATGTGAATCAAGCGCTGCTGCTTTACCTTCTACAGACTAGAAAGCACCTCTAGGAGCAAAGTACTAAAGCCTAAGAGCAATACAAGGAACAATAGAGTTCTTCGATCCTCAAGAGTAGTAGCTTGAATTAAGAGAATAAAGTAGAAGAACACCCTAGGAATTTACCGCTTTTGAATAAGAAAGACATTTTATCTGAATGTAATTTAACCTATGAAACTTTCTAAGTCTAATGAATGTGTTGAATCTCTTTGTTTAACTTGCAAGAAATCTTTAATTAATGATCAAGATGATTGTGTTTCTAAGAATGTGAATGCTAGGCCTGCTAAGAAGAACGCCCAAAAAGATCTTTTACATCAAAACGAGGGAAGACTAGTTGCAACTTAGCTTTTCACTAATGACAAGAACTATAGTGTTTACTTTAGGGATGATATTTGGAACCTATGTTAGGTAGAACTACCTCCGAATGGTAAAATGAGTGATAAACAGAACTCCCTCGTAGCAAACCCTTTGCGGTGATCGATTTTACCTCTAACCCAAAGGAACCAAAATCACAACGTTTCCAAAATATTCTTTTTCTCATGGCGTGTTATCGAATTGTCTTTGATCGCCACTGGTTGCTCCAAGCACATGACGGAATCGGTGCCGCTGATCAATTTCTTTCTAGAAATTCATGGGAACCGTACGCTTTGGAAATGATCATGTAGCAGCTATCATGGGTTATGGAGATCTACCTTTGGAAATATTGATCACCCGGGTTTACTATGTCCAAGGGTTGGGACACAATTTGTTTTCGTCAGGCGCCTGCGGATGCGATTTAGAGGTTGCTTTAGGAAAAATGCTTGCTTCGTTAGAAACTTGATAGTTCTAGACTTTAACCGAATCGTGATACAAACTGTATGCTATCGACATCAATCAAATGGCTCTTCATCACCAATATGTCTTATGACACGAGCATTCAGAACACAGTCCTAGCAAAGTAATGTGACGGTTATCCCATCTCTAATTTCACACCATCAACAAAATTGCCAAAGATCACATCGCTAACGGACTTCCAAAGTTCAAATACACCAAGGATCACTTATGTCCATCATGCGAACAAGGAAAAGCAAAAGAGCATCATATAAACCCAAAACCGTACCTAGTTCGAAAGCAAAGTTGCATATGTTGCACATGGACTTATGTGGCCCATGAGAGTTGAAAAGCTTTAATGGGAAAAAAGTATATTCTTGTCATCGCTGATGATTATTAGAGATATATACATATTTGCTTAAGATCAAAAGACGGCACCGTGCATCATCATCACCTTTCTGAAACGATTCAAGTACTCTTCAAACCCAAAGAAGGGTTGTAAGAACATTACAACGCATGAATTCAATAATCGAGTTACGATCTTATTTTGAAGATGTTGGAATCACACACGATATCGCTTGTTAGAACTCCACAAAGGAATGGGGTAGTTGAAAGAAGAAATCAACTTTGTGGAAGCTGCCGCACAATGCTAATCTATTCTAGTGCACCGCTATTTATGGGCCGATGTTGTTGCCACTGCTTGTTTCACTCAGAACCAATCCTCAATCCATCCTAGATTCAATAAAACCCATATGAGCTTGTGAACACAAAAACCTGATATCTCTTTACTTTCACATGTTTGGCGCTTTGTTATCCTACTAATGACGAGAAGATCTTGAAAACTGAAAGCAAAGCAGATATTGAATCTTCATTGGATATTCAGATAACTCAGGGCATTCAAAGGTGTATAACAGAGAACTAGAGGATCATGGAGACGATGAATGTGAAATTTGATGAACTTTCACATATGGCTTCGAGAGACTCGCCTAGAACCCGACTAAACCGTAAAGCACAGACTCTCAACAACACATCGGGCAGTGACTCGTACCTCAAATAGCTCAATCAACTTCGTTTGACAATCCTAAAGAACAAGAATGGGAGAATTTCTTCGAATTAATGTTCGATGAATACTATGGTGGAACCACAAATGCATCAAACCATCATTCACGCACCCGCCAAAATCATCCTCCACAACCAACGAAGATGCATCTACAACGGCCTAAACCAATGCACCAACTCCATCATCATCATCTACATCTACTCCAGCTCTTGCACCCGTTCTACCGCCAGCTTGATGAGCAAAACCAAACCATACGATGCAACGTTAGATGAAGACTTATTTGAAAACCGTTTGCTAATGAATCACTGAATCATCTTCAAGCTTACGAGAACCATCTAACTCGCATACATTTAACCAACGTATCCTTCTACTCAAGTGACAAAAGACACCCAATTGAACAAGTTATTGGTGAACCTTCAAGGCCAATTCGTGAGACGCTAACTTGCCACATATTGCGACTTACATTTACCTTGCCAATTAGCAATATAGAGCCAAAGAACATTCGCGAGGCACTGGCGGTAACCCGCATGGATAAGTACGCAGAGGAATTCTCCAATACCTTCATATGACTCTTGGGAAATGTTCCAAGGCCAATTGACGTTCAAGGTCATTGATCTCAAATGGTTATGAAGAACAAAAGGGATGAAGAGATGACTGAATTACAACAAAGCTCGTCTTGTGGGCCAAAGGATACGCATAAGAGGAAGGGATAGACTTGAAGAGTCATTCGAGCCGGTAGCTAGACTAGAAGGCCAGATATTCTAGCCTATGCCGCTTCACAAAACATCACGGCTTATCGATGGAAATTAAGACCGCTGTTCTTGAATGGAACTCCTAAAGAAGAAGTACGAAGTCGCCTTAAGGCTTCATCGATTTGAACATCCATACTACGTCTACAAACTCAAGGCAATCTATGGTTTGAAGCAAGTTCTCGAGTGTGGTATGACTAACCGTCTCTTCCTTATCCAAAACAATTTCACCAAAGGAACAGTTGATCCTACCTTGTTTACACAAAAATGCAAAACGACATTTGATTGTTCAGATTATGTGGATCTACATCATCTTTGGGTCCACTAATCCCAATCTTTCAAAACATTTTGAAAATCTCATGAAAAGCAAATTTGAAATGTCCATGATGGGGAACTAAAATTTTTTCTTGGTTTACAAATACATCAATCCCCTCGTGGAATTTTTATAAATCAAGCTAAATATACGATCGATTTTGAAAAGTCATGGTATGGATAATTGTGATTCGTCGAACACCAATGGTAACTTTACCAAAATTGGAGCCATTTGTTTGGAAACCTATTGATCCAAGAAATATCATAGCATGATTGGTTCTTCATGTACCTTATCGCTAGTCTAATTCATATTCATTTTGCTGCTTGCTTTTAGCACGGCTTCGTGCAAAGCTCACCTAATCGCACCTCAAAGAGGTTAAAAGGATCTTTCGGGTACCAAGACATCCATTCACATGGACTTTGTATCCGAAGGAATCCGGATTTGATCTAATTGCTTTTCGATGCGTACGCAGTGATCAAGTCACATCAAAAGTACATCAGAGGAGCACAATTTTGGGTGAAAAGTTAGTCACTGGTCTTCAAAGAAACAAGATTGCATCGCAGACTTCAACCGCTGAAGTTTTATATGTGTTCTATCCGCTGTTGTGCTCAAGTTTTGTGGATGAGAACACAACTCACAGATTATGGCTTTACTTTCGATAAAATACCTATGTATTATGACTCAAAAAGTGCCATAGCCATATCATGCAATCCTGTTTCATCACTAAAGACTAAGTATTATCCGTGTTCCTATCACCATCAAAGAGTACGCTGAAAATGGTAATCGCTTGAATTATTCTTCGTGAAGACCATTACCACCCGACCTATTTAATAAAGCCCTTCCAAAAGAAAGGTTTGACGATTAAGTTCGACGACTTGAATGCGGCCTAACCCCGAGGAGTTAGAACGCCTTCTCGATCTTCTGAAAATGCTTTTCCAAAAAAAAAAAAAACCATTTGCTAGTATTTACTCCATTTAGTATAACGCTTGTATTTACCCATTTTAGCATACACTTAGTTTTTGCCCACTTTATATACTTAAATAATATGTTTAACCCAATATGTAAACATCTAGTTGTTGTACATATGTATTCTCAAATCATAAAATCCCTTATACTTGTTTTAGTGTTTTATGTGACAACTTAATTGTGTTAGAAAACTATTAACTCAAAACTATTTACGGACTCTCTATTTGTTTCGCTAAAGATTTTTTACTTTTGTTATCTAATAAAACATTGTGAAGATCATAAACATATAAAATAAACGCTTTTACGCTTATTTGTATTAACAAATAGTTTTGATAATGAAAATAAAAGTTTTTTGAAACTCAAATTGCCTCACCAATAACATCAACTCAAGGGTAATTCATTTTGAACAAGCCTTGAAAGAAAACAACACTTTGTCAAGGACCATAAACTCGTAGCAAGCTAATGAAAGTGTTGAACACATCAAAGTTTTGGAAATTTAAATGATTCTCTTAGATGTTCGACTACTGATATTATGTCCATATTTGCAAACATATTCTGTTGAAGATCATGAAAGACTCCGCCTGAGACCTCCTAAATTGTTTCAAAATATGTAAAAGCTCTTGAAAAACTTGAAAAAGAAAATGTCTCATATTTTAAACAACTTGATCGAAAAACCGAGGAATGCAAATATGTACAAACTGTCAGATGAGCGTGCCTACAATGACATGAAAGAAAAATGATCTTTGAGGGCTCAAATTGAATGTCAAAAAGGAAAGCTCATGATACTAAGTTTGCAAAACCATTGACTGCGGAGAAAGCAAATGTTCCCAAACCGGTTTCCAAACCAAAATGTCCGTTTTATGCCTCCTCCAAAAAGTCAATGAGTACCACTAATTCGTCAGCCTCCACATCTAAAACAAAATGTTGATAAAGGAAAAGCGTTATCGAGAAACCAAAAGTTTTAGCACTGGCCTTTAAGATGAGTACCACTAATGCGTCAGGCTTCCACATCTAAAACATTTGGAACAAACGACATAAGTTTAGAAAAGCACTCTAAAGAGACTAGGAAAGCTAAAACCACCTCCTTCATAAAAAATGTGAATCCTAATGCTGTGCCTTACCTTCACAAGACTAGAAAGCACCTCTAGGAGCAAAGCATCAAAGCCTAAGAGCAATCCAAGGAACAATAGAGTCTCGACTGCCTCTAAGAGTAGTAGCTTGAATAAAGAGAAGAAAGTAGAAGAACACCCTAGGAATTTACCGCTTTTGAATAAGAAAGACATTTCATCCAATGTAATCAACCTATGAAACTTGCTAAGTCTAATGAATGTGTTGACTCTCTTTGTTTAACTTGCAAGAAATCTTTAATTAATGTTCAAGATGATTGTGTTTCTAAGAATGTGAATGATAAGCCTCGTAAGAAGAACGCCCAAAAGATCTTACGCTAAACGAAGTAGGAAGACTAGTTGCAAAACTTAGGCTTTTCACCTCGACAAGAACCATAGTGTTTACTTTAGGGATGATATTTGAAACCCAGGTAGAACTTTTCACTCTCCAATGGTAAAATGAGTGATAAACCGTAACTCCCTCAGAGAAAACCTCTTTATGTGATCGGATTTTACCTCTAACCCAAAGGAACCAAAATCACAACGGTTTCCAAAATATTCTTTTTCTCGGCACGCGTGTTATCAAATTTGTCTTTGATCGCCGACTGGTTGCTCCAAGCACATGACCCGAATCAAGTCAGCGATCAATTTCTTCTAGAAATTCATGGAACTGCACGTTGGAAATGATCATGTAGCATGGGTTATGGAGATCTACCTTTTGGAAATTATTTGATCACTCGGGTTTACTATGTCTAAGGGTTGGGACACAATTTGTTTTCAGTCGGGCGCCTTGATGCGATTTAGAGGTTGCTATTAGGAAAAATGCTTGCTTCGTTAGAAACTTGGATGGCACTGATCTCTTAACTGGGAATCGCGATACAAACTTGTATGCTATCGACATCAATCAAATGGCCTCTTCATCACCAATATGTCTTATGACACGAGCATCCGAACACAGTCCCTAGTTGTGGCACGTGACGTTATCCCATCTCAATTTCGACACCATCAACAAAATTGCCAAAGACAACATCGCCAACGGACTTCCAAAGTTCAAATACACCAAGGATCACTTATGTCCATCATGCTAACAACAAGGAAAAGCAAAAGAGCATCATATAAACCCAAAACCGTATCTAGTTCGGAAGCAAAGTTGCATATGTTGCACATGGACTTATGTGGCCCAATGAGAGTTGAAAGCATTAATGGGAAAAAGTATATTCTTGTTATCGTCGATGATTATTCGAGATATACATGGGTTAAGTTTAAGATCAAAAGATCTAAGCACCGTGCATCATCACCTTCAAACGATTCAAGTACTTCTTCAAACTCCAAAGAAGGGTTGTAAGAAACGCATAACGCAATCAATTCACAAATCGAGTTAAGATCTTATTTTGAAGATGTTGGAATCACACATCGACATCGCTTGTTAGAACTCCACACAGAATGGGGTAGTTGAAAGAAGAAATCAACTTTGTGGAAGTCGCCGCACAATGCTAATCTATTCTAGTGCACCGTTATTTCTATAATGATGTTGTTGCTAACGCTTGTTTCACTCTAACCGATCCCTAATCCATCCTAGATTCAATAAAACCCCATATGAGCTGTGAACAACAAAACCTCGATATCTCTTACTTTCACCTATTTGGCGCTTTGTGCTATCCTACGAATGACAGAGAAGATCTTGGAAAACCGAAAGCAAAAGGTGATATTGGAATCTTCATTGGATATTCAGATAACTCGAGGGCATTCGGTGTATAACAAAGAGAACTAGGAGGATCATGGAGACGATGAATGTGAAATTTGATGAACTTTCACATATGGCTTCCGAGAGACTCGCTCTAGAACCCGCACTAAACCGCCAGACTTCTCAACACATCAGCGTGGACTGCACCTCAAAGAGCTCAATCAACTTCGCTTGACAATCCTAAAGAACAAGAATGGGAGAATTTCTTCGAGTTAATGTTCGATGAATACTATGGTGGAACTTCGACAAATGCATCAAACCATCATTCACCGCACCCGCCAAAATCATCCTCCACCACCAACAGCAGATGCATCTACAATGGTCGAAACCAATGCACCAACTCCATCAACATCATCTACATCTACTCCAGCTTGCACCCGCTCTACCAAATAGCTTGATGAGCAAAACCAAAGCCATAACGATGCAACGTTAGATGAAGACTTATTTGAAAACCCGCTGCTACGAATCACCGAATCATCTTCGCTTACGAACCATCTAACTCGTGATACATTTAACCAACGGTATCCTTCTACTGAAGGGACAAAAGACCACCCAATTGAACAAGTTATGTGAACCTTCGCCAATTAGACGAGACGCCAACTTGCCACATATTGCGACTTATGCATTTACCTTTGCTCAATTAGCAATATAGAGCCAAAGAACATTCATGAGGGGATCAAGGAACCCGCATGGATAGAAGCGATGCAGGAGGAACTTCTCCAATACCGCCTACATGACTCTTGGGATATGGTTCCAAGACCAATTGACGCGTTGCGTCATTGATCTCAAATGGTTATGGAAGAACAAAAGGATGAAGAGATGATCGTAATTACAACAAAGCTCGCCTTGTGGCCAAAGGATACAGACCAGAGGAAGGGATAGACTTTGAAGAGTCATTCAAGCCGTAGCTAGACTAGAAGCGTCAGATATTCTTAGCCTATGCCGCCACAAAACATCACGGTTTATCGATGGAAATTAAGACCAGTTCTTGAATGGAACTCGAAAGAAGAAGGTATCGTGAAGTCACCTTAAGGCTTCATCACTTGGAACATCCATACTACGCTACAAACTCAAAAGGCAATCTATGGTTTGAAACAAGCTCCGAGAGTGTGTATGACGAACTGCCCTCTTTCCTTATCCAAAACAATTTCACCAAAGGAACAGTTGATCCTACCTTGTTTACACAAAATGCAAAAACGACATTTTGATTGTTCAGATTTATGTGGACGACATCATCTTTGGGTCCACTAATCCAAATCTTTCAAAACATTTTGAAAATCTCATGAAAAGCAAATTTGAAATGTCCATGATGGGGAACTAAAATTTTTTCTTGGTTTACAAATACATCAATCCCCTCGTGGAATTTTTATAAATCAAGCTAAATATAACAATCGAGATTTTGAAAAATTATGGAATGGATAATTGTGACTCGGTCGGAACACCAATGGTAACTTCACCAAAATTGGAGCCATTTGTTTGGAAACCTATTGATCCAAGAAATCATAGCATGATTGGTTCTTCATGTACCCACGCTAGTTCAATCCGATATTCATTTTGTTGTTTGCTTTTTAGCGGTTTTCGTGCAAAGCCTACCGAATCGCACCTCAAAGAGGTTAAACGAATCTTTCGGTACCTAAAGACATCCATTCACATGGGACTTTGGTATCCGGGAACCGGATTTGATCTAATTGCCTTTTCGATGCGACCACGCAGGGATCAAGTTACAGAAAAAGTACACGAGGAGCACAATTTTTGGGTGAAAAGTTAGTAAGCTGGACTTCAAAGAAACAAGATTGCACTGCACTTTCAACCGCTGAAGCTGAGTATGTGTCTCTATCTCGCTGTTGTGCTCAAGTTCTATGGATGAGAACACAACTCACAGATTATGGCTTTACTTTCAATAAAATACCTATGTATTGTGACTCAAAAAGTGCCATAGCCATATCATGCAATCCTGTTCATCACTCAAAGACTAAGCATATCCGAAGTCGCTATCACTTCATCAAAGAGTACGCCGAAATGGTATGTTGAATTATTCTTCGTGAAGATCAATTACCAACTCGCCAATATATTTACTAAAGCCCTTCCAAAAGAAAGGTTTGACGATTTAGTTCGACGATTTGAATGCTGCTAACCCTCGAGGAGTTAGAACGTCTTCTCGAATCTTCTTGAAAATGATTTTCCAAAAAGCTACTGTAAATATTTTTGAAAAACAAATACAAAATTTGAAAACCAACAAAAGCAAAATATAAAAATATAAAACTTTCAAAAATTCAAAAACAATAGAAAATCAAAAATCCAAAAATATTCTTCTCACGACATGTCTCGTGATAATCGATATTCTATACGTTTCTAGAAATGTCATTCAACAATGATACGGGTATGTACAGATGCTTGAGCGAGAGTTCTTTATATGTTTTCTAAAACATGTCGTTTCTCAAAATTTCTTCAAAAATGGCTTTGATACTCAAGATAAAACCCGACTCAAATGATGACTTTTGATTATTTTTCAAATCAAAACTCGTGCTTTTATAGAAAAAATCAAGTGTACGCTTCCAGGCACTACATTTAAAACTGGTGAGAAATCATCATCATCTTGAGCACCTTTTCAAGATTGTTCAAAAAGATTTTCAAAATCTTTCAAATTTTTTGTGCTCAAGATAACTCCTCTAAAACCCTTTAATTGATTATGCTTTATTAAAGGGGGAGTATAAAACTAAAATGTTCCAAATTCATGCTTAAATCAAACCGTTTGTCTCCCCAAAAGATTCTAAAATGTTGTTTAATCCATTTATATCAAACATATCACAAATATGCTATTTTTGAGGGGGAGGAGACGTGATTAAAATGTGATCAAAAAGTTTAATGATCGGTGTTTGAATCTCATAATGAGCTCGACTCAGACGGAACCAATGAATTGACGGGAATCAATGTTAGTAAATGTACCATCTCGAGAAACTTGTGATAGATATGCACTTTCATGGGTCTAACCTCCTTTTCAAGGAGTGTTTACAACTTCAAGTTAGTTATTAGAGCTAGTTGTCACCTAAAACTGACAATGGAACTCTTTAACTAGGCAACGAATCGGTGTCTCGTGGGGAATTGTCTATCATGACGATCAATTCAAAAAGTGAATCTACCCTATATGTGCGTGATTGTCAAAACTTATAAGCACATATGAAGGGGAGTGTTTCTGAAAATATAAAACTCTTAGAGTGTTTCAAGCATGTTTTTCTATCATAAACACTCTGTGAGATTTTCAAGAAAAATGGTTTTATGGCAACATGGGACAGTCACGGAGTTATAAGGTGAATAAGGATAGGAAATTGTCCTATGATCCGCCAGAGCTGGAGGGATCTACCCTAGGACATCACAAATAGTTAGTATTAGAAGTCCTTAGGAATGATTGAAAAAGGAGTAATGTGAGAAAGGAGAAAGAAGGGGTTGAAGAATTAAAAGAAATGTTGTAAAAAAGGGTAAAAAAGGCCATTATTCAACCTTAGGGAAGCACGGGTTCAATCAATCTTGCCATTTTTGTGTAAATCGATCAACAACTCGGTCAACCGTGGTCAACGGCGGTTAATGATGGTCAAAATTGCCAAAACTTGTAACTCCCCTCTAGAAATTTACTAAACTCACCAGTAAAAACAGTTTTAATCACTTATAATCACTATTTATATCTATTACAAGATGTTTTCCAAAGAAAAACCGCCGGAATACCAAACCGTAAACACCCAAAGCTTGCCAAAATGCCAATACGATTCATCGCCGATTCGCTTGTTTTGCAACATAAACAAATGATAATACTTATAGTTGCTATTTATATCTATTACAAGATACTTTTAAGGAAAAGGCTTGGGAATCTCCAAAATCAGCTGAAATACCCAAAAATCCGCTAAATGCCGACCGATTAATCACCGACATCTCGCTTTGACCGACATTGGCCGTGAGGGGGGTCAATCACCGACTAATACCGACTACATTTTGCAACAACATTGTTAAAAAGAAATGTAATGAAAAAGGGTGAAAAGAAATAGCCCTCCATATTCAACCTTAGGGCGGAAACCGGTTCAATTCATCTCAGCATGGTTTTCACTAAGTTGACACCGGTATTGAAAGACAAAGACGCCATGGACCCGCTGACCAACAACACTAAAGTTCTATCCAATCAATTCCTCTCAAAAGGATTTGTTTCATTCTCACAGAACCCTCAAACATACCAATCTCTTAGAGATTGCCATATTGAAGAAGGAGACCCTCTCCCTAGTCTCCGGCCAAAACCAAATGCACTATTGAGTCTAGAGCCACTAGATTCATCAAAAGATCTCATAGGAACACATGACATGACATCGCTTGTTGTTCATCAATAAGCACATGATATATTCTAGAGTCCTACGGAGATCTTTAGCATCTGCCAGAACATTTATAAGAGGTTTCACAACTGTGATCCTCAGTGATTGAATGGAAACTCCTGCCGTGGTCACCTAGCGTTCTCGACAGCAGTGTCACTTCGCTGTACCTTCGTGATTACGCTTAGTGTGTCTCAAACGGTTCACACAGGTGATATTGGTGTACCTCACTCATCTAAATCAGATGTATTTCGTATATCGCTATCTCACTTGTGGGACTCCGCTCAGAACGCTTGTGAGAATTAGAGACATGTTTCATACTATGTCAAGTTAACACCAAATTCAAACTTGTAAATGTCGGAACCGCTTATTACTAACCTGTTTATGTTTTCTTCTTATGAAGTTCTGAGCGGATTGATCGTGTCGATACTACATGCTCATACCAACAACACATGAAAGTTCTCATCAATATCAAAGGCAACAAAAGTTAAAGATGATTCTTCGTCAATGTCAAAGAATCTACAAAGTTTAAAGACTCGAGAACTACATCATTGGTAACCAAAAGACAAATAGAAGTGTGAGCATGGTGGAGGAAAGACGGAGATACCTAACCAACAAAGTTGAAAATGGCGTAAAACCACATTAATTGATCACAAAGCATGAAGGAACAAAGAATCAAGACTATTCTTTATCTACACACAAAGTTCAAGCTCGAGAAAAGTAAAGACCTAATCAAGTGAGCATCATTTGAATGAGCACCTTAGGGGAGATTGTTAGCCTTAATAGTTTATATTAGAAGTGATGGTCATTCACGTTTAGGAACTTTGTAACATGTGTTAGATATCATGATAGAATATTCAACGGGCTCGTTGATTGGGCTAAGCTAATTGGCTATAAGTTATGTTTAACTAGCCTTATGTATGATGTAATCCAACCCAAGCCCAAACGAGCCCATGGAAAGCCTTTAGGCATCTACCACTTGTATTTATTATAAATACCCCTCAAAGTCTCATTTAAGGGGTGTGCTTGAGTGTGTGTGTGTGTGTGTTTTTCTTGGAGCAATACAACATATATAAGGTTCATCTTCTTCACATACACGGTTTCATATATTCAAGTCACCATCACCGTAATCTTTCCTTCTTTATTTACGCATATGTTTGTGTTTGTGTTGTTTGTGTTCTACGCATAACGTGTTGGGTTTGTGATAAGGTTGATATTTGTAAGGTCCTACACAAGGAGGTAATCGTCCAAACCTAGCATTGGCAATAGAAGGCCCACAAGATCAGAACATTGATTTCCCCCCGACGTGGTCGCAGCATTCTATATGGGCACTTAGGAACCCTAACGCCGAACGTACATTCTTTTAAACAACCACCTTATTTATGTACAACATGATTTTGAGTGCATAACTTCCTTCCAATTTTTTTACCACGTTCACGCATGATTTAATTTGAGACTCCAACGAGCATCGACTTAGTTATAATTTATTTTGTTGATTTGATTCAGGTAAGCATATCCGCGATCGAACGAATCTTTCAAAAGACTTCATTCAATATGTGGATCTTATCTTTCTAACAACCGTTTCCTAGCTTGATCTAGTGACAGTTCTGTTTGATGAGTTCGAAAATCAAGCTAGAATCAGTTTTACTCAAAAGGTCTTTTTGAGGGCTACGTTCGTGTTGGGTGTTTACTCCCATCAAACTGATCACGGGCACGATTTAGTTGGATGAGGAACCATATGCATGAGCACCTGATTATGATCATTTAGACTATTCGGCATTTCGAGCATTAACTTTTGTAGAACTCTTGTCGAGGCCCGACTATAGTAGATCGATAATTGAATCACGAGGACGCATCCTCTAACCGGGAAGAATGTCAAATTCTCAATTTCCGGTCATTTCTCAAATTTACTATTCATCTCGGGAATTTACTATTCATCGGTCACTATTCATGATTCACTATTCATCATTTATCGTAAACTAGGTTTATAAATATCAAATACGCGTAACCTTGAGGGTTAGCTGCGATTCATGAGATATCATTGAGGACACTTCATATAGACTAGAATTAGTCTACATATCATTAGTAATATCATTTTTATGTTAGTTCATGCATGGTTACATATTTTATTAAACGTTATTTTCTTATTAAATAAACTATCGCTAAGAATCAATTATTTTGAAATTGATCCGACACTCCAAAAATAATCCTAATATTTTATATTCATTTTAAGACTTTAAAAATTATATTATTAGTTTACCCGATGATTTCAATTTATTTTGTATATAAATTATTATGTATAAATATTTACGACGGTTTTCGTAAATCCAACTCGATAATCATTTATTCACTCAATTCTTGTGAGTAATGCATTTTATAATTTTATGACTCTCGTATATTTTTATTTTGTTCCTAAAATTTATTTTAGCTAACGCTACCCTAAATACTTAATTATATACAAAATTACCAACTATACTAATACACTCATACATTATATCATACAAAAATGCATTACCCTTTTATTTTATTTTTTGGCTTGTCGCATTACATAGAGGATGACACAACACATATTTGAGTACAAAATATCAACTAGTTACAATTATACTTGCTTATTTAATTATATACTAATATTAGCACACACTACATTAATAATATCTAGTGAAAAATCAAATACTCTCTCATATCCATCCTCTAAGAAACCGCATAAGGAAGAACCAAGAAGAAATCCAACTTTTTTTGCAAGATCAAGCTTTAATTATCAACACTAGTATACTCTTAATCGCTTTTGAAATAAAACCTATGGTAATAGGATAAACCTTGTTCTTTAAACCTCATCACTTCACTAGTAAGCATTTTATGATCATTTTTATCATTCATATTCATACTTTGGTTATTTGTATCATACTTGAAGAAAACATGCAAGTTATATGATTATCTATACCATTTTATTTGTTTTAAGTACTTTATATGAATATATATCATCCAATAATTATCCCTTGAAACATATCATTTGATGATGTCTAGGAACCGATGACAACCCAAAGAAGGTGTATGGTAGGTTTAGAATAGCGTTGGCGTTGATTTGAAGTGGTTAGAATAAGTATTACGCGAGAAAAATCCATTTCGACAACTATAAATAAGGGTCTGATCATTTTTGCTAATTCTGGAAATTTTGACAGTTTACAAAATATTTTGGACTAGATATTCATAAAATATACTTTAAAACGAAAACGTGGTCGCTTGAACGGGTTAAAACGGAGTTATAACGAAGAAGTTATGCTATTTTCAAGTTTAACGACGAAAACTATATTTTCCGGAAAAATTCAGCATGCCGTCCAGATTTTTAAGAGTCAAAAATGAGTCTTAGCGTTATCTAAATGAGTCGATTTATCAAAAATATACTAGTATACTTTAACATAAAGCTAAGGACATAAAACGAAACGGGACTTATAACGATTAAATTACACGCGTTTAAATAAGGATGACGTAACTATTTTTACAAATAGAACAAGACCTCTATGATAAAATTTAAAAGCTAAAACTTTGAGATAATGCTACAAGCTTTCCAAAACCGTTGAGTTTTGTTCTAACACTGATATGCACCATTCTACGACTAGCTTTTCGAGGCCATTTAGTCACTTTCATAAATTGTCAAATTATATTGTTTTGCGACGAAAAACTATAATTTCATAATAAATCACTAAATGATTTTCGTAGAATATCATTTAACGAAAAATACTTGTAAAGTAATTTATAAATTGTCAAGATGTTATAAGATTATTTTTCGACGACAAACTTTATTTTCAAAAAATTCACAAGTGGTATAGATATCATATGAATTGCATGCATAACATTACATCATGACTTATTATAGATCATATCATTCATAATAGGTCGCGTTAGAGATTAAAGTTTTCATTCTGTACTCACTTTGCCATCGCATCATTTAACCAAGTGAGTAATCACATCTCCTTTTTACCGTTTTACTATATTTTGGGGCGAAATGCATGAACCATACTTGAACTAAATTGATTACTACCTTATGAACTCGCTTTTGACTAGAACTTTTGAACTCAATCAAATCCTTAAACTTAATTACGAATCCTATGACTGTTTGATCTTATTGAATTACTTGCTTTGACCCTAAAAAGTCTCCTTATTGGTGGAGTTTACAAAGTCTCCCTTTAGTTGGAGCAACCCTAAAGTTCCCGGTCCGGAGCGAATGTTCCCTATGGGAACAGAGCATTTTCAATTTAAATTCTCCCATATTCGAGTGTTCTTAATTGTATACAATAGTTGTAATGATGTACTGTTTCATACATTCGCATTGTGCTAGTTCCTATTAGTAGGTAGTATGGATAGCGCTATTAGAGGTCGGCCAACCTCTCGCCCACTATGTTACGGACGATATTATTTATTTGCTTGGCTGGCATACATATTATATACATGGTGCTATATTGTGAACTTCCTGACAACGATACTGACTACTTGACACACTATATTTTGTGCAATGGGTTAGAACACACAGTTGCAAGTTTTGTATGGGCGAAACTTGGAACTGAGTGGATTTACAATGCCTTTGCTTTGTGGACTATTCCCGATGACCTAAAACCTTTGACCCTCTCTCTTTAGAATTTTCATATTATACTAAGCGGTGTACTCACCAACTATTTTCATATAGTTGACCCGTTTTCTCTCATGCATTTCGTGATCGCTAGTAAGCTTTTTCAACAAGGTGTATAATGAAGTTTAACATGTCACTACAAATCATTATGTATTAAATCGAAGTATTTGGGATCTAAACTTTGTATCAATTGCCTATGTCGGCAAACTAGTATTGAATAAATGTATCTTTTCCTTTCATCTTAAACGTGGTATGTTCTATTATCTTTTGCTTGTGTTCCTTTCCGTTACACCTCGTGTTTCCGCCTCCGGCGAGGGTGTGACAATGTGGCTAATTAGAATCGTGGAAGAAATGCCAATCAGGGACAAGTAAAGCCAATCAAGTGCTAAAACTGTGGTGGGGATGGACACATTGCAAGGAAGTGCACATCTCCAAAACGCCCTCAAAATGCAGAATACTTCAGAGACAAGATGTTGCTTGCAAGCTCAGACAATGGTGTTGTTTTAGATGCGAAGATTGCTGTTTCTGCTGATGGAAATGCCAAGACTTATGATGCTGATGTGGGATGAACAACCGCCGGTATGGGTCAGAACATCCAAATGCATTTCAAGTAGCCGACTATGATGCTATGATTCGGATGATGATGAACCAATCGCCCAAACCATTTCATGGCAAGCATCTCACCTATGGTCTCTAAAGCCCTATCACCACAACAGCTGTCCTTCCAAAGATTCAATCTTCTCTGAGGTATTAAAACTATACGATAAAGTTGATGAGCAAGAGATGCATAACAAAGTACAATCACATCTAACTAATGAATCAAATATGGATAATGTGGGTAATAGTATTATTGTCTCATATGATCAATATGTGATACAAAGTGAAAGTGAGATTGTACCAAGTGATGCATCTTCTGCAAGTAATGATAACTATGTTTTTGATGAATACACTCTATGTGCCCGATGATTCTGTTATCTCTGAACTGAATGCCTATAAAGAACAAGTTGCTATTTATGAACCAGCGTTAAGTTTGAGTTAACTACCCGTGAGCGTGAAATGGATGACCAAATGCGTAAAATTATTAGAAAAGGTAATTTTAGAGAAGAAGTGTTAAAACAAGAGTTAAACTCCTTACAAGAAAAGCTTTCAAAACTGTAAGCAAAAACAAGAACTCCAAAATGATGTTAAAGTGCTTAAACAAGAATTTAATGCTAAGGAATTAAAACTTTTGAATGACTTTTCCAATCTAAAAACTTTGAAAAACAAGCTTGAAAATAAGTTGTACGCATAAGGAATACCATTCAGATCGCTCACATGATCACTAAGCATAAAGTTCTTAGCGATAAGCATAGTATTCCCATTGTAGAGAAACCCAACTCGAAGCATGGTAAGATAGCAAAGTGCTCAAAATGTGTAATATATGATGGTAATGAAATCCTTAAGCCTAGGCAGAAACCTAGTTACACTGAGTGCACTGAGGAAGATATGCAATTTGATGATGTCTCTAGGGAGAAAATGAATAAGAAGCTAAATGATCCTGAGTGTAAAAAGCAAAACATAACGTATAAACCCCATGATTACACTAAAGAAAATTGGATTTCTCTGAACAAATTAAGGCTCAAACTCTGTTAACACCCAAACAAGTGTTCTGTAAAAAGGATTTAGATAAGCAAAAAGCAGATAATCTTGTTGTGACAAACATCCCCATTAGGAAAATGCCTCCAACTACTGTGTATCCTCCTAATACACCAATGCATTTAGTTCCTAGAACTATTTCCACTAAAAGCAATACCTTAATCAGCATGTATGTAGTTTACCAACTATTTGTTGATTTTGAGAAACGTGTAAAAAGAGAATCACACCTACTGGGATAACCGAAGGGGAAAGGGGTTTTGAGCAAACTAAAGAATGCTATCTAACTGAGGTCATGCCTTTCTTTAAACAATTAAAAGGTCAATTTCAGAGTCTTCAAAAAGGGATAGACTTAGATATTAAAGAAATGGAAAAGGAATTTGATGCAATGATAGTTGAGGTTAATGATTATGAACGGGAACTCAAATATAATGAAATTGAAAGGAAGAATCTGATATTTTAAATGAGAACTTAGTATTGAGTGTGTGGCTCAAGATGTGTTTTATATCGCTAATAAGCATTCTATTACCGCTTCTCAATTTCATGAATTAATCAAGTTGCTTTGAAGTTTCCCATGATCGTATTGAGCTTGAAAACAAAGACTGAACTAAATGAGAAAATTGACGTGAGGATGATCACTTATAAC
>OU343225.1:94832030-95128600 GCA_910596185.1 Chrysanthemum makinoi
GAAGTTCAGAAACCAGTTATCATCATCTAGGCCTTCGAAAAAGAAGAAGAAGAAGACGCCTCAGACTGGCGTCGTATCATGGCTAGATGACGATAAAACAGAGGAATTTGAATGGTTTGCTAATCTTGTTAACAACACTCCCTGAAGAAGGTCAGGATTTGGTAGACGGTTCTACTTGGGCATGCTAAAATTCTGCAGAAAGTTCCATGTGAAGAAAATGAACGAAATCTGAGTTTGAAGCGCGAATCAAGAATGAAGCGTTTCAACTTCTAAAAGACAGCTCTGAAAGTGTCCTCGAGGTCGAATATCACCTTGAAAACATTGCTCGAGCTATGTCTAACAACATGGATTGGCTCAACCCGGAAACAAACATTGACTTCACACAAAGGGACAACCCTCCATACTACACCGATTGGACCAAACCTCTACCAACAATTGGCCAACCAGCTGAACCAAGGATTCCATTCAGATATTTCTTCAACAAAGACTTGGATTTTCTTCTACAACGGGCGATGATTCAGAAAATACGCTACATCGTTGACACTTCCATTCCCAGCAGCTGTCTACTCAAACTGCATAGCCATTGAGGCACGTGCCAATCACTTGTTCTCCAACACAGTGGAAGCATACGACCGAGATGCATTGTATGGATTCATCACGGCCGTAACGCACGACGAATCTACTACAGAAGCTGTCAGGTTCAGAAGTCTCAACATGCCGTGTATAGTTCTAAGGATATCGTTGCCATCATACACGTTGACCTTTCGTCTAAGTGGGACTACACATTCCTAAAGAAAATCATAGTCAAACGACAAGATGAACGGGACTATGCTTTCTCTGAAGCTGACTTTGAGAATTTGTCTCTCAATGACATCGAAGACATGTACCTTGCCAAAGTACAGGGTCGCATGAGACAATTCTCAACTGAAGTACAACGCGAATTTATCAAGTCACTTCTCCTCTTCATAAGACGCATTGTCATCAAGGAACGTGTAGAAGATCTCTAGCTGGCTGTTGAATCTTATCAGACGCGTGTCAACTTCACTCCTCCAACGCTTGATCTTCCCGACATCAACCAGCTCTCACAACTTACACTCATCAGCAAACCATTCGGTGTCGTTTACCGTAGTGAACTTCAAAGAAATTGCTTGATGGCGTGCCGAGATCTTCACAAGTTTGGAGATCACACTTTGAAGATGGTTAGGGACGGATTAGCTTATCGATTGAAGGATATACGTGAAAACATTGGGAACCCTAAGCGATGGAATTCTCAGGAAAGGAGGGATGTGAGACGGATCATCACAATGACTGATGAACGGTTGTTTCGAAGGGATCAGTTCAGACGATTGGAGAGTTATGTCGGTGGTCGACCCAGTATTAACATAACCGGCTTTCAACGCCCTGCACACCTCCGGGAACATCAACTGCACTTCCTGGTACCCCTTGAATTGTTTCCTTCATATAATTTTGGATGTTTGATTGATTATCTGTCAATGGCTTGTGCACATTACAGTGTACAACCCGTACTTGTAAATAAAGGACCCTGTGGTACGCCTCAGTGCCACAATCCTATAAAAGGAGCGAAAGCTTCTTACTTTTGAGTAAAACCTATCAAACCTTTCATTTTTCAAGGTTTTGCTCAAAAGAACAAGTACTTCCCCTTATGATTTTCAAAACCTCAACCGTTTATATCACTTGTTGAGGGGGAGTATTTGAAACTTTGTTCACAAATTGTTCACAGTGGTCATTCTTCCCGCAACACTCGAAATGGTCATATTTATTCTCAAACGTTTCAAAAATAACACTTTAATATGCCATTTTTGAGGGGGAGAAAATGTGTGATAAGAAATATGTTGTGTAAAATGCTAATGAATCTGTGTGCTTCAGACTTAACCAACGAATTGACGATGCTTAACTGTTAGTAACTCAAAAAGACTTATCCTGGACGGGTAATAATTTCAAGCTAGTTCGCTAGTGATGTAAACGTGTCTCGCAAAGGACTTGTCTGAGTAGAATGTACCATTCGAGAAACTCCTGGTAGACATGAACTCTGACGGGTTTGACAACCTTTCAAGGATTGTCTACACCTTCAAGGTAGTTACTAGAGCCAGTTGTCACCTAAAAGCTGACAATGCAACTCTTTAACTATGCCACGTAACCGTGTCTCGCGGGGGAATGTCTATCTTGAGTTAATCAATTCAAAAAGTGCACGCTCTTTCCTCACTGTGCATTTTAACCGTTAAAACTCTTAAGCACATGTGGAGGGGGAGTATTTATGCAAAATCTTATCTCAACAGTGGTACTAAAATGTTTTTCACTCATAAACACTGTGAGAGATTTTTCACATCAGTGGTTTTATGGCAACATAGGTTAGTCATGGAGTTATAAGGTAACTAAGGTTAGGAATAACCGTCCTATGATCCGCCAGAGCCAGATGGATCTACCCCAGGACACCACAAATAGTTAGTATTTAGAAGTCCTTAGGTATGATTGTAAAAAAGGAGAAAATGAGAATCAGAGAAAGAAGGAGTTGAAGAATTAAAAAGAAATGCAAAGAAAAGGGTGAAAAGAAATAGCCCTCCAAATTATTCAACTTAGGGAAGACACCGGGTTCAATTCATATGCTACTGGTTGTCACTTAGTGACGCCGGTATTGAAGATTAAAAGTCGTCATGGACCCAGTGACGCATGCACTAAACCTTCTTATCCACTTAAGTTTCTCTCAACAGGAGCTTGTTTCATTCTCACTGGGAACCCTACGTAAACTATCGGCTTTCTCTTAGAGATTGCTGGTATTGAAGAAGTAGACCCTCTCCCTAGTCTCCGCTCAGGAAAACCAAAACGCACTATTGAGTCTAGAGCCACGAGATTCATCAAAAGATCTCTTAGGTACACTTGACATTCAACAATAAGAATTTCAGTGATACATTATCGAGTCCTTCACAGATCTTAGCAATCTGTCGAGAACATTTACGAGAGGTTCACAATTGTGAGCCTCAGTGATTGAATGGAAACTCCTGCCAGGGTCAACATCAAACAGCCCTGACAGCAGGTCACTTTGGCAACTCCCCGTGGATTGCGCTTAGTGGTCTCAAACGGTCTACAGTCGTGAGGTGATGCTTCGGTGTACCTCAGCGACTCATCTGAATCGTAGGTATACTTCGGTACATCGTGTTATCTCACTTGTGGGACTCCGATTCAGGAACGGCCTTTGTAAGAATTAGAGTTGTGTTTTCACACTATGCTGTTAACACTCTCGAAGTTCAAACTTGTAAGTGCCGGAATCCGCTTATTACTAACCGTTTAAATGTTTTCTTCTTATGGAAGCTCCGTAGCGGGATGATCGTGCAGATTCTTCTCATGCTCACGCCAACATCATTACTAATAGAAGTTCTATCCAAGAGCAACACAACAGTCAAAATGATTCTTCATCAATTCAAAGAATCTATAAATTTAAAGACTTAAAGAACTTCGTCAGTACTGAATTCCAACGTCAAAGAGCGTGTGAGCATGTTGAAGAATGACGTAGAGACACTGTAGCGGCGAAGCAGACCTGAGGCAGACTTGATGCTGACAACAATAACATACTATCACTTTCATCACAAAGAACAATGATCAAAGAACAAAGTTAAAGATGACGTCAAAGCATAACTGTTCAAAGTAAACTATCTCTCTACACTGGGGAGATTGTTCAAATCAAGGCAATTCTTCTCACAAGAAAGAAGAATGTCAGAAGACGTCAAAGCTACTATTACATCAGCGCCTTCACCGTTTTTCATCACCAACACTTGAGTGTTTGTTACTCATATGTAATAACACTTGAGGGGGAGATTGTTGGAATCACTCCTACACCTTATTCAAGTGTTAGTTACTCATATGTAATAGTTAGCTTATTTTGGCCTTTATGTTTGTTATTAGCCTTAAGCTTATGTAGAAGGCCCATGAGCTTAGGCCCAAGCCCATAGGTGAAAGGGAAGGAGTAGGAGTGTTGCCCTAGCTCCTTGCCTATAAATACCTTATGTAAACCTTCATTTGAAGGTTGGTTGTTCAAGTTATTTCCTTTCACATACTCCTACGCGTAACCGTATTATTCATATCGTGTGTGTGTGTTTGGTTTCTTGTTCAATCGCCTCTCTATCTTTCTTATAAGCTTGTGTGGTAAACCTTGTGACCTAACACACCTTACATGGGGTGTTTGGATACTTACATCTCTCTCAGGTATATATGAAATATAACAAGTTGGAAATGGAAGATAAACACTCATTAACCGGTCCTAGTACATAGATTACCATAGGCTTGAGAATATATCAAACCTCCATCGCTTTGGCGTAAGCACCTAGGGAACACTATCAAAGAGGTCTTTAAAGGGTTGTAACGTTAGGCTTACGGTAGGGAAACAAAGGGTTTGGTGGGATAGGCTTTTTAGTGGTGGCAAGTAAAAAATCTCTATGTTAAATGCATACGAAGAATGGCGTTGCTAAGCCAAGACTCGACACTCTAGACTTTAGCTAACTGAAACAAACAAACATAAATTTAAATGATAGATGTAGGATGGTAGCCCGTATGTTTGTTTTTTTTTTTGTTTTTTTTGTTTTTTTTAACACTCTATTTTTTTCTTTTCTCTTTTTCTATTTTTTTTTCGATTTTTTTTTCATACGCTTTTACTCTACCATCCTCTACGGTAACATCAAAATGATAGGGATTTATAGGCACATCCCTACACTTGAGTTTTTATTATTCTAACACTAATTTGACCCGAATTGAAAAGATCAAAACACTTGGGGTACATTATTACGCAAACAAAGGGAATTTGAATTTAATGTTCCCTTCCCGTCATTTCATAAACTTTAACTTTTCCCATGAATCCCAATCGTCCCAAAACTATATACAAAGGATATGACTCGACTTAGCAACTCATGCAAGCAACCAGATAATTGAACTAAGGGTTTAGGGTGATAACAATAATGCACTAAAAGTGAGTGCATACAGGGTAGGCTAAGGCGATTTGCGTGTATATTTGGGGGTGGGGTGTAAACAATGCTCTTCATTGATATTTCGGAAAAAACCGAAACATCACGAGAACCGCGAAAAGGATAGGCTCTGAGGGGTTAACTAGGGGTATCGTGTACTAAAGATGAGTACAACGCAAAGGGTGTGGGAGAATTACTCAACCGAGGTGGAAGAAGTAATTATATTACGGGTATCAAACAAGGGTTATCCTAATGCCTCGTGCAGTCTTACTAGCGATCTCGGAATGCATCACAAAACAAGTTCTAGAATCTAATATACTACCGGTTCACACTCTATGCATTAAAGATGAATGCTTTAATTCCTACTAATCTAAGGGCGATCCTCACATTTTAGGTGGAATTTAGGTGGTAAAGGGTTTTTGTGCTAGTCATGCAACTTCCTATCCGTAAGACGCTTTTGTTAAGACTAATGGCCCACTCCTATATGTCATGAAAAATTAAAAATTTGGTGCCAAAATTACCCTAACCGACATTTTCTCATGGTTTATTACACAAATACACTTGGACAAAGCAAATAATCAAGGATAAGCATAGTTTCAAAGTTCCCGTTTTATTTTCCCTCCCTACACTTAAACTGAACATTGTTCCCAATGTTCCCCGAAAGTATCAAAGTTATGATAATGGAAGGTAATGAAAAACGAAAGAAACTAATACTCCCCTGATTAGCTCGGTAGGATCCGTATGTGAAGTAGTGGTTAAATCCTTTCCAAGAAGAATTATGCGTGAAAAGCTCCTTCCAATCTTATGTAACTTCTTCTTGATAAATTAAACCTGCACACTTGAAGAAAACAAACGAAACCTTCGCGTAAAATCGGCGGTAATAATATATATAAGACTCGATTTAAACTAGGATATAATGCTTGTGGAATGGATGTTTACAGAATTTCTGGAAAATTAAGACCTGGAAAATTCCAAAAATTTATAAGTAGCTCAGAAAATGAGAAAAAAATAATCTGATGTTTTTACTGCTTCCTGACGCCATCAGGTTATCCTGACAAAAACTGGTCTGCGATTTTCTGGAAAAAATTCTGGAGAATTTACATCTTTAGAATCTGGAAAAATTTCTGCAAAACATCCATTATGACTCGATACAAGCATTTGACTCGAACAAACACACATATATATCTTTTAAATAATTGTAATTCTCATGTTCACGTTTCTTTTGAAAACGTGTGTAATCCTCCCTACACTTATCCCTTATGTAAAATACCTTTATATGTAATTAAGACGAGGTTAAAGACAAAATAAAGCATTTTTACAAATTCAAACATGAGAATAAACAATCAATAAAAGATATACGACACACAAATAAAAATGAAAAACAAATACACATGGTTGCCTCCCAAGAAGCGCTTGTTTTTGTTCGAGTCACGAGCCTGACTCTACCCTTATTTAACAGATAAAGGGGAAGTTTTCCCTACACTTAAGTTTAAGTGCGGGTGATAGTAGCGATACACACCCTTAGGGTGGAAATTTGCTACGTGAGGAGAGGGTGATGGTTGATTTATATGCTCAAAGGAGTGTACTCCATTCATTATAACCTTACCTAAGTCTATTGGTATAGTGGGTGAATCAAATCTCTCTCCTAAAAATGGATCATCTTCTATTAACTTCAAAAGATTCTTAGTTAAGGATCCATCTTGACCTAATAAACCCGGTTTAAACCCATAGTGTTTCTTGTTATCAACCATGAATGGGTGATATAAGTGTGTAAGGTCATGGGTTACTCCTATATTAGCTTCCATTCTACATGGCCTAGAGTCTACCACCTTTATCAAGCAACTACCCGGATTATTTATTTTGATGGGTGGATTGGGGCCTAATTCAATTCCAAGATTCACATCTAAAGACGGAAAATTGGGTACGGTTTTTGGTTGAGGCTCCGGTTCATCAAAATTAGGAATTTCCCTAGGACTAAGAGAGAGGTCATGACAATAAGCATATAAACCTACATTCTCTAGTGGCGTTTGTTCCAAAGGTTCTCTATCAATCGGGGCTCCTATAGTCTCTTCTACTTCTTCCGGGTAAGTTATAGGTGATGTGTGTTCCTCAAGTGATGGTAGGGCTTGTGGGCTTGGAGTTTCCACCTTTTTCTCCATTATATCTAGATCTCCTAAATGTTTGAAATCTATCCCACACATGCAACTAGGTATTTTAGCTTCAACCATCTCACAATCTTGTTTGGGTTTAGGTTTCATGTTCTTAAAAACTAGGTCTTTTTTATCATGATACCTAAGGTTAGATAAATCCTTCTTATCCATTTCCTCAAGTTGTAACAACTGAAGATTTATGCATAGGAGGCTTTTCTGAAAAATTCTAAAGATGGTGTCACTAAAAGGAGTTGATCTTGACAACGATCGTTGAATAGAAGCCACACAAACACAAAATATATCAAATCCATCCAATCTTACACCCTTCTTCTTTTGGATATCTTTAAGATCACTCACAAATTTATCAGAACAATGAAAACGAACCCGACTTACGAAATTCAATTGTTCCTCATTTGTTAATGATTCAAATGCAACTTCACTTGCCATAGCGACAAATGAAAGGGGTTTTACGAACAGAAACACAAAGAAGGGGGATAGACTATGAGGAAGCTAATAAAAAGAAAAAATTTACTTGATAGGAATCAAGCAAAGAAACCTAAACGAGGTGGACTACTAACTAGCTATTCTATTCCCCGGGAGCGGCGCCAAAAACTTGATAACGCTACACGCGTCGTTCGGGGTCAAAGGAAATTCCTTTTCTTCGAGCAAGTTTTATAACACCCTAGGCAGTGAACCTAATCGTTGTAGTGTAGTAATTAGGGTAAGCCACGGGTATTGATATCGTTCTCTAGGGGAATAGGAATGCTAGTGAGAAGTTACTACGCTAAGGTTGGGGTTGTGGAAGATTATTTTTTATCTTTTTATGTTTTTTAGGAAATTGAAAGGTACGAATCTCGGGGTTTGGATTTGGGTGTTGGTATTGCTACCGATTACTCTAATTATCTAATTATCTAATCTAAGGTGTATGTAGTCTATGTCTAATTATTGTGTGCTCGTATGATAGTTTAAAGATGTGTTTACTTAGGTTTTACTACTCCTTAATTATCTCCTATTGGTGGTTGAATGGTCACGTCCTTATTCTTAGTTGCGTTGTGTGTCTAAAGTTGTAGGGTATGCGTTTCTCCCTAACTCTTTGAACTTACCAAAGGGTCTTGTCTATAAAATCCACTGGGGATAATAAAATCTTATGGTTTAGCTTACAACTACTCAAGGAGTTATATTCTAAGGTTTACAAAGATTTAATCAAGCATTAAGTAAACAACGAATGACCTATCGCATTACTAGATCATTAACAAACTAAGATAAGAGACAACCAATCAATATTCAATAATTAAGTTTCATATTCCCTAAGCAAACACAAAAGTAAATTAGCCGGACATGGAGAACATGCAAGCATACATACAAATAATCAAAGACATAATTGAATTAATGAAGTAAAACACTTATCTTGGTGTAAGATAGGGTTTGGAACCCTAAAATACTGTACAAGACAACCTTGGTTCGGTTTAGGTTTTTACTCCAAAAGACTACCCACAAATACTGAAAAATTCGGATTCTATATATAAGATTACACATGCGACGGCGTCACCTTATATTTTGTGACGCCGTCGGATCGCCGTCATTAGGGTTTCATCTTGGCCACGTTAGACTTGCGACGGCATCACTTTATGCTTGTAACGCCGTCCTCTTCAGCTTCTGACGCCGTCTGGATTGCATCTAGGCCGTTTGAGTTGCGACGGCCTACTCTTTTATAACTTGACGTCATCACTTGAAAATAAGAGTTTTGGCTTCTGTCTTCTCACAAAATCCTCCGACGGCGTCGCAGATAAGCAGTGACGCCGTCACCTTATGTTTTCAGCAGCTGGAGTGTCTCGATTCTTGACTTTGGCCATTTTCTTCGTATATCCGCGCCTTTTCGTCCAAATAAGTGCCATTACAGCAATTTGCATTCAAGAGACCTAAAAAGTGAAAAGGAACGATATTAAGTAATAACGGATACAAAAGTGATCAAATAAAGGCTTAAATGACCCCTCAAAAAGGTACATTTTAAAACCTTATCAATTGGTAAGAAATAAGCTGATTTGGTGAGACGATCAACGATAACCCATATAGCGTCAAAGCCGCTAGAGGTTTTTGGAAGTTTAGTGATGAAATCCATGGTTATGCGTTCCCATTTCCACTCAGGGATTTCAGGTTGAACCAGTAGACCAGAGGGTCTTTGATGTTCGGCCTTAACCTTGGCACAGGTTAAGCACTTGCTAACGTAGTTAGCGATCTCAGCCTTCATGTTTGGCCACCAGTATAACTTCTTCAGATCGTAGTACATTTTATCGAAAGCCGGATGAATAGAATATTTTGACTTATGCGATTCATGCATAATCAACTCTCGAATGCCTCCAAACCTTGGAATCCAACTCCTCTCATTGAAACACAAGATTTCGTCGGAACGTTTCACCAATCCATTCTCACTCTTCAACATACCATAGAGATTTTCGTAAGGTTGGTTTTCTTCCTTGATTGCTTCAGCTTGAGCTGCAAGAATTTGAGCTGGTAGTGGCGAATTTATGGTTATTCCTAATGCTCTGACCCTAAATGGGTTCGCCCTCTCCTTTCGGCTAAGAGCATCATGATGCAGGTTTTACTGACCAGGTCTTAATATTTATAGTGTATCGCTATACCTATGGTCTACCCTAGTGCACTAATGGGCAGTGTACCCGGTCGCATGTAGTGTAGTAAATGGTAAAGCCGAGGTCGTCCCAAGAGCTATGTGTGTTGGATTATTACTAAGTCTAATTCTCACAGAATAATAATGGTTTCGATAGGGATTTAATTAATTAAACTACTAATGCAGAATAAAATAAAGGCAGGTAAATGGAAAAAGGTAAATCAATAGAGAAATAGTGGTGCTAACCTAGTCAATCCTCCTAGCTAGTTATGTCTACATCTACCTACTTCCAATTACTTCAGGTGGGGTCAAATTCGAGAGGACAGCATTTGGTCAATTCGCCCTAACCTATCAGCAAAGATGCCACCACAGGAGAAATCAGGCGCACCGTCATAAGTCCTGTTGTTCCTTGTCCCCTAAGCCAAGTCATTAAGTAACGCTACATGCTAGATTCAAAATAGTGAGTGCCCGGCCGTTAGGAACTTAGACACTACACCCCCCAATTCTTAAGTTCATCCAAACGATAGGTGATCAGTTGGTCAAATCGCACAAGTAGAAAGGGTCGTCAGTTGGTCATATCTTACCCTTCCCGTCTCAGTCCGATCACCTAGGGTCAGTTGGTCATATCTCCTAGGCAATTAGCCTCTACCGCCATTCAAAACTACCGAATCAAGGGTGACTACCAAAGAACTATGCATGCATACACTTAGAAATAATTATACGGAAGTAAAGGTAAACGCAAACAAAACAATTAAGGAATCATAACTAGGCTAGCACCAAAGGGTGCTTAGCCGCTCATATTAATCATGCAAATCAATTCAATATTCAAAGGTACGAAATACATGAATTGAAAGTAAAAGAAATATAAAACGCTAAAGCTTATCGTAATGGAGTGACTTCTCCCTTGGAAACAGCTCCGTATGCTCCCCTAGACCTGCCTTGAGATTTTTCCCACGTTCTTAGAGTGTTGTGTGTGGAATGGGATGATTAGAAATGCTAGAATTCGTGAGGTATTTATAGGCCAGGTGTGGGTTATGGCGTAACCAATATAGGAGTTACGCCGTAACCTTCTATTTCTTCGTAAATGCACTAGATCTACTAGTTACGGTGTAACCAATGTTACGTCGTAAGTGATGCAGTAGTTACGGCGTAAGTATCAGTGGCGTGGAACCTCTTTTGACCTAATGGAGTTACGTCGTAACCTTTGGGAAGAGTTACGCCGTAACCTCTTGATAAGTTGGAATTCTGGGTCACGCAATAGTTACCGCGTAATGTGAGAGAGGAGTTACGCCGTAATTTCTTCAAATTAGGCATACTGTGATAAATCTTTAGTAATGTTTCCATTTTCGTGTCTCTTTAGCTCCAATGCTTGTAATTTACCTGAAAGTGGAAAATAATGGAAAACAAGCGTAAATCCATATAAATGATATAAATAACGAGCATAATCGGGGGAAATTGACACTTATAATTCAGGACTATTTGATGTTATCAAATATCCCCCCATTTAAACTCTACTTGCCCTCAAGTAGACCTTGTTAGATAGATTCTTAAAAAGATATCTCCCAAAACCTGGAAAATATGAGTTTACAAATCCCTTATGCTAGAATAAAACAAAGCCGAACACCTCACGAAAGGGGAACAAACACTCAAATCTCTCAACTATTCTAAGTGTCAATTTCGGGGTGATCACTCAATCGCACTGTCATAGCATGTATTCTATCATAAGCTTGGCGGTTACACAAATCTCCACCACTAGAGTTAAGGGCTAAACAATTTTCGAATGCAATATGGGTAGACACGACTAAGGTTAAGGGGTGACTCGTCATTACTAACATGTCACGGCGAAGTGGACAAAATCAATGATACATGACCAAATCCATGGCCAAGACACCAAAGATTGCTCGTTGCATCACCTAGACACGCTTCATGACTAAAGGGTAGGATAAGACATGGGATATATAATTGGTGTAAAATGAAAAACAAGAAGGTAGTCTAAATCTATAACCAAGTCATCACCACTTACCATCTGCCCAAAGTTCAAGCTTAGAAGTCTAGAAACCGGATCATGAAATGCAAGGTACATGTGTCATTAGAGGACGTCGTTATGGGCATACTACCTTTTCTTCTTCTGTTGGCATAACTACCAACTCCAATCTTCAAATGTGGTTGATGTGGCCTCCTCGATACTAATCAATAAAGCTCATACAATAGTGCTTATAACATCGCACTTTACAATATCATAACTCAATCAACTTTTTTTTTTTTTTTTCAACATAACATAACATCCCCCCACTTGAGATGAACAATGGGAATTCGGGGGGTCTTCAATGATCTTCATAAATGTTGTCGATGAAAGCGTGATTTCCAAACCTTTCCACTCGAACCTTGAACTTAGGCGAATGATGACTTCCTAATCACAAAAAAAGACTACAGGGTAGGCTCAGGTGTATAGGTGTAACGAAACAATATATCGGGTTGACAAAATGAAAGGAATGGCTCAGAAGGGTGTATCTAGGGGTATCTTGCACTAAAGGTGAGTGCAACAAAAGGGTTTCACATGGGGGTCGAGAAGTCGAGGTGACTAATCGATAGACTCATAATGGTAGGCTGTTTGGGTGATAATCCTGTAATATTGCCTTCTAAAACTGAAAAGTCCAAATACATCAAGCTAACTCAACATACCTCGTTTATGGTCTCGAAATGATGCAAAGGCCAGGTTCTAAAGTTAACAAGCTACCGACACACTCATAATTTGGTGGATTTGGGGTAAAATATTGGAAACGGATAAGGCTAATCTCACCATGTAATGTCAAGGGTTGTATGTGCCCGGCTAAGGTCAAATCTAGTTAGGTTAGGAAAAACATGTCAAAATTTAAAAAAATGGCATAATTTTTCAAAATAAACTAGAAAAATGAGGGCGAAATAAAGTTCAAGAGATAATTCTACTCCCGTCCTCCCACTTGAATTGTACAAAGTCCCTTTTGTACTAGGCATTAAAATATAGGTGAAGAGAAAGGTAGAATTAGAGCGAGAACTTCCCTGAAATTTGCTCCAAAAAGAAGAAGGCCCGCGAAAAAGAACCGTGCCTTCGTTTAAGCGTCATGAACAAACTTCAATCCCTAAAATCACAATACCGACAAGCATAATTCTAAAAAGAAAAATGAAAGAAATGAAAAACAAACCTAACTCACTTTCATAGGAATCACGGTTGCATTTAGCGAATGCAACAAGCCTTTTAAACCACTTGGTGTCCCAAGTGGACGAGTGAAGTCTCGTGAGGGTTTATAGGGAACACACCCAAAAAGTTCATTTAAAAACTAATACAAGGTTACTGTGTTTTAAAATGAAAGAATTAAAGCAGAGGAAAGTTACGTCGTAACTACTATGAGGGAGTTACGCCGTAACTGGCAAAACCTGGTATGAGTTGTCAAGCGAGTAGTTACGGCGTAACCACTGAGATGGTATTACGCCGTAATTGGTAATGCGTCAAGAATTCTGCTGCTAAAATGTTGGTTACGGCGTAATCACCAAGATGAGTTACGCCGTAACTCTGTTCAGATCAGCAACTGCAGCAGCAATTAGTTCCTCGTTTTCTGCAAAAATGGTTAGAAAACACAAAACCCAACAGAAAGAAAATAAAAACAAAAGAAAGGGAAAATTCGGGTTGTCTCCTGAAAGAGCACTTTTCTTTATTAACGAGTCTTTAAGTTAGACTCAGAGCCGCGGGGCTACCAGTGCTTGTTGGTCATTTCGTGGACATGGCAGTCTCCACGCTGGATCCAACTTACCAAATTCTCATCCCTTTTGTAGTCATTTCCCAATTCTAAACAGCCTAAGTAGAAACTTTTGATTTTCTGGTGGGGGTGATCAATGCCTTTTTCTTTGTCTTCCTCACTGATATCAAGTAAAGGTCGAGCTTGGCTTAACTGCCTCTTGGTCCAGTTTCTAAAGTTCTTGATCGTTCTTGGCATCTTGAAAATAGTCTTATCATCGTTAATCTTCAACCATACTAATCCTTCTTTTTCATTTTTATCTAAACCAGACATTTCCTGAAAAGGTCTTTCTAAAATTACTCCCCGTAAGTCCATCCTCAACAAATTCACTTACGTCGTCAAGAACCATAAAGTCCACCAAGAATGAATGGGTCCCAACAAAGACATGGATGTTAGTTGCAAACCCAAGAAAATTATTTCCCTTGTATTCTAATTCTTTCTTCATAACTTGGTTGTATCATTCCTTTGACATGATATTGACTGGGGAAGTCGTGTCAATAAATGGGTGGAAGTCAATGAACCCGATTTTGCATGAGATTTTAAGATAATAGGGGTTTCTGTGATGTATGCGCGTTCCTACCTCATGAAATTTAGGTTGAAGTGGCTGCGAAAAAGTTTTAACAGAGTTATCTTGCCAATGGGTCATCTCAACATCACTTGAGAGGTCTTCAGCACTTAATCCTAAGTCATCTTCCTCAAAATTCACGAAAACATCAAAATCTTTCCCCGAGTCAAACTCTCCAGGGTCCGGGGGCTCGCTAAGAAATTTTTCTAAAGCTTCACCAAAATTGCCTACGGGGTCAATTGCACATACCTTCTCCGGGGTAGACAAATGTTCATTAGGTCCGAAAGTGGCAATTTCTCCATTAGCTTCAAGAGTCAATTTTCCGGCAAAGACATCCACCTTAGTGTGAGCAGTGGCAAGCATGGGTCTTCCTAAAATGACTGGTATCCTGTTGTCTTCCGGAATGTCAAGAATCACAAAATATACTGGGAAAAGGAATTTCTTAATTTTCACCAACACATTTTCAACAATTCCTAATGGCGATTGCATAGATCGATCAGCCATTTCAATTTTCATCTTGGCCGGCTTTAAGTTACCAATTCCCATACGCAAAAACATCGAACGAGGCATTATGCTAATACTAGCTCCAAGATCTGCTAGGGCATTACACATGTTTAGACTCCCGATATAGCAAGGGAGAGTAAAGCATCCTGGATCTTTTTCCTTTTGTGGTAGCTCGTTCCTCAAAACCGCTGAGCATCTTTCGTTGAGGCGAATAGTCTCATCATAACTTAATTCCTGCGCAATATCATGACGATTAGTATTAACAGAATCATTAGTAGGAGGGTTTACCAGCAAAGTTTGGTCCAGAAGTGATTATCTCTCCATGCTGATTCGTCGCTTAACTTTTTCCGAAAAGGTCAAAGGTTCTGTTAATACAAATAAGCCGTAAAAACGTTTATTTATATTTTACGATCTTCTAATGTTTTGTCGATAACAAAAGTAAAATCATTTTAACGAAACAAATAGAGTACGTAAATAGTTTAAGTTAATAGTTTTCTAACACACTTACGCTTTCACATAAAACACTAAAACAAGTATAAGTGATTTTATGATTTAGATAAATATGTACAACAACTAGTGTTTACATATTGGCTTAAACATATACTTAAACTAAGTATACTAAAATGGGTAAAAACTAAGTGTATGCTAAAATGGGTAAATACAAGTATATACTAAATGGGTAAAATACTAGCAAATGGTTTTGACCCACAACCCATGGTTTTATATATACCACTTAACCAAGTTCATTATATCTAGAAAGAAAACCATGGATCAACCCATAACCCATGACCCATGACCCATGACCCATAACCAAAAATACCCATGGGCAAAGAGGAGCGGACCACGGATCCCAAGCTTTGTGCTAGCCGGATCCCTTGTGGTAGGGATCCGTGGGATCCGGGTAACAGTAGGATTTTTCCTCTATAAATAGTGAGCCATTTCTTCATTGTTTCTTACCCCTTTCCAATATACTTTCTCCCCTGAGTTAAAACTCACTAACCTTAGATCCAAGAGATCTATGTTTGTAGTTTTGTTTTTGTGTGATCTTTTAGGTTCCTCTTAAAGGCAAGATCACCGCCTTTGAAGTCGAGCAAGCTCAAGTCCATGAGTTGCCATGCTTCCTCATCATCAAGGCCACTGAAGTCTTCTTGTTGATGATTCCTTTCTTTCTTCAAAGAAGTGTAGTGTTGAAGACATTAGTGAAAGATGTCTTAAGAGTCAAGACGAAGATATTAGTGATGGGTATCTATCGTCTATAGGATAAAGCACTTGTGGTAGGTGTTTGGAAGTCAAGACTAAAAAGGCATTAGTGAAAGGTGCTTAGAAGTCAAGACAAAGAAGCACTAGTGAAAAGTGCTTAGAAGTGAAGACACAAGACATTAGTGAAAGGTGTCTTGTAGATCTAGTCAAAGGCATTAGTGAAAGGTGCCTTAGATGTACATTCGATATGGTGTGTTTCGATGTACAAGATAGACTAGTATTAGATCCAAGGATATTGATATCCTTGATGATGTTGTAAAGGAGTAGATCTCCTTTGGGATTAGTCGTTGGTGTAGTGTGGTAGTAGTTCCTCCATTGCAATGGAACTAGGTGCTTAGCCTAGTACCTAATAAAGGGTAGGCGACGTTGTGAAGGTGTAGTTCACCTAAGGTGTGAAAGAACTAGGTACTTAGACTAGTACCTTATAAAGGGTAGGCGACGTGGTGTAGGTGTGGTTCACCTTGGAGTGAAAGAACCCGGTGGTTAGCCTAGTACAGGAAAAAGAGTAGGCGACGTTGTGAAGGCTTCTCCGCCATAAGGAGATTGGTGTAGTGATTACAAACTCTCGAGTAGGTGACTCGGGGAGTGGAGTAGGGCAAGGAAGGTGACCTTGTAGCCGAACCACTATAAATACTTGCGTTGTGGTTTTGTGCTTCTTACTCTTATCTTTTCATTACTTACCTTTACATGCTTGTTTATCGACATCCAACACACACATCCAAATAGATTGACATAAGTCTATCTAAATAGATTAAAAGGAAGTTTTAATTGGTAAAACTATTCAACCCCCCTTCTAGTTTTCCACAATTGGCATCAGAGCTTCGTTACCAAGTTTGTTGAAGTATATTGTACTTTAAAAACTTGATACGATCCATGGTTAATAGAAAACTACAAAGAAGGTCTTTCATAAAAACAAACACCATGTCTTTTAAAACTATATGTTTGGATGTTGATTTGATAACAACATTTGTTTCTTATTTATTTTTAAATTACACTAATCTTCTTTGTCATGTTGATTAGTCAAAGCTCATACCCACCAAGCTTTAGGAGTCGCTTGATAACAAGAATACCTTCCTTAAGAAGGTATCTTAAAGGAAACAAAACATTCCTAAGTACGCTAGAGGTATGATTTTCTTTTTACTTTGCTTGATAATTAAGTATACCTATTTAGGTATTTATGTGATTATCTTTTGTGCTTATACATGTTTTACATGAAGCTTCATTAGGAAGCCTTTTTCTCACATACGAGTTTTATTTCTCGTCTAAAAATAGTGGTATATAAAACTTATGTTTTGTTTCTTTTAAATCCAATAATAAAACAAAACACGAATTTCAAAAATTCCTCCTTCCCTATAAAACCCCACCGTCGGCCATTCTACCAAATCCTCACTTTTTTCAAAATCTATCATTTTCAAAAATTCCCTCTCACTTAAAAAACTTCATCTTCCTCCTCATTCCATCTCAACCGAAACCAAGAAGATCCGTCATCAACATGGTTTACATCGCACTCGTGCTCATCGTCATAACACTCATCGCACTTGTGTTCCCTATGATGAAGTTCACATACGGAGACATTTACTTTGTGTTGTTAATCTATATTGGGGTCATTTACCCAATCCTTTGTATCATCCTTAGCATTGAAATGCAATATTATTAATGATCTTGATTATCTAAGTTGCTTTTGTTATAGTATGTTTATCATTTCTGTTTGACTTATATGTTTCATTTCTTTCATGATACATTAGAAGTCATGTATGCATGCTAAAAGGAAAAATGTAGGATAAAACATATTTTCATGGTATAAAAACTATAAAAATCTGTTTCTATTACTACAAATCCACGGATCCCGGAAGTTATACTAGCCGGATCCCTTTTGAAAAGGAACCGTGGGATCCGTCCTACTGGAAAACAGTTTTTCTTTTATGCAAATCAAAAACCTCTTTTTGTCTAAGAGTAATACTCCACTTTTATGTCAAAACCATAAGTGAGTTAAGTGTATTTCCTGTTAAAAACCATTGATAATAAAAATCTAGTAAAAACATTAGATTAACATACGTTGACCACAAACATTTCCTTTTATTAACTTGTCATTTCTATAGGTTCAACTATGACGCATGAATATGAGTTTGATTTTTCACTCACTAGCGTCTACACTCCGAACATCTCTCTCGAACCCAACACACCTGGCAATCATGTCCGTGGGTTCAATAATCTCGAAAACCGTCACTTCCATGAAGGACGTATTGTAGACACCTCTCTACAATTCGAAGAAGGTATCAATACCTCCTTCCGAGCCATAGGACTAGAATGTCTTCTTGAAATCAACGAGAAGATATGTCCAAGGTTCATAATGTAATTCTTCCGTCAAGTCGAACTCGTTCGTAACGAGGATCGCTCTTTATCTCTTTGGTTTTATATCAAAAACCAAAAGTTCACTTTAACCCTTGGGCATTTTGCTCACATCCTCCGGATTCCAAATCATGGACAATGTGCCTTCACTTAAGATTGGTCTCTTGATTCTCTCTTCAACTTTCGTGAAGAAAATAGTCCATATTGTTCACACATACCCTCCCCGGAAGATTTAAATTGCATAATATGCAAACCTCGACCATATTACTCCGATCCAAACATTATCTTTACAAGGGATATCCGAGAAGAGTACAAGCCTCTTGCACTCATCCTACTTGAAAATGTTTGGAGTCTTAGGGGAAATCGAGAAATTCTTCCCGCTTGTTGTGCTCACATGTTGTACTGTTTGCTAACACAACAACCATACAATCTCGCCTACTTCTTCGCAAGGCGAATTGCAAATCTTCAAGGATCCAAGAATAAACTCATCCCTTATGGAATGTTCTTGACACGCCTCTATCATAATGTTATGCACTTCCATCCTCAATTTCAAAGTTCGTTGTACGTACTTGTGAACAAAATGATGGAACCGCTAAACATATCCCTCATGAAGACTTTCTTCATTCTTGATTCCACCAACACTCATCAATCACTTAATGATCCTCCTAGCGAAAACACTCAAGGAAACTAATCGTATTTCAAAATAGGATCAAATCTCTTGTACTCGTGCTTTATCAATGTAATCCAATTTCCTTCATGAAATAAAACATTTGATATCTTAGTATTTAGAACTCTCTTTAGACTATCCTTGAGATATAATGCATTGTCAAGATCATTGCATACCTTTAGTAAAGGTCCTGCTGAGCAGATGGGCGGATCCTAAAAGTTACACTAGACGGATCCCTACTCTTAGGGAACCGTGGGATCCGTCTAACAGAAAATGCAATTACAAGCATTGTATTTCAAAGACATTCTTAGAACACCTCACACTAAGCTAAACATAGTGTCTTAAGGCAAATTAAGTCCTTATCAAGATAGGTTAATCTTTCCCACAACTTACCAAGGTTACACTCTAAAAACGCTTGTAGAGCAACCATTTCGTTTTAATCCACTACTCTTCCGCTCTTCAACTCACACCTTATTTTCTACTTGATCCCTCATATCTAGTCTTAGAAATCTTTCAATTATGGCAAAATTGATCATAAATCATCCTCACCTCCAAATTGGTCAAATTTGATCAAAATCTAGTTTTCTCATCTTAAAGCTTCTAGGATATTTTCCAAAACACTATCCTAAGACACAACCTGATCTCTAGGATCATCTAGCTTCAATTGACATTCTAAATCTTTAATGTCATCCTTGTTCATCAATTGGTACTCTTGAAAGTTCCAAATCCTTCCACAAAAGACAATCATTAGCTACATCATTCATTACCTTCAAGTACTTAAGCATCCCTTCATTTAAAACACTTAGGAGGACTGAAACACTCAAGATGATATAGGTCTTAGATCTTAGAAACATCATTTCCAATCTTTCATAGCTGCTGAGAGACGGATCCCTAGGATTAGCCTAGACGGATCCCTCTGAGGAGGGAACCGTGGGATTCGTATGACAGTATAGGTCAAATCTTGCTAAAGCAATCATTTCAACTCATCTTCCTAACTCAAACACTCCATCTCATCTTAAATGAGTTCCTAGATCAGTACAACCTCTGAAGTTGACTCTTGTGCATGTCAATCATCACATTCCAATGAATCCTAGTGGCTTGAAGCTTAAATGGACTTGCCAAATCTCATAGTTTATAAACCACCTTATTAGGACCTCAATAATCATCACTTTCATCCTAACTTTCAGCTCTTGTAAACTCTTGAAATCATCTCATCATGAGGAAAACCCCAAGTAGTAACTTATCCACCAAAGAACCACCCATGAAAAGAGCTCGTGTTATACACGAAATTTCCTCAACCGAATCATCTCCCATCAAACCAACAAATGATAGAACTCTTCATCATCCAATCAAACCAATTCCTAAAAGGATAGTACCCACAAAACTACCTATGCCAAACACCACCATACCTCCTAGGCCAAACAATATCATCTCCACCAAACCATCACCATTGGTTCCTAGAGCTATTTCATTTACATGCCCACTATCATCACCACACCTCTACAATTTAGAGGACTTGCCTCCTAGGCCGTCTCATCCGCTTCCGCCGACAACATACTCCTCATTAGGAGGAATAATGGTTCAAAATCAAGGTGTTGAGTCAACACTTGCTCCGGCTTCCTTCTCGGCGTTTTCATCATATAATCCCATTTGGATTATGACAAATCATCTAAATCAACCACCCGACCATATGGAAGTTGACACTTCTCAACCACCACCATCATTCTTGGTTGAGTCATTCTTAAATGCACCTCCACCAATCCCTCCATCGTTTGAAGCCCCACAAGCCGCTTCACTTGATCCTTCGAATCAAGCCATTTCATTTCATCCACCACCACTACCTAGCCATGACAAAGATTGCTATCATTGTCAACATGTTGAAAGTTTGATACATGAAGTACGAGAAGACCAACGTTTCATGTTCTATCATCTCCTCGAATGTTTCGACGAGATTAAACCTAAACAAAACTTGAGCTAGAAGAATATAGTGGTGTCTTAGCTTCAAGTGTTAGGGGATCTAGAAATTCCTAGTCATGTATTGTCTATTGTCTTGCTTTTCGAGTCATGTATATCATAACTCTTGTCTATTAAATGGAATTACATGCTACTTGCTATATTTCTGAGTATGTGAGTATACTATATAATCCATATCTCTTTTTAGTATTAACATTTCTTGTTATACCAATCTTTGCTGACTTTATTCATCAGCCAGACGGATCCCTCAGATTTGCCTAGACGGATCCCTACTAGGAGGGAACCGCGGGATCCGTGAAACAGAAAGCTTTCTTTCTACTAACTTGGATAACATTTGCAGGAAATTGTGAATTATACTTGCTTTCTAACCTTTGTTTTGTAGTTATTCAATTTACATATGAAGACTTTGACATCCTAAAGCTAGGGGGAGCTTTATGTCAAAGCACTACATTGCAAATTACTTGCAATACTAGGTTTACATTTCGTGACATCCCTTTGCAACAATTGCAATCATCAAGGGGGAGCACATTCGTCTCGTAGACGATATCTTTTGCAAACTTATTTGCAAACAAACTAGATTAGTATCATTTACTTGACGCCTTTACATAGGGATGGACTCGTCAAGGGGGAGTAAAAGACGAGATCATTTCCCGTTATTTTCTCTCTATCTCTTTTTACTTTTAATTCTTTCACATGTTTTTCTTAAAAACAACGTGTTGCCTTCCTTCAAACACTTTTTGTTTCGACAAAAAGGGGGAGAAGAAAGTAAAAACTACAAATTCAAATTTTTACGAATTTTAGCTTTTTCCTTAAAATAATTTTATGTTTTGTCATCAACAAAAAGGGGGAGATTGTTAATATAAATAAGCCGTAAAAACGTTTATTTATATTTTACGATCTTCTAATGTTTTGTCGATAACAAAAGTAAAATCATTTTAACGAAACAAATAGAGTACGTAAATAGTTTGAGTTAATAGTTTTCTAACACACTTACGCTTTCACATAAAACACTAAAACAAGTATAAGTGATTTTATGATTTAGATAAATATGTACAACAACTAGTGTTTACATATTGGGTTAAACATATACTTAAACTAAGTATACTAAAATGGGTAAAAACTAAGTGTATGCTAAAATGGGTAAATACAAGTATATACTAAATGGGTAAAATACTAGCAAATGGTTTTGACCCACAACCCATGGTTTTATATATACCACTTAACCAAGTTCATTATATCTAGAAAGAAAACCATGGATCAACCCATGACCCATAACCAAAAATACCCATGGGCAAAGAGGAGCGGACCACGAATCCCTAGCTTTGTGCTAGCCGGATCCCTTGTGGTAGGGATCCGTGGGATCCGGGTAATAGTAGGATTTTTCCTCTATAAGTAGTGAGCCATTTCTTCATTGTTTCTTACCCCTTTCCAATATACTTTCTCCCCTGAGTTAAAACTCACTAACCTTAGATCCAAGAGATCTATGTTTGTAGTTTTGTTTTTTGTGATCTTTTAGGTTCCTCTTAAAGGCAAGATCACCACCTTTGAAGTCGAGCAAGCTCAAGTCCATGAGTTGCCATGCTTCCTCATCATCAAGGCCACTGAAGTCTTCTTGTTGATGATTCCTTTCTTTCTTCAAAGAAGTGTAGTGTTGAAGACATTAGTGAAAGATGTCTTAAGAGTCAAGACGAAGATATTAGTGAAGGGTATCTATCGTCTATAGGATAAAGCACTTGTGGTAGGTGTTTGGAAGTCAAGACTAAAAAGGCATT
Source organism: Chrysanthemum makinoi (assembly GCA_910596185.1). Lineage (NCBI taxonomy): Eukaryota > Viridiplantae > Streptophyta > Magnoliopsida > Asterales > Asteraceae > Chrysanthemum > Chrysanthemum makinoi. Next base: position 94,854,641 of record OU343225.1, read on the forward strand.
AGTGAAAGGTGCTTAGAAGTCAAGACAAAGAAGCATTAGTGAAAAGTGCTTAGAAGTGAAGACACAAGACATTAGTGAAAGGTGTCTTGTAGATCTAGTCAAAGGCATTAGTGAAAGGTGCTTTAGATGTACATTCGATATGGTGTGTTTCTATGTACAAGATAGACTAGTATTAGATCCAAGGATATTGATATCCTTGATGATGTTGTAAAGGAGTAGATCTCCTTTGGGATTAGTCGTTGGTGTAGTGTGGTAGTAGTTCCTCCATTGCAATGGAACTAGGTGCTTAGCCTAGTACCTAATAAAGGGTAGGCGACGTTGTGAAGGTGTAGTTCACCTAAGGTGTGAAAGAACTAGGTACTTAGCCTAGTAACTTATAAAGGGTAGGCGACGTTGTGTAGGTGTGGTTCACCTTGGAGTGAAAGAACCCGGTCGTTAGCCTAGTACCGGAAAAAGAGTAGGCGACGTTTTGAAGGCTTCTCCGCCATAAGGAGACTGGTGTAGTGATTACAAACTCTCGAGTAGGTGACTCGGGGAGTGGAGTAGGGCAAGGAAGGTGACCTTGTAGCCGAACCACTATAAATACTTGCGTTGTGGTTTTGTGCTTCTTACTCTTATCTTTTCATTACTTACCTTTACATGCTTGTTTATCAACATCCAACACACACATCCAAATAGATTGACATAAGTCTATCTAAATAGATTAAAAGGAAGTTTTAATTGGTAAAACTATTCAACCCCCCCTTCTAGTTTTCCACAGGTTCTTCGAGGATAGTTTCTACAGTGTGGACAACTTTCTCCTCCTTGGCTGCTAAATAATCAGAGATAGCTTTCGAACATGAACTAACACTCTTTTCTAATCTTTTAATCCTATCATCGTGCATTTTGAAAGAAGAGATTGTATTATCTGCGAATGTCCTCATCAATTTTTCAATCCTATCATCTCGTTCTCTAGATTCTCTGATGTGGTCGAGAATTTTTCTTTCAAGATCGCTCCCGGTTTTGGTCCGAAACACGCTCTTAACCTTTTCAACCTTGCATGCTTCAGCTTCTCTTTCCAGCCTTCGTTTTTTGAAAATTTCCCCGTAATTGTATTCTTGCTTCGTTATCGTCTTCATTACCTTATGATCGAAATTATCTCTCGGTCCGTACCCTGTATCCATGTGCCACATGTAGCAATGTTCAGAAATCCGCTGAATACATTCCAAGGCCTGATCAGGAGTCATGCTTGGAATAGGTCTTGGTGAATCGAGAAGTTCTCGTGTTCGCTCATTAATCCCACGATAGAAGACATATACGATCTGATGTTTGTTTAAATCATGAGTAGGGCATCGGTAGAGAAGCTCATTAAATATTTCCTATGATTGGTAAAGCGTTTCTTCTCCAACCTGAACGAATTGATAGATTTTCCCAAGAAGCTTGGCCATTTTTTAAGGAGGGCAAAATTGCAAGACGAATTCTTTTCTAATTTTATCCCATGCTCTTTTACAATCGTGATGGAGTTTGTTATACCATCTTTTCGCTGTCCCAGAAATAGTCATAGGAAAAATCCTTGCAGTGATTGAATAGCTTGGAGTACCTCTGACGTTGAAAAGAGAGGACAAGTGGAGAACTTCTTCTACGTGGTTCTAAGCGTCCTCATCTTCGTTTCCAGAAAACTCAAGTTCATGTAACTCTCGAATAATATGATCTGGAATAGAGTATTTTTCAGTGTGAGAATCTTGAGTAAAGCTTCGCTGGCAGTTCTCATTCGGTCGCTCTAAATACTGCTCCATAGTTAGGTCATCGATATTATTTTCATTGATGACCTCCGGTTCTGCGTCCGACTGGTCTGACTCGTAAAATGAGAAGATGTTGTGAATAGGAACCGAAGAATCGATTTTCCTTCTTCGAAATTGCTTCTCCGGGTCATCAAATGGGGTAGCTAGAAAAGGCCTCGAGCTGCGAGTCTTGTATCCTGACATTATCAGAAAGAAAATTAAAAACAAACTTAATATGAAATCCTAAAATAGCTCTCCGGCAGCGGCGCCAAAAACTTGATGCAGGTTTTACTGAACTGGTCTTAATATTTATAGTGTCTCACTATACCTATGGTCTACCCTAGTGCACTAACGGGCAGTGTATCCGGTCGCGTGTAGTGTAGTAAATGGTAAAGCCGAGGTCGTCCCAAGAGCTATGTGTGTTGGATTATTACTAAGTCTAATTGTCACAGAATAATAACGGTTTCGATAGGGATTTAATTAATTAAACTACTAATGCAGAATAAAATAAAAGCAGGTAAATTGATAAAGGGAAATCAATAGAGGAATAGTGGTGCTAACCTATTCAATCCTCCTAGCTAGTTATGTCTACGTCTACCTACTTCCAATTACTTCAGGTGGGGTCAAATTTGAGAGGACGGCATTTGGTCAATTCGCCTTAACCTATCAGCAAAGATGCCACCACAGGAGAAATCAGGCGCACCGTCATAAGTCCTGTTGTTCCTGGTCCCCTAAGCCAAGTCATTAAGTACCGCTAAATGCTAGATTCAAAATAGTGAGTGCCCGGCCGTTAGGAACTTAGACACTACACCCCCCAATTCTTAAGTTCATCCAAACGATAGGTGATCAATTGGTCAAATCGCACAAGTAGAAAGGGTCGTCAGTTGGTCATATCTTACCCTTCCCGTCTCAGTCCGCTCAACTAGGGTTAGTTGGTCATATCTCCTAGGAAATTGGCCTCTACCGCCATTCAAAACTACAGAATCAAGGGTGACTACCAAAGAACTATGCATGCATACACTTAGAAATAATTATACGGAAGTAAAGGTAAACGCAAACAAAACAATTAACGAATCATAACTAGGCTAGCACCAAAGGGTGCTTAGCCGCTCATATTAATCATGCAAATCAATTCAATATTCAAAGGTACGAAATACATGAATTGAAAGTAAAAGAAATATAAAACGCTAAAGCTTATCGTAATGGAGTGACTTCTCCCTCGGAAACAGCTCCGTATGCTCCCCTAGACCTGCCTTGAGCTTTTTCCCACGTTCTCAGAGTGTTGTGTGTGGAATGGGATGATTAGAAATGCTGGAATTCATGGGGTATTTATAGGCCAGGTCTAGGTTACGGCGTAACAAATATAGGAGTTACGCCGTAACCTTCAATTTCTTCGTAAATGCACTAGATCTGCTAGTTACGGCGTAACCAATATAGTGGTTACGCCGTAGTCTTTAATAAACTCGGTTACATCATAAGTGATGCAGTAGTTACGGCATAAGTATCAGCGGCGTGGAACCTCTTTTGACCTAATGGAGTTACGTCGTAACCTTTGGGAAGAGTTACGCCGTAACCTCTTGATAAGTTGGAATTCTGGGTCACGCAATAGTTACGGCGTAATGTGAGGGAGGAGTTACGCCGTAACTTCTTCAAAATAGGCATACTGTGATAAATCTTTAGTAATGTTTCCATTTCCGCGTCTCTTTAGCTCTAATGCTCGTAATTTACCTGAAAGTGGAAAACAATGGAAAACAAGCATAAATCCATATAAATGATATAAATAACGAGCATAATCGAGGGAAATTGACACTTAATATTCAGGACTATTTGATGTTATCACATCAGCAACGACATTTGCTTTACCAGGATAGTAGCGTATCTCACAGTCATAATCGAGCAACAGTTCTAACCATCGTCGCTGTCTCATGTTCAGCTCCTTCTGGTCCAGAATGTGTTGAAGACTCTTGTGATCCGTATAAATGGTATACTTCGTGCCATAAAGGTAATGCCTCCAAATTCTAAGATCAAATACCACAGCTCCCAACTCTAAATCATGGGTTGTGTATTTCTTCTCATGGGTCTTGACTTGTCGAGATGCATAGGCAATCACCTTCTCTCTTTGCATCAAAACAGCTCCTAATCCCTTATGTGAGGCATCATAGTACACCACAAAATCTTGACTTCCCTCTGGTAGAGCCAGTATTGGTGCACTACACAACTTCTCCTTCAGTAGCTGGAATGCTTCTTCTTCGTCCTTTCACCAAGTATACTTCATCGTTTTCTGAGTCAAGATGGTCAAGGGCTTTGCTATCTTGGAAAAACCTTCGATGAATCTACGGTAATATCCAGTAAGTCCTAAAAATTGACGTACCTCGGTCGGGGTAGTAGGGGTGGCCCATTCTCTAATGGACTCAATCTTGGCGGGATCCACATAAATACCCTGACTATCAATCACATGACCCAGAAACTGCACGGTTGAAATCCAGAATTCATACTTGGAGAACTTCGCATAGAGCTGCTCCTCCTTGAGTAGCTTCAGAATATGTTTCAGGTGTTCCTCGTGTGCTTCCTTGCTTTTGGAATAGATTAAGATGTCTTCTATAAATACTATCACAAACTTATCCAAGTAGGGTTTTCACACTCTGTTCATGAGGTCCATGAATAAAGTTGGAGCATTAGTTAGCCCAAAAGGCATAACTTGAAACTCATAATGTCTGTAGTGAGTTCTGAAAGCGGTCTTCGGTATGTCTTCTTCCCGAACTCCGAGCTGATGATACCCGGATCTTAGATCGATTTTTGAAAACATGCTTGCTCCTTGGAGTTGATCAAAGAGATCATCGATCCTTGGTAGAGGGTATCTATTTTTCACGGTCAACTTGTTCAGCTCTCTGTAGTCAATGCACATAGGGAAGGATCCATCCTTTTTCTTAACGAACAAGACCGGAGCTCCCCAGGGTGAGGAACTTGGTCTTATGAATCCCTTTTCGGCTAATTCAGACAGTTGCTTCGAAAGTTCTTCCAACTCCGAAGGGGCCAATCGATATGGTGCCCGCGCTACGGGTGCAACTCCTGGCACTAAATCGATTTGAAACTCGACTTGTCTAACTGGTGGTAATCCAGGCAAGTCTTCGGGAAACACTTCAGGGAAATCCCGCACCACTGGTACATCTATTAACCGTTTCCCCTCTTCTTTTTCGTTCCCCTTCTTCTCTACTTGGTCTAGAAAAAGGAAACTTCCTTTTTCCAGGTATTTCTGGGCTTTGGTGTAGGAGATGATGTCTAATCGGGAGGAATTTCCTTGATTACTACTGTCTTCGTATATGGTTAGGATTTCGTTTCCGTAAGGCATGCACACGATCTTTTCTTCACAAAGAATCTCGGCTTGATACTTAGATAGCCAGTCCATGCCAATTATGACATCGAAACTACTCAGAGGAACTGGCATGAGATCGATGTTAAACGGGTGATCGAGAAGATTCAGGGTACAACCTCTGATTATGTTATTCACCCTTTCTATGTTACCATTGGGTAACTCGATATGATAAACAAAGTCTAGAGCAGTAGGGATCTTATCAAGTAGGGGGCTAAAGGTAGTGGACACGAAATTTCTATCGGCACCAGTATCAAATTGAATATGAGCATAACGGTTATTGACAAGGAACGTACCCGTAACAACAGTTGGGTCCTCCTTGACTCCTTTTACCTTCACCACATATGCTCTTCCACGAGCCTCTCCAACATTGCCCTGTTGATTGCCAGTGCTTTGGTTTCCTTGGTGTCCTTCTGCCTCACGGTTCACTTAGTTCCCACCATTTCCTTGGGTTCCACGACTTCCCGGTTCTTGACACTCATTCTTAAAGTGTCCCTTCTTCCCACATCCAAAACAAGTAACATTTCCCTTCCAATCCGGTCCAGGGGTGGTTTGAGCCACTGCAAGCGTCTTGGACTTGCAGTCCATGGCTATGTGTCCAACCTTAGAGCATGAGCGACACACTATGGTACACTACCCATAATGATGGCGCTTGCAACCATTACAGTAAGGTTGATTTTCCTCGTAACCCGTTTTCTCTTCAGACCCCATAGCATAAACCTTAGCAGTCTCCTGTCGCTTGTTAGGATACCTATTCTTCGAATAATCCACCCATTTCCCCTTGTTGTCGCCTCCACTCCCCGAATTGTCACGAATAATCGAATCCATCAGACCATACGCCAAAGTGATGGTTTCTTGAAGATCAGTTGGCTTAGAAGAAAGCACATCATTCCGAGTCGAGGGTGGAAGTCCATCAGTATAACGCTCTATCTTAAGTGCTTCAGTGCGGACCATCTCAGGGCATAACAGTGCCAATTCGTGAATACGACGACTGTAAGCTGGCATGTCAATACCCTTTACTCTATGATTCCAGAACTCCATTTCCAACTTCTTCACTTCGTTTCAGTGACAATAGTTCTTAATTAGCTTCGCCTTAAACTCTTCCCAAGGCATAACATAAGCTGCGTCGATCCCAACAGACTTGAGGTAGTTGTTCCACCAGGTTAACGCCTCATCCATCAGTGTGAACGAAGCAAACTTCACCTTTGATTCCCCTTTACATTTGCAAACCTTAAACACAGATTCCATCTTTTCTAGCTAACGAGTCAACATAACAACTCCCTCAGTACCACAGAAGTCCGTGGGCATACAGCTTCGAAACTCTTTGTAAGTACAACCCCGGTTACTACCATTTGGCCTAAGAGTTCCCACTTCAGTATTAGGATGATTTGGATCAGCCAGAATCTCAGCTACACGCTGAGCTACCAGTTGATCGATTAAAGCATGATCGGTAACAGGAGCGGGCGGAGAAGGGATCTCGACATTCTGATCTCCACCAACAGAATTTTTGTCCTGGTTATTGACATTAGGATTACTAGCATTTTGAACTGAAGATCGACCGCGACGACCAGCAGCTGCAGTAGCAGTGGCAGCTGTTGCTCGCGTGTTCCTGGTTGCCCTACGCGTTTGAGCCATTGATCTGAATCATGTACAAGAAATAAGAACATTGAGATCAGAATAGAGAAGTACATCACACGAGTATAGAGACCAATACATCACATTAGAACCACAACGATTATCGAGATACAATTCATGCCACAATCACGAACTCAACATAGATTTCATAAAACTCAAAACAAGGGTTCTCAATTATGAGCCATACTATGGCAAGAATGATAACAGTACTGATAATGAGAGAATACGGAAATACAATCGATAAAGAGTGGTACGAAATCACTAGTCAAAGACTACTACTCAAATCCCAAAGCGAAAGTCTCTGAAAGCACGCTCCAGATCATCCAATCGCCTCCTCATAGCAGACATCTCTACATTATCCTCGTATCTCCTCCTCATAAGATATGCATTATGAGAATCTGTCTCAGACTAATGCCTCCACATCACCTGGTCATAATCTCTCGCAGTCTGGATAGATCGATCTGATGCTCTCACCCGATCATCCATCCTCTGCAGGTCTCTCCTCATGGCAGCAGACCTCTCCAGAAATACACTAATGTCACTCTCAATCTTCCCCAGTCGCTACGCTGTCACCCTCGCTAATCGCTCGGCTATGTCCTCTAGAGCGTCCTCATGCATCCCCAACTGAGTGGACATCCCACTCAAGTCCTCAAGGGTGGGTCCGGCAGTAGGAGAATCCGGATCAACCCAATCCACCTCCGACGCTGGGGAAGCCGGCTCTAACATAGGATCATCAACATCATCCTCCAAGTCATACTCCTCCAAATCTCCCAAGATCCCCTGAGGCTCAGGCTCATCCTCCTCCTGAGGCTCAGGCTCTATATCCTCCTGAGGCTCAGGCTCCACATCCTCCTGTGGCTCGGCCTCAGGGTCATCCTCCCTATAGGACTCATCTCCCGGGTCTTCCTCCTTTAGATGATCTTCCTCGGGATCTTCCTCCTCCTCAGGTTCTTCTTCAGGATCTTCTTCTTCATAAGATACGAGTAGTCGACGCCTCCGAGTAGGCGGAGAGTTAGGAGATGAAGGTGGTGACGAATCGCAGGGTACGGAAGATGAGGCACTTGAAATCTAAAAAGTAGAGGTAGAGGGTGTAAGGGACAGAGAAGAGTGAGCAGAAATGCGGAAAGAGAGTAGGGTAGGTGGACATACGGATATGCGTGTCGTGCAACGATGTGTCAAAGTATGAGGTGTAGCAGTCCGCCACATGGAGCTAGGAGATGATCGTGTGGGTAAACGCTCAATGAGCGAAGTACGAGAGCCATGAATAGATGAAGAGGAACCCGAAGCAGTCCCATGTGTCACTGGCGGTGCATGTCGTGCCATGGCATATGGGTCCTTCAGGTCCATCCCCGATACCGGTGACGCTGGTAGGGAACAAGCAAAAAGAATGTCTTCAGTGATATCGAAGGAAGGCATCGCTGTGACAACGATGTTTTTAGTAAAGTCAATGCATACGTAAAATCTCCAATGAATCCGAGTTTTCAAACATAATAAAATTCCCAAGAAATCACATCTTGGTTACAAGGCAAGAAATATAAATTTAATACCACATAAATTCTTAACTTGTAATCTTTAGGCTTCAGCTTGGCAGGTAGGCATGTCACGGTCTTTTGGATCAGTTTTTCAAAAATGGTTATAGTCTAGGTTTTGGTAAATACCCAATTCTCTATAACCTTGAGTTCTAATACCATTCTGTAACACCCCTAAAATCGGCTTAGCGGAAGACTTTACTAACTTTAGGGTGCTACGAAATTGGTACACAACACAAGGATAGCGAAAAACATAAATAGAAATTTATCACTTGAAAACATAGCCAATGTAATAATTAAGTTTTACATTTCTTAAAAAGTGCAGAAGTAAGCCCAAAATAAGATAGTTTAAGAAAAGGGTCCCCATATAACATCAGAGTAAGAAGGATCCAAAACCATGCCATCACTGCCAAACGTCTTCCCAAAGATTACCAAAGCTTTCATATCAAATACCTGAGAAAAACATGCTAAAAGGGTCAGCATAAAGCTGGTGAGTTCATAGGTTTAAGTTCAAATTCAGTAGTGGACCTGTAAGAGTTTATTTGCTATGCGAGACTAAGCTAGATGCACAAAACACACAATCACATAACAATTCACAAGTGGGATCCCAAGCGACTCTAGCCAGCACGGTTGTAGCATGTTTAAACTACCCTGGACTAGATCGGAATAAATAACCATTCACAAGCTAGGTATCATGTTATAGCATAAATATGCTACCCTAGTATCATGCAACAACTACCACACATCTAACTAAACCAGTCAACGCATAAGCAAATCAAGAAAGTTTAAGAGGTCCAAAAGAGTAGCACGTTTTCTCACCCCAATTTAATAAAACCAAGATAAAAATGGGGCTATGAAACTCACCTTAACAGGAAATGTACAACTAATCACTCTAGGGGAGACTAGTACAATAGCAACAAGAAATCTCACAGCACAGCAGACACAGCTCAACCTAAAATAACAAAAGACGCGACTCAGTATCGATCCTCACGGAGTTGCCAAAATAAAGTCGCATAATACGTAAAGATTCTTGTGGGTTGAATCATAACACTAAAATGGAACACTTGGCTTTGTCACTTGTGGAATGACGACTCAAATAACGCACACGATTAATAACGTTTCGCGTAGTTCACTTGTGGAATGACGACTCAAATAACGCACACGATTAATAACGTTTCTCACTTGTGGAATGACGACTCAAAACAAACAAGAATATGTGCGTCATATATGTCACAAAATGGTCAGTTCTAATAGATTGAACCATGCGTTAATAAGGTACTCGAGGGATTTGTCAAATCTTATTAGGCTCATCAACTTAATAAGATTGGTGTTCCCTTCGCCTCGTTTATTAATCCAAGGTAAATCTAGATGGGTTGCACGTACGGACCTTTGGATGGGTTGCCATTAATAACCTCCTCTTCTCATATTTATCGAGCTCTTATTGGACTCGTCAATCCAATAAGTCCAAATAAATATGATAATAGGCTTTTATTAATGTTGACCAATCCGCAATCAAATTCACATTAAATTTCTTAAATAGAAAACTTGGGCTTCGTGTCTCGAAATGTGTTACATTATTATATTTTTTTGGAAACACTGATTATCTTATACAATTAAAATATTGTTTAATTGTATTATTTAATGCTCATAGTTCTTCAAAACGTAGTATATTTAACTCATTCGACCTATCATTTCGTGTCAACCCTTCTCGAGTCAATACTAATTGACTCGAGCCCATCTATTCCCAAGTTCGTTTCCCAAGTCAAGTATCTAATTCGGGTCATAGTCTAATAATAATATAGTCCAAAATGTCCATATAATCAAAATTCCATATCGGCTACTCGTGGTCAATCCGAACCATAAGGTCTCGGATGATTCACGAAGTGCTCAAATCATCACGACTCAAATCAACGACATTATCATAATGGCTTAGACATTTATTATTAATATTATAATTATTATTAGTTATCCGTTTTTATTTTTCAAGTTTCGATATGTTTAGAATCAATGATATTTCGAGATTGACCAAATCAACCCGAATCATTCGGATATCAAAACTGCCACAATTGCCGTGACCATAAGGTCTCGGTCTCAAAGTCCCAAATCATGTGGTAACCGCCCCGCTAAGGTGACCCTTGGCTGCGGAAACCTTAACACGAGCCATGCCGTGACACACGAGGTATCCCGGTCCCAATACCTCATTGACATACCCAATAATACCACCACAGCCGCACCACCACAAGGGTTTGGTGGCGGCGGTGGTTACATCCGAACAACAAAAACAACCCACAAATAAAAACTACAACAAATAATCCATCCCAAGGAGTCTTGGAAGACTCTCGACACCACGACAGCCCACACCGAGGCACGGTAACCTTGGTTACCGTGTCGGTTTTACAACAACCAACACCAAAATATCACCACCGAGTATCACACGACCCAAAATTTGAACAAAGAGGGCCAAAACTCTCGTTCCACAAGGACCAAGCCAAGTCAACCGTGTAAAACACGGTTTACCCACGAAAATAACACAACCAAGCACGGGTATACGCGTGAAAACATCACGGTAACACATGCAAGACGAAAACCCGAAAATTCCGAAACTAAAAACGTAGATCTAGGGCGTGTTAGGGGGTTTCACCACGTGTGCCCTAGGTCAAAAGAATCACCTTTCAATGATCTATCTTTTGGTATAGGCAGTGTATTTTTCCGGTGACGGGTGGCCGGAAGTTTGGCCGGAGAAGACGGCGGCAGAGGTTTTCCGGTCGCTGGAAATGTTTGAGAGAGGTGAGAGAGAGAGATGTGTGAAAAGTGTGTTTGTGTGTGTGGTGGGGTTTTTATGCCCCAGGAGGGACCGAACTTGACAAAACTCAAAATAGAGGGCGCGTTTGGTAATTATTCCAAGGGCTAGTTGCGTCACTTCTCCATACTTTCACGATATTGCTTCTCGAGCTCGTTTCGACCCTCAAACGTTGTCGAAATTTCACGAAAATTGTGCCGTTGGCTTTAAAATAATTTTTCCATTCAAAATGACTATAAACACGACTACTCTTGATAAAATTACAAATATATATATATATATATATATATATATATATATATATATATATATATATATATATATATATATATATATATATATATATATATATATATATATAAATTGCTAGTTAACTCGTGCTGGTTCGCTGTGTGTTTACATTTTACACGTTCCAAGATGTTTTTCTCGTTTTTCGACTGATTCATGTTTTAAAACGTTTCAAGTTTATTAAAATAATGTCACAAGTATGATGTGGTATGAAAATGGGTTCTCAAAAGTTTACAAGTTGTCACATGCATGCACGAAGTTTAAACATAAATCAAATATATTTTAACATTTTAGTTCATTATATACACATATAAGAATTTGCCCATGAAAATTGTGATATAAGTATAACTAATACTTATGCACGAGTTTTTCATTATGCATTAATATCCATTAGAATTTTGTAAAATATTTGTAAAAATTTCTGTCAGGTAACTCAAGATTTAATTTTATTTAGCTGAAAAAGATGTTGATATTATTAATTAATTTTTACTACTGATATTATGTTGTACACATGATGCAAGTTTAATAACACATAATGAACGTTAATAAAGTTAAAGTATACTTAAAAAAATATTTTTCTTGATATCCTTATATAAATAAATAAGAATTACATGAGTCATTGTTATAAGTATAATCGTGTATATTTATTTTTATATTAAAGTAACCCGTGCTTACAATTTGATAATTATATTCTCGTTTTCAGTAATTTAGCCGTATTTAAAATGTAAACTCCTGTCCACATAAGTTAAACTTTTAAAAATGAAATAAATGAGTCCTTATTGAACGTATATAGTAAAAAAATGGATACTTATAATCTTATGCAAAATTATATGTTGTGATTTTAAACAACATATACATTATATCTTTTAAGATATAAAGTATAAAGGATATAAAATATAGAATGATATTTGTTTATAATCCAAAATTATTAAAAAAACATGAAGGCTTATAATATTACACTTAACTTTATATAATTTTTAAAAATTCAACAACTAAAATTTTATTAATTACCTCCTCTTTTTTTAAGTTTTTGTTTTCACAAATTTGACACATATATTTTTATGTATTTTTTTAATTAACTAAATTTCTCCACGATTTTGCTTATGTGACGAAATCAAGCTCTCTTATTGGCCAAATTATTTTTTAATAAGAATAAATAGTCTACTAAAATATGAGCAACCGCTCATCACGATGGTTTTTGCCGGGATTTGAGATCTAAATCGTGATAATGGTGTCACATTCAATATTGTATGACCAACTATTATACGCAAGCTAGAACAATTTATATTATTTGTTAGCTAAAACCGGATAATAAAGTATAAGCTTATCGCAAATAGTCTACTAAATTTTGAGCAACTGCTCACCCGATGGTATTTGACCTGGATTTGAGATCTAAAACGTGATACTGGTGTATTAGATTTAATATTGTTTATTAGATATATACACACATATTAATAATATGATATTATAATTATAAAAGAATAATTACTCTACATACAATGACCATCTCAAGCACAATTAGCCAACTATTCTGTGAACAAGATGATGAGCTGAGCAAGTCTCTAAGATATGATAAACTAGTTTACTAACTTGTGAAATTCACGGGATTAAATTGAAAACCGTAAAATAGTAATTCTGTTATTATTGTAAAAAGAAATATGTTTACATAAGCGATTGATTTTTGATATCATGCGAATAAATGATATGTTAGATGTATGAATATATAATAGTCATGTTACATAAAAGTTATATAAAAAATAGGATTTTGAGTACTATCACGATCTTGAAAATCTTGTATTTAATAAAAAAATAATAGCAACAAATCTTTTTAAAATTAAAACTTATAAAAAATAGGATGAAAAATATTAAAGTTATGCAATGTAAAATGTATAAACTAAGATAACTTTTATTTTGGCAATTTTATTAAACAAAAATAGTTTGAGTGCTTAAGTTTTCCTAATCATAACATAAATCCATTTTTTTCTCAGCTGCTTTGTAACTATCGTGTTGATCAGCGTTGGATAACGGTTATGAACCAAATAAATATCCAACGCATGTCCAATCTCAATCTGTTAAACAAAGGAAGAAAGAACAAATTCATTTTCTATCTTTCGAAGACTCCAATCCTCTTAGATCTGCACTGTTAGAACTCGAAAATAGTATGCAATAACATCGTTGTATTGACTAAGGTGTTGGGTTACTAAATATTTAAAGGTATGGATTCCAAAATGATGTGCTTTATCATAAGATCTTAAGATCTATTTGGATATGATCTTACTTTTTCTTGAACCGCAAAAAAAAAAAAAAAAAAAAAAAAAAAAAAAAAAAAAAAAACCCTACAAATTTATAGATTATGTTTTATAAAATATAAAAACAACATGTTAATCTTTATAAAAATTCCATATTTATAATAAGGAAACCAATTTTTCATGAAATATTTATATAATGTTACGTTTATGATATATAATAATTTGTATTTTTGAATATTATTACAATGACTATTAAGAAAATCTTTTATATAATAAAACAAAACCCTTAGTGGGAATTTTTCATTTCAAAAAAATTAATTCATACCTTATTTGGTAATATTTTATTTATTTATTATTATTTTTATTTAAAATAGTTCCTAAAAAAACTCAAATATTACAGATTTGACAATAGTTAAAAAAACGTTCTTATATATAGTCAAGAAAAGAAAAATAAACATAAAAGTTATAAGTGACAAAAGTATTAAAAAAAATTAATAAAAAGGTGGAGTGATTTTAAAAATATATGTGTCTAATGTAAAGAAATAAAAAAAATCACCCGCACATACATTTACCTTCCAACCTATGTGTAAATTTAAGATTAAAAGGTTACTCCCACCTATTGCCTTACATCGACACACGAAAAAAAATAAAAAATAAATAAATAATAAAAATAAAAAATAAAAAATAAAAAAAACTACCCTTAATCAATATAATTAAATTAATTATAAGGTTTGTATATCAACAACTTACAAATCTATATGAAATAAACAAATTACTAATCGATACGTAAAAAAACACAATATATAAAAACCCGCGCGTACGCGAGTATTATAACTAGTAATATTATATTAGGATCTTGGGACACTAATCAAATCTTACTATTTCAATCTTGGAAAAACGAAAACGGTCGTTCTATTGTGGAACAACGAACGATCGTTCTATTGTGCTAGACTGTGATTTGAATGTACATTTCATTACTCGAGTATATATGAGCCCGAATGGTACGATATCATTGTTTCTTGTTCTCATTTTATATAAGAGATGTTAATAAGTCGTAGAAAATATATGCAATCAAACTTTTAATTTGGTTTGTAAATTATGATGACATCTTTGTGTAAGAAAACAAAAATGTTAAGCTAAAAATAACAGCAACAAAACATGCATAAGTAAACATAAGTAAAAATAAATTACTTGTGTTTGTGATATATTACACTAACACATCAATTCACAAAAAGTCTGAATTGGCCCGTGATTTCGAGTGTTTTTTTGTATCAGTCATTGTTCATCTTACAAAAAATAGCTCCAACAGCTCTTATGTCCCAGTTGGTGCAATTTCGAGTGCCTTTCGGCACCAGCCATTATCCACTCCACAAATAATAGCTTCGGCAACTCTACTGACCCAGTGAGACACCAACTGGAATAAGTAAGAGCCGAAACTCGAATTCTTGACCTTTTATCTACAAAACTCTCTAATGACCAATGAGTTTTTCAAAGATGAATACAAACTGAGCCAAAACATTTTGATACACTAACACATCAATTAAAGAACAAACATAGGATCTAGTAACACAGTACTTAAGTTGAGCTATAGTGTTATTAGTATTTTGAAATGTAAATATGTAATGCTTAACCACCAAGTGATGCTTTCGAAATATGGATAATGTACGGCTATTATATAAGAAATAATGCATGTAATTTTAATTGACACACTTGGCAAGGTAGAATTGTTTGAACCAAGACTCAAAATCGTTTTCGATACTGCAAGATCGAAATCATAAGATTGAATCGAGATCTTAAAATACTACTATAATATCATGTTCTTAACAATTTTTGTAATATTATTCAAATCTACAAATTATTATATATTATAAACACAAAATAAAATGTTTAAAATGATTAACATGTTTTATAAAACATAATCCATAACTTTGTAGTTTTTTAGTTTGCGGTTCGAGAAAAAATGAATTAGATTAGATCATAAGATCTTATTGTCCAGATTGAGATTTTATAAGGCTAAGATTCGACATAGAATCTGAACGGTTTTTGCTTTGTTTTAACATAAATTATAAGATTCTAAAATCAGGATCTTAACAACTATGGCCTGAAGAAATCTAATCACTGTGGATTACAAAATAACAAACTTGACTTACCAATAAAAGTAGTTAAGTAAAATGTTTTGAATCAATAACCATGTTTTCGATTGTCGTTTTATTTAACCAACTACACATCCAATTATTACACTTAGGGTGCGTTTGGTTCGTAGAATGTTTTGAAGGAATTGTAATCTTTAGAAGGAATTGTAATTTGAATAAATTGTAATTCAAAGAATTGGAATGTGTTGGAATTGTAATTGATGAAATCTGTCATTATCTTTGGTTGACTTGCAACGTAATGTAATTCAGAAAATAATAATAATAATGATAATAATAATAATAATACTAAATAATAATGCTCGCAGGTGTTTTCCAGCCCAATATTGCTAGACCACTGCATGGTGGCAAATTATTGGGTGGACCGGCTAGCATAGACTTTGAGTTTAGCAGTGAGCTTGTTATGAAAAGGGTTGCTAAAACTATTGAGCTCATGGATGCTGTTGCTAAGCTTAGGGACCCCCAATATGAGCTGCTGGTCCTTCATGCTTGTGCCGGCATTTCAAAGTTATATTTCTCTATGCGCACATGTTCAACTCGAGTCTTTGAGCGTGCCCATGTTGCTTTTGATGCGGCACTGCGTTCTTCTTTGGAACGTATTGTTACTGCTTCTGGACCGGATTTGGTGATTGGCAATGGAGGCTAGCCACCTTGCCATTTGTATTTTGGGGGCTTGGTGTATACTCTGCAGGGGATGCCTTGAACTATGCATTCCTTGCGTCTAGACTCCAATCTGCCAGGCTACAGACTAAGCTCCTTGGACAATATGATATTGTAACATCTGGACCTTCCTTCGAAGTGGTCTTGAGCTCTTTTAATCCCAAAATGGAGATTGACCTTCTGAGTAACCCGGATGAGATCGCTGCCCCCAAACTTATGAAGAAATTGGCAGATATATATTTCACACGTGTTACCCAAATGGCTGAATCCACATTTGGCTATCTCCTCGACAAATGGCTCTCTGGAGTTCGCAAAAGGAGGACCACACTTCAGACTGGCTTAGGGTGGTTCCGATATCTGGGTTGGGACAAACTATGAATGCCAGAACTTACAAGTGTGTTTTATGTTATCGGCTAGGCGTTCCCCTTTTCTCTGTTCAGATTTCATGCTCAGCGTGCTCCAAGGTTTCCACCGGGGATATCTACGGGGACCATGTTGTATCGTGTGCTGGCACTATTGGTATTAAACATCGGCACAACATGGTGCGTGATACTTTGGTTGATATTTGTTCTCGATCCGGGGTCTCGGCTCGTAAAGAAGTCGACATCGGGTTGGGTGGGGATAGGGAGCAAGTCTTACGGCCAGCAGATATATTGCTCTATTTCTAGGATGGAGGGCAAGACGTATGTGTCGATTTGACGAGGTTGTCTCCCCTTACGCAAACTGGTATGATTGATTTTGTGCCAAGGCGTGTGGTGACTGATGCCGCTAAACGTAAGTGCGTCAAGTACGAAGCCAAATGTGAGAATATTGGATATGGGTTCATCAATTTCTAATTCTCCTCTCTGGGGGAACTTGAGGCAGATGCGGTAACCTTACTTAAGCGGATCCGGAAGTTCTCTACAACTCAATATATTGGGGCACGTGCTGCTACACATATCTTCAGTAGGATTAGTTTTGCTATCACTAGAATAAAAACTGGATTTGGCTACACCCAATAAGTGTGACGATATACATATAGTTACACATGATTTTTCTAGCGTGTGTGACTAAAGGTCGCGCGACCATAGGTACCCTACGGTCACATGTTTGACTTTTTTTTTAGTCTCTATTACAAAACAGTAACCAAAACCTTAACATGTGTGACTATTAGGTAAAATTTTTGTTAGATTAATCTGTACTAGTGACCATAAACACTGTATAGTCACACAAAGCATTTTTTGTTTTTGCATATTTAGTCACATACAATTAAGCATAAAGTGGCCAAAAGTGTTAATAAGTGTGACCATATGGTGTTTAAAGCGAAGAAATGTGTATTTTGTGTGACTATTGTTCATCCAATGGCCACTTGAATTTTATGTTTGTGTGGCATTTTCTAACATTTAGTCACACAAATCATGTTTTTTTTGGGTCTTTAGTCACATACAATTAATCATAAAGTGGCTAAAAGTGTTAATAAGTATGACCATATGTTGTTAAAGTGAAGAAATGTGTATTTTGTGTGACTATTGATCATCCAATGGCCACATGAATTTTATGTTTGTGTGGCCTTTTGTAACATTTAATCACATAAATCATGTTTCTTTTGGGTATTTAGTCACATACAATTAATCATAAAGTGGCTAAAAATGTTAATAAGTATGACCATATGGTGTTTAAAGTGAAGAAATGTGTATTTTGTGTGACTATTGATCATCCAATGGCCACTTGAAATTTATGTTTGTGTTTCCTTTTGTAACATTTATTCACACAAAGCATGTTTCTTTTGGGTATTTAGTCACATAAAATTAAGCATAAAGTAGCCAAAAGTGTTAATAAGTGTGACCATACGGTGTTTAAAGTGAAGAAATGTGTGTTTTGTGTAACTATTGATTGTACAATGGCCACATGAATTTTATGTTTGTGTGGCTTTTTCTAACATTTAGTCACACAAAGCTTGTTTCTTTTGGGTATTTAGTCACATACAATTAATTATAAAGTGACCAAAAGTGTTAATAAGTGTAACCATATGGTGTTTAAAGTGAAGAAATGTGTGTTTTGTGTGACTATTGATCATCCAATGGCCACTTAAATTTTATGTTTGTGTGGCTGTTAGGAATTGGAAATTCCATATGGAAGTGTCGGTCACCCCAATTATTGTTTAGCATATCTTAGCTCGTAGACTTTACGATATTTAGTAGTTATTAGTTTGCTATTAGCTTAGTTATTAGTTTAAGTAACACCGTGGAGGAAGGACGGGTCTTTACCCACTGTATGCCTGATCCACAGTCCGAAGGAGGACGTGTTGTATGTAACTATAAATACGGGAGGTAGAGGGTTGGACCTTTCACTCAATCTAACCTTCTTTCTTTTGCTTACTTTCTCTCTCTAGAAAGGCTCCCATTCTACTTTCTCTCTCTAAACTCTCTTGTATAATTTGACCCATATATTGTTATGTGATGTGTTTATGAAATTCAATATCTAACAATTGGTATCAGAGAGCCATGGTTTGATCACTCATCTTTCATGTTCTTGGATTTCTAGTGGTTTTCATAAGGTTTTTGGGTTTGAATGAGTTTAGAGTAGTTTGCATCATTTGGATCATTTCTTGTGTTAAAGTTTGGATTTTGATAGTACTTTTGTGTTTAGAATCATTATAAGTGTTTAGGTTTTGATTTGGAAGGCTTGAATCATCGTGGTTGGGTTATTTTTGGATTAAAAAGTGGCGTTTTTTGAATAATTGTTGGAAGCGAGTTGAGTCACAAAGTGCATTTCTTGCATGCGAGTTGTCTTGCCTTGGAAGCGAGTTGTCAGCTTAAGAGAGTTGTCGTTTAAGCGAGTTGCCTGGGAAGTGAGTTGTCAGCTTAAGCGAGTTGTCGTTTAAGCGAGTTGCCTGGGAAGCGAGTTGTCAGCTTAAGCGAGTTATCGTTTAGGCGAGCTTCCTGGGAAGCGAGTTGTTAGCTTATGCGAGTTGTCATTTAAGCGAGTTGTGCCTTAAGCGAGTTGTATTAAATGTGAGTTGTCTGCTAAGCGATTTGCCAATTCCTGCGATTTGTCTCTAAACCTAACATACAAATCCCTTGTTTTCGATCCGCGGAACAGGGGGTATATATAAAGAATTAGGGAATATCACAAACTCAACCATAACACCAACATATTTTCACTTCCTTATCATCTTCTAGTTCCTTTACTACATTCTACTTCTCACTATCTTACGGTTTGATCTTGATTTTTGTAAAATCCCGCGAAAGATTCTATTTCTGGGTTTAAATCACAGACTTGTAAAATCCCGTGTACACATCAACATCATGTCTTACACTCCTAATTCTGTAATTTCAGAAGTACTCAAAATGTATGAAGCTGTTGATAACCATGAGAACATTAGCTATACTGAACGGTTAAAGATGATTGAATCAATCAATGAGGATTTGAGTTCTTCATGCTCTGAGTCCAATGAGAAAGATTTGCACTTGTTCAAGCTACAGAATGCCATGCAAAAGCAAAGCAGCATTGAACCTTATCAACAACTTCACTATCACATCATGTTACTTCTACCCAAATCAATGGAACGAACATGTATTGCCCTCTTCCGTCAGGACTTATCCACATTAACAGGAACTTTGTTGTTAAACCTAGAACAATTGGAGCTACAACTTGACAAAGAGAAGGTTGAAAAGGATAGTTCTAGTGCTGCACTTCAAGTGATCTACAAACATTTTTAGTCATTCATTAGAAGGGAATTCACATCAGATTATGATCAAGACATGACTGAAATGTCTTTCAAGAAACACACTGGAATGGAAATTTGCGTGTTCATAGAAACACTTATCCATCTCATGGATAATTTGGAAAAGAATATTGAGGAAGTTACTCAGAAAGATGAAAAAATGGATGAGAGTCTGGTGCAGTTAACAGAAAGTTGTGATGAGTTTGTTAATGTATCAGTTGAGGAATCGGGTGTTGCTGAATGCAGAATGTCAGAGACAACAAAAAATGATGTAACCAGCTGCTCAATAACTCCTGTCACACAAGAAGTGGATGCTGTGATCAGAAAGGTGAATGAATATTGGGTACAATCAATAAATTGTAGTGTTGAGACTAGTAAGGCATCGGGTGATGGATCAGTTGACACTGAATACAGAGGCCAGAGACAGATAAGCTTGAAACAGCCAGTAGTTCAGTGACTCTTGTTACACATGATGTGGATGCAACTATCAGACCGACAAATGAACAGGTGTTATGTGATGAGGTACCCTTAACTGTTCAACCTAGTGCATCTGCTAATGTACCTAAACAAATTGATCTTAATACTGAATATTATTCTGATAAATGTTTCTTGGTTGAGGCTGAGACTAATAAATTCAAAACAAATGATATGGTTGATAAAAAGGCTTTTGATGAACTTTCAAACAAATTCTCAAAACTTGAAAAACATTGCATTTCTCTTGAAATTGCAATACAAAGAAAGGAGGAAAGTTTTCAAACTAAGAAACCATGTAAAAATCCGGAATTTCCTGAATTTCGTGAATTTTTTGAAATAAACGATTTAAAAGCTCAGCTTCAAGCTAAAAACTCAACTATCAAAAATTTGAAGAAACATATTTCTGGTATGCATGTGAAAAGTACTTTGGTTACAAGTAATTCTGATGATAATGCTATTTATGATATTCAAATGAGAAATGATGAATTAGCAGTCTGTGTGGCTAAATTACTAAAGGAAAATGAGTATTTGAGAAAGCATCACATAGAACTAAGTGACTCTGTCAAAGAAGCTAGAACTAAGTCAATGGAACAAACAAATTCTTTGATAGAAAAAATTGATGAACTCAAAGATCAACTTCAGAAAAAGAGTTTCGCTATTGTTGCCTTAAAAAATGAGCTTAGGAAAACTGTAGGGAAATGTGTGAACACTAAGTTTACAAAACCATCAACCTTGAGGAAGCCAGTTTCTCATTCCACTAGAGACCGGTCCATTATTAGGCAGCCTACTGCATTTATATCTGAAAGAACAAAATCTTTAAAGACAAGGCTTGCCTCCCAAGTTGATGCGATACAAGCTTTGTCAAAACCAGTCACTTCACCTAAGTTATCTAAGAATAATGCTTCTAGCTCCGTTAACCCTCAACAAGTAGCTACTTCTACTCCCAGCACCTGTAGGAATAGTTCGAAAACAGTGTCAAAACCAAGCATTAAAACCCAGAATTCATATGATATGAATGACCTGTGGAAGAACTATTATCTAGAAGAAGCTAGGAAAAAGGCACAGATTCAAAAAGATGGAATTTTAGGTGCAAGACCTAGGGTGATGCATTCCACGAGATTTTAAGGCACTGCTAGTAGTTGTAAACCATTACCTAGGAACTCTCAAAAGTCTAGGGGTTGGCTTGCATCTAAGAGTAGTTATATGAAGAAGAATGCTAACCATGTAGAAAATGAAACTAGAAATTCTGAGTCTTTTCCTTATAAGAAACATTTTCCTGATTCACATGCTAAGGTACAATCCACTAAGGCTACTAACATGGCTAAGGTTCAACATGTTATGAAGCAAAACAAACCTAAAACTTCACCTAGATGAATCCCAACTGCTAAATCTTTGGAAACTAGGAATAAGGATAAGTCTTCCACTATGCATAAGAAGCCTAAAAATCCTAGACCTTGCCATAAGTGGATACCATCTGGTAGAATGTTTAAGGATGTTGGACTTAGGTGGATACCTACCGGAAAGCTGTTTACTGATGGCAAAATCAAGGTTGACCGTGAAACCCCAAAGGGTTTGGATACGAATGTCACTAACCAATATATATGCAATCAAGCTTGTAATGTTAGTGCAGGTAGTCCTTACTCAGTTGCAGATACTACGATCCTTCATTACAGGACTGGCTTAAAGTATGGATAACAAATGGATTGATATCTCATAACTCACGTGTCCAAGTAACTCAACCTTGATATTCAATCGGCAATGACATTTGAACACAACAGTTCAAGCCTCGTTCTCTAAGGAAAAGAAAAGTGTACGTTTCAGTGCGCTTTATCTTCTGAAGAAGAGAAATCTTCTTATGAAGTCTATTCACATCAGTTCAGGCCTCGTAATTCATCATCATGGCGTCTGCAGATAACACTTCAAGCCCCGTTCCTCAAAGAAAAGAAAGGTGTACGTTTCAGTGCGCTTTATCTTCAGAAGAAGAGAAATCTTCATGTTTATGACCACTCTCATCTACATTCTCCATCAAAAAGCTTCATGTTTTTCAAATGCTCATTCATTCATCAAGTGGGTCTACGTTCATTGGTGCATATTCTTATTCACTTGCTCAATCAAAAATGGCAACTTAGGATGCAATTTTTGAGGGGGAGAAGAGTGCATATTCTACATATTGATGGATGCTTGAATAATGGTCATACAACTCTCCTTAATCGTCTAATGTTTCTCTTACTATGGATAACTGGGATTTATTTTTTGGGATTTATTTTTTGGGATTCATTGTTTCAAGATATGTTTGATGAGTACTTCCAACCTCCAACGAATGTTGATCATCCAGTTTCTGAAGCTCATGCTCCGGTTCCTACTCACTTAACTGGTTCACCATCTAAGAAGTACTTCTCGGAATTCTCAAGAAACCTTATCTCCTGTTAATTCACAAGGCGTTGATAATGGCTATCATGATATTGCAGTTGCACTATTGAATAATGATCCGCTCTTTGGTATTCCTTTGCCAAATCTTCACGAATTATTGTTCCTCTCATTGTGCACGCTATAAATCAACCACATGAACATTAACGAAAATGACTACCTCATCCGCTCGAAGACATTATTGGTGAATCTTCCATATCAGTCTCTATGTATACCTTTAGGAAGAATGCATTGATGTTGAGGAATCATTTGTTCCGGTTCATTCAGTGGGTCAATGTACATCCGATTGTATGTTTATTCACGCGTTGGACATTTGAAACAAGTTGTTTACTTCGGAGTTAATCATTTATCACTTATTTGAGATTGAAGTTGACTTTCACAAAGGCGTGTTCTTATTTGATAACTTGCTTGGGCTTAAGAATTTGATTTGAATACTTGGTTTATCTAGTTACCAGCAGTCGAGGTAGATGGTTAAAGACCGACGATGTGGATAATCTCAAGAGGTGTTAATGTCTCATACTTTGTTTGAGTAGTGTGTACTTAGAGATTTGCTTGAAGCATAAATTCTCGACACCGTTCTTCCATCATTAAGTGCAAGCCTAAGATACAAATGTGGGGAATTCGACTTTAGTTTCAAGTTTGGTATATCGGGTTTTCTTCTTTAGTTGTTACTTCAAATTATCTACATATGGGTTGATAAAGATAGTCAGAGAGAGTTTCTGTAGCAGTTGATTCTCACAGGATTCATTTGAGCTAATTTGTCATTCTTCTCTATTTCAAGATTATTTGGTATGTATAATGAGTTGCGGATTCTGAGGTATCAAAACCAGCAAGGGGGAAAGAGACATATATCTAAACACACAACGAGTACACGTGATGAACTTAATACTTCTTCTCTATTGAAGTAATCCCGGAAAGACAAATGTCATAACCGCAGAGAAACTCAGTGTTTAACTCGTAGCCTTCGGTGTGTTATTCCAACTATTTGGGGGAAGGATGTATTATTCCAACTATTTGGGGGAAGGATATATTATTCCAACCATTTGGGGGGAAGTGGTCTCTGGATACTTTTGGTATGTGTTATCTCAGCTTTCAGTAGGAAGAAGTATGAGAAGAATATGTAGAGCGTGAGATGATATTGCTTATCGACATCGTCTATATGATTTATGGTAGTGCTTCCGGTTATTACTTCATGTAGACAATCCAATGACGATTCCGATGAGATCGCAACCATCAGGGGAAAGATATGTGTACATCAAGGATGCACAACATGTTCACTTGATCGATCTAATTCAGTTATTCCGGAGTTGACATCCGCAGAGATGATTAGTGACTCAACATGTTACATGGATGTCATCGTCTCTACTCTTGTTGGGTACATGTGTACATTATGGGCTGATTGTTTATATGATAGTTAACTAGAATGCATTTGGTGAAACGAAGATGTTGATATAGTGTTCTCCCGAATAGACAATTGCTCAAACTTGAAGAGTAATGTGTACATCGAGGACGCACAACAGGATCAAGTGAACAGGATTAATCATTTATTTTGGGTTTGATAACCGCAGAAATGATCCGTGTTGTTACTTCGTTGTTATCGTCTTCTTCGGGTTCCTGAGCTTCATACAATTAGACTGTTTGCTTCACTTCTTCTTCTTGGGGGAAATGGTATTTTTACGAAGATTTTCGGTTTGGGGGGAAGCTGCCAAAGATTCACTTTTAGAAGACTCAAGTTCTTGCGACGATTCAAGAGCCTCGAATGCTTTGGTGGTGAAAGTTTAAGAGATGATGACTTCTATCTTCTACAAAGTGCTGAACGATTTTCTTATCTCGGTACTCGTATCAATATCTTCATAAACTATTTCTCTATCTCTGTAAATATTTATCAAAAAGAAAATACAAAAATATAAAACCAACAAAAGAAAATAGAAAAATACAAAACCAACAAAAACCCATAAAAATCAGAAAATTTAAAAATACCAAAAATATGTTTTCTCAAGACATGTCTTCTGGTATCGATAACATCTACGGTCGTAGAAATGTCATTCAATAATGGAACGGGACTTTAGATGAAGTTCGAGCAGAAGGTGTAAATATGTTTTTTCAAAATATGTCTTGCAGTTACTTCAGACTGTAACCCGTGCTAAAACTATGCTTTGCTATTATTTCAGATAGCAACCCGTTCTTCAAGAAAGGAAAGTGCTGCGCTAAACCAATTTTTCAAATATTTCGTGCACTTATCCTAAAACAAAACAAGGAAAGCATGTCGTCAAAAAGACTGCTGTTCCTACACAAATGTTTTTTCGTCTAAAATTCTTCAGAAAAATATTTGGTGTATTAAAAAATTGGTGGTAAATGAGTTGCTTTAAAAACAATCAGATTCAGAGTTTTTATAAAATTTGCAAACTCAATCAATGACTTCAGCGCTTTTAAAATTTTCAGAAAATGAGTCATTGATTGAGGGGGAGAATGTTTTCAAATTTATATCATCTATCGGGCTTATCTAATTATCCTAAATGCTTAACTGAAAAATGATGTTAACCTACGTTGAAGGACTAGGTGCCTAGGATATGATTGTTAGGATTAGATGATTATAGTTTGATGAACACATTATTCCCATGCCTTTGTATGATCTGATTGATATGTTGGATTGACTTTTATTAGTCGATTGCTGTTTGGGTGATGTCGACCACCATATATCTGTTTGTGTTCCCTAACGTATGCAGATATCATGGTTTATAAGAATGTTCCCGATCCGGATCCCACCTAAGAAGATGATTGGATGCCAAAAGGAAAGTGTAACTATTTCTTGGGTCGACAAATGAAGAAACGGAGCTTAATTGGACCTCTATGGAGAGTTGGCATAACAAATGCAACGTCAGAGGTCTCACTGCATCAGCAGACAGTTTTCTTACAAATGAAGAAACAGAGCTTAATTTGACCTCTTTGGAGAGTTGGCATGAAAAATGCAACATCAGAGGTCTCACTGCATCAGCAGACGGTTTTCTTCCAATCTTCAGCAACAACAACAAAAGCAGCTCAACTACCTAACGTATCTTTGTGCAGGGATAATAGTGATGATACCATTTTTCTAAAACTATGAAAAATATTGTTTTGAAAATGGAAAAATATTTTTTTGAAAATAAATCGGATTCAAAGTTTTGAAATCAACCAGACTTTATTTTGTCAAATCTTAAGTGATTTCAAATTAAATATTTTCAAACGATATTTCATCTATCAAGTCCGTTTTGTACGAAATTAAGTGGTGATCTAAAGATTTAATGTTATGTCATGGTATGATTTTTCTTTAGAATCAAGATCTTTCAAAATGAATTTTTTTTTGTTCTTGTTTGATTGTGAAATTGTTTTATTTTACTTAAAGGTCTCTTAAAACAATCATACCTGACACTAACAATCTTTAATGTCTAAATCTGTTCCTTATCTGTCAATTTCAAAATTAAATCATGCCACGTCTTTCCCCAAAATCTTTTAAATAATTTAAATCAATTGGGATTACAAATCTCAAAAGATCTGAAATTTTTGATCGGGGGAGAGATCTTGATTTAAATCTCAAATCTGTTTTAGTCCTTTAAAGCCACTCCTGCCTCCATGTGCCAAACGATTTCAATATTTAATGCACATGTTGAGGGGGAGCATTTATCCAAAAACAAGATGAGTTTTTAAATCAGGCACATTTTCTCCCATGTTTTCTAAACCTTATTAAATCACTCGGGATCCAAAATCTCAAAGGGTTTGATATTTTTGATCTTGGGAGAATTTGTGATTTAATAATGAAATTTGATAAAAGGTGATCGTTTTGATTCAAAGTGCAAGTTCTCTCTAATATGTGCTAAACTCTTTCGTATATCGATGCACATATTGAGGGGGAGCGAATGGTTTCTATTGGCAATCGTGAAAAGTACTTCAAAAACCTCTTGCCTCTATGTGCAAAATGATTTGCAAATAACCAACACACATATTGAGGGGGAGAATTTACCAAGAATTCAAATGGCTTTTTCTAAGGAAATTGTGATCAAAGAATATATTTCTAAGAACTCTTGCCTCCATGTGCTAAACAATTTCAACATCATATGCTCATGTTGAGGGGGAGCATTTCTAAAAGATCAAAAACAGTTAAGGTACAAAATGCTTTGATATTATATCACAAGTACCTTGATTGATTTTCCAAATGATTTTTCAATTGGTTTCAAGAAGGAAAGAACAATACCAAAAGACCGACCAATTTACTTTATGCATTGTGTTATAAGGATGGTTAGGTTACGTATTCGTTTCCACGATCCCGCCAGAACCGGAGGGATCTATCCAAGGACAATCCACTAGATAGTGTAGAGTCCTTACGTATGATGAAAAAAGGAGAAAAATGAGAATACGGGAAGAGTGCGGACTGAGACAGAGCTAGTACTGGAATAAACCCAACAAGGATCTAGTTATGAAGTCTCGGTAAGCACTGAAGGGGTTGAAGAATGAAAAATAATTGAATGTGAAAAGGGTGAAAAGAAATAGCCCTCCATTAATTCAACCTTAGGGCAGAAACCGGGCTCAATACATATGCTACTGGTGGTTACTAAGGTAACACTAGTATTAAAGACAAGACGTCATGGACCTAGTGATGCACTGCACCTAAATTCCCAAGCTACTCAAGTTCCT
Source organism: Chrysanthemum makinoi (assembly GCA_910596185.1). Classification (NCBI taxonomy): domain Eukaryota; kingdom Viridiplantae; phylum Streptophyta; class Magnoliopsida; order Asterales; family Asteraceae; genus Chrysanthemum; species Chrysanthemum makinoi. The sequence continues at coordinate 94,882,357 of OU343225.1, forward strand.
CTTAAAAGGACTTGTTTCATTCTCACAGGGAACCTATATAATCTATCGACTTTCTCTTAGAGATAGTTGATATTGAAGAAGGAGACCCTCTCCCTAGTCTCCAAGATAGGAACCAAATGTGCACAATTGAGTCTAGAGCCAAGAGATCATCCACAATATCTCATTAGGACACAAAATTAATGAAGACTTGCTGTTTCACACAATGTAGAAAGTAAGAATATATTAAGAGTCCTACGCATTATCCTTGTGGTATTGCCAGAACATCCGAGTGATGTGTAAAAGTATTCACGATGAAGATGGAAATCCTTCTAGAGCCAACATCAAACAAGCTCTTGGTGGGTGACATGTGAGATCTTTTCTAAAGATCAAACTTTTGACAACTGGATAGAAACGATGGGGCGATTCATTCTTGAATCAACCTTGGTCCAGGAAATGAATTGACGAATACTTTTGGAAAAACCGTTCGATGTGCAAATCTTCTTTTCTCTAGCACATCGAATGTGTATTCATGTTTTCAAACACAAAAAGTATCTCTGATTGAAAAAAAAAAACTTTTGGAAAAACCGTTCGATGTGCGAATATATTCTTTTCTCTAGCACATCGAATTTGTATTCTCTTTCAAATGCAAAAGGTATTTTTGATTGAAAATTGATCTTTCTCATAAAACCTTCGTTGTATTGCAAAACTCTTTCTTCCAAGCAGTACGCGATTGTTTTCAAATCAATTTTTCATCAATCGGTGAATCTCAATTCGTTGGTTCACTCACTCCGTGTTATCTTCTTTGAGACGTTCCGGTTTGAGAACGGCTAGAACAGCTGCGAAACCCTGTCAAGGAGATTCTTAGAAAACTACCTGATTACAAGCAGTACTTGTACTGATCAACGGGTAACCGTGGGCCGTGCACCTCAATTCAACGAAAGTGATCAAAGACACTTTCGTGCGCTTTATTGCTAACTGTTGTATGCAGGTACACTTGACGGTTGCAGCTGATTAGAATTGAGGAGTCAATTCATAGCCGCATGCTCATTCATCACATTCACTTCTAAAGAAATCATGATAAGTGCATATCTTCATCATCCGGCTCTGATATTTTCAATCCATGCTTCTGCTACGTTGTTGGAAATATTACGAATGAACAAAAGCTTCCGCAACTCTGATGAGAAGATATCATGATCCAAAATGTGAGCATGTCAGTCCGAAAGTCACAACTTCACATAATGGCGATACTACAATGGATGAGTCAGAGATTTGTTGTGGCTGATGATCTCTAACCTGGCTTAATGAATCACCAAACGTGGATCAGCACAAAGACCTCCACTAAAAGTACAAAGCAGTTGGACTTTGAAGGATCACTGCTAAAGCACAAAGACTGCGGACATTGAAGAATTGAAGTCTACGAGCTCGAGCATAAAGACAAAGATAGAATGCTTGGATTCAAAATGTAAATCATGGGGTGACCTCCCTTAGCATGAGATTGTTAGGAATTGGAAATTTCATATGGAAGTGTCGGTCACCCCAATTATTTTTTAGCATATCTTAGCTCGTAGACTTTACGTTATTTAGTAGTTATTAGTTAGCTATTAGCTTAGTTATTAGTTTAAGTAACACCGTGGAGGAAGGACGGGTCTTTACCCACTGTATGCCTGATCCACGGTCCGAAGGAGGACGTGTAGTATGTAACTATAAATACCCTCTACCTCCCAAGGTAGAGGGTTGGACCTTTCACTCAATCTAACATTCTTTCTTTTGTTTACTTTCTCTCTCTAGAAAGGCTCCCATTCTACTTTCTTTCTCTAAACTCTCTTGTATAATTCGACCCATATATTTTTATGTGATGTGTTTATGAAATCCAATATCTAACAGTGGCCTTTTGTAACATTTAGTCACACAAAGCATGTTTCTTTTGGGTATTTAGTCACATACAATTGATCATAAAGTGGCCAAAAGTGTTAATAAGTGTGACCATATGGTGTTTAAAGTGAAGAAATGTGTGTTTTGTGTGACTATTGATCATACAATGGCCACTTGAATTTTATGTTTGTGTGGCCTTTTCTAGCATTTAGTCACACAAAACATGTTTCTTTTGGGTATTTAGTCACATACAATTAATCATAAAGTGGCCAAAAGTGTTAATAAGTGTGACCATATGGTGTTTAAAGTGAAGAAATGTGTATTTTGTGTGACGATTGATCATACAATGGCCACATGAATTTTATGTTTGTGTGGCCTTTTCTAACATTTAGTCACACAAAGCATGTTTGTTTTGTGTATTTAGTGATATACAATTAAGCATAAAGTGGCCAAAAGTGTTAATAAGTGTGACCATATGGTGTTTAAAGTGAAGAAATGTGTGTTTTGTGTGACTATTGATCATCCAATGGCCACATGAATATTATGTTTGTGTGGCCTTTTCTAACATTGAGTCACACAACGAATTAAGCAAACAGTGACCAAAAGTGTTAAAAATTGTGACCATATGCATCTTTTAGCCACATATAAGAAATCGATATATATCAAAACAAATTCAAATATATATATATATATATATATATATATATTTATATATATATAGATATATATATATATCAAAACATATTCAAATACAATAAAATTGGAATGTATATACAATTTTAATGTCGTACATAATAAAATTCTCAATAATTAAACGACTTCTGACTCTTGGTCTTCTTAGCTTCCTTTTGCACTATACTTCGCCGGTACTTCATTAAGTTGACCAAGACGATTCATTATCAGCTTTCTGATTGTCAAGTCAACATCAAAATATCGCTGCAAAGATTAACACAATGTAGTTAATTAGTTGCACATAATGTAAATGCAGAGACAAACTTATTAACACCTTGTACCTACGACAGTCAAGCCACTACTAGTTAAAAAAAAGTATATGTGTACCGTGATTTCGTCCCACATTTTATCTCTTGCTTTTGAATCAACCTTCCTCCGTGACGAATCCGACACCTATATGCTCACGAACCAAATCTCCCAAAAACTCGAAAACAATGCCCTGTTTTTTCCTGATAACCTATTCAGTGCATCGAAGGTTACACTGGCCTTTATCCCGTCGGTTTATCCATATTCCCTACGAAACTTAGCTAACCTAGTTATGCCCCTCTTAACAACATTCGCATTTGAATGGTTGTTTTCAACATCCTCACCCTCATCTGAATATGCCTCTAATTCATGTCCAAAAGGGTTATCATCTTCACGATCAGAATAAACCAAATCATCCTGATAATTGGTTTGAGTTGCCATGATTCGTCAGAAGTAATGTGTTAAAGAAAATTAGTAAACTTAATTGGTAAATAATGGTGTAAAAATTGAAGTTCTGGTTGTTTTGCTTGAATCCTGATTTATTGGAGTAAAATTAGGGCTCATGATCGGGCACTTTTTCAATTAAGGAAACCATAATTTCCTAAGTAATTTTAAAAATTTTAGCTGAAATTTGGCTCCAAGTTTGATAACTTTAAAATGTGGCTCCAAATTGATAATATAGAATTTAAATATTTCATTTTTGGCTGCAATTTTTGAAACCAAAACACCCATGACTGAAATGGTGCTTACACATAGTCCCAAACACCCATATAACTTCAAACCCGCTGTATCAAAGACACATATAACTGCAGCTACACTAAAATCTCACCACATGGCGCATACAAATGAATAAACAAAAGAAAAAAATGGAATTAAAGTAACTAATTAAGGAACTATAACTAATAAGCAGTCCCAGATAAACAAGTAAGCATAAAAATAATCAAATCCAACCAAGGACTGCTGATACAACAAACAGCCCTCAGACCTTAGTTTAAGCCTATAAATAAGCTATTTATAAGCACTTACATAAGCTCTAACATCCTCCAACAGTAAAAAAAAATCAAGAAATCTTGTAAATGCAATTAACTTAAAGCAAAAACAACAACAAAAACACCTTAAATCTAGTGGTTCAATCCAAAATAATTGTCATGCACAAACGGTCCACTTCTAAACTTCATAATCAGCTATAAAAAATTGACAACAACCTAAAAAATGGACAACCTAAGCAAAGCACTTATGAACCGCATATCCATGGCTCAACATTGAACACGATACATGGGATGCACCACTGTCATTGGATCAACCTCAAACCTACAATAATACATTCAACCACATATGAACTTAAACACCACAACCAATTCCTAAATGCAAAACAACATTAAAAAAAGATGAAACAAACTAGCGAATGCATCCCATTCCATTCCTTTGGATCAATATACATACTTTAGAGTGTCATATAGATAAACCATCAAAAGATCCACACATGTTTCATTGTTAATATATCTACAAACCATAATATTAAACCAAGATATTAGACATTATAAACAGATTACACTAGAGCAAAAGAAACCATCCTTTACATAGCGAGCAACCCTTCAACCATTCATCGCCTGAATTTGTTCTTCCTTGGTCTCGATATCCTCCTCAGCTTGAGTAATGAGATCATTCAACCCTTGCAGCTTAGTCCTCGCAGCCTCCTTGGCATGCCTAAGATCCATCAAAGTGTCAAAATGTCCATCCCCATCTCCAAGAGCTGCCATCTCAGTAATCAATCCATTAAACTGCCCAATCTCATTCTTTGCTGTGGTGGCCTCTAGAAATTTGCTGAGCCTTGAAGAAACTCATGTAACCATCAACAGATGTCTCCCCGCTAAACTCAATTAGGTCATCAATAACACGCTTAGCCAATTGGTTTTGTGGTGATGGTGCTGCCATTGATAATGAAATTGGGTAAAATAAGATATTATTGAAAGATTGATAAGAAAGGTTGAAGAAGAGTTGTGGGGATAGTGTGATAGAGAAGATACTTGTAACTCCAGAAACCGAGAACTAGTCAGAGATACTGGTAGTGGAAATTAAAATAATCCTTATGAATTCAAACTATAAAGACCTAATTTTTAAAACCGCAAAATAAGTCCTCCTTTTAAACTATCACTATAAATTAGGGGTGTTTATCCGTTCGGTTATCGGGTTGTTTGGTTTCGTTAAATCGGTTATTTTTTTATTCGGTTCAACACGAAAACCGAACCGAACTAGAATTAAACCGAAGCGAACCGAAAACCGAATATGAATTCACTTCGATTCTTGGGTTGACCCGAAAAGTCTTAAAAATGGATAAAACGAAAAAAAACGAACTAAAGCGGACGAAAACGTGTAAGAACGTAAGAAAACGTATGGAACGTAAGAAAATGTACATTAATATGTAAAACAGATGAAAGCGTATGAAAACGGACGAAAACGTCTAAAATACATGAAAACGGCTAGAAACGGACGAAAACGGTCAAAAACTGATACAAACGGACTAAAACATGAAAAAACCAGCGACAAAGTGTAAACACGGACGAAAACGTATAAACAAAAACGAAAACGTATAAAAACTGATTAAAAGGGACCAAGACGTACGAAAACGGACAAAAACGTATGAAAACAAATGAAAACGTGTAAAAAACGTAGGAAAATGTGTAAAAGTGTAAGAAAGGGTATGAAAAAGGGCGAAAAAGTCTAAAAAATCATATGAAGATGGCTAAAACGGATGAAAACGGACAAAAAATGGACTAAAGCGGACGAAAATGTGTGAGAACGTAAGAAAATGTACGTTACTATGTAAAACAGATGGAAATGTATGAAAACGTAAGAAACATCTAAAATAGATGAAAACGGCTAGAAACGGACGAAAACGAACAAAAACTTATACAAACGGACTAAAACATGAAAAACCAGCGACAAAGTGTAAACACGGACGAAAACGTGTAAACAAAAACGAAAACATATAAAAAATGATTAAAATGGACAAAGTCGTACAAAAACGGACGAAAACGTATGAAAACAGACTCAAATGTGTAAAAATGTTTGAAAATGTGTAAAAATGTAAGAAAGCGTATGAAAACGGGCGAAAAAGTCTTAAAAACATATGAAAATGGCTAAAACGGATGAAAACGGACAAAAAATGAACTAAAGCGGACGAAAACGTATAAGAACGTAATAAAATGTACTTTAATATGTAAAACGGATGAAAACGTACGAAAACGTCTAAAATCGATGAAAACGGCTAGAAACGGACGAAAACGGACAAAAACTTATAAAACGAACTAAAACATGAAAAACCAGCGACAAAGTGTAAACACGGACGAAAATGTGTAAACAAAAATGAAAACTTATAAAGACTGATTAATAAGGACAAAGACGTACGAAAACGGACAAAAACTTATGAAAACGGACGCAAACGTGTAAAAAGGTAGGAAAATGTGTAAAAGTGTAAGAAAGCGTATGAAAACGGGCGAAAAAGTCTTAAAACATATGAAAATGGCTAAAACGGATGAAAACGAACAAAAAACGGACTATAGCTGACGAAAACGTATAAGAACGTAATAAAATGCACGTTAATATGTAAAAGCTTGAAAACGGACGAAAGCATAAGAAAAGAGACGAAAACGTGTAAAAACGTACAAAAATGGATGAAAACATGTACAAAACTAAGAAAACGTATGAACACGGACGAAAACGTATAGGACCGACTAAAACAGACGAAAACGCACAAGGTTGTGTTACCGTGCCCAACGTATCTAACGCAACCCTAAACACAGTTTCACACAGTGTTTTGAGTAAGACCTGTGAGTTAATGATTTTATGTCATCCTCAAATGTCAAAATTAACGTGCCCACCCTTAATAGCTTTAATACATTTCATATAACCTTCACACTATAACTATACACCTACCAAGCCGGTGCAACCCATGCATGACCGGTGATAATGGCTAGTTCACATGGTGGGTCGGGTATTATATTATCACTAGTCACATTCATTAATAGGTATTTGACATCATATGGGTCAAAAGCATTGGGTTATAGTTGCTTAGAGTGTCATGTTACGACATGATTCAATCAATAGTATATATAATATTATATTATGAAAAAACCGAACAAATAGTCAATTTGCTGTCTACCCGAGAATGAAAATCCCAATTTGATAAAAGAAAGTCAAAACACAATATTTTCCAGAAATATGAGATATTCCCTGGTCGTTTTAAGTCCCAACGGAGTGTGAATGGAAATTCGCGTTCGGTTCGTGACCGGGTGATAAAGAATAATGAAAGATATTTGGATTTTGTGAATAAATTTATGAAACATAAACTAAAAACAACTAAATAAGCAAATAAATCAAGTAACAAAAGTCGAAATAACCTAAAATGCACTTATTCCAAAAAATACCAAATGTTGGAAATTTAAGCATAAAAATTAAAATTATTTTTTAAAAGTCCTAAATACTTAAAAATATATTTTTTTTTAAAAAGATTTGTATTTTCTGAATTTTATTTTATTTATTATGAATAAAAAACATTTTTAAACTAATTAAATGAAAAAAATCATTAAATCAAAAGAGAAAAAACCTTTTTAAACTAATATGAAAACTTTTCAAAAATTTAAGCAAATTTAAAATTCCCCCGACAAATTAAATTTATTCCCTCAAAAGTTTGCATTAAGGCCAATCCAAACTAATTGCAAAAATTAACTCTTCCTCCTATCACCGCCACACCTCCCTCTCATCTCACCACAAATCCCGTCACCACCACAGCTCTCCCGTTATAGACCCACCAGTCATGTCACCACTAGTAAGTAACCCTGTTAAGCCTATTAGCTAATTAAACATTTGTTTTGAGATATCCTCGTGTAAATTATATCATTTTCTTGGTAAATTTAGATAGTTAATTAGTTAAAAAAATATAAGAAGTCCTGTTAAGCCTGTTACCACAGGAACATGGAACCATAATTTAGCTAGTTAATTTCTTATTTTTCCTTGACCCAAACACCCCTTTAGGAACTGTTTCATTAGACTTTATTCAATTCCTAGCATAATTCAATACCACATTCAATCTTTGAGCTATCCTCATTACTTGGAATGTCTTTTTTAACTTTTAAGATCATCAATTGTAGTTTGATGTTGTCTTCTATAATCTTCAATAACTTGGACTGTCTTTTTAACATGCTTGCAGGGACTACATTTATAAACATTGCTGCTCGGATAAGTGGGGCACATTTATAAACATGGACAAGTCTTGGATAGGAACTAATAGGACCAACAAATCTTATGTTGATGGAGTAGCAGCGTTTATTGATTATGCAGTACACAACTTGCGGAAGATGGGGAACATCGACCTACGAGTTAATAAAAATGATCTTTCAATGCCATGTCCGTGTACAGATTGTTTAAACCACATAGAGCATAAAGTGGAGAAAGTGCAGTTCCATTTATTCAGAAATGGGTTTGATCTAAGCTACCTAAACTGGACTAAACATGGAGAGAATGTTGATCCCAGTTGAGCAAATGATCCTTTATAGAAACTGACTTAAACAATAATCTATTAAACACTACGCGGAATATAATATTTAATCTTAAGAAGAAGAACAATAATAAACACTAAACACCTCAATATTATTAATACGAATACTCTAAATAGTATTAGGGTTTTACAACCTTGAAGTGTATTGACTTTAGATATATCAAAACACGTATATCTAACTCTAACCTAGGACTTCCTTTTATAGGCTAAGGAGTCCTTTACAATATACAATATGTAACCTACAAGATAAATATCTTTTCCATATTTATCTAATACAAAACATTAAACCGACATATCTAACTAGCAGTGCTTATAATACATTAGCAGTGGTTACATGAGACTACTAGCTGTGGTTTAACATAACAGTGGATTCCTTTCTTCTAGCCGTGGTTTCCTTAAAGCTCGCCGTGGTTCCATACTTAGAATAATTCCTTACATAGGAACCTAAAACCCAACAATCCTCCCCTAAACTTGATATGTTCTAACAGAATTATCAAGTTTCCTTTAAGCTCAAAATTTCTAACTTGGAGGATGTATCCAAACACATATCAGGTTTAAGTATTTCTCATATTTCAGCAGCAACCTGTAAGCTTGATCATCGTAGGGTTTCTACAACTTTAAACCACCAGGCTGTATCATCTGAGTAATAACCCCTGGATAATTATTCAATTTAGGATAATCACTTTCTACTAACATATGAATAATTTCTCCAGAAACTGTTAACACATGAACTCCACAAGACTGATACAGAAACCATCTTGTAACCTTGCCATTGTAGAGTCCTTTCCATTCGGGTTCATCATGAGTAGGTTCAAACAAGATCTTCAGATTATGATACACAATCCTCTCATGATAATCAACTGGACATGAATCACCAAATTTGTCCTTGTAAAGCTTCCAAATATTCATCAAATCATCTCTATTCATGCATTGAAGCATTTGTGAAAATTTAACAAACTCAAAACCTCACCATTGATTCTTTGGAACTTCCAACATCCTTCACTTCCATTAACTTCAAATGTATAAGAAATAATTTGATGATCATCTGTAAGAGACACTGCATTACTCACCTCTGGCTTAATCACTTCATCCACTTTCTGTTTCTTATAACTAGATTCCTTCTGAACAGCAGCTTTTCTCTTTTGTATATTCTGTAGCCACTCAGCTTCTTTCTCAGAATTCATAGGGATAAAGTCATCACATCTTCTTTTACAACCCTTATAAATCTCTTCAACCTGCTCAAATGTACACTTTCTCAAATTAACACCAATGTACATGTCCATGTGCCTGATAACCTTCATCATTTGATTTCTCATTTCAGTCTTAGTAGGAGGTTTCTTCCTTTTAGCTTGAGTTTTCTCCTGTCTTATCTTTCTTGCCTTCTCAGCCAACACCATGGACCATGTAGCAATATCTAATTGTGCCCATTCAAGAGTAGTGTATTCTGTCCTTATCAGTTCAAAGGCTTAAAGGAAAGGTTGTTCCAAATTCCAATCTTTAATCAATCTTTGAGTAGCTTCCTCTTCTTCTTGCTTTTGCTTCTCTGCAGCTTCCACTTCTTCAGCTTGCAGTTTCTTAGAAAGCTCTTCATCATGTGAAATTTGCTCTAAGGTGTTCTTGAACTTCAAAACTGGCTCCGCAATACCTTTCCCCTTTCCAATATCTGGTTGAACCACTTTAGTCTTTATAGGCTCACCAATTTTCAAACTTCCCAAGGGTTTAGATCCAGTTGATTTTAGAACAATAGGAACATGTGCAATACTAGGTTCAGGATTTGATGAGGTTTTACTTAAGTTAATCAGGGTACCAGCAGCCTCCTTCTAAACTTCTTTAGACATGGGTGATGATGTGACAGTGGTTGTAACTATGATAGCAGTGGTTGTAATAGCTATAGGTGCATCTGAAGTAACAGTGTTTAGAATTACCTCAGAAGTGCTTGCAGCAATGGTTACATTTGAACTGGCAGTGGTTACAACAACATTAGCAGTGGTTGTTGCCTGCACCACTTCCTCCATCTTTTCTTCAACTAAAACCTTTGAAGACTCAATCACTGCTTCGTTGCCATCTTTGTCAGTCACCACATAATCATCTCCATGATCTCCTCTCTCCAAATCATCATCCAAGTTCAAAGCCTCCCCTGAATCTATGCAATCACTCCTCCCCTATTTGGTTACATCCTCCAAACTCAAATCCTTTGAGGAGCTAGCCTTCTTATGCACCCTCTTGGCTTTCCTAAAAGCAGTAATCCCTGGCCTCCTTAGTCTTTCCAAAACAGATACCCTGTGCTTCAACCTTCTGATATGCTTAGCCTGAAACACTGCAAGTTCCTGAAGACCAGTGATTGTATCCTCCATGTTGGTACATTTAGCCGTCAATTCAGTTAATTTTTCAATAATATCCTCACCACTTCGACTTGTGTAACCTGTTCCGAGAGGTGGATCATTGGAAAAGTCAGTTTGTACATTATCAGTACCCGTCAATTCATCAGCATGTCCCAAAATACCCTCATCACTTTGAGCTGTGTAACCTGCTCTTAGAGGTGAATCATGGGGTGTAGAAAACATGGCGTCAGACCTAGCCTGATAATCCATGCACCCTGATTTAGCCAGTTGGCTAGGGATTCCTCTACCTGTGTTAAGTTCAAGAGAACTCTCCACATTAGGAGTTGCCAGTGGTTGGGTCTTACTTATGATTTCACTGTCCTTTTCAGCACCTAGGCTTGAATCAGTAGTGAAAGCCCTTCCACTCATGTCACCTTTACCTCTTGTGACAGCCTCATTGACTACACCACTAACACCAGCCTAAGGTATCTTGGTTTCCCTTCCTCCTTCTATGGACTAATACTCTTTGAGGTTCAGCAGTGGGTTCAGATTGGTTAGCAGTGGTTGCAGATGTGGGAGCAGTGGGTTCAGCTTCAGTGGTTTGGTTGTGTGGTGGTTCAGATACCTCTTCATTCTCAGGAATGTCTGGAAAATTCAGCATATTGGGAAATAATGGTGTAACAGCTCTTGAGAAATTTGGATTTTGTGCCTCATGTGTGCAAACACCTTAGATAACATACGAAGTACCTTATACTCCCTTTTATAAGGGATGGGTTCTCTGATCCGATTATCTACTATCAATTGTACAAACCTAGGATATAGGTAGTATTTCCCCTTGTCCTTGATGTTCTTCAAAAAACCATCAAATACCATCCTAGACCAATTAAAGACCCTTCCTTGTGATAGACAAATGATAGCAGTGGCAATTCTAGAGGCAAATTCATCAAAACCTAAGGTCTTATTGCTCACACACATCAGCAAAGTATGTATCAAAAACTTCTATTGTGGTGAAAACATACCTTTAAGAAACTTAATTCTATCCCCTCTCCTTTCATTTCCCATTCTTGCCAAACCTTCAAAAATCTCTTCATTTGACAAATTTACAACCCCTTCAGCATCCTGTAGTTTCAAAATCTCCCTAATCACCTCCTCTGTGACTATAATCTCATTCTCATCAACTACACTCTTAAGAACCTCTGCTCCAACTTGGTCTTGAATCTCAGCATTCCACCAAAATTGATGAATGTAGGATTTAACTATTATAGGTTCTATAGTTAAAGCATAGTGAATAGGAGTATGTTTAATGAAGTCAATCATCTCATGGAATCCTTCTGAATGATTGTTCTTATCAAGATATGCAACAAGGTTGTGGGTCATGGAATATAAAGTTGCCATTATGATGTGTGAGTAAATGGAATTTGTAATTACCAGTTGGGAGTGGTTAGGGTTTCTGTAGGGTGCCAATTGGAAGTGTTTGAAGATCAATTAAATGATCCGGCAGTGATTTGGGGGATTAAATACGTTATCATCAAGATGTTACAAAACAACCCCTCAAGTTTCCATCGTCAGCAAAAGTGCTCTAGCAGTGGTTAGACCACAACTAGCAGTGGTTAGATTGCACTGGCAGTGGTTAGTTCACCAACACTCCAATCTGTTGACTAAGACTTTTGCAACAAAATCTAAGCCAAAAATAGTGATATCATGCATTTATATGAAGGATTACAAAAGAATTACATATATATATATATATATATATATATATATATATATATATATATATATATATATATATATATATATATTATATTTAATCAGCTACTCCTACAGCTCAACAAGCTCCATAATTTACAATAGCTCCTTCAAACCTGCATGTCACAAACACAAACCAAACACAAGAATTTTGTTAAGGTTAACAGAGGTTAGAAATAACTAGAAGTGGTTTCTTTATCTATACTGGCAGTGGTTAACAAAGTGCTAAACACCCAGTCAAAGGTCAACTCCAAGTTATTTAAACGTCCACCAAAGTCAAAGACTTCATTTACTACTCAACTACTTACACCTTGATCACATTTAACCACACTGATTACTTTTTAGCTTTATTTAAGAGCAAAGCACTCACATACCACACATATCACTCACATTCCCAAAAACTCTTCTCACTAGAAACACAAACTCGGAGACCATCTCACTCAAAACCACCAAATCATCAAAATGAGCAATCCTAACCAGCCCATTGAGATCTCATCTGATTCATCCAAAAGTTTATCATCCAACAACACTTGGGAAAACTACAATCCATCAAGAAAAACATCCCTCTCCTTAAAGAGAACAAACCCTGCTTCAGTTGGACCTTCTTCCATCCAGCCAGTGCCACAACAAGCTATCATAAAGGGATCCAGTTCAGACTTAAGCTCCATGCCAAGCTATGTGTCTCCATATGAAGACACAGATGATGAAGCCTCTTCCAGAGCATTGGTTGTGCCTCCCCTTGCTGAGATACCACCTCCAGAACCATTACCAGCTCCACCTGTGCAAGCACTCCTTCCACCAACAACTGGTCCATCTTTCTCATCACCTCCCATAAGAGAGAGAGTGAGGGGACTTGCTTGCCTCAAAGTTTGGGATGTCATTGGTGGACAAGGAGTGCAGAAGAGGATGCCAGCATGGGCCATAGCAAAGAAGCCATATATGGTTGAGGTGGCTGTTTTGAAGCTCTAGTCTTTGGATGGTTGTTTTTAGTTGTTGTCTTTTGTTGTACTCAGCTGGTAGTAGTTAGAATGTCATGGTTGTAGCTTTGCATGATAGAATGCAGTTTTATCTTTGAATAATAATATCATGGGTCCTTTTAAGTCCATTGCATCTTACTGGTTGTGATTTACTTCTTTGATCTGCAAAATAGTTGGTGGAAACAAAAAGAACAGGCAGTGGATAGAACTAAACTAGCAATACTAAGATCATCCAATAACAGTGCATACAATTTACAAACTTTTACATAACAATTTTGAGATTTGTAGATTTATCATTCCAATACTAACTACAAGATACTGAAACCTCCCCACATCAAAAGCTTTAGTGAGAAGATCAGTAACATTGAAATCAATATGGATTTTAACCATTTGTATTAACCTTTTCTCATTACAATCTCTAATAAAATGATGCCTTATCTCAATATGTTTAGTTCTAGAATGTAAAACATGATTTTTAATAATGCATATGGTACTGTTATTGTCAATGTAAATCTTAGTATGCATAAAATTGTACCCAAAGTCCAACAATTGATTCTGAATCCAAAGCACTTGACCACAGCAACTAGCAGCAGCCACATACTCAGCTTCAGTGGTGGAATTTGCCACAATTGTTTGCTTTTTACACTGCCATGAGATTAGCCTGCTTCCCAAAAACTGACATCCTCCAGTAGTAGACTTTCTATCCAAACTAGCTCCAACATAATCACTGTCAGTATAGGCCACCAAATCAAAAGCTGGATCCTTATAATACCAAAGGCCCAATTTAGGATGACCCTTAAGATATCTAAAGATTCTCTTCACAACATTCATGTGTGATGTGTTTGATGTGACGTGAAATCTTGCACACACACATACTGAGAACATAATGTCTGGCCTAGAAGCAGTGAGACACATCAAAGATCCAATCATGGATCTATACAGCTTCAAATCAACTTTGGGACTTCTATCATCTGGTAGCAGCGGTTTCTGAGTCTCCATGGGTGTACTAGCACTCTTTACATCCTGGAATCCAAACTTCTTCAAAATATCTGCTACATACTTGTCTTGACTAATGAAAATACCATCAGTCCTTTGTTGAACCTGTGGCCCCAAAAAGAAAGTGAGTTCACCCATAGAACTCATCTGAAACTTATCATGCATAAGTTTCTCAAAGTCTTTGCATAGCTCCTTATTTGTTGAGCCAAAGATGATGTCATCAACATAAACCTGAACCAGCAATATATCATCCTTGAGCTTCCTTATGAACAAGGTCTTATCAATCAGTCTCCTCTTGAAACCATTGTCCATCAAATAAGTAGAAAGACATTCATACCATGCCCTTGGAGCTTGATGCAAACCATACATAGCCTTTTTCACCCTGTAGACCTTATCAGGATGATCAGGATCTTCAAAACCAGGAGGTTGACATACATATACCTCCTCATCTATAGTACCATACAAAAAGGCACTTAACATCCATTTGATACAAAACAAAATTTTTGTATGAAGCATATGCCAAAAACAGTCTTATAGCTTCAATTCTTGCAACTGGTACAAATACTTCATCATAATCCAATCCTTCAGTTTGTGTTTATCCTTGAGCAAACAAACTTGATTTATTCCTTACCACTATTCCCCTTTCATCCATTTTGTTTCTGAACACCCATTTAGTTCCAATATCCCTTTTTCCATTTGGTAGGTCAACCAATGTCAACACCTCTTGAAGCTTGAACTGCAATAGCTCCTCTTGCATTGATTCAACCCATCCTTCTTCTGATAAAGCTTCTTCTACTCTCTTGGGCTCCTTTTTTGACAGAAAGCAAGGAAACAAACAGTTCTGCAAGTCTTGATGGTTGTTCCTTTGATGAAGTGACCTTGCAAAGAAACCTTGTTCAGGAAAGGTTTTAGTGTTCTGAGTCTTGCTTCTTGTTTGAACTGGTGTATTCAAATTTCCATGTATTTGTTCTTTGGGATGATTCTTATGAACTCTGGTGGTAGGAATTGGACTCTCTATGATGACTGTATCCAAATTAGTAACATCAGCATCATTGAAATAGTCATCCAAGTTTTCATCATTAGTGGGAGTATCTATTTCTTCCAAAGCAGGCATGCCAGGATCAGTTGGATACTCATCATCACCAAATAGTGGCTTGGTAGGGATTCCAAAGTAAGTACTGCTATCAGAACTTACAGCAGGGGTTTCACTTGAACTAGCAGTGGTAGAATTTGGCTTAGCAGTGCTTTCATTTAGCGTAGCAGTGCTTTCAGAAGTTTTCTTCTGCTTTTAAATTTCTTCTACCGACACTGAGTTATCATGAAACAACTCTTCATTATCTTGATGATGATCACCCTTGCTTCCTGAATCCAAAGTATCATCATCAGTGGGACTCTTCTTTTCAATGATGGGTGAGACATGATCAGCTTTCCACTTTTCAAGCAAATGGAATTCCTTTGGAGAATCAGCTTCCTTAGAATTTGCTTCTCTATCAGAATCCTTTTGAGTACCTGCATCATTATTAGTGGATGTACCTGCAATGAAAGGCTCATAATTCATAGATTTGGTTAGCATATCAATATTAAACAACCACTCTGGTCCTTTTGTCTCAACACTAGGAGTCTCTTCACTAAACTTAACATGTAAGTTTTCTTCTACTATTCTGGTCCTCCTATTGTATACTCTAAATGCCTAGCTATTGAAAGAATAGCCAATAAAGTATCCCTCATATGCCTTTTCCTCAAACTTTCCTAGGTGGTATATGGTATTTAAGATAGTAATAGGACACCTAAAAGGTTTTAAGAAATCTATCATAGGCTTCCTACCATGTAACAGCTCATAGGGGGTCTTGTTATGAGGCTTTACTACCTTGCTTCAATTCTGCACATCACATGCAGTCCCTACAGCTTCAGCCCAAAAGATAGTCGGTAACTTAGATTCAGATAACATTGTTCTTGCAGCCCCAATTAGTTTTCTATTTTTCCTCTCAGCTACACCATTTTGTTGAGGTTTCCTAGCAACACTAAACTGTCTTTCAATACCCTTATCCACACAGAACCTATTTATGAGATCATTTTTAACCTCAGTTCCATTATCACATCTGATTACTTTGACCTTATGGTTCACTCTATTTTCTATCTTAGTGATGAAATTCTTAAGAATCTCATTTGTCTCAATCTTAAGTGCCAGAAAGTAAACCCAAGAAAATCTGCTATAATCATCAGTGATAACTAGGCAATACTGCTTATGATTCAAACTCTTAACAAATGTGGGACCAAATAAGTCCATGTGTAACATAAACAGTAGTTGAGTAATGGTGTTCATAGTTTTGGTCTTACAAGAGGCTCTATGTTGTTTACCTTTTTGACAAGCCACACAAAGATCTTTACATCCAAAAACCTTAGAAGGTAGTCCTCTAACTAAGTTCCCCTTCACCAATTTATTGATTGTATTAAAGTTTAGGTGACCTAGCCTTCTATGCCATATTTTGACTCATCTACTGATGCCTTATCAAACAAACATGTTAGAGACCTATTAGGAATGCCATCTTTCATATCAAAACAACATATGTTATCCTTCCTAGGAACCCTAAGCTACACAAACTTATCATCAGGCATTTTAAAATTAGGAGATAACACCACACATTCTGTTTCCCCCAAAAAGTACCCAATTTCTTTTATCACACATTTCGGAAACACTGAAAAGATTGTACTTCAGTCCCTGTACCAGATAGACTTTTTCGAAGTCCAATTTTCCTGTTCTGATTGTTCCTCTGCCAAGAATCTTTCCTCCCTTTGGATCATTGCCAAATGCCACATATCCTCCATCAAAAGCTTCAAAATCTTCAAGGTTGCTCCCATCCCATGTCATGTGCCCAAAGCAACCACTATCAAAAATTCCTTTATCTTTTAGCTCATCCTGAAGATTGCCCTGCATATGAAATTAAACAAGTTAGTTCCTTTTGTAGACCCAAGCCAATACTAACTTGGGTCTGCCCTATGCATCAACATAGTCAAATTTCTTCAGATCCATTGATGCACAGCTGGCATTGTGTAAAACCTTTATTTTTGGTTTCCACTTCCAGCTAGCTGAGGCCTTTACAACATAGAAATGGCTTCCAACCACTGTGTCTGTTATCACCTTTGGTATAGTTAAAACTTCTTTTGTTTCAGTGGTGATATTCTGCTTAGCAGTGGAAACATTTTGCTTAGCAGTGTTTATGTTTTGCTTAGCAGTGGCTAGAACCCATTTGGTTGCAGCAGTGATTATAGATTTTGTTTTACCATTCTTCATTAGCACTGCTTTTGGAACCATGTTTTTGTTTGGGTGAGGGATGGTGTTCTTTGAAAAGTTTTTATGATTCACCCTCCTCCAATGATTCCAGACTTGTGGTTAGTTTTTATAACAGTTTCTTTGTAAATGCTCAAAACTACCACATTTAAAACAAGCCTTTTTGACACATTTAAACTCTTCCCCTAATCTATTTGAGATTAAGCCATTAAAGTTTCTTTGATTGCCCCTAGGTTTGAAACTTTTCATTTGATCCCTAGGAATCTCATTGTAGTCTACAACTTTCCTAGAAATTGGTGCTCCAAATTTAGGCATAAGGTTGGCTTGTTTAGAATCAACATGTTTAACATTTTCTAACTTCTCAGACTGTGTTGATTCAGACTTATCTTCCTCAGTATCTGATTCCCAATCTTCAATAATTGGACCATCAGATGACCTATCAGAACCTATCTTAGGTGATTCAGAATTACTAATCTCACCTACAGGTTTGTTGAAACTAAACTCACTGCTAAATGACAATTCAGTGCCAGGTGGTGCATGTTTCATTAGAGAGGGTGGTGGCATATTATTGTATCCTATCCAGAACCCTTTTTCATTAATTAACACCCTATTGATTTATGTACCAAATCAGAAGCAAATTGTGTTTTAGTAACCCTAACTATATGTTTCTCTTTCTCTTCTAGGGCTTCATGTTTTACACTTTTTGCTTCTTCAAGTTTCTGTTTAAGCATCTTAATCTCTTTATCCTTAAGTTCAATTTCACCACCTAGTATGTTTATCTTATCTACATACTCTAACTCACATTTTATGCAAAAGTTAAGTTTCTCTTCTACATTCTCAAGACCAACTTTATAACTTAAGTTATCTAAAGCAAGTCTATCTACCTCTTTTCTCAGACTCTCATTAATTACTTTAAGTGATTCTAAGTTATCTTAACAAGATTTAAAAGAACAAGTAGAAGATTTTGAATCATTAGATACCTCAGAATCTGATCCTGAAGATGAAGCGTAGGCCATGTGAGCAAAGTTATGCTCTTTTGAAGCTTCACTAGCCAGGAAAGCAGCATTGGGACCTTCTTCAATTTGATCACTCCAGTCATAATCACCAAGTCCATCCTGAGTAACCAATGCAGAAGAAGAAGGTACTAGTTCTTTAGTTGTCTTCTTGAAGTTCTCATTCATCCTCTTAGGAGCCCTACACTCCCTTGCAAAGTGCCCATTCTTCTTGCATTTGTAGCACTCCATCTTGATTTTGTCAAACCCTGCCTTTCTTTGACCATCATACTTGACTTGTCTTCGAGTTCTTCTTAGAAACCTCCTAGCTTGCAATGTTAGCATTGCCATTTGCCACTGAAGGTTAATTTCTCCAAGATCATCAGGATCAATCTGATCCAGATCCTGATTTAGCACAGTAACACTGGTTGTTAGATCAGCTAGGAAAGCACATATGGCACCATCACTAATGTTATCACTAACAGTGGTATTATTAGCAATAGTAGTGGAAACACCATAAGCAGCAGTGGATGCTTCCTGAGAAATTTTATGGTTTGTAGACACAAAAGCAATGTTCTGTGTAGATGAGGATGAGCCAGCAATGTTCTTCTCAGACTAATAGACCTTCAAGTTATTGTAGAAATTTTCAAGAGTCATCTTCTCAAAATCATCTTTATTTCTCCATACAACTATATGCACAGCCTAGTCTGGTGACAAGCTTCTGATAAACTTAAGATTGACATCTTCTTTAGCTATTTTGTAGTCAACCAATTTTAGTTGACTTATAAGCTTCTGCAATCTGTTGTAGGTTCCATCAAGATTCTCTCTGTTAAGGGTAGTGAAGTTTTCAAGTTGATGTTTGAGCATATTCTTTCTGGATTTCTTGGTAGCATCATTACCAGAAAATCTTATTTCAATAGCATCCATAAGCTCCTTTTCAGTCTCATATTCTTGAAAGTCCAAAGCAAACTCATTATGTATTCCCATACTAAGAATATTGTGAGCCTTTATCTTAAGCTTCCTTTTAGCCTTGTCAACTTCACTAACAATACTGATAACCTTTCCATCATCACCCTTCTTAGGAAGAGTATCACCATTCTCAACAACCTCCCAGATTGTGTAGTCAATAATGTGAATATATTGCCTCATCGCATCTTTCAAACTTGAACCTCTCGATGTTTCAACATGGGTACCTTGGAGGCAATAATCATGTGAGTTTCGTCAGACATCTTTAAGCTTCTTGATTTTGAGTTATCTTAACTTGTTCTTGATCACAGCTTCTAAATCACAAGCTCTGATACCACTTGTTGATCCCAATTGAGCTAACGATCCATTATAGAAACTGACTTAAACAATATTCTATTAAACACTACGCGGAATATAATTTTTAATCTTAAGAAGGACAATAATAAACAATAAACACCTCAATATTATTAATACGAATACTTTGAATAGTATTAGGGTTTTACAACCTTGAAGTATATCGACTTTAGATATATTAAAACACGTATATCTAACTCTAACCTAGGACCTCCTTTTATAGGCTAAGGATTCCTTTATGTTGGATCGATATACTCTGACCAAACTAACTATGTAGCTTGTAAGGGCTTAGCAACCTCGGATAAATCCTAAATTACTAACAATGAAACACTGAATTTACTCTATTAAGTATGCGGACACTAATAAAGCTAAGAAGAATAACTTTAAACTTCAACGATTTTATTAATACTTTGAACCTGCTTGATACACAGATTCACTAACAACCCTAATAACTCTAATATCAAACTTGGTAAACTCTAATATTCTCTAATATTGCGTATGCATTCCTACCTCTAATGCCAATCTAGGGGTCCTTTTATAGGCATAAGGAATACCCTAGTTAGTTTACAATTACAATCCATGTACGAAAAGTAATACTAAACTAAACTAAGAATATTCTAGAATTACAAAGCTTTCCATAAATGATATAATAGTTCTTTGGCTTTGTAGTACTTTGATGTTGAGCAGTACTTTGACTTTCATTAAGCAGTACTTTGACTTTATTCAGCACTCTGACTTTCTTCAGTACTTTGTCTTTTATATCCCAAAAATCCTCCCCTAACTTGAATTCTACTTGCTTTATTTCAAGTTCCTTTGTATCTGTATCTTTAACATCTTTGTCTTCAAGGAAAGATTGTGTCTTTATCTTCAGATTTGTTTTGTACTCTCTGTGCTTGTATTATCATCATCAAAATAGTCTTTATAAGCAATCCTTTTCAGCAATTATCAGCAACCTTCATCTTTTCAGCTACTCAGCAACATATGGCAAATTGTACATCAGATCATAAAGTTTCAGTCTATTCTCATCACTTCCAGGTGTGTAAACTCCCGTGAGAGGTGAATCATTGAAAATTTAATAGATTTTGATGTCTCTTTACCAAAGCCATTAACTCTGGAGTAGCCAATGTTTAGGTGTGTAAAACCATGGTACATTGATAACCATATGATTTTTAGCAAATCATCAGCTATCAACAGATTTGTTAAGTCTTTACCAAAAGCCGTACCCTTTTGGACTAGTTAGTTCTTGCAACCATGGTGAACTAATTACCATATAAATGGTTTTTCCACAGCCTTTACCATAAGCCATTTTTCTTGTGGGCTAGCCAACTCTTCACTATTACAGATATGGTGAGTTGATTACCATATACCTTATTAGCAAGTTGTCAACCATCAACGGATTTGAGATATCTTTACCAGAGCCGTTTGCTCATGGATTAGCCAGTCCTTTTGTTAGACATGGTGGACTGATAACCTTTTGTTGTAACCATCTCAAAAACCATTTTTTGCTGTTAACTTTTGTTTCAAAATATTTTGACTCAACAAAAGTTTGCTTATTTTCTATTAAAAAATCTTTTACAGGTTTTGTGCTGCAAGTAGTACTTTGAATAAAGTACTGTTTTTCCAGCAGTATTTTGAATAAAGTACTGAATTTTCAAAAATTTATACAATTAGGAATCATACCAGTATTTATGCATCGTCATCAGCCATAGTTTTCCATTTGATAAATAATTCGATGACTATAAGGGCTGTTTCATTCTCTTCTTCAACTTCCATACCATGATCTAGCATTCTTCTCATAAGATCTCTTGTAAGTGGATATCTTCTTTCTGCTAGCATGTGAATCATGGTCCCATCTTCTAACTCCAAAACATGCACTCCTGATTTTTCAAAGAATCCCCAGCTAGTAATTTCCCAAACTTCCTAGTTTTGCCAGATTTCATTAGTGCTTGTTTCTTCCGTCTCCCAGATAGTTATCAGATCTCCCAGCAAGACTAAGCCAACTCCAGTTGAAGGAATATGCTCAATACTCTTGCACTAGTTGATATAGGTGAAACAGATCCTCTCTATCTATCATGTGTAGTATATCCCATAGCAAATTAAATACTCTAAAGCTTTCATCTTCTCTATGGAACATCAGATAGTCTCCATCCTTTGATTCTACAACTTCAAATGTAGACATCATAGACTTCTTTGCTGAAACATCTTTGGACTTAGGATGCTCAAAATCTACAACTCTTAAGTAATTCCTCAGCTCATCAACTGTATCTATTCTCAATTCTATCTTCTTTGATGGCTGTTCATCACCAGTTGTTCTTTTTCTCTTTAAACTTCTTTTACTTGCATCGTCATTCTTCTTTTCATCATCAAAAGGAATAATACCAGCCACTTCCTTTTGATAAGCTTCTCTAACAGCATCATACAAGTCTTTCATCTCTATATATTTCAATTTATGCAGACCTATATATCCTCTACCCTTCAGATAGGCCATCATAGCATTCCTTTCTTTAGCAATACTAGGTAGTCTTTATGGTATAACAGCTGGCTTTTTTGGTATAGCACCTTCAACATCCAATTCAGCTTGTAGCTTCCTAGCAACTTCTTCATTCTTAGCCACTTCAATAGCTCTTAGTTCTGCCAAAGTAAGCTTCTTCTTCTTCTTAGTTTCTACCAGTTTACCTTTTCCTTTATCCTTTGGATCTAAAGCAGGTTGAGAAGCTTGAGGTTGTTCTTCAACTCCAGGGATACTAACACCTCTTGGTCTTGACAAGTTTTGCAATATCTGAGCAACAGTCTCATCATCACTAGCAGTGTGCTCCTTTTGCTGGATTGGACTAGAAGGACCGGCTTCTTCTTCATGTAAGACTATTGAAGGACCAGCTTCTTCTTCAAAATTTAGGGTCCTTAGTGTAATTAGCTCTTGTCTATATGTTCCTTGAAGAGCAGCACCTTGATCACTAGCACCTTGATCATCAGCACCTTGATCATCAGTACCTTGATCTCCAGTACTTTGTACACCAGTACCTTGAGGTTCAGTAGATTGAAGTTCAACTTCTGGTTCATCATAATGTTCAACATCTTCATAGGCTTGAGCATCTTCATTCAAATTTTCTTGCTCTAATATCCTCCCCATTTGGAATGAAGACTGCTTGTGAATTTTATTTCCCTTTGAAGCCTTCTTAAACTTCTTTCCTCTCTTCTTTTGTGACTTCACCCACAACCTGTGATGTTGAACTAAAGGCCAGACAAAGTTCTTCAATCTTCTAAACTTGTTGTTCAACTTCATCAGTTTTGCAGCTTAAGCTTCATAGTCTTTCTTTAACCTCAATAGCTCCCTTGTTAATGCATAATTATCTAGAACTTGACCCTCAGAAGCCATATCTCCCTCATCTCCTCCAAATGTTTGAGACCCATCTATGGAAGTATAATCATTGGGAGAGGATGGTGGGTTTACCTCTGGTTCTGAATCACCATGAGCAAAATCCTGTTGAGATGCAGTACCTTGTGGTGAAGCAGTACGTTGAGAAGCAGTACCTTCTCTTCAAACTGAAGGCTCATGTTCTTCACTTTCAGCAGATTCAGCTCTAACTGCTTGCACTATCTCCATCATATGAGCTGTTAATGGTGTAGCCCTCCCAGAGAATTTGTCACTCTGTCTAGCCATGAAGGTGAAGACCTTAGGTGGAAGTACTACAACCGGTAGTAAGCTAAAAGGTTTAGGCTCATCCTTAAGCTATTTGTTCAAGAAAACTTGAACAAAGCGAGGGTACATGAGGAATGGTGAACCATTGGAGATGTGAGGTAGCATACCATCTAAAATCATTCTGGAAAAGTTAAATATGTGATTGGTAGCTAATCCCACTAAAGCAGATGCAATATTAGATCCAAATTGTTCCCATGAAGTACTCTTGGGACTTAAGCAATGCAGCAATACATGAACAAGGTACTTCCATTGTGGACTGAATAAGGGTTTCCTAAAAGTTGTTTCAGTGAGAGACCCTTCATAACCAATATCCCTTAATGTATCCCAAAGAACTTGTTTGTCAAAACTAATGCCCCCTTCTGCATCATCAAACAATAAATCTTCCCTAATCGAAGCTTCACTTACTCTAACTAACTTCCCAGCAACTTTAGCCTGAATGTAGGATTCATCATCTTCCATATGAGATCTAGCTATTTCCCAAAATTGTTGAATCCATGGTTCAATAACATCAGGTTCGACCAAAAGAGCATAATTGATTGATGATCTAGCGAGAAAATCAATTATGTCATGAAAAGCGACATTGGCCGTTGTTTTATCTAAGTTGGCCAACATGTTATGCTTACTAACTGTGTTTCGATTCGCCATTGAATGTAGTTATAAGAGAAAATGGTGCGATGAATAGTGAATGTGAATAAGAGAAGAATAAGGAAAAGATTGATAAGTATAAAGATGAGAGGGAAAATCGGAGGGTAGTTATATATAGGTAAGATTTAAAAAAATCACAACCCAATTAATATAGTTACCGTTCTTTGAATTTTACCCCATCTTTTGACCGTTGGAACGGTACGTTGACAAGACTAGCAGTGCTTTCCACGTAAGCAGTAATTTCCAAAGTAGTGCTTTCAGTGCAGTACTTTTCCATCCTCTTCTTCACAATGGCAAAATCATCAAAAAGCATTGTATTGCCTCCCCTCAAACAATGCATAGGACTATCTAACTAACTAATAAGTCCTCCCCTTAATTGTAGCTTAATAGTTAATCATACCAATACTCACCACTAAATGATTGAATCTTGAAACATCAAATCCCTTTGTGAGTAGATCAGCTACATTATCATCTGTATGGACCTTGACAACATTAATGAGTCTATGCTCATAACAATCTCGAATAAAGTGATGCCTAATCTGAATGTGCTTGGTCTTGGAGTGATAAACTGGATTCTTCACAACGCAAATGGTACTCTCATTGTCAATGTTTATAGGAGTATTCTTAAAATTGAATCCATAATCCAAGAGTTGATTCTGCATCCACAATACTTGTCCACAACAGCTTGCAGCAGCAACATATTCTGCTTCAGTGGATGATGTTGCTGCAGTGGTTTGTTTCTTACATTGCCAAGAAACTAATCTTCTTCCAAGATATTGGCATCCTCCAGTGGTTGATCTTCTATCATAATTATCACCTGCATAGTCACTATCTGAAAAAGCTTCCAAGTGAAAAGGTGAATCCTTTGGATACCACAACCCTAACTTAGGTTGTTGCTTCAAATAACTAAAAATCCTCTTGACTGCATTCATATGAGAGACCTTAGGTGAGACTTGATATCTTGCATACAAACATACAACAAACATGATATCAGGTCTAGATGCAGTTAAGTACATGAGACAGCCAATCACTGATATGTAAAGCTTGACTTCCACAGCTTATCCATCTTCATCCTTTCCCAATGAGTTGATAGCTTTAATGGGTGTGGTGACAGGCTTCATAGCATCGAAGTTAAACTTCTTAAGAATGTCAGTGACATACTTGTCTTGACTAATGACAATTCCAGCCTTTGATTGTTTAACTTGAAGCCCCAAAAAGAAAGTTAATTCACCCATGGAACTCATTTGAAATTCTTGTTGCATGAGCTTCTCAAATTCTTTCACCATAGACTATTTTGTAGCTCCAAAAATAATATCATCTACATAGACTTGAAGAAGCATGATATCCTTCTTGTCTCTCTTGATAAACAAAGTCTTATCAATTAATCCTCTCCTGTAACCATGTTGCAATAAGAAAGTGGAAAGTCTTTCATACCAAGCTCTAGGTGCTTAATGAAGACCATACAGAGCCTTAACAACTTTGTAGACTTTGTTTGGATGTGCAGGATCCTCAAAACCAGAAGCTTGTTTGACATAGACCTCCTCTGTAATCTTGCCACAAAGAAAGGCACTCTTGACATCCATTTGATAAATAGGAAAGCCCATATAAGATGCAAAAGCAAGTAATATTCTAATGGCTTCAATCCTTGCTACAGGAGCAAACACTTCATCATAGTCCACTCCTTCTTCTTGTCTATATCCTTATGCAACTAATCTTGCTTTGTTCTTGATGACATTCCCTCTTTCATCTCTCTTAACTCTGAAAACCCATCTTGTACCAATGACTTTCTTTCCATCTGGTAGATCACATAGTACCCAAACTTCTTGAAGTTTGAATTGTAGAACTTCTTCTTGCATGGCTTCAACCCAACTCTCTTTAGTTGATGCTTGAGCTACAGTATTGGGTTCTTCTTGAGAGATAAAACAAGTGAACAAACACGTTTGTTGATCCTTATGATTCATCCTGTTTTGTTTATACACAAAGCTAAGTAAAGCATTATGTGGCTTAGAGAAGCCTTTAGCCTTAGTTCTTGTGGGCACTCCAGAAGTAGAAGGTCTGATGATTTGACCAGCAGGATAATCTTTATGAACTCTTAATGTAGGAGTCTGTGGAACTTCAAGATCATCATCCAAATTTGTGAAATCAGCTCCTTCATTGGAATTTGAGAAAATCCCTTCATCATCTAATTCATCATCAGTGTCTTCTATCCCAGGCATGTTAGGATCATACAAATCATCAGAAGTACTGTCAATTGGTGCAGCAGTACTTTGATCCAAAGTACTGTGATCCATAGTACTGTGAGGATAATCTGTAGACTTACCCTTTTTCTTTGCTTCTTCATAAGCCCTTCTTTGTTCATCCTCATAAGATTGTGCTATTGTTTCTTGAAAAAGCATCCTATTAAGTTCATCTTGAATAACTTGATCTTCAGCAGACAAAGTGGATTTTGGTTCATCAGTACTTTTCTCCTTCTCAATAGATATAGATTCTTTATCAGGAACATCATCAGATCTAATATTGACTCCATGAACAATGTACTGTAAATCTTCTTCTTTATGAACAACTTGATTCTCATCTCTAACAGGAACATAGTTCATAGAAGCAGTCAAAACATCAAGATCAAACATCCAATCAGGACCTTTACCCTGTTGATTTTCTTGATCTTCTAAAAATTCAACATGAAGACAATCTTGAACCTTTTTGGTGACCTTGTTGTACACTCTAAATCCTTTGCTATTGGTACAGTATCCCAATAAGTATCCTTAATCTGACTTGCCATCAAATTTTCCCAAAGCATCAATAGTATTGAGAATAGTCAGAGAACATCCAAAAGGTTTCATAAAACGTATGTTAGGTTTGTTTCCCATAAGCAACTCATAAGGTGTCTTCATCTGAGGTTTAGTGACTGATACTCTATTAACACATAACAAGCGTACTACACTTCACCCAAAATTGAATAGGTAATAGGGAATCTGCAAGCATTGTTCTGGCTGCTTCTATCAAAGTTTTGTTCTTTCTTTCTGCAACACCATTCTGTTGTGGAGTTCTAGCAATGCTTAACTCCCTCTTAATTCATTTCTTGGCACAAAATTCATCCATAAACTTGTTCTTGAATTCAGTCCCATTATCACTTCTAATACCTCTTACTTTGAATCTCAATTGGTTTTCAAGGGCTATTATAAGATCATCAATAGTATCAAAGGTTTCATCTTTAAATCCCAAGAAAAATACCCAACTGAATCTACTACAATCATCTGTTACAACTAAGCAGTACTTCTTCTTGTTTAGACTTACAACAGAAACAGGTCAAAACAGATCCATATGCAATAACTCTAAAGGTTCTATAATAGTTCCTTCCTCAATCTTCTTGCATGATGCTTTGTGTTGTTTACCCTTCTTGCACGCCAAACATGAGTGATCATTCTTGTATGTTTTGGAAGGTAAACCTCTAACTAAATTGCCTTTAACCAACTTGTTGATATTCTTGAAATTCACATGACCTAATATTTTATGCCATTGATGTGCTTCTTCAAGTGTTGCCTTTGCTACTAAACAAGTTGCTCTTTCAGAATAGTTAAGACTCTTCATATCCAGACTGTACACATCATTGGTTCTTGGTACTCTCGGTATTAGCAAGTTATCATCAACAAGCTTGACCTCATGGGAAAGAATAAGACATTCTGTGTCAGTGAATAACACAGGGTGCTTCTTGTCACAGATCTGAGAGACTGATAAAAGATTGAACTTGAGCTCCTTCACATAACGAACATTCTCAAAATCTAAGCGGCCTGCCTTGATGGTTCCTTTGCCAGTAATTCTACCTCCACTAGGATCATTCCCAAATGCAACTCTTCCTCCAAAATAAGATCTAAAATCTGACAGAATCTCTTTATCTCCTGTCATGCTTCCAGAGCAACCACTATCAACAATTAAATGATATTTAAGCTCCTCTTCTGGGTTGCCCTGCACAAAGATAAAAGACTTAGTTAATTTTAGGAACCCAAGCCATTACTGACTTATGTTCCCCTTGTGGAGTGACATACTTAAATTCTTTAAGTATGTAATCCAGATACTCTTTTTGAGGTGTAACGCCTTCTAGATTGATAGTAAATGGATCGCCTAGGGCTTCCATTGCAAAAAGTTCTAGCAGTACCTTGATTGGGTGAAAACCTAGCAGTACTTTGAGAAGGTACTGCTTGAGAAACTTTTGGCTTGCCAGTACCTTGAAAAGTGCTTGAGGGTACTGGTGGTTTTGAAAAACGTCTTCTCTGGTGAGGGTACCTATAGTCTTTTGAAAAGTTGTTGTGGTTAACCCTATGTGAGTGATTCCAAACTGGTTTATTCTCCCTTGGCTTATGGTTGGTAGATCAGGTCTTTGGGAATTGGCTTAGATATTCTGAGTGAAAGTCACAGTTCTTAATCAAATGATCAGGACTATAACAAAAAAAACAAAAATTTTGACCCATACTCCCAAAATTTCTTCCTTTAGTTCTATGACCAAAACTACCCCGACCTTTTGGTGAATGATGACAACTGTTTTGACCAAAATTATCCCAAAAGGTTTAGCAGTACTTTGAGTTGAAGGTACTGCTTGACTCTTAACATTATCATCCTTAGGTTTCTCAACTGTTTCTTTTGGGGATTCAGAAATAGATGGACCTGAATTAGATTGACCAGTAAGCTTTTTTCTAAACTCTAAATTGTCTACTCCAAAACAAGAAACATCTGTCCTAAGTTGTTGAAAACTACCAGTGGGATGAGGGACTGCATGATAACCCTTGTCTTTCTTAAATTCAGGAGGGGTTTGACTAATTGATTCCTTATTACTAGATTTGTTCTCTTCTGAGCTAATGAAGTTCATACCAAAACCTAGGCCAGTTTTAATGTGTGCTCTTTTCTGTTTTTCAACAAAACTAACATGTGAAAGGCCAGATTCTCCCCAAGCAGCAAATTTTTCTAACAATTCATCCCTTTATTTAGTCATCTTTTCAAGTTCAGAAACCTTAAATCCTAACTTCCATTCACTTAATTTTAATTGATAATCCTGTTGCTCATATTTTTCTGCCCAAGCCATTTCATTATTTTCATGAGTTATTATTTTGGCTTCCATTGACTCTAAAGGTATTTGATAACCAGCTACCTCAGACCTAGCCCTTCTACAATTATCTCTTTCAGTTACATAATCTTTAAGCACTTTTTGATAAAAATCATTACACTTAGAGCATACCCCAGAGATATTGGGTAAACTTGGTGAAGTAGCTACCATAGCGAGCAGAACAGGTTCTTCTTCACTTTCCATGCCCCAATCAAAGCTTCCAAGACCATCTCTTGATCCCAAAGCAGCAAATCCTGGTTCCTCATCAAAAGTTGTGCTCAAATCAAACTCTTCCACTGTGACCATAGAGTAGGTTACTGGTTCATCATCAAATTCAGCACTCTAGTCAACCTCTGATAGATTTTCTTGAGCAACCAAAGCTTTTGGTTTTGGTTCAGTAATAGGAATTTCTCTTATTTCAAGCTTGGGTTTCTCAATCATCCTATTTGCCTGATATTTAGCAAACTTGCATTCTCTTGTAAAGTGTCCAGTTCTTTGACAATTAAAGCATTCAATCTTGGACTTGTCAAATGTTATACCCTGTTTGGGTTTGAAGTCAATGCCTCTTCTTGTTTTCTTCATGAACTTCTTGATCCTAGCAGTGATCATAGCAACTTGCCACCTTATATCAATTTCTTCAAGAGCATCCTCTTCAATTTGTGACAAATCTTCTTCATAAGTAACAGGCAAAGTGGCTTCCTAAGCGAAGAATGAACATACAACTTCATCAAAGTGGATGGTGTTTGGTGGTGATGAGGTGGGCGTAGTCATGGTTGTGTAGATATGTTGTTTATCACTAGCAGTACTTTGAGCAGGATAAGCAGTACTTTTAGTGGAAGTACTGCTTCTATTTTCAGAAGACACAAAAGCAATGATGTGAGATTTTGAACTTTTTTGGCCATTCATCTCATGCTCATACACCTTTAAGTGGTTGTAAAGATCATCAAAGTCCATAGTGTCCAAACCAGGTTGTCCTCTGGTCATAGTAGCAATCACATGCCATACGGATGGCAAACTTCTTAAGAAGTTCAGGTTTGCATCTTCAACAGATACTTCTGCTTAGTATAACTCTAGCATACTAAAGAGATTTTCGAATCTGTCATAGGAAGCATCAAGACCTTCTCTTTCACCAAAAGTGAATGTTTCAAACTGTTGCTTCAACAGATTTCTATGCATCTTCTTGGAAGCATCATTACCTCCAAATCTTGTCTTGAGAGCAGCCCATAGTAGTTTTGCATCCTTAGCATCATGGAACTTGAGTAGGTGACCATCAGGAATAGCAGAAAACAGTATGTTGAGAGCCTTTTCTTGATTTCTTACTGTAGCTTCAAGCAAGATAGGCTTAGGTGGTTTAGGTTGTCCAGGAACTTCTACAAGATCTTCAATAACTTCATTACCATTGACAATTACATTCCACAGTGCATGATCTGTAATAGCAATGTACTGCCTCATCTTCATGCTCCAGAGATCATATTCTCCCTTCTTGATGATAGGAATTCTGAGTGAGGTTATGGATAGGGGTGGTGCAGCTTCAGTCGACATATTTAGGGTTTGTAGTTAAATCGGTTTTAAGGGTTTCTTCTTAATCAGAGTTTCCACACAAGCTCTGATACCACTTGTTGGATCGATATACTCTGACCAAATTAACTATGTCGCTTGTAAGGGCTTAGCAACCTCGGATAAATTCTAAATTACTAACAATGAAACACTGAATTTACTCTATTCTGTATGTGGAAACTACTTCAATAAAGCTAAGAAGAATATCTTTAAACTTGAACGATTTTATTAATACTTTGAACCTGCTTGATACACCGATTCACTAACAACCCTAATAACTCTAATATCGAATATGGTAAACTCTAATATTTTCTAATATTGCGTATGCATTCGTACCTTTAATGCCAATCTAGGGGTCCTTTTATAGGCATAAGGAATACCCTAGTTGGTTTACAATTACAATCCTTGTACGGCAAGTAATACAAAACTAAACTAAGAATATTCTAGAATTACAAAGCTTTACATAAACGATAGAGCAGTTCTTTGGCTTTGCAGTACTTTGATGTTGAGCAGTACTTTGACTTTCATTAAGCAGTACTTTGACTTTATTCAGCACTTTGACTTTCTTCAGTACTTTGTCTTTTATATCCCAACACTTTACAATATACAATACGTAACCTACAAGATAAATATCTTTTCCATGTTTATCTAATACAAAACATTAAACCGACATATCTAACTAGCAATGCTTATAATACATTAGCAGTGGTTACATGAGACTACTAGCCGTGGTTTAACATAGCAGTGGATTCTTTTCTTCTAGCTGTGGTTTCCTTAAAGCTGGTCGTGGTTCCATACTTAGAATAATTCCTTTCATAGGAACCTAAAACCCAACAGAGAAGGATGAGTCATCAATAAGTACCAAAAAACATGTTAACGCTACAACAGAGTTTGTTGACGGAACGGATTTTGGTTCATATATTCCAACAGATGAGCCTCTTTACGAAGGATGTCCTGACTTCACAAAGTTGTCCGCAATAGTTAAACTACTCAGCTTGAAGGGTAAGTATCGGATGTTCTGATAAGTTCTTTACTGAATTACTAGGATTGTTAAAGAAGATGCTACCTGCTTGTAACAAAATGGTGGAAAAAACTTATCAAGCCAAAAAAATTTTGAAATTGATGGGATCGGGATACACAAAGATACATGTATTTATCAACAACTGCCTTCTTTAGTGGAAGGATGACAAGGATTTGACTGCGTGCTGAACTTATGGGATATCAAGATGGAAGGTGGATAATAAGACACATAAAGTGTACGGAAACATTCCAGCAAAGGTAATGTGGTACTTTCCAATTATACCAAGACTGCAATGACTATTTAAGCTAGAAAGTATTTCAGAAGATTTAAGATGGCACACGACACGGAGGATAACCAATAGTGTGTTACGTCACCCCAAAGATTCAATGGCATGGCGTACCATAGATGAAAAATTCCCCGAAATTGCTGAGGATCCAAGAAATCTATGGCTAGGAATATCGGCTGATGGGGTTGACGTCAACTCAGGAAATAGGCATCACAGTGTATGGCCAGTTTTAACTGTCATATACAACCTTCCTCCATGGTTGTGTATGAAAAGAAAGTTTATCAAGCTTTCGGTATTAATATAGGGATACCCGGGAAACGATATCGATTTTTTTAGAACCGTTGGTTGATTATCTGCAAACCTTATTCGATAAAGGGGTTGATACATATGATGCATCCACAAAAGATAACTTTAATCTATTGTGTTATGGACAATAAATGATTACCGCACTTGGTACATTATGAGGTTGCCGTCTGGTGGATTCAAAGGTTGTGTAGTATGTGGGAAAGATACAAACGTGTTAGATTTTACGCCTCATCCAAGCAAAGTTATGTTGGTCACAGACGATATCTACGATATGATCATCCATTCAGAAGGCAAAGGAAGGCATTTAATGGACAATAATAATTTATCCCGGCTCCAATCCAATGACCGGGGAACAAATATACAACGAGGTACAACATATTGAAAATAAGTGGGGAAAAGGAAAAACGAACAAACAATAATGCATCAGAAAACCAAGAAGATATGAGAGGCAGAGGTGGGAAGATTCAAAAGCAGAAAAGAAACATAACAGAAGTAGAGGGTAGTTCAAGCCAAGTTGGTATCGAAAACTTAGGTATTGGAGGCATAATTCTGTTCCACATTGTATTGATTTTATGCATGTAGAAAAGAATGTTGCTGAGAGTCTTGTCGAAACTTTGCTACATGTTCCAGGAAAGACGAAAGATGGACTGAATGCTCGATTGGATCTGGTTGAGTTGGGGGTAAAACAAGAGTTGTTTGCTATGCAAGAACAAGACAAAACAACACTACCTCCAACAGGTTACACATTAACGAATGCTGAAAAAGATAATTTTTTGTGAAACTTTATACGACATCAGGGTACCACAAGGCTATTGTTCAAATTTCTCTAGTTTGGTCAGCCTAAAGGATAGGAAGCTCATTGGCATAAAATCGCATGACTATCACATACTAATGCAAGAGTTTCTGCCCATTGCAATACGTTCAATCATGCACCCACCCCCACGATATGCTATTATCGGTTTTGGTTTTCTTTAAATCAATTTGTTGCAAAGAAATAATATTGCAAGGACTAGATAATATGCAAGCGAAGCTGGTAGTGACACTATGCCTACTCGAGAAGTTCTTTCCTCCATCATTCTGTGATATTATGATACATTTGAATGTGCACCTAACTAGGGAGGTAAAATTATGCGGTCCCATATGCTTTCGGTGGATGTATCCATTCGAAAGATGTATGAAGGTTATTAAAGGACGTGTGCGGAACATAAATAGACCAGAAGGATGAATTGCTGAGGAGACTATTGCGGAAGAAACAATAGAGTTTTTTAGCGAATATCATAAATCCATGAAAACTGTTGGTATCCCACCTGATAAAAATGAAACAGATGAAAATGAGGAAGGAAAGCCATTGTCGACCGCAAATCAAGTGAAGTTTTTGTGGAACTCTTTCAGAAAGCACAGTTGTATGTAATAAATAATACAGATCAAATTGTATCATATATCGAGTCAGTCTTACTAACACATGTCTATTTCGTTACTGAAAATGATCTATCAAATATAATAATCAAACACATTTTTTCTGGCGACACAAGCAAGTTGTGAAAACAGAAAACCCGAGTAAACGAATAGCATTTCTGGAGAATGAGCACATCAAATCTTTTGCCAAGTGGTTATGCAAAGAAGTAATTAATCTTATGTTACTCAACATACCCTTTCTAAACCTTATTTCTCAGCTCATTTTGATCAAAAAATTGGTGTACTTATTCTTTTGAGCTAATATATACTTGTAATGAAATGCAGGTTGAGAGAGAGTTAGAAATCGACAAAGAAAGTGTATCAAAAACTGTAAGGTGGACATCCTATGGACCACGCGCCACCGTATTGAAATACGATGCATATCACATCAATGGGTATACTTTTCGTACGAAATGTCATGAAGGCAAAGTTTACCAGAATAGTAGGGTTAGTGTTGAGGCATTAGATATGCACATATCTAAAGAAGTTACAACCACAAGACAAGCATATTATTATGGGGTTTTACAAGAGATATGGGAACTAGATTACCGTTACATGCAAATTCCTCTTTTCAAATGTGACTGGGTTAATCACAAAGCTGATGGTGTGAAATGTGATACTACTCTTGGGTACATTGGTTGACCTGAATAGTTGAGGCTACAAGGTTGATCCGTTCATATTAGCCGCACAAGCACGATAAGTGTTTTATGTGAAAGACCGGGTAGATAAAAAATTGTCTATTGTGTTTAAGACACCTCCCAAGAATTACAAAGATAAGTATGACGAAGCCGATGAGGAATTTAGTACCGTCATTCACCAGAACAATGATAACATATTGCCACATGTGGATCGATGTGACTTGGGTAATGAATCACGAACTGACTACTATCGAACCAACTATGGAGGTGTTCTTATACGAAAATCCAAGTGAACCATGTTATGCTCAAGTTGTCACACTCTACCTTTATCGTATTTCACTCTTTTAAAGAATAAAGAAATTCGATTTTTTGTACTTGTTTAAGGATTTATGTTTATAATACAAGACTTAATATTAGTTAAATATGTTAGGTATATTATTTTGTACTTGTTTAAGGATTTATGTTTAAGGATTTATGCTGAAAAGCAAGAATTCTCACAGATTGGAGATGTATGGAAGTTGTGCTAGTTGATGTGCTATAGTACAGAGTTAATTCTGGTGATGTCATTGTTAAGTCCGTTTGACCATTCTTTAGTCTGATAGTGCAAAAATTAAAAAACGATTTTTACTGTCTAAATAGTATCGTTACCTAATTTTAGGTGGTTAGAAGTATTTATATGGATAATTTTTATTTTTTGAATTCATATTTATCCTTTGAATACTTTATCCTAATCTTTAAAAGTTTAAATCTTTTCTTTCGATTAAGTCTCCTTACCAGCACTAAACCCTAATTGCGCTGCACTACCAGTACTTCAATTAACATAAAAGATGGTACAATTAAAGTTTGTAAACAAGCACAATCAAGTGGGATTTCTCAAAAGCTGCTGAAAGCACAGGCTTCGGCAGAATCCTGGACTTTCTAAAGGGTAGTCATATCAGGTATGCCCTTACTCATAATCCAACTATCTATGATTCCCTAGTCAAACAGTTTTGGCAGACTGCTACTGCTAGAACTATTGTTGATGGGACACTAGAGTTAAATGCAACTATTGATACTTTAGAGTATTCAATCACTGTCACAATTCTCAATTTCCGGTCATTTCTCACATTTACTATTTCATCGTATATTGTAAACTAGGTTTACAAGTATTAAATTCGCGTAACCTTAGGGGTTTAGCTGCGAATTCATGAACATATCATCGAGGACATTTCATATAGACTAAGTTTAGTCTACATTTCATTAACATCATTGTCATCATATAAATTCATGCATGGTTTTGCATTTTTCATTAAACGTATAATTCTCATATTAAATAAACGTTATCGCGTAAGTAATTATTTTGAACAATTGATCCGTTACTTCCAAAAATTATCCCGATATATTTTAATACTCATATTAAGTTATAAAAATAATATTATGAGTTTACCCAGTGTTTTAAATTTATTTTGTATGTAAATTATTGTATTTATATAATTACGACGTTTTTCCTAAATACGACACGATTATTATTATATCACTCAAATTTTGCAAGAAATGTATTTTTATAATTTTTATGACCTAAATATATTTTATCTTGACCCGTAAAAATTTATTTTTAACTAACGCTACCTTAAATACTCAAATGTGTATACAAGTTATCATTTAACCTCACAAATCTTACACTAATACATAATAATAATAAAAAAAAATACAATCAATGTATGACTATCCTCCCTTGTCGACAAGGGAGGGATGAGTCACAATGGAATTGCAAAATATCTCTAGGTACATGTATTATTCTACTAACTCAAACCATTTCACTTCACTTCATTTTGGAAATACAAGCTCAAAACCATATTTCTCTCTTCCACTCCAAAGATTCGGCAGCCATAAGACCAAAGGAGGATCATCTCATAAAATTTCAAGACAAGTTATTTAACAATCTAGTATCACTTGTTGTATAGGTTTTGCAATACAAACCTCAAGTGATTAGGACAAACCCTTTGTCCTTAAATCTCATCATATTTCTAGTAAGCATTCATATTCATGATTTTATTACATATTCATTATTATGGTCATATCATTTTATTTGAGAAACATGCAAGTTCTGTGATGTTTATACCATTTTTTAAAGTTTTTAAGGTTTTTAAGTGTTAAATATATATAATCCATCCTATAATTACTCCTTGTTATATATTAGTTTTGGTGATGTCTAGGAACCCATGACACCCTAAGAAGGTGTATGGTAGGATTAGAATAGCTTCGGAGTTGTTTTGAATGGGTTAGAATAGGTTTGGCGCGAGAAAAACTCATTTCGACAAGTTTGGAAAAGGGTCTGTCCTTATTTTCAAAATCTGGAAAATCCGACAGTAGGTAAATATTTTTGGCTTAGATATTTGGAAAATATACTTTAAAAAGCAACGTGGCAGCTTGAACGGATTAAAACGGAGCTATAACGAAGAAGTTATGAATTTTTCAAGTTGGTGCCGAAAAATATAAATTTCTGGAATTTCAGCAAACATTGTTTATTTTGTATGAGTCAAAAATGAAGCTTGGGCGTTGTAAATTATGTCGACTTGTCAAAAATATGTTGGTATACTTTGATACAAAGCTAAGGACCTTTAAAACGTAGAAAACGGATTTGTAACGATTAAATTATACACGTTTACAAAAGTTGCCGTAACTTTTATCATATAAGAAAAACTATCTTGATTTCTAATAGACAAGTTTTACGGCAAAACTAGAGACCAAGTTAAAGGTTGTTTTTAACATCGAATTAGAACTTTTTATAAAGAGATGTCTTCTAATAAAAGTAAGTTCGCCAAGTATATTTATCAAAATGTCCGACCGTTTGATTAGCGGAGTTGTAATAAATAAATTATGGTCACTCAAACTTGGTCGAAAACCATCCTTAAACTATATTTTGGGACATAAGTACCATACTTAACCTCTATTTTTCTTTATGTTTGAGACCTCTAGGATGGAAATGCATGTACTAAAACTTTGAGATAATGGTACGAGCTTCCCAAAACCGTTGAGTTTGTTTCCTAAAGCTCGACGTGCACCATTTTACGACTAGCTTTTCGAGGCCGTTTAGTCACTTTCATGAAAATTTCAACGACATTATTTTACGACGAAAAGTTATATTTTTATAATAAATCACTAAATGATTATCGTAGGATATCATTTCAACGTAAGTACTTGTAAAGTACTTGGTAGCTGAGCAATATGTCATAAACATATATTTCGTCGATAAACTTTATTTTCCAAAATGTACAAGTGGTATGGATATCATATGAGTTTGCATGCGCGACATTGTTTCATGACTTATATTAGAGCATATCATTCATATTAGGTTGCGGATAGAGATCGCACCTCATTTCAGTGTATCTACTTTTGTCACCATAACTATTGCAACGTGTGAGTAATCACATCCCCCTTTTACCGTTTTACTATATTTTGGGGCGAAATGCATGAACCATTCTTGAGCTAAATTGTTTACTACTTTTATTAACTAGTTTGACTAGAACTTGTGAACTTGAATCAAATCCTTGAACTTAGTTATGAAATAATGCCTTACTTGAACTTATTGAACCATACATGTTATGACCTTGACCTAAAGTCTCCCATGTTCGGAGCATCCCTATAAAGTCTCCTATGTTGACATCACTATAAAGTCTCCTATGTTCGAAGTATATCTTTGGGAAGAGGCACCCAATATATATTTGGGAAGAGGCACCCAGTATATCTTTGGGAAGAGGCACCCAGTATATCTTTGGGAAGGGGCACCCAACATAACTTTGGGTAGTGGCACCCAGCATAATTTGGTTTCATCAAAAGCATCATTACAAAGTCTCCCTTGTTGGAGCAGTGCAAAGTCTCCCATGTTGAACATCGCTGAATTATTATATGCGTGGTACTATATTATGAACCATTATGATCACTTATACTTGACTACTTGATACGCTATATTTTGTGCAATGGGTTGTGTACACACAAGTTGCAAGTTTTGTATGGCGGAAGTTGGGCGAGTGGATATACAATGCCTTTGCTTTGTGGACTATTTCCGATGACCGAAACCTTTGACTCTTTCTTACGAGTTTTCTTATTTTTTTTCTAAACATGTTTACTCACCAACTATTTTCATAGTTGACCCGTTTTTCTCTCATGCATTTCAGTGATCGTTAGTAAGCTTTTCTCCCAGGTCTTGCATAATGAAGTTTTTACTTGTCACTACAAATCGTTATGTACTAGAACGAAATATTATGGAATCTAAACTTTGTAATATATTTGCCGATGACGGCTAAACTGGTATTGCAATGGTGTACTCTTTCTTTTAAATCTTACCGTTGGTATGTTCTATTATCTTGTGCTTATGTTCCCTTCCGTTACACCTCGTGTTTCCGCCTCCGGCGAGGGTGTGACAGATTGGTATCAGAGCCAAAGGTTATAGAGAATGCCGATTTTTCAAAAATAAAAATCACAGCTATAACCGGAATAAAGTTTTATTAAACATCGAACATCATCCGAGTCAACTAATCCTATCGTTGCATCGTTACTCATAAATTATACATAGCCTGATCAACTATGTCTAATTTATGAAGAACCATGCAATGATAAGAGTGGTAGTTTTAAATCATGTGTAGTCGAGTCTTTTGAGTCGGTCACCGAAGTTGCATTGGTCGGGTGGGTATGCATAGCATGTTTTTACGTTCACGTCTACATTACCGTATCTTGTTTATACCTTCTCTTTTCCATCTTTCGACTTGTTAGACATAGCATGTCTCTGTTTCTGTCATGTTTCGATCACTATAACACATTACCACCGTTCTAAACCTCATCTGCCTTCGTCCGAGTGTCATTTACTCAACCCGATATTTTGGTCCATTGCAAGATCATGGCTGCCGAAACACCACGCTCGAGTCAACAACAATGACAATCCAAACAACAACGCGACTGGAATAGCGGATCTACTCACCCAAATTATGACGCACCTTGATGCTAGACGAACCAACAATGGAGAAGGTACTTCAAACACTAGTAATGGGTGCAGCTACAAGACTTTCATGACATGCAAGCCGATGGAATTTTATGGTACTGAGGGTGCCATTGGACTATTAAACTTTGGTTCGAGAATGTTGAGTCTAAGCTCGAGTATCACGAAGTGTCTTTGAAGAAACAGAGTTGAGTTCTCTGCTGGTCTACTACAAGGTCGAGCATTGACTGGTGGAACAATCAGCTGCAGACTAGAGGAAGAGGGCTGCAAATGCGTTAACTTGGGAAGCATTTAAGAAACTACTAGATGAGTGCTGCAGAAAAGATGAAGTGCAAAAGCTGGAAGCGGAATTTTAGAATCACTTGATGGTAGGAGTAGAGGTCGACAAATTACACGATCCGTTTCCACGAGTTAACTAGGATGGTTCCTCACATGGTTTCCACTGTGGAGAAGTTGATCGACCGATATATATGGGGATTGATACCGGAAATTAGGAGGGACGTCACCTCGTCGAACCCAACCACTCTGCAAGCCGCTGTGGGCATGGCGTATCGCTTGACAAATGATGTGATCAGTGCGGAGAACTAACAAAGCAAACGAAAATGGGCGAAGCGGGATGATCGCCAGGAAGTCGAGACCGGGATCGACAAAATAAGAGCGGCGAATAACCGGGGACTATGGAGCGACCACTCAGGGCGCAAAGGATATCGGTCCACACCCTATGTGTACTCGATGTAATTATCATCACTCGGAGCTGCTCAAAGTGCCACAAATGTGGACAGACGGGCCACATCGCCGGAATTGCTCAAACAGGAGGGAACCAAGGACAAAGAAAAGCATGTTACGAGTGTGGAAGTCGGATCACCTTGAACACCTGTCCAAAGTTGAAAGGAACACCCAACCAAGAAGGAAATCGTCCAAACCTGGCGTTGGCAATGGAAGGCCCACAAGATCAGAACATTGAAATCCCCCACGTGGTCGAGCATTCTATTTGGGCACCGAGGAAGCCCGCGCGTAACGGTACATTCTTTGAACAACCACCTTATTTCAATGCGACATGATTTTGAGTGCATACTTCCTTCCAATTTTTACCACGTCCACGGCATTGATTAATTTGAGACCTATCAATATCGACCTTAGTTGTAATGTATTTTGTTGATTTGATTTGATTTGTGTAAGCAAATCCAATATCGAGCGAATCTTTCAAAAGACTTAATTCAAAAGACTTGTTTCCTAGCCTGATCTAGTGACGGTTCTTATTTGATGAAGTTGCGAAAGTCAAGCTAAGAAACAAGTTTACTCAAGTCACTATCTAAAGGTCTTTTGAGGGCTACGTTCGATATTGGGTAAGTTTACCCCATCAAATCTAATCACGGGCACGTAGTTAGTTGGATGAGGAATCCATATGCATGAGCATTGACATGATCATTTAGACTATTCGTACGAGCATGAACTTTTAGAACCTTTGTGGCGGTTCGGACTATAGTATCATTAATTGAATCACGAGGACGTGATTCCGCTAACATGGGAAGAATGTCACAATTCTCAATTTCCGGTCATTTCTCACATTTACTATTTCATCGTATATTGTAAACTAGGTTTACAAGTATTAAATTAGCGTAACCTTAGGGGTTTAGCTGCGAATTCATGAACATATCATCGAGGACATTTCATATAGACTAAGTTTAGTCTACATTTCATTAACATCATTGTCATCATATAAATTCATGCATGGTTTTGCATTTTTCATTAAACGTATAATTCTCATATTAAATAAACGTTATCGCGTAAGTAATTATTTTGAACAATTGATCCGTTACTTCCAAAATTATCGATATATTTTTATACTCATATTAAGTTATAAAAATAATATTATGAGTTTACCCAGTGTTTTAAATTTATTTTGTATATAAATTATTGTATTTATATAATTACGACGTTTTTCCTAAATACGACACGATTATTATTATATCACTCAAATTTTGCAAGAAATGTATTTTTATAATTTTTATGACCTAAATATATTTTATCTTGACCCGTAAAAATTTATTTTTAACTAACGCTACCTTAAATACTCAAAAGTGTATACAAGTTATCATTTAACCTCACAAATCTTACACTAATACATAATAATAATAAAAAAAATACAATCAATGTATGACTATCCTCCCTTGTCGACAAGGGAGGGATGAGTCACAATGGAATTGCAAAATATCTCTAGGTACATGTATTATTCTACTAACTCAAACCATTTCACTTCACTTCATTTTGGAAATACAAGCTCAAAACCATATTTCTCTCTTCCACTCCAAAGATTCGTGACCATAAGACCAAAGGAGGATCATCTCATAAAATTTCAAGACAAGTTATTTAACAATCTAGTATCACTTGTTGGGTTTTGCAATACAAACCTCAAGTGATTAGGACAAACCCTTTGTCCTTAAACCTCATCATATTTCTAGTAAGCATTCATATTCATGTTTTTATTACATATTCATTATTATGGTCATATCATTTTATTTGAGAAACATGCAAGTTATGTGATGTTTATACCATTTTTAAGGCTTTTAAGGTTTTTAAGTGTTAAATATATATAATCCATCCTATAATTACTCCTTGTTATATATTAGTTTTGGTGATGTCTAGGAACCCATGACACCCTAAGAAGGTGTATGGTAGGATTAGAATAGCTTCGGAGTTGTTTTGAATGGGTTAGAATAGGTTTGGCGCGAGAAAAACTCATTTCGACAAGTTTGGAAAAGGGTATGTCCTTATTTTCAAAATATGGAAAATCCGACAGTAGGTAAATATTTTTGGCTTAGATATTTGGAAAACTAGACGAGTACCCGCGCCTAGCGGCAGCGGTATCTAGTTTCGACAAAATTTTAGCGGTGATTAAGTTTGTTTCATGAATCAGGATTTTAAGTGTTAATTAATCCATTTTGAATGATTATATTGTTTTTCTGATAGCGTTGTTTTGTATTTGAGATTGTCTTTTTTGATAGCATTTTTGTAAGTTGCATTAATCAATTACAGTAATATTAAATAATAATAACGCTATTTTTTGTTGAAAGGAGCAATTAACAACATTTTTTTTTTGTATCCCTAAAGACCTGTAGTACATAAATAGTTAGTGTACATAAACAAAAAAATGTGAATACAAACATTTATCTTTCGTTTTTATGTCTCAACCTTTCACGGGTTCCACAACTAATTCATCATTTCTCATATAGTTTTGTCAAATTTGAATCTGGTTCGACCGGGTGGTTCAACCGGTTGAACCGTTCTGTCAAAAAAGGAAGTCGATTTAAACCGAGTCAACCCGGCGGGTTGGGTCGAAAACAAGTCAAATTAAATCGGGTTAACCCGCCGGGTTTGAAGCGTCCCGGGTCAACCCGGTTTTCGATATGTATTAATAGTTTCCATTTGAAATATATGTCTTCAACATTTGTATCGGGTTCATAGGGTCCTCTCGGTTCGTTTTGGACGGCTTTAATTGGTTAGCGAACGGTGGCGACACCGGTTCCCGGTTGAACACGTTGGTTCGGTCCGGTCCGATTTTCAAAACTATATGTAACATCAACTTGTTAGCTTGTATGAAGTTTTGTGTGTTTTTATTAATTTGTATAATGTGTATAATAACATGTACTTTTCATTTTAGGATGTTTTAAAAATATCATTAATTAGTGTGTTTAATTATTTTATATTTTGGATTATGTTGTAGCTTATTTATATTGTACATTATGAAAATTTTATTATACTTTTTAGTAAGGGGTGTTTTTAATTTGGTAGATGTGCTTTTAATTGGTTGTACAATGTGAATAAATTATTGTATTTTTAAGTAGTGGGGTGT
The DNA here is from genome assembly GCA_910596185.1 of Chrysanthemum makinoi. Lineage (NCBI taxonomy): Eukaryota > Viridiplantae > Streptophyta > Magnoliopsida > Asterales > Asteraceae > Chrysanthemum > Chrysanthemum makinoi. Next base: position 94,925,918 of record OU343225.1, read on the forward strand.
TTTAATAAGAGTATTAACTACACTATGCATTTCTCTCTCATTTGACTTTCAATATTTAATATTCAAGTTTTCACTTTTCCACTTTGACCGTTTTTCCATTTTAGATAGTAAAGATATACTTTAAAAGCAACGTGGCCGCTTGAACGGATTAAAACGGAGCTATAACGAAGAAGTTATGAATTTTTCAAGTTGGTGCCGAAAAATATAAATTTCTGGAATTTCAGCAAACATTGTTTATTTTGTATGAGTCAAAAATGAAGCTTGGACGTTGTAAATTATGTCGACTAGTCAAAAATATGTTGGTATACTTTGATACAAAGCTAAGGACCTTAAAAACGTAGAAAAGCGGTTTGTAACGATTAAATTATACACGTTTACAAAAGTTGCCGTAACTTTTATCATATAAGAAAAACTATCTTGATTTCTAATAGACAAGTTTTACGGCAAAACTAGAGACCAAGTTAAAGGTTGTTTTTAACATCGAATTAGAACTTTTTATAAAGAGATGTCTTCTAATAAAAGTAAGTTCGCCAAGTATATTTATCAAAATGTCCGACCGTTTGATTAGCGGAGTTGTAATAAATAAATTATGGTCACTCAAACTTGGTCGAAAACCATCCTTAAACTATATTTTGGGACATAAGTACCATACTTAACCTCTATTTTTCTTTATGTTTGAGACCTCTAGGATGGAAATGCATGTACTAAAACTTTGAGATAATGGTACGAGCTTCCCAAAACCGTTGAGTTTGTTTCCTAACGCTCGATGTGCACCATTTTACGACTAGCTTTTCGAGGCCGTTTAGTCACTTTCATGAAAATTTCAACGACATTATTTTACGACGAAAAGTTATATTTTTATAATAAATCACTAAATGATTATCGTAGGATATCATTTCAACGTAAGTACTTGTAAAGTACTTGGTAACTGGGCAATATGTCATAAACATATATTTCGTCGATAAACTTTATTTTCCAAAATGTACAAGTGGTATGGATATCATATGAGTTTGCATGCACGACATTGTTTCATGACTTATATTAGAGCATATCATTCATATTAGGTTGCGGATAAAGATCGCACCTCATTTCAGTGTATCTACTTTTGTCACCATAACTATTGCAACAGGTGAGTAATCACATCCCCTTTTTACCGTTTTACTATATTTTGGGGCGAAATGCATGAACCATTCTTGAGCTAAATTGTTTACTACTTTTATTAACTAGTTTGACTAGAACTTGTGAACTTGAATCAAATCCTTGAACTTAGTTATGAAATAATGCCTTACTTGAACTTATTGAACCATACATGTTATGACCTTGACCTAAAGTCTCCCATGTTCGGAGCATCACTATAAAGTCTCCTATGTTCGGAGCATCACTATAAAGTCTCCTATGTTCGAAGTATATCTTTGGGAAGAGGCACCCAGTATATATTTGGGAGGAGGCACCTAGTATATCTTTGGGAAGAGACACCCAGTATATCTTTGGGAAGGGGCACCCAACATAACTTTGGGTAGTGGCACCCAGCATAATTTGGTTTCATCAAAAGCATCATTACAAAGTCTCCCTTGTTGGGCGGTGCAAAGTCTCCCATGTTGGAGCATCCTGAATTATTATATGCGTGGTACTATATTATGAACCATTATGATCACTTATACTTGACTACTTGATACGCTATATTTTGTGCAATGGGTTGTGTACACACGGGTTGCAAGTTTTGTATGGGCGGAACTTGGGCGAGTGGATATACAATGCCTTTGCTTTGCGGACTATTTCCGATGACCGAAACCTTTGACTCTTTCTTACGAGTTTTCTTATTTTTTTTTCTAAACATGTTTACTGATATCGGCCTTTTGAGGGGTCAATTAGTCAATTATTATATAAAAATATCAAATACGAAATAAACGAGAGAGAATTACAAATCAACCGTTTTTAGGAAAAAGGTCGACACGCAAAACCCGCGAATACTCGATAAGTGATACCGGGCAAGTGGTTACCCGGGTCGTTTCCCAACGAGGAGTGAATTGACGGTCACGTTTGAGGTTAGTTATTAAAATGCTTGAATGGTACGGGAATTTACGATTTTGGTTACGCTATTCTACAAATTAAAGGACGAGAAAGTAAATAAAACACGCAAATGAAGTAAATGATTAAATTAACTACTACTAAGCATACGGAACAATAAAATAAAGCTAAATTAAGTCCTAGAGTGCTAAAATGCAAAAACGTGAAAACCCGGGCTAATCCCGAGCCTCAAAAAGTAAAACTAATGCAATTTAAGGCCTACGGGTGTGAAACTAATTTTCCTACGTTCTAAACGACTAAAAATAATTTTAGAAAAAAGCCGGGTATTTTTTCGACTTTTAAATAATTTATTACGAATTAATTGCTAATTTAATCTAATTAAATGATAAAAAATACTAAAATTTATTGGAAAAATCTGAAAATTTTATAATAAATACCTTAAATGACATAGAATTAAAGAAAAATAAAAAAGGTGAGCATTGCTTGTGGAAATAAGCAATTAATAAGGTGAAAAAGCAATTAAGCTAAAACTGTACTAAGGCCTTAAGTATTAATTAAACCAAATACAACCAACAAACATCCCTAGCACAGATGGTAGAGTGGGTTTTTGCGTGGTCAGTTTACGTTTGCAAAACCGGTGAGGTCGTGGGTTCAATTCCCACTTCCTCCGTTTTTCTTATTTTTTTTTTTTTCTTTTACCAACTAACTAAGGGACTGAAATAAGCAATGTTTCGTGAAAACTTAACTTGGAAAAAGCTACAAATAAGCTGACAACAGCTTATTAATTCAGCAAATCCCACTAAGGGCTGTTTGGTTTTGAGGATAACTAAGGACTTACAAGAGCTAAAAAAAACTATCTAAGGGATGCAATAAGCTAAACTAATCAAGGACCTAAGCTAATTAACTAACGACACTAATGGAAAACTGAATGAAGCCATAACTAAGGAGAGAAAAAAGCAAATAAGCACTTTAAATGCCTCTATACTGCTTCTGCGCTAACTGTACTAAAACATGCCAAATGGCTACTTTTGTGCTTAGAGATAAGCATGTAAATGAGCACCAAATCAACAAACAACTCAAAATAGCTAAAGACAATACTACAAGATACCTAAAAAACAAAATTGCAACTAATATGGAGTTCCTAACAAACCTAAAAGGAGGCTGCAAAAGGACCTGATGGAACAGTAGGCTTAGGACAGAAACAAAAGTGGTGCAAGGGGGGTCATCGAGGGGCAAAATAAGGTATTAAAGGAACTGGGAAACCTCAAATAAGCGAACACTGATTAAGACGGAACTACATTCTACTTGTAAAACTAAACTCACATGCTCAATCTAGCTAAAATCTTCCTAAAATTAAACTAAAAAAAAGTGGACAGTGGGGCTGTTGACAGAAACTAAGACATTAAGACAACAATTGGTAAAACTCTTGAAACACGAAACTTGAATTGAAAACTTGAAACCTTAATTGAGAAAGCCTTGAAACATGTTTGTAAACTCACAAAACAAAGATTCAACCAAGTTTAATGATTAGACCCCTAAAAATTTGTTAATTTCAAACACCCCTTTAAGGGTAAAACATATTTTTTTTTTAAAACTGAAATCACCTTGAGACAATAAAAACGATTTTTCAAAGTTAATCATAAGCATCAAATGAGCTTATACAAGCTTCTAAACATCTTCTAACAAGACTTTAAGTGACAGATTTTAAGAACATAAAAAACAAAAAAAAAAAGCATTAACTAGGAAAATGGAATTAACAACTAAAATAAAATTCATTGAAAATTAAAGAGTTACAAGTAATGTAAATGACAAGGAAATTAAAAGTGGAACTAGAATGAGAAATTCTAGACAAGTTTTACATTAACTCCTAATGCCTATTTATACTAAAGCTAACTAAGTCTCTTGACTTCTTTCTTGTCTACTTGCTGTGTGTTTTCTGTGTGAGGAGAGAGTGAGAATAAGCCCATTGTGCTTCTTTGCAAATTCATCTCAACCATCAATCTTAAGCTTGGGGACCAAGGAGTGATTTCTGCCATTGGATGAGGTCCTCTTGAGTGTTGTGGATTGCCACAGTGGCAAGCAAGCATGTGAACAATTCTTGGCTTCATCTGGGTGAGAAGGACAGGAGGTGAGAGAGGAGGGAAAGTGTCTTGGCGCCAAAAGGAGTATTCACATGTTTAGGGTTGTGGTTGTTTTTGCAGTTTAAGGGAAAGAAAGGGGAATGGGTAAAAGTGGTTTAAAGGTAAAGTTTATTTAAAAGGAATGGGTTAAGGGGTTTTAGTAAAAAGGGTTTAAGTAAAAGTATTAAAATTGTGTTTTTTTTTTTTTTTTTTTTGAGAAAATAATTTCAATAAAAATAATTGTTGTAAAAATAAAAATTGGTTAAAAAAAAAAATAATTGTTTTTAATAAAAACGTTTTAAGTTTAATTTAAAAAGGGTAAAAAGGTGCTTCGGGTTTCGGGTAAAGGTAATTTGGTTTTAGGGTTTGGCTTCGAGTTAGGTTTTGAGATTGTTTTCCCACTCTCACTCCAAAAACGCGTCTCGAACTCTGAAATTGTAGAAAAGCCACTCCCGGCTCCGTCCTCAAAGCACTTTTTCCACTTCAAGCTCAATTCTGTCCATTTTTGCCCTGTTTTCGATCCTTTGTACCTGAAACACATAAAAACACACTCCAAGGATATCTGTAGCATAATTGGTTATATTTCAGTGTTTTTTAGACATTTTTGTGGGCTTAGATGGGTAAAAATGATGAGTGAATAAGCACTCATCAAATCCCCACACTATCAATTGCTAGTCCCTAGCAATCCGATCATATGAAGTAATGAAAGGATCAAAAATACCAAGAATACCCTGTCTCGACTTTTTATTCAACTATGAGAAATTTAAACTAGAGCGTAAATAAATAACATGCTTGATTATCAAAACATGGCATCATAGAACGGGATTCACGCAAAATGGGTGTTTCCGGGGAATTATAATCGTCATCCTCTTTTTTATACTCTCAAACCAAGCTTAAACTTATTGTGCAAACGTTTTTGTAAAATGCTAACACTACTTATATCAATAATCTATGTAAGTCGAGACTTAACTTTTTACTCCCGCAATCTATAAAATTTAAGTGATTGTGCTCATTTTCAAAAGTTTGATCATTAAAATCGACATTTGTTATGGTTGTTATCCACTTAACTAAAGTACTAACCCACTGGAAACGATGAAAGTCTAAGGATCGGAAGGGCCTCTTCCATGTAGCGGCTTTCTTCTCGGCACATCCCAAAACATTAGTTTTAAGTGACCGGGCTTTTGACACCTCACAGAGAATAGTACCGGACTTAGCGGGAATTCGATTCCAAAGATTTACAAGGCTACCGTTAAGTTAAAACTAAACCTAAATGGATTACAACCGACGACAATTTAGAAATTCGAGATTCAAAGGTGAGATCACTCCATGTTGCGACTTTCTTCTCAGCTTGTCCTTTTAAGGAGGCTAGGTTTTCACCCTCGAGAATAGTATCGGAGCTTTCGGGATCTTTGAAATCAAGGATTTCCAAATTACCGTCAAACTTTTAGACAACATTGACGAATACGAGTTCAACTTCCGATTTAAATTTAAGAAAAAGCAAGTTTCGCATATTTATTCATAAGCAACTTAGTGCTTTTATTCACGCAACTCATATTTTTCATTTTTCATTTTTCAACTTTTCTTTCTTTTTTTCATTTTCCATTTTTCAACTTCTTTCACTTTTTTTTTTTTTTTTTCATTTTGACTTTGAACTTTAAACTTGCAACTTTTGCATCATTCAAGCATTTTTCAATACTTTCATTTTGCACATTATTCAGATTTTAAGAAAGTATGCTTTCTCGGAAATTTAAATAAAAAGTTGAACTCGGACTCTAAATCAATTTTGCTTAAAAACTTTTTATTGTAACAAGACTATTTGAATGTTCAAAAGTTTGACAATGAGCACGTATTTTAGGTTCAATTAAGAGCTACTGGGAGAAAAAGCCATAGATTACTTATATAAGCTCTAAAGAGAACCAACTACTCCACGCTTAGCATTTTCATTTGCACAATTCGTAAAACCTTAGCCTAAATGTTAAGAGAGCAGCTAGATCAACACTCTAGCAGAGTCGGGATTCCCTTGTTCTAGCCGAATCAAGACTAAACTACCATTAATACCGAAGTATCAATGAATTATTTTTGTGCAAAGCACTTCTTGTAAATGTAAATACTTGACTTAAAGCGATAAAAAATTTAAAATTTTGGTCAAAACGGGGGTACTAGGGTACTAGAAGGTACAATGTGATCAAAATTCGCTAGAATTCCCCCCGACACTTAGAATTGAATATTGCCCTCAATATTCAAAGTACCGGCCGAGGCGAAACTATAGAACGGAAAAAGGTAATACTACTAGCCAAGTGTGGAAGCGAAATCTTTTTTCACAAAAGGATTTATAAAGATATCCCTAGATAAACGTTAGCAAAAAGATCGGATATTGGGCTTTGGATAAAAAGCGCATCAATCATCACGATCTACGGGAATCCAAAACGAGAGCAAACACACAACAAGCAAACAACAGTGGGGAATTCCCCCCACACTTAGTGTTAGAAAATAGAAAGAAGTCAGAAACATGGGTGAAAACCCATGAAATGCTCTTGTTTTGTTTTACCGAGTCGCTAGCTTGACTCGACCCGAATTCATTGGTCCATGGGGAGCAAGTGGAGAGAAGATCTCCATCGGACTTTCATTCAAATGGTTTGGATAAACATTGAATGTGCTGAAAGTTCCACTCCGATGAGATATAACCGGCTTAAGAGAATGAGAAATGCCGGGGTCAAAGATGGTATCTTCACTCCCGTAGGAGATAAGATATTGAGAAGAAATGGGATAAAGCGGGGTGTCATTGAGATGACAACGGGTGGGATGGGTGGGCAAAAGGTTAGATTGAGGAACATTGAGCGAATGTTCAAAAATCTTATCCACCATTGAAGTAATGAGAATATCCGTATCGGGCTTAGAAGAGGTTCCATCATCCGGCGGTTTAGCAGGTGGACGAGTGGATGATGGACCTAAGCCATAATCATCACTCTGAAAACCCGGAGCTATCGAGTCATCCGAAGAAAGAAAGTCGACCTCTTCTATAAGAGTGTCACTCGACGAATTATCCGAAGACCTATTGTATAGAAGATTTTCCAATTCAATGAGGTAGGCTTCAAAATCGAAGTGAGCATCATCATCTCCCCGTGGAGATGGATTAAAGAGAGCGAGTTCATCGGCGAACTCCTCGAGAAGGTCTAAAGTCGAAGTGGGATTGCCACTATTCTTTTCTTCAAAAGTAGAATCGTCGAGCTCGGGTAAAGATGTAACGGGGTTTTCCAAGTAAAGGTCACTATCCTCATTCTGAATGTCAAATATTGGGTTATCTGAAATTTGAGTGAATTCAGAATCTAAGTCAAACAGAGGATTAGTGAATGCCATAGTGAAAGGTTCCTCGGACACAACAAGAGTATCTTCATCATCCGAATCAAAATCAGTGTTGATTTCTCTTTCTTCAGGTTCAAAATCTCTCACTTCTTCTAAGCTGACGAGCTCAGAAGGATCTTCCTCAACATACTCGATGTCTCCACACGATAAGGAATCGTCAAACGACGTATAGTCATTTTCAGACTCGGAGATCATTGCAACAGAATCATTAGGGGTGGGAGGGGAAGAATCATCATCAACCGGCTCATCACACATCATTTCAGAGATACCCTCACACTCACTTGGGATTGGGACAAGGTTCTCAACACAAGACGATTCCGTTTCCGGAATAGTGCTAAGATGCTCATCCCCCATACTTAGAGAGTTAACGGGCTCTTCGTGTGTGGTTTTGGTCGACAAACTTTCATCATCATCGTCACTATCATCATCATCGTCAATGTAAGTCGCGAGCCATCGAGCACGTCTTGCAAGTGCTTGTTCTTCGATTCGTATTTCTTCAAGACATTTTTGAATCTTAGCGGCTCGTTCCTCTTCTTCAAGTAATTCTAGCATAGATTTTTCGTTGCGAGACGTTTGGTCTTCGGCAAGTTCTTCTAGCATACTTTTCTCACGAGGATGTTGATCAATGACGGGAAATTGTTCAATGAAGGGAAATTGTGGAGGTTGAAAATTGTCAAAACAAGGAGTGTTATAACAAGGATCAGGTCCATGGTAATTTTGATTCCATGATTGACATTGGTAATCATAATGAGGACCCCCACAATTTGCACAAATAAGGTATTGAGGAGAGAAATTCTGAAATGATGTATCATTGAAATCTTGATAGTACGGTTGTGGTTCGTATGAATTCTGTGGAGGGTAGTTGAAATCGTTTTGAGGAAAATTGAAGGAATTTGGATTAGAATCATAAGCGAATGAATTGTCGTCACAAATCGAACAAAATCCATTAGTAAGATAATTTCCACACCACTTGCACATACATTTGAAACAACGAAAACCTTTCGGTAACACGTCTCCACAACCGTAGCAATAATCTTGATCGAAAGAAGATATCTCGGGCTCGGGAATAGGGATCGAGGGCTCAACAACATCACAAGTCGTATTTGTATTTCCCAAAGTTGAATCTTGACGAAGTTCATTTAAGAAGTTTTCAATCATGTTCACGATTTCGTTCGAAGATTCCGGAGGTGGGACAAGTGGTGTGCTCTCAGAGCTAGCAATTTCCACCACTTCCGTTTCGGTCTCCGGTTCTTGCTCTTTTCTCTTAACCTCAACCGTAAACCGCGAAAGATTTTGATCAATTCTAGACGGTTTAGGCTTAGAAACAAGAGAACAAATCTCGGGTTGAGGTGGGAGGTCGGAAAAACTTGGAGAATCATCGAGAGAGTTTTTATCGGCTAATTCGCACCAATAGCAATATTTGCTTGCTCCAACCCTTCCACACCGCTTACATAAACAATCGGGATTGAGACAATAAACTTGATCCTCTTCCATACGGCCTTTACAATGAAAACAACGACGATAATCGATCGTCGCCATGAGAATTAAACTTGTAGAGGGTTAAAGAAATAGAATCAAATGGTCGAGAGGATACGAAGGATAGAATTAAACAGTAAAAGAGGGTAAGAGAAATAGAATTTTACGGATAAGAGGAATGAGAAGAATATTTTTGGGGTTTTATAAATAGAAAACATAAAAGGGAAAATAAATTTTGAAAAGGAAAAATATTTTTGGGTTTTTGGGTTTTTGGAAAGCAAATAACTTCACGAGGAAGGTTCTTCAAGTCACTAATCGTCAAACCTTAACGATATTGTCGCAACACAACCTCCCCGGCAGCGGCGCCAAATTGATATCGGCCTTTTGAGGGGTCAATTAGTCAATTATTATATAAAAATATCAAATACGAAATAAACGAGAGAGAATTACAAATCAACCGTTTCTAGGAAAAAGGTCGACACGCAAAACCCGCGAATACTCGATAAGTGATACCGGGCAAGTGGTTACCCGGGTCGTTTCCCAACGAGGAGTGAATTGACGGTCACGTTTGAGGTTAGTTATTAAAATGCTTGAATGGTACGGGAATTTACGATTTTGGTTACGCTATTCTACAAATTAAAGGACGAGAAAGTAAATAAAACACGCAAATGAAGTAAATGATTAAATTAACTACTACTAAGCATACGGAACAATAAAATAAAGCTAAATTAAGTCCTAGAGTGCTAAAATGCAAAAACGTGAAAACCCGGGCTAATCCCGAGCCTCAAAAAGTAAAACTAATGCAATTTAAGGCCTACGGGTGTGAAACTAATTTTCCTATGCTCTAAACAACTAAAAATGATTTTAGAAAAAATCCGGGTATTTTTTTCGACTTTTAAATAATTTATTACGAATTAATTGCTAATTTAATCTAATTAAATGATAAAAAATACTAAAATTTATTGGAAAAATCTGAAAATTTTATAATAAATACCTTAAATGACATAGAATTAAAGAAAAATAAAAAAGGTGAGCATTGCTTGTGGAAATAAGCAATTAATAAGGTGAAAAAGCAATTAAGCTAAAACTGTACTAAGGCCTTAAGTATTAATTAAACCAAATACAACCAACAAACATCCCTAGCACAGATGGTAGAGTGGGTTGCTGTTGCGTGGTCAGTTTCTGTTTGCAAAACCAGTAGGTCGTGGGTTCAATTCCCACTTCCTCCGTTTTTCTTATTTTATTTTTTATTTTTTTTTCTTTTACCAACTAACTAAGGGACTGAAATAAGCAATGTTTCGTGAAAACTTAACTTGGAAAAAGCTACAAATAAGCTGACAACAGCTTATTAATTCAGCAAATCCCACTAAGGGCTGTTTGGTTTTGAGGATAACTAAGGACTTACAAGAGCTAAAAAAAACTATCTAAGGGATGCAATAAGCTAAACTAATCAAGGACCTAAGCTAATTAACTAACGGCACTAATGGAAAACTGAATGAAGCCATAACTAAGGAGAGAAAAAAGCAAATAAGCACTTTAAATGCCTCTATACTGCTGCTGCGCTAACTGTACTAAAACAGGCCAAATGGCTACTTTTGTGCTTAGAGATAAGCATGTAAATGAGCACCAAATCAACAAACAACTCAAAATAGCTAAAGACAATACTACAAGATACCTAAAAAACAAAATTGCAACTAATATGGAGTTTCTAACAAACCTAAAAGGAGGCTGCAAAAGGACCTGATGGAACAGTAGGCTTAGGACAGAAACAAAAGTGGTGCAAGGGGGGTCATCGAGGGGCAAAATAAGCTAATAAAGGAACTGGGAAACCTCAAATAAGCGAACACTGATTAAGACGGAACTACATTCTACTTGTAAAACTAAACTCACATGCTCAATCTAGCTAAAATCTTCCTAAAATTAAACTAAAAAAAAGTGGACAGTGGGGCTGTTGACAGAAACTAAGACATTAAGACAACAATTGGTAAAACTCTTGAAACACGAAACTTGAATTGAAAACTTGAAACCTTAATTGAGAAAGCCTTGAAACATGTTTGTAAACTCACAAAACAAAGATTCAACCAAGTTTAATGATTAGACCCCTAAAAATTTGTTAATTTCAAACACCCCTTTAAGGGTAAAACATATTTTTTTTTTAAAACTGAAATCACCTTGAGACAATAAAAACGATTTTTCAAAGTTAATCATAAGCATCAAATGAGCTTATACAAGCTTCTAAACATCTTCTAACAAGACTTTAAGTGACAGATTTTAAGAACATAAAAAACTGAAAAAAAGCATTAACTAGGAAAATGGAATTAACAACTAAAATAAAATTCATTGAAAATTAAAGAGTTACAAGTAATGTAAATGACAAGGAAATTAAAAGTGGAACTAGAATGAGAAATTCTAGACAAGTTTTACATTAACTCCTAATGCCTATTTATACTAAAGCTAACTAAGTCTCTTCACTTCTTTCTTGTCTACTTGCTGTGTGTTTTCTGCGTGAGGAGAGAGTGAGAATAAGCCCACTGTGCTTCTTTGCAAATGCATCTCAACCATCAATCTTAAGCTTGGGGACCAAGGAGTGATTTCTGCCATTGGATGAGGTCCTCTTGAGTGTTGTGGATTGCCACAGTGGCAAGCAAGCATGTGAACAATTCTTGGCTTCATCTGGGTGAGAAGGACAGGAGGTGAGAGAGGAGGGAAAGTGTCTTGGCGCCAAAAGGAGTATTCACATGTTTCTGGGTTGTGGTTGTTTTTGCAGTTTAAGGGAAAGAAAGGGGAATGGGTAAAAGTGGTTTAAAGGTAAAGTTTATTTAAAAGGAATGGGTTAAGGGGTTTTAGTAAAAAGGGTTTAAGTAAAAGTATTAAAATTGTGTTTTTTTTTTTTTTTTTTTTGAGAAAATAATTTCAATAAAAATAATTGTTGTAAAAATAAAAATTGGTTAAAAAAAAATAATTGTTTTTAATAAAAACGTTTTAAGTTTAATTTAAAAAGGGTAAAAAGGTGCTTCGGGTTTCGGGTAAAGGTAATTTGGTTTTAGGGTTTGGCTTCGAGTTAGGTTTTGAGATTGTTTTCCCACTCTCACTCCAAAAACGCGTCTCGAACTCTGAAATTGTAGAAAAGCCACTCCCGGCTCCGTCCTCAAAGCACTTTTTCCACTTCAAGCTCAATTCTGTCCATTTTTGCCCTGTTTTCGATCCTTTGTACCTGAAACACATAAAAACACACTCCAAGGATATCTGTAGCATAATTGGTTATATTTCAGTGTTTTTTAGACATTTTTGTGGGCTTAGATGTGTAAAAATGATGAGTGAATAAGCACTCATCATTTACTCACCAACTATTTTCATAGTTGACCCGTTTTTCTCTCATGCATTTCAGGTGATCGTTAGTAAGCTTTTTCTACCAGGTCTTGCATAATGAAGTTTTTACTTGTCACTACAAATCGTTATGTACTAGAACGAAATATTTTGGAATCTAAACTTTGTAATATATTTGCCGATGACGGCTAAACTGGTATTGTAATGGTGTACTCTTTCTTTTAAATCTTAACGTTGGTATGTTCTATTATCTTGTGCTTATGTTCCCTTCCGTTACACCTCGTGTTTCCGCCTCCGGCGAGGGTGTGACAATCACTGAGGAATCAGTCAAAAGCAAGCTTCAATTGGCTGATGCCTCAGGGATTTCAATGTTGCCAAATAATGACCTATTTCAGGGATTGGAAAATATTAGATATCTAACTGATGGAACATTCACTTTTTGGAAAAGTCATTTTACGCCACAATGGCGTTTCCTTGTGCATCATCTTTTACATTGTATGAGCTCTAAAATTGGTGGATGGGATCAATTTGGAAGCAATATTGCTTCTGGATTGGTCTGTCTCTCCACTGACAGACTCTTCAATTTTTCAAAAATGATTTTTGATGCCATGGTTGCTAATGCCAAGAATAAGAAAAAGTTTTTGATGTACCCAAGATTTTTTTGCAAATGATCTTAAATATTGAAACAGCAAGCAAACATCCTTACATTGCTATCCCTTTCACTAAAAAGATTTTTGGTAATTTGAAAAGGGGTTTTGAAAGGGTACACAGGCAACTTTTTCCTGCTATGTTGCATGTTGTTGCTCTTGACCCTGCAGGTACATCTACATTTGTTCCATCTCCTACTGCTACATCAGAAGCTCAGGCTCAACCTACATCTGAACTAGAAAAACCAGAGTTTGAACAGAGGACACCAACACCCCCACCACCTTCACCTTCAGTCCATGAGGAAGAACCACCAGTGATTCCTCAACCACAACCTCCAACACCCACTCCTACAGCAGAACCCATTTCCTTATCTATGGAAGATCTACTTCAACTGGTTCCACAACTGATTTCAAGGGTTGATGAGTTGGAGAAAAAATTGAAGAAGACCAAGAAGTCACTGGGGACTACTCTTTTGATGTTGCCCAAAATAGTTAAGAAATTGGAGGGAAAATTCAAACAGAAAGGGATAGACATTACAGACTCAGAAGGTGAGGAATCCTCTCAGGAAACTCAAATTAGTCCTCAAGGATTGGAAGCAGCTGAAATCTTGGTTAAGAATTTCAGTCAGAAGAAATCCTTTAAGAAGAGACTGGATAAAGAAGCTACAAGTTCTGGTGGAGTGGATAAGTCTGGTGACTTTACTAAAGATAAGTCTGGTGGTGCTGAAATTAAATCGCTTTTGATGAAGATTTTAATCTGGCTTTGATGTTGAAGTTAATACTAGTCTTGAACATATTAATCTGGTAGTGATCCGGTAGTACTGGTGAGGAGTTTGTGCATAGGGAAGGCAAAGGAATAGTACAAGAATCTTCTGAGCCAGTGAAGACCAAAAAGAAACTCACATAAAAGGAAGCTAGCTTAGCTGAGATTGCTAGGATTCAAGCAGAGGATGAGCCTGCACAAGCTAAACGTGCAGAACAAACATTGAATGATGAGCTGATTGCCAAAAACCTGCAGGAGGAACCAGAATTAACTGAAGACCAAAAGAAAAGGAAAGCTAAAATTCTGGAATCTGCCAAATTCTACACTGACGAAGAATGGGATACTATAAAGGCCAGATTATTAGTAAATAGAGATATCCTTCCTGATATTGGTAGAGAAGACTATGCAAGGAAAATGGTTGAGATGATTAATGAGAAGAAGAGGCTTCTCAAAGAGCAGAGACAAAGAGAAAGGATGCACAGACCCTTGACCAAATGTGAGCAAAGGGATTATATGATCCACTACATCAAAAGTCAAGGGAATCCTAGCTGGACGGTGGGCCAGTTAAGGAAATTGAAGGCTGATGATCTAAAAGTAGAATTTGAAAAAGTAGTGCACCAAATTAAAAGATTAACTCCAATGGATTCAGAGTTGGAAGCTTCAAAGCTTAAAAGGCAAGGTTTCAATCTTCAACCAAAGGATGCTAAGAAGTACAAGATTGCAGAGACAGAAAAAGGTTGCTGAAGCTGAAAAACTTGGCAATAAGCCAAAAACTGTAAAGAAAGATGAGGAAGCTGAGGTTAAGCAACCAGTTGTGAAGATGACAAGGAAGAAATCCACTGGAAAGAAATGAGTGAAAAAGGATAAGACTAAGGTTAAGAAGGAAGTAGAAGAGTACATGAAGGATTGCAAATGTTCAGATCATCAAAAATGGGAACAAGGTATGGAACGTGTGGAGTTTGATAAAACTCCTTGAGATCGTTTTGAGCCTCTAGGGTTTAACAATAACAATGATTATAAACATTATATGCAGCGGAATTAAACAAACTTCATTATTATTGACACAAGGTTTTACTTTCACGCAATCTCCTCCAAATATTATTTGATCAGAATAATACGTGTTACCTAACTGTAATAGGGATCTAAGACACCTTAGATCTTGGAGGTAAACAACTAACCTAGGAGTTTACAATAAACTACATGCCCTAGGTTACACACACACACCTTTAATGACTACATTATGGAAGACGTCTATCTAAAACCTACACCCCATGTCTTCTTTATATACTAGAGGATTAGGGTTTACAAGATACTACGAAGGACTAAATAATAAATCTTCTTTTGCAAGCAAGTCCTTCCATCTTTTTGTAGATTTCTTCTTTGTCACTTTAAGTCCCTTTGTTTCATTCTTGTATTTATTTTGTCTCATCAAATCCAAGGAACCTAAAACCCAACAATCTTCCCCTATTTGATGATGACAAAACAAACAAAGTCGTGTACGAACTTCCCTAGACGAAGTAGCAGAAGTTGAGATGTAAACATCTCCCTAAATGAAACAAATCTTGTCTTCCTTTGTCTTCCCCTTAATCCACGTCATCGCAATCCAATATCTCTTCCCCTTTTTGTTATCAACAAATAGAGAATATAAACAGTAGAAACTTCCCCTTGAGTGGTGCATGAATATCAAATGATTCTTCAAATCTGTAAGCTCCTTGTAATGATCACTTGTGAAGAAAACCAAATATAACAAATTTGATGAAGAAGTAAAATAACCCAAACTTGTATCTTATGTCTTGTTTATCCACGTGACTCTGAACGTATACTAACCAATGTATAGGGAGACCGCAATCTCTTGACAATAATCACTGAGCACAATAACGTCACTCCTTTAAGTGTTATGTCAATTCTTCATCATAATCATTGAAGCACGAACAAGTTATCTCCAAAGTGTAACACCCACTTTGAGATATGATAAGAACACAAACCTGTAAAACTCAACTACAACATCAAATAAATGATATTCAACCTTCTTCGTAATCAATTAATCCAATAAACCAAATACGAGCCTTTTTTAACCCTTTTAAGAACATAAACTCCTTCCTGTGTGTGTGAACCAAACAACCATTCTCTGTGTGTGTCATCCAAAAATCATAACAATAAATATGCTCGACTTCCCCTTAAATCGAAAACCATATGAGAAGCAGTACTTTCAATATAACAGTACTTTGAAACCTCCTCCCAGTACTTTGAGAAGTAGCAGTACCTTGAGCATAAGCAGTACTTTGAACAGTACGTTGAAATAATTAGCAGTACTTTCATATATAAACTGCAGTACTTTCAATAAAATCTGCAGTACTTTGAAAATTCACAGCAGTACTTTCACATAAAAGCTCAGATGGAAGATCCCTTCGGTGGAAAGTTATATTGATATATAGAACATCCACCAAAAATTTCGTTATGATCCAACGGTTAACGAAAAAGTTATGATCGTTTTAAAACAGTGCTGTTGTAACCTTACGAATTTTCTGCAGCAGACTTCGACACTGAATAACTTTTGATTGAGAGCTCCGATTGACAATCCCTTCGGTGAGATTAAAGATAGATTTACCAAGAAGCTCCAGTTCGAATTTGAGCCCGATCCAACGGTTGAATAAAAAGTTATGCCTTCTGGAAAACAGTGCTGCAGAAAAGTTGCGAATTTTGTACCAGCTTCGAATTTTTCCATCTTCTTCATCGAAAAACCTTGTGAATCCCTAGGTAACGAGCTCCCCAAGCTCTGATACCAATTGTGGAGTTTGATAGAACTCCTTGAGATCATTTTGAGCCTCTAGGGTTTAACAATAACAATGATTATAAACATTATATGCAGCAGAATTAAAGAAACTTCATTATTATTGACACAAGGTTTTACTTTCACGCAATCTCCTCCAAATATTATTTGATCAGAATAATACGTGTTACCTAACTGTAACAGGGATCTAAGACACCTCAGATCTTGGAGGTAAACAACTAACCTAGGCGTTTACAATAAACTACACGCCCTAGGTTACACACACACACCTTTAATGACTACATTATGGAAGACGTCTATTTAAAACCTACACCCCATGTCCTCTTTATATACTAGAGGATTAGGGTTTACAAGATACTACGAAGGACTAAATAATAAATCTTCTTTTGCAAGCAAGTCCTTCCATCTTTTTGTAGATTTCTTCTTTGTCACTTTAAGTCCCTTTGTTTCATTCTTGTATTTATTTTGTCTCATCAAATCCAAGGAACCTAAAACCCAACAGAACGTAAGAAAATGTACATTAATATGTGAAACAGATGAAAGCATATGAAAACGGACGAAAACGTCTAAAATAGATGAAAACGGCTAGAAACGGACGAAAACGGTCAAAAAATTATACAAACGGCCTAAAACATGAAAAAACTAGCGACAAAGTGTAAACACGGACGAAAACGTGTAAACAAAAACGAATACGTATAAAAACTTATTCAAAAGGAAAAAGACGTACGAAAACGGACAAAAACGTATGAAAACAAACGAAAACGTGTAACAAACGTAGGAAAATGTGTAAAAGTGTAAGAAAGGGTATGAAAAAGGGCGAAAAAGTCTAAAAATCATATGAAAATGGCTAAAACGGATGAAAACGGACTAAAGCGGACGAAAATGTGTGAGAACGTAAGAAAATGTACGTAACTATGTAAAACAGATGGAAATGTATGAAAACGTACGAAAACGTCAAAAATAGATGAAAACGGCTAGAAACGGACGAAAACGGACAAAAACTTATACAAACGGAGTAAAACATGAAAAACCAGCGACAAAGTGTAAACAAAGACGAAAACATATAAAAAAACGAAAACGTATAAAAACTTATTAAAAAGGACAAAGTCGTACGAAAACGGACGAAAACGTGTGAAAACAGACGCAAACGTGTAAAAACATATGAAAATGGGCCAAAAAGTCTTAAAAACATATGAAAATGGCTAAAACGGATGAAAACGAACAAAAATCGAACTAAAGCGGACGAAAATGTATAAGAACGTAATAAAATGTATGTTAATATGTAAAACAGATGAAAACGTAGGAAAACGTCTAAAATAGATGAAAACGGCTAGAAACGGACGAAAACGGACAAAAACTTATACAAACGGACTAAAACATGAAAAACCAGCGACAAAGTGTAAACACGGACGAAAATGTGTAAACAAAAATGAAATTTATAAAGACTGATTAAAAAGGACAAAGACGTACGAAAACGGACAAAAACGTATGAAAACAGACGCAAACGTGTGAAAACGTATGAAAATGTGTAAAAGTGTAAGAAAGCATATGAAAACGGGCGAAAAAGTCTTAAAACATATGAAAACGGCTAAAACGGATGAAAACGGACAAAAAACGGACTATAGCGGACGAAAACGTATAAGAACATAATAAAATGCACGTTAATATGTAAAACAGTTGAAAACGGACGAAAACATATGAAAAGAGACGAAACGTGTAAAAACGTGCAAAAACGGACGAAAACATGTACAAAACTAAGAAAATGTATGAACACGGACGAAAACGTATAGGACCGACTAAAAGGGACGAAAACGCACAAGGTTGTGTTACCATGCCCAACGTATCTAACGCAACCCTAAACACAGTTTCACACAGTGTTTTGAGTAAGACATGTGAGTTAATGATTTTATGTCATCCTCAAATGTCAAACTTAACGTGCCCACCCTTAATAACTTTAATACAGTTCATATAACCTTCACACTATAATTATACACCTACCAAGCCGGTGCAACCCATGCATGACCGGTGATAATGGCTAGTTCACATGGTGGGTCGGGTATTATGTTATCACTGGTCACATTCATTAATGGGTATTTGACATCATATGGGTCAAAAGCATTAGGTTATAGTTGCTTAGAGTGTCATGTTACGGCATGATTCAATCAAGAGTATATATAATATTATATTATGAAAAACCAGACCAAATGGTCAATTTGCTGTCTACCCGAGAATGAAAATCCCAATTTGGTAAAAGAAAGTCAAAACACAATATTTTCCAGAAATATGAGATATTCCCAGGTCGTTTTAAGTCCCAACGGAGTGTGAATGGAAATTCGCGTTCGGTTCGTGATCGGGTGATAAAGAATAATGAAAGATATTTGGATTTTGTGAACAAATTTATGAAACATAAACTAAAAACAACTAAATAAGCAAATAAATCAAGTAACAAAAGTCGAAATAACCTAAAATGCACTTATTCCTAAAAATACCAAATATTGGAAATTTAAGAATAAAAATTAAAATTATTTTTTAAAAGTCCTAAATACTTAAAAATAATTTTTTTTTTAAAATGATTTGTATTTTCTGAATTTTATTTTATTTATTATGAATAAAAAAACTTTTTAAACTAATTAAATGAAAAAAAATCATTAAATCAAAAGAGAAAAAACCTTTTTAAACTAATATGAAAACTTTTCAAAAATTTAGGCAAATTTAAAATTCCCCCCACAAATTAAATTTATTCACTCCAAAGTTTGCATTAAGGCCATTCCAAACTAATTGCAAAAATTAACTCTTCCTCCTGTCACCGCCACACCTCCCTTTCATCTCACCACAAATCCCGTCACCACCACAGCTCTCCCGTCATAGACCCACCAGTCCCGTCACCACTGGTAAGTATTGTTATGTTCCTTTTGTACACATCGTTCTAATACATAAAATAGATAAGTAACCCTGTTAAGCCTATTAGCTAATTGAACATTTGTTTTGAGATATCCACTTGTAATTTATGTCATTTTCTTGGTTAATTTAGATAGTTAATTGGTTAAAAAATATAAGAAACCCTGTTAAGCCTGTTACCACATGAACATGGACCATAATTTAGCTAGTTAATTTCTTATTTTTCCTTGACCCAAACACCACTTTAGGAACTGTTTCATTAGACTTTATTCAATTCTTAGCATAATTCAATACCACATTCAATCTTTGAGCTATCCTCATTACTTGGAATGTCTTTTTTAACTTTTAAGATCATCAATTGCAGTTTGATGTTGTCTTCTATAATCTTCAATAACTTGGACTGTCTTTTTAACATGCCTGCAGGGACTACATTTATAAACATTGCTGCTCGGATAAGTGGGACACGTTTATAAACATGGAAAAGTCTTGGATAGGAACTAATAGGACCAACAAATCTTATGCTGATGGAGTAGCAGCGTTTATTGATTATGCAGTACATAACTTGCGGAAGATGGGGAACATCGACCCATGAGTTAATAAAAATGATCTTTCAATGCCATGTCCGTGTACAGATTGTTTAAACCACATAGAGCATAAAGTGTAGAAAGTGCAGTTCCATTTATTCAGAAATGGGTTTGATCTAAGCTACCTAAACTGGACTAAACATGTAGAGAATGTTGATCCCAGTTGAGCAAACGATCCTTTATAGAAACTGACTTAAACAATATTCTATTAAACACTACGCGAAATATAATGTTTAATCTTAAGAAGAAGAACAATAATAAACACTAAACACCTCAATATTATTAATTCAAATACTCTAAATAGTATTAGGGTTTTACAACCTTGAAGTGTATCGACTTTAGATATATCAAAACACGTATATCTAACTCTAAACTAGGAACTCCTTTTATAGGCTAAGGAGTCCTTTACAATATATAATACGTAACCTACAAGATAAATATCTTTTCCATATTTATCTAATATAAAACATTAAACTGACATATCTAACTAGCAATGCTTATAATACATTAGCAGTGGTTACATGAGACTACTAGCCGTGGTTTAACATAGCAGTGGATTCCTTTCTTCTAGCCGTGGTTTCTTTAAAGCTGGCCGTGGTTCCATACTTAGAATAATTCCTTACATAGGAACCTAAAACCCAACAATCCTCCCCTAAACTTGATATGTTCTAACAGAATTATCAAGTTTCCGTTAAGCTTAAAATTTCTAACTTGGAGGATGTACCCAAACAGTTATCAGGTTTAAGTATTTTCTCATATTTCAGCAGCAACCTGTAAGCTTGATCATCATAGGGTTTCTGCAACTTTAAACCACTAGGCTGTATCATCTAAGTAATAACCCCTGGATAATTATTCAATTTAGGATAATCACTTTCTACTAACATATGAATAATTTCTCAAGAAACTGTTAACACATGAACTCCACAAGACTGATATAGAAACCATCTTGTAACCATGCCATTGTAGAGTCCATTCCATTCTGGTTCATCATGAGTAGGTTCAAACAAGATATTCAGATTATGATACACAATCCTCTCATGATAATCAACTGGACATCAATCACCAAATTTGTCCTTGTAAAGCTTCCAAATATTCATCAAATCATCTCTATTCATGCAGTGAAGCATTTGTGAAAATTTAACAAACTCATAAACCTCACCATTGATTCTTTGAAACTTCCAACATCCTTCAGTTTCATTAACTTCAAATGTATAAGAAACAATTTGATGATCATCTGTAAGAGACACTGCATTACTCACCTCTGGCTTAATCACTTCATCCACTTTCTGTTTCTTAGAACTAGATTCCTCCTGAACAACAGCTTTTCTTTTTTGTATATTCTCTATCCACTCAGCTTCTTTCTCAGAATTCATAGGGATAAAGTCACCACATCTTCTTTTACAACCCTTATAAATCTCTTCAACCTGCTCAAATGTACACTTTCTCAAATTAACACCAATGTGCATGTCCATGTGCCTGATAACCTTCATCATTTGATTTCTCATTTCATTCTTAGTAGGAGGTTTCTTCCTTTTAGCTTGAGTTTTCTCCTGTCTTATCTTTCTTGCCTTCTTAGCCAACACCATGGACCTTGTAGCAATATCTAATTGTGCCCATTCAAGAGTAGTGTATTTTGTCCTTGTCATTTCAGAGGCTTGAAGGAAAGGTTGTTCCAAATTCAACTCTTCAATCAATATTTGAGTAGCTTCCTCTTCTTCTTACTTTTGCCTCTCTGCAGCTTCCACTTCTTCAGCTTGCACTTTCTTAGAAAGCTCTTCATCATGTGCAATTTGCTCTAAGGTGTTCTTGAACTACAAAATTGGCACAACAATACCTTTCCCCTTTCCAATATCTGGTTGAACCACTTTAGTCTTTATAGGCTCACCAATTTTCAAACTTCCCAAGGGTTTAGATCCAGTTGATTTCAGAACAATAGGAACAGGTGCAATACTAGGTTCAGGATTTGATGAGGTTTTACTTAAGTTAATCAGGGTACCAGCAGCCTCCTTCTCAACTTCTTTAGATATGGGTGATGGTGTGACAGTGGTTGTAACTATGGTAGAAGTGGTTGTAATAGCTATAGGTGTATCTGAAGTAGCAGTGTTTAGAATTACCACAGAAGTGGTTGCAGCAGTGGTTACATTTGAACTGGCAGTGGTTGCAGCAACATTAGCAGTGGTTGTTGCCTACACCACTTCCTCCATATTTTCTTCAACTGAAACCTTTGAAGATTCAATCACTGCTTCTTTGCCATCTTTTTCAGTCACCACATAATCATCTCCATGATCCCCACTCTCCAAATCATCATTCAAGTTCAAAGCCTCCCCTTAATCTATGCAATCACTCCTCCCCTGTTTGGTTACATCCTCCAAACTCAAATCCTTTGAGGAGCTAGCCTTCTTATGCACCCTCTTGGCTTTCCTAAAAGCAGTAATCCCTGGCCTCCTTAGTCTTTCCAAAACTGATACCCTGTGCTTCAACCTTCTGATATGCTTAGCCTGAAACACTGCAAGTTCCTGAAGACTAGTGATTGTATCCTCCATTTTAGTACATTTAGCCGTCAATTCAGTTAATTGTTCAATAATATCCTCGCCACTTCGACCTGTGTAACCTGGTCCGAGAGGTGGATCATTGGAAAAGTCATTTTGTACATTATCAGTACCCGTCAATTCATCAGGAGGTCCCAAACTACCCTCATCACTTCGAGCTGTGTAACCTGCTCCGAGAGGTGAATCATGGGGTGTAGAAAACATGGCATCAGACCTAGCCTGATCATCCATGCACCCTGATTTAGCCAGTTTGCTAGGGATTCCTCCGCCCGTGTTAAGTTCAAGAGAACTCTCCACATTAGGAGTTGCCAGTGGTTGGGTCTTACTTATGATTTCACTGTCCTGTTCAGCACCTAGGCCTGAATCAGTAGTGAAAGCCCTTCCACTCATGTCACCTTCACCTCTTGTGACAGCCTCATTGACTATACCACTAACACCAGCCTGAGGTAGCTTAGTGCCCTTCCTCCTTCTATGGACTAATATTTTTTGAGGTTCAATAGTGGGTTTAGATTGGTTAGCAGTGGTTGTAGATGTGGTAGCAGTGGGTTCAGCTTCAGTGGTTTGGTTGTGTGGTGGTTCAGATACCTCTTCATTCTCAGGAATGTCTGGTAAATTCAGCATATTGGGAAATAATGGTGTAACAGCTCCTGAGAAATTTGGATTTTGGTGCCTCATGTGTGCAAACACCTTAGATAACATACGAAGTACCTTATACTCCCTTTTATGAGGGATGGTGTTGGATCGATATACTCTAACCAAACTAACTTATGTAGCTTGTAAGGGCTTAGCAACTTCGGATAAATCCTAAGTCACTAACAATGAAACACTGAATTAACTCTATTAAGTATGTGGAATTTACTTCAATAAAGCTAAGAAGAATTAACTTTAACTTCAATGATTTTATTAGTACCTAGAACCTGCTTGATACACAGATTCACTAACAATCCCTAACAGCTCTAATATTGAACTTGGTAAACTCTAATATTCTTTAATATTTCACATACGTCTAATGCCAATCTAGGGGTCCTTTTATAGGCATAAGGATAACCTTAGTCAGTTTACAACTCTAATCCTTGTACGATAAGTAATACTTAAACTAAACTGAGAACATTCTAGAATTACATAATAATTCTTAACGATTTGCATAGCAGTCCTTTATCCTTGCAGTACTTTGATGAGTGAGCAGTACTTTGACTTTCTTCATTAAGCGGTACTTTGACTTTCAGCAGCACTTTGACTTTATGTCCCAACAATCCACCCCTAACTTGAATTATACTTGCTTGATTTCAAGTTCCTTTGTATATTTAACTTTAACATCTTTATCTTCAAGGAAAGATTGTGTCTTTATCTTCAAAGTTTGTCTTTGTATTCCCTGTGCTTGTATTCTCATCATCAAAGTAGTCTTCATAAACATTCCTTTACAGCAACAACTAGCAATCTCCATCTTTTCAGCTACTCAGCAAGATATGACAATTTGTACATCAGTTCATTAAGTTTCAGTCTATTCTCATCACTTCCAAATGTGTAAACTCCTGTGAGAGGTGAATCATTGAAAATTTAATGGATTTTGATGTCTCTTTACCAAAGCCATTAACTCTAGAGTAGCCAATGTTTAGGTGTGTAAGACCATGGTACATTGATAACCATATGATTTTTAGCAAATCATCAGCTATCAATGGATTTGTTTTGTCTTTACCAAAAGTCGTACCCTTTTGGACTAGTTAGTTCTTGCAACCATGGTGAACTAATTACCATATAAATAGTTTTTCCACAGCCTTTACCATAAACCATTTTCTTGTGGGCTAGCCAACTCTTTACATTTGCTGATATGGTGAGTTGATTACCATACAACTTTTTAGCAAGTTGTCAACTGTATAACGGATTTGAGATATCTTTACCAGAGCCTTTTGCTCATGGATTAGCCAGTCCTTTTGTTAAACATGGTGGACTGATAACCTTTTTGTTGTAACCATCTCAAAAACCATTTGTTGCTTTTAACCTTTGTTTCAAAATATTTTTCACTTAACAAAAGTTTTCTTCTAAAAACATTTACTGGTTTTGTGCTGCAAGCAGTACTCTGGTTAAAGTACTGTTTGTCCAGTAGTACTTTGAATAAAGTACTTATTTATTTTTTAAATTTATACAACTAAACATCATACTAGTACTTATGCTTCATCATCAGCCGTCGTCCATCTGATATACAATTCAATAATCATTAGGGCTGTTTCATTCTCTCCTTCGACTTCCATTCCATGATCCAACATCCTTCTCATAAGATCTTTAGTCAAAGGATATCTTCTTTCAGCTAACATATGGATCATAGTTCCATCTTCCAATTCCAAAGCATGCACTCCAGATTCTTCAAAGAATCTCCAGCTTGTAATCTCCCAATCTTCTTGATTTAGCCAGATTTCTTCAGTGCTTGTTTCCTCAGTTTCCCAGATAGTTGTAAGATCTCCTAGCAATACTAAGCCAACTCCAGTTGATGGAATATGTTCAAAGTATTCTTGCACTAATTGATATAGTTGAAACAGATCTGCTTTATCTATTATATGCAGTATATCCCATAGCAAATTGAACACTCTAAAGCTTTCATCCTCCCTATGGAACATCAGATAGTCTCCATCCTTTGATTCTACTACTTCAAATGTAGTTATCGTGGACTTCTTTACTGCAGCATCTTTGGATTTAGGATGATCAAATTCGACAACTCTTATGTAATTTCTCAGCTCATCCACTGTATCAGATCTTAACTCAATCTTCTTTGATGGCTTTTCAGCTTCAGTTGTTCTTTTTCTTTTTAAGCTTCTTGTTCTAGCATCCTCCTTTTGCTTATCATCATCCTTAAAGGAAATAATACTATCAACTTGCTTTTGATAAGCTTCTCTGACAACATCATATAAATCTTTCATCTCTAAATATCTCAGCTTCTATAATCCAGTATATCCTTGACCCTTCAGATGCCATCATGGCATTTCTTTCCTTAGCAATACTTGGTGGTATTTTTGTTATAACTGGTTACTTTACTGGTAGGGCAACTTCAGCATTCAACTCAGCTTGTAGCTTCCTAGCAGCCTCTTCATTCTTGGCTACTTCAATTGCTCTTATTTCTGCCAAAGTAAGCTTTTTCTTCTTCTTTGTTTCCACCAGTTTGCCTTTGCCTTTGTCATTTGAATCTAAAACTGGTTGAGAAGTAGTTTGAGGTTGTTCTTCAACAGCTCCTGGAATAGTAACCCCTCTTGGTCTTTATAGATTTTTCAAAATTTGAGCAACTGTCTCATCATCACTTGCAGTATGCTCTACCATGGGTGTATCAGCTTCCTCTTCTTGTAGGACTGTTGAAGGACCAGCTTCTTCTTCAAAATTAAGAGTCCTTGGTGTAATCAGCTCTTGTCTATGTGTTC
The DNA here is from genome assembly GCA_910596185.1 of Chrysanthemum makinoi. Lineage (NCBI taxonomy): Eukaryota > Viridiplantae > Streptophyta > Magnoliopsida > Asterales > Asteraceae > Chrysanthemum > Chrysanthemum makinoi. The sequence continues at coordinate 94,951,868 of OU343225.1, forward strand.
CATGAAGAGCAGTACCTTGATCACCAGCACCTTGATCATCAGTACTTTCTACACCAGTACTTTGAACTCCAGTTCCTTTAGGCTCCGTACTTTCAATATTTACTTGTGCTTCAGTACTTTGAGGTTCATCTTCTTCATCTGCATGAAACTCAGCATCTTCTTTCAAATTATCTTGCTCCAGATTCCTCCCCAATTGGAATGATGAATGCGGTTGAACCTTTTTGCCCTTTGAAAACTGTTTAAACTTCTTCCCATGTCGCCTCTGTGACTTGACCCACAACCTGTGATGTTGAACTAAAGGCCAGACAAATTTATTCAATCTTTTAAATTTGGTGTTCAACTTCATAAGTTGTGCAGCTTGAGCTTCAGTAGTTTTCTTCAATCTCACTAATTCCCTTGTTAAAACATAATTATCTAGAACCAATCCCTCAGCAGGTATCTCTCCAGCATCTCCTCCAGATGATGGTGGATTGATTTCTGGTTCTGACTCAGCATGTGCAGTATCTTGTAGAGATGGTGTAGGTGAAACTGCAGTACCTTCTTATGCAGCAGTACCTTGTGAAGAAGCAGTATGTTGAGAAGCAGTACGTTGAGTGGATGCAGTACCTTCTATTTCTTCACTTGCAGCAGCCTCATCTCTAACTGCTTGAACAATCTCCATCATAGAAGTAGTTAAGGGAGTGTTCCTTCCAGAGAACTTATCACTCTTCCTACCCATGAAGGTGAATATATTTGCAGGTTGTACCACAATAGGTAATAAGCTCGAAGGCTTTGGTACATCATGAAGTTGTTTATTCAAGAAAACTTGAATAAATCTTGGATACATTCACCAGGGTGATCCATTAGAAATGTGAGATAGCATACCATCTAGAATGAGTCTTGAAAAGTTGAAGAGACGATTTGTAGCCAATCCCACTAAAGCAGATGTTATATTAGATCTAAATTGCTCCCATGAAGTACTCTTAGAACTGATACAATGAAGTAATACATGTACCAAGTACTTCCAATGTGGACTAAACAAGGGTTTCTTGAATGTTGTTTTAGTTAAGGACCCTTCATACCCAATATCTCTTAAAGTATCCCAAAGAAGCTGTTTGTTAAAACGTATAGCTCCTTCTTCATCATCCAATAATAAATCTTCATGAATTAAAGCTTCACTAACTTTCACCATCTTTCCAGCAACCTTAGCATGTATAGACGACTCATCATCTTCCATGTGAGTTCTAGCAGCTGCCCAAATCTGTTGAATCCATGGCTCAATAACATCCGGTTCTACCAAAAGTACATAATTGATTGTTGATACAGTAAGGATATCAATTATGTCATGGAATGCGACATTAGCTTCAGTCTTATCTAAATTTGCCACCATGTTGTGTTTAGTAACTGTGTTTCTATTCCCCATTGATTAATGTTTACAAAAGAAAGTGGTTCGATCAATAGTAAATGTGAAAGAGAGAGAAATATGGAAAAGATTGATAAGTATAAAGATGAGAGGGAAAATCGGAGGGTAGTTATTTATAGGCAAGATTTGAAAAATCACAGCCCATAATAACAAAGTTACCGTTATTTGAACTTTAACCCATCTTTTGACCGTTGGAACAGTACGTTGAAAAGACAAGCAGTGCTTTCCACGTAAGTAGTACTTTCCAAAGCAGTACTTTCAGAGCAGTACTTTCATATAACCAAAAAGCAGTACTTTTCCATTCTCTTCTTCACAATGGCAAAAACTTCAAAGAGCATTGTATTAACCTCCCCTTAAGCAATGCATAGGACTATCTAACTAACTAATCAGTCCTCCCCTTAAATGTAGCTTAGTAATTAATCATACCAATACTCACCACCAAGTGATTGAATCTTGAAACATCAAAACCTTTTGTGAGTAGATCAGCTACATTTTCATCTGTGTGAACCTTGACAACATTAATGAGCGTATGCTCATAACATCCTCTGATAAAGTGATGCCTAATCTGAATGTGCTTGGTCTTGGAGTGATAAACTGGATTCTTCACAATGCAAATTGTACTCTCATTATCAATGTTGATAGGAGTATTCTTGAAGTTGAACCCATAATCCAAAAGTTGATTCTGCATCCACAAGACTTGTCCACAACAGCTTGCAGCAGCAACATATTCTGCTTCAGTGGATGATGTTGCTGCAATAGTTTGCTTCTTACATTGCCATGAGACTAATATTCTTCCAAGATATTGGCATCCTCCAGTGGTTGATCTTCTATCATAATTATCACCTGCATAATCACTATCTGAAAAAGCTTCCAAGTGAAAAGGTGAATCCTTTGGATACCACAACCCTAACTTAGGTTGTTGTTTCAAATAACTAAAAATCCTCTTTACTGCATTCATATGGGATACCTTAGGTGAGACTTGATATCTTGCACATAAACAGACAGCAAACATGATATCAGGCCTAGATGCAGTTAAGTACATAAGACAGCCAATCATAGATCTGTATAGCTTGACTTCTACAGGTTGACCATCTTCATCCTTGCCCAATGAGTTGATAGACTTTATAGGTGTAGTGACTGGCTTCGTAGCATCAAAGTTGAACTTCTTAAGAATATCAGAGACATACTTATCTTGACTTATGAAAATTCCCTCCTTTGACTGTTTAACTTGAAGACCCAAAAAGAAAGTTAATTCACCCATAGAACTCATTTGAAATTCATGTTGCATTAGCTGCTCAAACTCCTTTACCATTGACTGTTTGGTAGCTCCAAAGATGATATCATCTACATAAACTTGGACCAACATGATATCCTTCTTATCTCTCTTAATAAACAAAGTCTTATCAATTGCTCCCCTCCTATAACCATGTTGTAATAAGAAAGTGGAAAGTCTTTCATACCAAGCTCTAGGTGCTTGATGGAGACCATAAAGAGCCTTAACAACTTTGTAGACTTTGTTTGGATGTGCAGGATCCTCAAAACCAGGAGGCTGTTTGACATAGACCTCCTCTGTAATATTGCCATAAAGAAAGGCACTTTTGACATCCATTTGATAAACAAGAAATCCCATATATGATGCAAAAGCAAGAAATATTCGAATGGCTTCAATCCTTGCTAAAGAAGCAAACACTTCATTATAATCTACTCCTTCTTCTTGTGTGTATCCTTGTGCTACTAGCCGTGCTTTGTTCTTGATGACATTCCCTCTTTCATCTCTCTTTACTCTGAAAACCCATCTTGTACCAATGACTTTCTTTCCATCTGGTAGATCACATAGTACCCAAATTTCTTGAAGTTTGAATTGAAGAAGTTCTTCTTGCATGGCTTCAACCCAACTCTCTTTAGTTAATGCTTGAGCTACATTCTTGGGTTCTTCTTGAGAGATAAAGCAAGTGAATAAGCACGTCTGGTGATCCTTATGATTCAACCTGTTTTGTTTATATACAAAGCTTAGTAAAGCATTATGTGGTTTAGAAAAACCTTTAGCCTTGGTTCTTGAGAGCACTCCAGAAGTAGAAGGTCCAATTATTTGACCAGTGGGATGATCTTTATGAACTCTTAATGTAGGAGTCTGTGGAACTTAAAAATCGTCATCCAAATTTGTGAAATTAGCTTCTTCATTAGAATTGGAGAAAATACCTTCATCATCTAATTCATCATCAGTATCTTCTAAACCAGGCATGGTCGGATCATCATCAAAAGTACTGTCAATAGGTGCAGCAGTACTTTGATCCAAAGTACTGTGATCAAAAGTACTGTGAGGGTGTTCTGTAGACTTACCCTTTTTCTTTCCTTCTTCAAAAGCTCTCCTTTGTTCATCCTCATAAGATTGTGCTATTGTTTCTTGAAAAAGCATCCTATGAAGTTCATCTTGAATAACTTGATCTTCAGCAGACAAAGTGGTTCTTAAATAGCTCTGATACCAATTAAGAAGATCGTTTATAAGCTCAGCTAGGGATCAATAACAAAGACTAATAACATGCACAGCAGAATAAACTAACCAATTCTTTGTTATTGAACAAGATTTTCATTAAGTTCATCTTGAATAGCTTGATCCTCAGCAGACAAAGTGGATTTTGGTTTATCAGTACTTTTCTCTTCTTCAACAGTTATAGGTTCTTCATCAGGAACAGCATCAGGTCGAATATTGACTTCATGAACAATTACTTGTAGATCTTCTTCTTTGTGATCAACCTGATTTTCTTCTCTAACAGGAACATAATTCATAGAAGGAGTCAAAACCTCAAGATCAAACATCCAATTAGGACCTTTACCCTTATGATTTTCTTGATCTTCTAAAAATTCAACATGAAGACAATCTTGAACCTTCTTGGTGACCTTGTTGTACACTCTAAATACTTTTCTGTTGGTACAATATCCCAATAAGTATCCTTCTTCTGACTTGCCATCAAATTTTCCCAAAGCATCAATAGTATGGAGAATAGTCAAAGGACATCCAAAAGGTTTCATAAAACGTATGTTAGGTTTGATTCTCATAAGCAACTCATAAGGTGTCTTCATCTGAGGTTTAGTGACTGATACTCTATTCAATACATAGCAAGCAGTACTTACAGCTTCAGCCAAAAATTGAATAGGTAATTGAGAATCCGCAAGAATTGTTCTGGCTGCTTCAATCAAGGTTCTGTTCTTTCTCTCTGCAACACCATTCTGCTGTGGTGTTCTAGCAATGCTAAACTCCCTCTTGATCCCTTTCTTGGCACAAAATTCATCCATAAGCTTGTTTTTGAATTCAGTCTCATTGTCACATCTAATTCCTCTTACTTTGAGTCTCAGTTGATTTTCAAGGGCTATGATAAGATCATGAATAGCATCAAAGGTTTCATCTTTAAATCCCAAGAAAAATACCCAACTAAATCTACTGCAATCATCTATCACAACCAGACAGTACTTCTTCTTGTTTAGACTTGCAACAGAAACAGGTCCAAACAGATCCAAGTGCAGCAACTCCAAAGGTTCTCTAATGGTTCTTTCCTCAATCTTCTTACACGAAGCTTTATGTTGTTTACCTTTTTTGCATGCCAAACATAAGTGATCATTCTTGTATGTTTTGGAAGGTAAACCTCTAACTAAATTTCCTTTAACCAACTTGTTGATATTCTTGAAATTTACATGGCCTAATCTTCTATGCCACTGATGTGCTTCTTCAAGTGTTGCCTTTGCTACTAAACAAGTTGCTCTTTCAGAAGAGTTAAGACTCTTCATATCCAGACTGTACACATCATTGGTTCTTGGTACTCTCAGTACTACCAAGTTATCATCATTAAGCTTAAACTCAGGGGAAAGAATGAGACATTCTGTGTCAGTGAATAACACAGGGTGCTTCTTGTCACAGATCTGAGAGACTAACAAAAGGTTGAATTTCAGCTCCTTCACATAACGAACATTCTCAAAATCTATGCTTCCTACCTTGATGGTTCCTTTGCAAATTATTCTTCCTCCACTAGCATCATTCCCAAATGCAACTCTTCCTCCACAATACGATCTAAAATCTGACAGAATATCTTTGTCTCTTGTCATGCTTCCAGAGCAACCACTATCCACAATTAAATGATCTTTAAGCTCCTCTTCTGGGTTGCCCTGCACGAAGATAAAAGAGTTAGTTAATTTTAGAAACCCAAGCCATTACTGACTTGTGTTCCCCTTGTGGAGTTACATACTTAAATTCTTTAAGTATGTAATTTCCAATGTCTTTAAGCACATTATCAATTATCTTTGGTTGTTCCAAAACTTGTGTTGGTTTTTCAACAAAAATCTCATTTTCATCCAAATTCCCTTTGTTATTTTCAACAAAAATTTCTGTTTCACTCACACTTGCTGAAAGTATTATTTATTCCCCATCAGTAATTTCTTTCTTAACCCAGCTGGTTTTAACTTTTGGTGTAGAGTTCTTTGATCTAGGTACTCTTTTTGAGGTGTAACGCCTTCTAGATTGATAATAATTAGATCTCCTAGGGCTTCCATTCCAAAAAGTGTTAGCAGTACCTTGATTGGGTGAAAATCTAGCATTACTTTGAGAAGGTACTGCTTGAGAAGGTACTGGTGATTTTGAAAAAGATCTTCTCTGGTGTGGGTACCTATGGTCTTGTGAGAAGTTGATATGGTTAAGCCTTTGTGAATGATTCTAGACTGGTTTATTCTCCCTTGGGTTTTGGTTTGCAGTTTTAGTCTTTGGGAATTTGCTTAAGTAATCTGAGTGAAAGTCGCAGTCCTTAATCAAATGATCAGGACTATAACAAACAAAGCACAATTTTTGACCTATACTCCCAAAAAATCTTCCTTTAGTTCTATGATGAAAACTATCCTGTCTTTTTGGTGAATGATGAAAACTGTTTTGACCAAAATTATCCCAAAAAGGTTTAGCAGTATTTTGAAAAGGTTTTCTTAAAGGTACTGCTGAAGGTTTAGCAGTACTTTGAGATGAAGGTACTGCTCGACTCTGAACATTATCATCCTTAGGTTTCTCAATTGTTTCTTTTGAGGTTTCAGAACTAGATTGACCAATAAGCTTTTTCCTAAGCTCTAGATTGTCTACTCCAAAACGAGAAACATTTGTCCTAAGTGGTTGAAAACTACCAGTGGGATGAGGAACTGCATGATAACCCTTGTCTTTCATAAATTTAGGAGGTGTTTGACTAATTGATTCCTCATTACTAGATGTGTTATCTACATAGTTAATGAGTTCATCATCACTAGTTGTTATATCCTCAGAATCAAGTTGTTCCTGATCACTAAGTGGGTTCTCTTCTGTGCTACTAAAATCCATACCAAAACCTAGGCCAGTTTTAATGTGTGCTCTTTTATGTTTTTCAAAAAAACTAACATGTGAAAGGCCAGATTTTCCCCAAGCAGCAAACTTTTCTAGCAATTCATCCCTTTCTTTAGCTATCTTTTCTAGTTCAGCAGTCTTACATCCTAACTTCCATTCACTTAATTTTAATTGGTAATCATGTTGCTCATATTTTTCTGCCCAAGCCATTTCATTATTTAAGTGTGTTATTATTTTGGCTTCCATTGACTCTAAAGTAATTTGATAACCAGCTACCTCAGACCTAGCCCTTCTATAATTATATCTTTCAGTTACATAATCATTAAGGACTTTTTGATAAAAATCATGACACATAGAGCATACCTCAGAGATAGGGGGTGAACTTGGTGAAGTAGCTACCATAGCAAGCAGAACAGGTTCCTCTTCACATTCCATGCTCCAATCAAAGCTTCCTAGGCCATCTCTTGATTCCAAAGCAGCAAATCCTGGTTCCTCATCAAAGGCTGTGCTCCAATCAAACTCTTCCACTGTGATCATACAGTAGGTTACAGGTTCATCATCAAATTCAGCACTCTAGTCAACCTCTGATAGATTTTCTTGAGCAACCAAAGCTTTTGTTTCAGTAATAGGGATTTCCTTTAGTTCAAGTTTGGGTTTCTCAGTCATTCTATTTGCCTGATATTTAGCAAACTTGCATTCTCTTGCAAAGTGTCCAGTTCTTTGACAATTGAAGCATTCAATCTTGGTCTTTTCAAATGTTATACCCTGTTCCTCTTCATATGTAACAGGTAAAGTGGCTTGCTGAGCAAAGAATGAGCATACAACTTCATCAGAATGAAAGGTGTTTGTAGGTGATGAAGTAGGATAGGTATGATACTTTGAGCAACAGTACTTTGAGTAGGATAAGCAGTACTTTTAGTGGAAGTACTGCCTCTCATTTCAGAAGACACAAAAGCAATACTGTGAGATTTTGAACTTGTTTGGCCATGGTATATGTAAAAACATATACCTTTTTCTTTATCAAAACCGGACCAAAAAGACCAAAAACTAACCCCTAAAGCCATAAATATTTGTGTTTTTGTGTTTATATATGTGTAGGTAAGGGATATTGTAAAATGGACAAAAAGAAGACAAAATGGGCAAAAACGAGCACGAGATTGGAAAGAGCACGAAATTACGGTCTAATGATAATTTTATTTGGAGCATCGAGGCAAGAGAAGAAAAATTAAAGATCACACGAAGCCCGAACGAAGATTGCAATTAATTAAGATGTGTAAAAAAAGAAGGAAAAATTAATCAGCAGAAAAAGGAGGCTAAAGGAAAATTAAATGCAATATTTAACACAAAAAGGGCTCTTGGTCTAGTGGTTGGGTGCATGTTTGTCAAGCAAGAGTTCTTGGGTTCTAATCCCACTCATGGCAATTTTTATTTTTTTTACATCTCAAAATTGTTGCTGCTGCTATCCATCGAGGCCCAAGACCATGATCAAGCCCAAGTGCATTTGATGAAAATTACTACTCATATCTGCTAAGTGTCCACATGGCCCAATGAAAATGAAGAATTTTGCAATTGAAGCCAGCGTGAACCTCACTCTCGAAAATTAAATCCAATTGGGCGCGTCATTTTTTTTGCTTCTGATTCCATCTACTCGCCCACTATCAATATTTGCTCCAACCTATCCCTCCAAGCCACGTAGCGCCTTGGTCGGAAAGAAAATCAATTGGAATACGAGGATGGAACTTTCGAGACATGATTATGGCTTTAAATACCACACAGATCTGAGAATCAATGGAGTCACATTTTTTTACTTGCATTTTTATTTTTCACACACTCTTTTTAGTAGCATTTTATTTTTATGTCTTATTTCAAGTTTTGCAACTTATCTTTTTAGCTTATCTTTATTTACAAAGTGCTTATTTTGTACCAAACTCTTTTAGCTTATTAATGAAAGTTATGTTTATGGTTTACTTAAGTGCTTATTTCTTCTTCTCATCTCTTTCTTTATTTTCTTTTTCTTTTCTTACCTATTAAGTTATATTAGCTTATTAGCTTATTATAACTTATTTAGGTTTTGCTTTTTGGGTTAGTTTTTTTTATAAGCTTATCCATTAAGCTCTTTTATTTGTTTTTGTTCTATAATTTTTTTTATTTACTTTTCATAAGTAGTTTTTATTTCACTTATTTTATAAAAAGTTTACATTTTATAAGTTTTAGCTTATTATGTCTTATTATCTCTTCTCTTCTTCATCCTCTAGCTCGATTCAAACAACAAAAGAGATGCATGAGCTTATTAAGCTCGGCTTATTTTACAAATAAGCCTTGACATCTCTTAAGTTTGAGAGCACTTTTCTTTATTTTTAGCTTTTTTGTGTAGCTTATTAATTAGATCTATTAGTTTTATCAAGTTTTTTTCATAAAAAGGTTGCAACTTTTTAAGTTTTTATTGAACAATAAGCTATTTACTAGCTTGTTCATTTAGATCAAGTCCTTAAATATACCCGATTCACGTTTAATCTTCGGATGGAACAACTTAGCTTCGGGTGGACTTAGACCTAATAGTTTTTGTTATAAAGTTTGAATCTTTTTAATTTTTAGATCACTTTTAGTTTATTACATTTAGTAGTAGTGCTTATTATTACTTATTATTGCTTATTATTGCTAACCTCTAATAAAGTTCTTGTTTTTCTTTGATTTCTTATCACAATCTACCGCTAAGGCCGGAGCTTAAGGGTCTTTAAGCATTTTTAATACATAAAGTTTGAAACTTTAGTAATTTTTAAGCTTGTTGGTGAATAAAGTTTTAAACTTTACTTACTAATTAGTGGATAAGATTAATAAAGTTGTAAACTTTTGTGTTAATTTGTGCTTATTTGATCGGGTGGTTTTATTTCTCTCATTTTATAATCCGGGTTCTATTTTCTTTACTTTTTGAATCTTTAGTAGTTATAAATTTTAATATAATAGTTATGCTTATTTTTATTTAATTAATTGCTATGTGTTGGTTTGCTATGCTTAGTGAGTAGGCTTTTTATATATTTGTTGAGTAGATTATTTCGTGAATTAAGTGCGGTTTTAAAAGTTAGAAAATCTATTGGTTAGTAATTTTAAGTTACTTATATTGAAATTTTGGTTGTTGAAGCGGGCAAAAGCCGTGAAAATAATTAGGTTTTAATTTAGATATTGATATCTTTTTATGAAAAATTGTTTTCAAAAGAAACCAATGTTGTGAGAAAATAATTATTTGTAAAGATATTAATTCATCAATAAAGGACTTAATTGAAATAATAAACCACACTTAAGGATCTTGATAATTTGCTTAACAAGTATATCTTTCATCATATATTTCTTATTCGTTTGCTTAGCATAATTTAGTTCGTTACTTTTAGTTGTTATCTTTTATCGTTAACTTTAATTTATTTACTTGCTACTAGTTTTATCATTGTCTTTGCTTTAACCATTATCATTTTAATTAGTCAAAAACCCATAAACTTATATGTTTTTAGTTTAATTTGCATAATTGCTTATTTGTGTTTAGCTTTCTTGTTTTACATGCTTAATTGTTTCTTTCTTATTAAGTTCCAAAACCCAAAATATTTTTATCCTATTCAAATCACTCGACCTTTAAACAACGAATCGATTTTCCATTACACCCTCGTTGGGAGAACGACCCGGGAGTTCCGTACTTCCGGTAAAAATTATATGTACGAAAACCGACGAATCAAAAATGGCGCCGCTGCCGGGGAGGTGTGTTAGCGATTTTTCGTTTCGGAGTTTGAAGTTTGGTGTTTGAAGACCCTCCCCCGTGGAGTTCCCTCGCTTTTGTAAATACTTTTCATAAATTATAAAAATACAAAAATAAAATAATCATAAACACTTTTCCTAAAGTGTTTAAAAAAAAAAAACCCCAAAAAGATTTTCCTTTTCATAATTTGTTTTTCTTTTATGTTTGCTTTTATTAAAAACCCAAAAATATTCTTCTTTACCCTCTGAACCGTCAATTATTTATCTCTTTACCCTCTTATTCGTATAATTCTTCTCGATGTCTTCGTCTTACCATTATGGTTGTCAATGGTGTGGGGGACCTCAAAATGGTGGGAATTGTCCCGGTTGCAGCATTGTGAATACGGGAAACGAGTTTGTCTACGACCAACATCCCTACAATGAAACAACTGATTTCCTTAACCAATCCCCATACCATGAGACGGAGTCATACTCGTGAGTCTTGTGGAGGTCCTCACCAAGGTTTTCAATGTCAAGCCCAATTTAACAATACAACCTTTGGTTATGAACCTTATCCATATACTTCACCAAACCCGTCACAACAATCATATTGTTGTGAGTATTGTGGAGGTCCGCACTTTAATTCCGATTGTCAAATGCAGAATCCAATTGTTTACGAGCAAGTTCTTTATGACTATTCTTATGACCCACCTCCACAATACCAAGAGATTAAACCACAACATCCGCAAATTCCTCAAGATAGTTTCCAAAGATGTATTAATATACTCGAAGAATTTATGGATAAACATGGTATCGAAAAAGATCCTCATCAGAAAACGTATGGTGAATTACTTGCCGAAGATCGAGCATCTCGCAACGAAAGATCTATGTTAGAATTACTCGAAGAAGAAAAACGAGCAGCTTAGATTGAAAAGTGTCTTGAAGAAATACGAATTGAGGAGCAAGCACTTGAAAGACGTGCCCGATGGCTCGAGACTTACATTGACGATGATGATGAAGATTCCATCCAAATGAAAGAATATTATGCGAGTTTGTCGGTTGAAACCCCGTTTGAGCCTTTCATTTCCGACTCTTCCCTTCACTCACACCGGTTGAGAGAAGTGACGTCATTTTGGAAGAGGTCGATGATTCTATAATTGTTAAACCCGTTGACTCTCTCATAATGGGGGACGAGCCTCTTAACACTATTCCTGAAACGGAATCATCTAGTGTTGAGAGCCTAGACCCAATCCCAAGTGAGTCCGAGGATGTATCTGACAGTGATTGTGATTCGCTTTTATGTGATTCTCTTGACATCTCCGAGGTTACTTCCGGGATTTTATCAAATCCACTTTTTGAATTCAAGAATGACTATACCTTTTGGGAAGTTAATCCTCTTTTCGACATAGATTTTGAGTCCGATTCAGAGACCACAATGGAGGTGGTGGATATTGCTAGCTCTCAGAGCACACCACTTGTCCCATCTCTGTATTCCGACATTTCTCTCCCGTCATGTGATGTTATGCAAGATGAAGAAAGTGATGAATCGACACGAAGATATTATGGAGATTGATGAATTGACAAAAGTGGTTGAAGACGATATTCTTGATAATCCGCCTTATGATTCTGATATGGAAGAAATCGACTTATTTCTTGATGATCCAATACCGCCGGGTATTGAGAGTGACGGGTGCGACTCTGATCAAGATGTCCTTTTTCTTGAAAGCTTGCTTAATGATGATTCTCCTTCCTCTGATGAGTCGACCATCACTTATCCCGTTGAGCCCTCATGTGAAGACAAAAATTTTAAACCCGGGATATTCATTGATGACTTTCATGTTATAACCGTCATTCGAGATAAGGATCCTCCGATGGATGCCTTCGTTGTTGAGCCCACACATCTTGTGCCTTATCATGAGCTCCCTTATTCTTTGGAGTATTTTCTTATCTATCCATCATCCCTTCGTCCACCCGCAAAACCGCCGGATGATGGATCAGTCTTTCTTGATAAACCTTATGTGAGTTTGGGAGGAGTTAACCCTTATGTGCTTGAGCCCGACATTTTCTTCCCCTCCCAACCCACCCATTCTCTTTCCCTCCGGAGTGAGGATACCATCTTTGATCCGGGTATCCCTTCCGCTTGTTTCCCCAAGGACAAATGAATTCGGGACGAGTCAGGCTAGCGACTCGTTTAACAAAAACAGTAGCGCTTCGTGGGAGGCACCCCATGCTTATCCTTTTATCTTATTTATGTTTTCTAATAAGTGACGTGAGGAGGTTTGCCTCTTCCATTTCTCGTGTTTCGTGTGTTGTTGTTTATGTCCAGGATTCTCCTCGATACATGAAGACTCTCGTGCTCGAAGTTTTGTCTTTTCTCCACTCGAGTTTCATGTTTCGATGCTGATGGAAATCCGATATCCAAAATCTTTATCGATTATCGTTTATCTATTAGCATAACTAACCAATGGCTTTAGATTTGCATTGAGAACCCGTACCTTTAAACATTGAGGACAATGTTTCATTTTAGTATGGGGTGGGTAATCTTTCGATTAGATTTTTGCCTAGCACTTTGCCGTGTACTCTTGCAACCCCGTTTTTCCTGAGAAAATGAAAAATTGTGCAAAAATGAGGAAATTTAAAAATTTTGAAGCTTTTGTTAAGTCTTTTTGATTGAAAAGTTTGCTAGTCTCTTAGACAAGAAGCTATAAAATGCGAATTCTAGCTCACAAGGCCAAGAATTTGCAAGTTTCCCTGAGTGACTTTAAATATGCATGACTTAATTTCATTAGACGAAGCATTTGCTAAATTAATGTATATGTTTTGACACCTTGTTGACTTTCCGCTGGTGAGGGTAGGAATGGAATTCTGACTTGACCGGGCGTGTTGAGCCCTAGCTTGTTCCCTTAACCATAGATAATCTAAAAATTATCGGCTAAGCATCCGCGGATCTCATTATTTGGGATTTTAAATTTGCGGAGATCGAGAAATGATAGAGTTACTTATGAGTTTAGATGCTAAGCGTGGAGTAGTTGGTTCTCTTTAGAGCCCATCGAAGGTACTTATGGCTTTTTGCTCCCACAAAATTGTTTCACCCCATATTTGTGAATAAATAATTAGAGATGTTGAGTTTTTGGCGATAGTTAGTTCTTTATTCTTCTTTAGAGAATCCTTGCCCATGAGGGTTGGGTACACATCAAGGTACTGTCAGTGTTGCGGTGTAATAGACAACTGATTCTTGATAGTTTGCTGCTATTGTTTCTATTGTTATAAAAGCCGTGGGATTTGGAGTTTGGCACAAAAATTAACATGAATTAAAGCCCAAATGTATTAAAGTTGAAAAATCCAAAGCCATAAAAGTTTTCTATGTCTGACGGTACACCCGTTGTCATGGACTTCTATAAAGGTTGAGGAAAATCCAAAGTCATAATAAGACTTCCGATAAAACGGTAATCCCGTTGAGTTAGTGGTTGAAAAGACCAAGGGCCTAAATTACAAAAATGCAAATGTCTTTGAAATAAGTGTTAAGCCAAACTTTGAATCCGGAAGATGTCTAAATAAAGCCTCTGTCTCTGGACTCGTAGATGAGTTGTCTCGGTCGCCATAAAAAGGATATTCTCCCTAAATCGTGTGAAATTAGGACCTTGATGTGGACCTCATTCTTGTGTGCAACGGTTTTTGAGGGAAGGTGGATAACTAATTAGCGACTTAGCTTCATATCTTTATCAGACTAAAAGTTATCGAAACGAGACATATGAAGAAATTCATTTCTCACAAAAATAAAAAAATCTAGAGGAAAGTAGAAAATGGGAGCAAAAGGTAATTACACAAGTAACTTCCATGGGTAGTGTTAGCATCTAGAATCATATTTAACAATGATTTTGATTTTACGCTTAGTTTGGGAGCTTGTGAAAAATCAGGGACGATGTATTCTATCCGTATGGTCACTTCATGCTGTGTTGTGTTTTCTACTCCGTGATCCTAACGTGTCGTTTGAAAAATGTTGGAGTTATTGATCGACATGAAAGTTCAACAAACCGTCACTTATAACCGGAATGTGCTAAATCGTAATATCTATATGAGAAATGAAAGGTAAACGGGGCGTTTTTAGAAATAAGGGTTTCTTAATCTCTTTTGAGGAATCTTTGCTACTTCTTCATAGGTTTAGTAGAAAGAGATTGAAATCCTTAGTTTTAAAAGTGTGAGTTGATTACATTGCGTGAGGACACGGCAATCTTCTCGTCTGGGGTATTTTTGGTATATGTAAAAACATATACCTTTTTCTTTATCAAAACCGGACCAAAAAGACCAAAAACTAACCCCTAAAGCCATAAATATTTGTGTTTTTGTGTTTATATATGTGCGGTACGGATATTGTAAAATGGACAAAAAGAAGACAAAATGGGCAAAAACGAGCACGAGATTGGAAAGAGCACGAAATTACGGTCTAATGATAATTTTATTTGGAGCATCGAGGCAAGAGAAGAAAAATTAAAGATCACACGAAGCCCGAACGAAGATTGCAATTAATTAAGATGTGTAAAAAAAGAAGGAAAAATTAATCAGCAGAAAAAAGAGGCTAAAGGAAAATTAAATGCAATATTTAACATAAAAAGGGCTCTTGGTCTAGTGGTTGGGTGCATGTTTGTCAAGCAAGAGTTCTTGGGTTCTAATCCCACTCATGGCAATTTTATTTTTTACATCTCAAAATTGTTTTTGCTATCCATCGAGGCCCAAGACCATGATCAAGCCCAAGTGCATTTGATGAAAATTACTACTCATATCTGCTAAGTGTCCACATGGCCCAGTGAAAATGAAGAATTTTGCAATTGAAGCCAGCGTGAACCTCACTCTCGAAAATTAAATCCAATTGGTAGCGTCATTTTTTTTTGCTTGATTCCATCTACTGCCACTATCAATATTTGCTCCAACCTATCCCTCACGTAGGCCTTGGTGGGAAAGAAAATCAATTGGAATACGAGGATGGAACTTTCGAGACATGATTATGGCTTTAAATACCACACAGATCTGAGAATCAATGGAGTCACATTGATTCTCAGATCTGTGTGGTATTTAAAGCCATAATCATGTCTCGAAAGTTCCATCCTCGTATTCCAATTGATTTTCTTTCGACCAAGCTACGTGGCTGGAGGGATAGGTTGAGCAAATATTGATAGTGGGCGAGTAGATGGAATCAAAAAAATGACGCCCAATTGATTTAATTTTCGAGAGTGAGGTTCACGCTGGCTTCAATTGCAAAATTCTTCATTTTCATTGGGCCATGTGGACACTGCGATATGAGTAGTAATTTTCATCAAATGCACTTGGGCTTGATCATGGTCTTGGCACCGATGGATAGCAACAGCAACAATTTTGAGATGTAAAAATAAATATTGCCATGAGTGGATTAGAACCCAGAACTCTTGCTTGACAAACATGCACCCAACCACTAGACCAGAGCCCTTTTGTGTTAAATATTGCATTTAATTTTCCTTTAGCCTCCTGGCGATTAATTTTTCCTTCTTTTTTACACATCTTAATTAATTGCAATCTTCGCTTCGTGTGATCTTAATTTTTCTTCTCTGCCTCGATGCTCCAAATAAAATTATCATTAGACCGTGCTTCCAATCTCGTGCTTTTGCCCTGTCTTCTTTTTTCCATTTTACAATATCCGTTACCTGGACATATATAAACACAAAAACACAAATATTTATGGCTTTAGGGGTTAGTTTTTGGTCTTTTTGGTCCGGTTTTGATAAAGAAAAAGGTATATGTTTTTACATATACCAAAAATTGGTGTTGAAGCGGGCAAAAGCCGTGAAAATTATTAGGTTTTAATTTTGATATTGATATCTTTTTATGAAAAATTGTTTTCAAAAGAAACCAATGTTGTGAGAAAATAATTATTTGTAAAGATATTAATTCATCAATAAAGGACTTAATTGAAATAATAAACCACACTTAAGGATCTTGATAATTTGCTTAACAAGTATATCTTTCATCATATATTTCTTATTCGCTTGCTTAGCATAATTTAGTTCGTTACTTTTAGTTGTTATCTTTTATCGTTAACTTTAATTTATTTACTTGCTACTAGTTTTATCATTGTCTTTGCTTTAACCATTATCATTTTAATTAGTCAAAAACCCATAAACTTATATGTTTTTAGTTTAATTTGCAGAATTGCTTATTTGTGTTTAGCTTTCTTGTTTTACATGCTTAATTGTTTCTTTCTTATTAAGTTCCAAAACCCAAAATATTTTTATCCTATTCAAATCACTCGACCTTTAAACAACGAATCGATTTTCCATTACACCCTCGTTGGGAGAACGACCCGGGAGTTCCGTACTTCCGGTAAAAATTATATGTACGAAAACCGACGAATCAAGCCATTCATCTCATGCTCATAAACCTTTAAGTGGTTGTAAAGATCATCAAAGTCCATAACATCCAAACCAGGTTGTCCTCTGATCATAGTAGCAATCACATGCCATGTAGATGGCAAACTTCTTAAGAACTTCAGATTTGCATCTTTAACAGATACCTCTGCTTTGTATAACTCCAGCATGCTAAGAAGATTTTGGAATCTGTCATAGGCAATATCAAGACCTTCTATTTCACCAACAGTGAATGTTTCAAACTGTTGCTTCAACAGATTTCTGTGCATCTTCTTGGAAGCATCATTACCTCCAAATCTTGTCTTGAGAGCAGCCCATAGTTGTTTTGCATCCTTAGCATCATGGAACTTGAGTAGGTGACCATCAGGAATAGCAGACAATAGTATATTGAGAGCCTTTTCTTGATTCCTTATTGTAGTTGCTAGTAAGACAACCTTAGGTGGTTTAGGTTCTCCAGGAACTTCTACAGGATCTGCAACAACCTCATTACCATTGACAATTACATTCCATAGTGCATGGTCTGTAATAGCAATGTACTGCCTCATCTTCATGCTCCAAAGATCATACTCTCCCTTGTTGATGATAGGAATTCTGAGTGAGGTGATGGACGGGGGTGGTGCAGCTTCAGTCGACATCTTCAGGGTTTGTTGTTAAAATGGTTTTAACGGTTTCTTCTTAATCAGAGTTTCCACACAAGCTCTGATACCATTTGTTGGATCGATATACTCTAACCAAACTAACTTATGTAGCTTGTAAGGGCTTAGCAACTTCGGATAAATCCTAAGTCACTAACAATGAAACACTGAATTAACTCTATTAAGTATGCAGGATTTACTCCAATAAAGCTAAGAAGAATTAACTTTAACTTCAACGATTTTATTAATACTTAGAACCTGCTTGATACACAGATTCACTAACAATCCCTAACAGCTCTAATATCGAACTTGGTAAACTCTAATATTCTCTAATATTGCACATACGTCTAATGCCAATCTAGGGGTCCTTTTATAGGCATAAGGATAACCCTAGTCAGTTTACAACTCTAATCCATGTACGACAAGTAATACTTAAACTAAACTGAGAACATTCTAGAATTACATAATAATCCTTAACGATTTGCATAGCAGTCCTTTATCCTTGCAGTACTTTGATGAGTGAGCAGTAGTTTGACTTTCTTCGTTAAGCAGTACTTTGACTTTCAGCAGCACTTTGACTTTATGTCCAAACAGATGGGTTCTCTGATCTTATTATCTACTATCAATTGTACAAACCTAGGATATATGTAGTATTTCCCCTTGTCCTTGATGTTTTTCAGAAAACCATCAAATACCATCCTAGACCAATACCTTCCTTGTGATAGACAAATGATAGCAGTGGCAATTCTAGAGGGAAATTCATCAAAACCTGTGGTCTTATTGCTCACACACATCAGCGAAATATGTATCAAAAACTTCCATTGTGGTGAAAACATACCTTTAAGAAACTTAATTCTATCCCCTCTCCTTTCATATCCCATTCTTGCCAAACCTTCAAAAATCTCTTCATTTGACAATTTTACAACCCCTTCAGCATCCTGTAGTTTCAAAATTTCCCTAATCACCTCCTCTGTGACTATAATCTCATTCTCATCAACCACAGTCTTAAGAACCTCTGCTCCATCTTGGTCTTGAATCTCAGCGTTCCACCAAAATTGATGAATGTAGGATTTAACCATTACAGGTTCTACAATTAAATCATAGTGAATAGGAGGATGTTTAATGGAGTCAATCATCTCATGGGATCCTTCTGAATGATTGTTCTTATCAAGATATGCAACAAGGTTGTGGGTCGCGGAATATAAAGTTGCCATTATGATGTGTGAGTAAATGGAATGTGTAATTACCAGTTGGGAGTGGTTAGGGTTTGTGTAGGGCGCCAATTGGAAGTGTTTGAAGATCAATTAAATGATCTGGCAGTGATTTGGGGGATTAAATAAGTTATCATCAAGAAGTTACAAAATAGCCCCTCAAGTTTCTATCGTCAGCAAAAGTGCTCTAGCAGTGGTTAGACCACAACTAGTAGTGGTTAGATTGCACTGGCAGTGATTACTTCACCAACACTCCAATCTGTTGACTAAGACTTCTGCAACAAAATCTAAGCCAAAAATAATGATATCATGCATTTATATGAAGGATTACAAAAGAATCACACACACACACACACACACACACACACACACACACATATATATATATATATATATATATATATATATATATATATATATATATATATATATATATATATATATATATATATATATATATATATATATATATAATCCTACTCTCTGACTCAACAAGCTCCATAATTTACAATAGCTCCTTTAAACCTGCATGTCACAAACACAAACCAAACATAAGAATTTTGTTAAGGTTAGCAGAGGTTAGAAATAACTAGAAGTGGTTTCTTTATCTATACTGGTAGTGGTTAACAAAGTGCTAAACACCCAGTCAAAGGTCAACTCCAAGTCATTTAAACATCCACCAAAGTCAAAGACTTCATTTACTACTCAACTACTTACACCTTCCTCACATTTAACCACACTGATTACTTTTTAGCTTTATTTAAGAGCAAAGCACTCACATACCACACATATCACTCACATTCCCAAAAACTCTTCTAACTAGAAACACAAACTCAGAGACCATCTCACTCAAAACCACCAAATCATCAAAATGAGCAATCCTAACCAGCCCATTGAGATCTCATCTGATTCATCCAAAATTTCATCATCCAACAACACTTGGGAAAACTACAATCCACCAAGAAAAACATCCCTGTCCTTAAAGAGAACAAACCCTGCTTCAGTTGGACCTTCTTCCATCCAGCCAGTGCCACAACAAGCTATCATTAAGGGATCCAGTTCAGACTTAAGCTCCATGCCAAGCTATGTGTCTCCATATGAAGACACAGATGATAAAGCCTCTTCCAGAGCATTGGTTGTGCCTCCCCTTGCTGAGATACCACCTCCAGAACCATTACCAGCTCCACCTATGCAAGCACTCCTTCCACCAACAACTAGTCCATCTTTCTCATCACCTCCCATAAGAGAGAGAGTGAGGGGACTTGCTTGCCCCAAAGTTTGGAATGTCATTGGTGGACAAGGAGTGCAGAAGAGGATGCCAGCATGGGCCATAGCAAAGAAGCCATAGCTGGTTGCGGTGGTTGTTTTGAAGCTCTAGTCTTTGGATGGTTGTTTATAGTTGTTGTCTTTTGTTGTACTCAGCTGGTAGTAGTTAGAATGTCATGGTTGTAGCTCTGCATCATAGAATGTAGTTTTATCTTTGCATAATAATATCATGGGTCCTTTTAAGTCTGTTGTTCCCCATTCACTATCGTTAAAAACAGTTTAAGTTTATAAAACAAGTTAATAGTGAACTATGACTGAAATTAACATAAGGAAAACACACTAAGTAATTTTCAACATCATATTCTTATTAGAAATAAATCAACAAAGAATACGTTACCCAAGTACTTGCGGAATAGTACTTGGGATTGAAATGACAAAGTTGGGTGACTCTTCTCTAAGCTCAGGCTAAGTCTGAGCACAACTCTTAGAGCTCACTGAGCTATCTCAGGAACTAAGTTGTATTTGGAGGAGTGAAAAGATGGCTTGCGTGTATGTGTGTTTTACAATTCACAAGCTTAATCTTTTCACTCCATCTCTTATGCTATTTATACATGTATGAGTTTTAACTCTTTCCTAAGTGACAAAAACTGACATCATACTGAAGACAAAATACTGATGTATTTTGTCTCTGTTTACAAAGACTATTCTAAGTAAAGGACAAGGTTGCTTTCTATATTTCAGTGATGACACGAGCTTGTAAGTTAGCCATTCAGGGAAAGTTGACTTATGTTGATAAGGACTTCTTTATCTGATTCAAACTTCTCCCGCTTTGTCCCGCTCTTTCTTGATCTGTTTATCCTTTCTTCTTCTTCAGTTTGTCTTTAGTGTAAGTAGTTGGAGAGGAGTCTTAGGGATTCAATGAGTTATTGTCATCACTCACTGAATCCATCATCTTCTTCTTGACTCAGTCTTCACCCTTTAAGTTCCGCCTTACTGAGTGGAGAGACTTCTTCATTGCCTCGTACTGAGTATCCTAAAGATGACTCACTGAGCGGCTATGCACTCAGTGACTTGATTGTGTTTAACGGATGAGTACTTGGGCTATTTTCTATTCAAATCCTAGATTAAAGGGTTTGGGTATTTTCTGAACCCAACAGTATCCCCCTATTTGGATATACAAATAGCCTAAGTGGTTGATAAGTGTAAGTGAGCAAATGGCTTCTTCCTACACTGAATGTACTAACGAATACAATAAGGAACACTGAGTAAATGAATAAAACATACATTGTTTATTGATCAGATTACATAGTTCCTATCACTAGTACAAAGGATAAAACAAAATGATGTCAATCCAGATGGATTCCCAATGCTTCTAGCTTGACCTTTTTGGTGATGAGTGTTTCTCTGTCAGGATGGTCTCTTATCTTTGCATTTAGGTCTTGGCGAGAACCGATATTTCTGGGGATTGGATCGAGAGGCCACTGGAATATAGCGATCATTGCGCTACACCACTGATCAATATCACTCCATCTTTGAAAAGCAGGGTTTCCATAGACATCAATGTGAAATAGCCCTCTTCGGCTCTTCAATCACTAGACAATTCACAAATTTAACCCCTTCAGGTAGCTCCCTATTACACTACAGTCTAGGCACTTTAATCTCAGGTTGGAACTCAACTCTCTTCCTTTTGCCGGTGGAAGTTTGTGGTTGAGATCCTTGAGGTGCGTCAAGGCAGTGAATTCTAGTTTGGTGCATCCCTCACTTTCATATCTTTTGTTGAGCATCTTCATCAGCTCCTTGACCACCTTATTTTGCTTCTTACCAATGATCGGATCAAGTTCATCAAGTTCTGATCCCAAAGTCACTGAATTTTAAGGGATCATGAACCTCAAAGTGTCTTTTGTCATCCCTCTGTAAACATTCATAGCCAATGGTATGGTGTTGGGAATAATCTTGACATCGGTGATTTTTCGGAAGCCTTCGGTGCTCATTGTCCAGTTGTATTCCTCAATTCTGCTTTCCCGAGAGCTTTAGTTTTCTTTCTCTTTTCTTCATACCGCTTTCTCATTGCAGCCATTTGAGCAGCCTGAGCATCCTTGAACTTTTGTCCTACTGACCCTTTGGGAGCTTGCTTGCATCTAATCCCATATTCTCGGCTTCTTGGCACACTACTTTTGCGTGCTTCTTTGTTCTTTTCTCTTCCTCGCTAGTTTCAATCTTTCTTCTTCTTTAGCAATATGTTTACTCAAATTTGTTGAGGTGTGTGAGTGTATTGTTGTCGCCGATTTTATAAGGAATTTTCTCAGGCTCAGCAGTCGTCATTATGCCTTTGCCTTTGTCCCGCCTGAAGAAGATGATGCAACCAAGGGTCGTGTTGTTGTGATAACTGCCAGTGTTGTTGATGATGATGTTGGTGGGATGAATGAGATGGGAGTTGCCGTGGATGGTGGTGATGTTGATGTGGGAGCTATAGAGACGATGATGTTTGCTCCCCCTCAGTGATGAGGAGTTTCTTCAGACAATATTCTCCCCCTCAACCGCTGTTGCCGTAGGCCGTGAGGGCAAGAGTTGGTGTTGATGCTTTGAGGGGGACGGAGTCGCTTGACCCTTGAAGGCTTGATAAATTTCAGTGATCATTGCCTTCATGTCGAGGTGTCGGTTGAATACCGGTGACTTTTGCTTCCAAATTAGCTTGTGAAACTTCAAGAGCAGTCATTCGGGCCCAAGATTCCGGTGCCGAGATGAGGATGCCTGAGCCAATGTAGCCACCTGCGTATTCAAAGAGTCCATTGTAGCTTGTAGAGACTGGAATGAGGATGGAAGACCCTGAACATTTGTAGACTTGAGCATATTGAGCAGTTCAGTGAGGTTTGAGGATTGTTTCTGTGCGCCTCAAGAGCTTCCAAGACTTTAGAGTTGGTTGTTGGGTCTTCATTGACAAACTCCCCGATTTCATCTATCGTGGTACCTACACCCTGAAGATGCCTGAGGAATTTAGCCATGTTTTCATCCAGTGGTGAATGTTGTCATACATCAGATCTCTGTGCTCATGAACATTTTCATCGAAGCCCTTTACTTCTGCCTTAAGATCAGCGTAGCTTGCAGACCTCAAGATGTTGTTCCCACAATGTTTTAGTCACCCCGAGTATAGCTTCTTTGAAGCCCGGTGATCCATGAGCCAATTGCCTTTCGGTGAGGGAAGAACATTGTCAAACTCTTTGAATTCATCAGAGCTTGAGGATTCAGAAGTATGATCATGTTGGAATGGGGATTTAGTAAGCTCCTTTGGATCAGCCGAGGTTCTTGTTCAGCTTGAACCTCGGCCCATTTCTTCTCCGATAAGATTTCATCATCAGTCTCAGCGAGCTCATCTTCAGAGAATAATATCCTAGTGACATCAGCAATTGTGAGCAAGGGGTTGGTTATGGGTTCCATATCGGTGGGTGGTTTATATCCCTCTGAGTCTTTGTCCCCGTTGACCCTCGGACACCTGGTGGGCGCTTCCTAGTGCCTTCACTGGAGTCGATTGGTTGTGGGTTCCATATCGGCGGTTGTTCCTTTCCTCCGAGTCTTTGTCCCCTAGTGACCCCTCGAGACACCGGTGGGCGTTTCCTGCCTTTAGCAGAGTCAGTGATAGTTGTATCCCTATCAGCGGGTTGTTTGAGTCCCTATGAGTCTTTGGGAAAGATCAGTGTGCCCTCAGACAAAGGCTTGGATTTGCTAATGTCATCACTGAGCGTTGTGGAAGGCGCCCCTACCGCGGGTTGTATGTTTCCCTCTGGATCTTGGGGAGTAGTAGGTGTGACCAAGGGCACTGACTGTGATGTATCAGTGTCCTTCGTTGTCACCGGGTGATTGTTGCCCGGTCACGGGTGTCTTTTGGTCATGGGCTTTTGTGCCTCTTAGGTTGTGCTCCGAAGCCTCAGGGCCTCGAGACTTTGGTATGGTCTTAGTCCTAGTCCGAGACTTCCCCTTTTCTTTTTGGGAGCAGGGTTTGGAGACACTGATCCACTTAGATTGTTTACAGCAATCATGTGGGCCGTCAATTCAATGGGAGTGACGAGGGATGGGTTCTTTTGAAAATTTGAAGGGCTCAGGATGCTAGGTAAATTTCCAAATTTTTCATCCTGAGTATAATTTGAACCCGGTAACGATTGCAGAGCACAAGAGACAAACCTAGGATACGAAACGTATTTCATCCTAGTTTTGCTCAGTAGCTTCGTTACAGATCTCTGTAAATGATCTCCCCTATGTCGACAAAGGACCCCATTCATCTAGCAGTATGCCATCATCAACTGAATAGAGTTAACTTGTTCAGTGGATGAGTGGTTCCCGCCGAGGACCTGAATCACAAAAGTGAAGAGGATCCTCCAAGCCACGGGGAACGAGTTTTTAGTGACTGGGGTCTTGTCCAAAAAGTTGGATCTAAAATGATTTGTTTTAACCCATCCTTCACTGTGGAGGGTTCAGGATGGGCTACATAAACACCTTTGTTATAATCTAACCCTGTTGTAGTGCAAAACATTTTGAAATCCAGGGTGTATTGTTTCCCCATTAAGACCGAACCTGATGAGATACTCCCTGAGAGGTCTAAGGTTATTCTCATCAGTAGAAGGTGTCGGGTCAAACGCTCTAGTTGTAGCCCAAAACTCCCTGAGGTAGTTTGGGTACAACACCGAGGGACATTTTACAAAGGCCGTTTTGAGTGGGCAGTTGAATAAAAATTTTATAATGTCTTTATAGGTTGGGACATTTTTAGGATATTCAAAATTTCCTGTGACATTATTTGTTTTAAATTCAACATTAGTAAGATCCCCTACCCACTGAGAAGCAAACTGGAGAGATGGTGTTCTAGCCATTTCCATTAACAAAGATTTTAGGATTAAAAAAAATGTTTTGACTAGAACAATCAAAGTATTTAGATCTCTTCAAGTTTGTGATGAAAAACTTTTGTAAATGTTTACAAGAAAGGTTTTTCCAAAAGGGGTTTTGAATATTTGAGAACACAAATGTTTTTTGAAATGATTTTGACAGAGTTTTGTTGCAGAAAAGATTTGTGTGTGTTTGTTTGTGTTTGAAGAGGGTATTTATAGAGTGATAAGAGGGGTGTTTTGTGCACAAATGGGAATATTTAGAGTTGGTTTTTGAAAGGCGTTTGAATTTCCACATTTAATGCTACCACACCATTACCCGCAGCAAAATCCCGTTTTTCAAGGGAACAGTTGCACAGGCAGTGCACTTTTGCAGAGATAAAATATCAATTTGATAATTTTTGTGAGAGGCATTAAATGCCAAGTGGGATGACAGTAAGACAAAGAGACATATATTCCTTTATTAAATTGGCATAGTTACCAACCTAGGACATTAAAGTAACTGATACTTGGATCATTTAGTTACTTATTCAATGCTCTTTGTCAAGTGTCAGGGCCCCTGAATGAGTCTTACTCATTCAGTGAGAGGTTTATTTTGGGTGTCCAGGGAGGATGAACCATTTAGGAGAACTTACTGAGATTGGTTTTTAGATACTTGACTTTCAAAGTCAAGCATTCCCAATTCAAATTTCAGTCTCCGAAGGTGGGTTCATCCAAGGGTTTGGTGAAGATATCAACCAGTTGATATTCAGTAGGGATGAAATGAAGCTCTATGTCTCCTTTCATTATGTGATCCCTGATGAAGTGATATCCGATATCAATGTGTTTGGTTCTTTGGTGGAGGACAGGGTTGTTGGAGATTGCAATTGCACTTGTGTTATCACAGAAGATGGGTACCATTTTGCAATGGATGTTGTAGTCATGAGTTGACTTTTCATCCATAGTACATTGGCACAACATCCTGCAGCAGCTACATATTCAAATAGTGAGGACATAGCCATTGTTGCTTCTTTGCACTCCAACAGACCAGTTTTCCTCCAAGGAATTGACAAGACCCTAAGGTACTTTTTCTATCCATGTTGCCCAAAGATAATCGTAATCGAGTAACCCTTGAGATCAAACCCTGAGCATTTTAGATAGTAGAGTCCAAGGCTTGGGGTTCCCTTCCGGTACCTGAGTATTCTCTTGGCTGCAGTGAGGTGAGATTCTTTGGGATTGGACTGATATCTTGCTATTAAAAGATGAAAATTGTATGTCCGGTCTAGTAGCGGTTAGATACATCAGTGATCCAACAATCCCTCTGAAATGAGTTTGATTGACTGATTTTCTAGTGAGATCAGGTCCAAGGTTATTAGGTGGGACCATTGGTGTCTTCACCGAGGCATCGATATCTCATATTTCTTCAAGAGATTTCGTGTATTTCTCTTGATGATGGATATTCCTTTATTCAGTTTGCTGATTTGTAGTCCAAGAAAGTATGTAAGTTCCCCATCATGCTCATTTCAAACTTCTTTGTCATTAGTTTTTCAAATTGTTTGCAAAGTTTGTAGTTTGTTGAGCCAAAGATGATATCATCAACATACACTTGGACTAGTATCACATCCTGTTGGGTTCTATAGACAAACAGTGTGTTGTCTATCTTTCCTCTGACAAACTTGTTTTGTATCGGGAAGGCTGAGAGAGTTTCATACCATGCCCTGGGAGCTTGTTTAAGTCCATAGAGGGCTTTGTCAAGCTTGCACACTTAATCAGGGAATTCACTACTCTCAAAGCCCGGAGGTTGCTGAACATACACATCTTCCTTGAGATCACCATTTAAGAATGCACTTTTAATATCCATTTGGTAGACCTCGAAGTTCATGTATTTTGCATATGCAAGGAAGATCCTGATGGCTTCCATTCTTGCAACAGAGCAAATGTCTCATCATAGTCAATGCCTTCTTGTTGACTGTAACCTTTGGCTACCAGTCTGGCTTTGTTTTTAATGACAGTGCCGTTTTCATCAGCTTTGTTTCTGAAAACCCACTTCATTCCTATGACTACTACATCCCGAGGACATTTGATCAAGGTCATGACCTTGTTTTTGTCAAACTGCTGCAGTTCTTCTTGCATAGCCTGAACCCAACTTGGGTGTTTTAGAGCTTCAATGACACTTTTGGGTTCTATTTCTGATAGATAATCAGCATATAGACATTCATTGGCTGAAGCTGCAGTTAGACTAGCAGCCATGCTTCTAGTAAGCATGCCCTCAGTGGGTTCACCAATGATGTTTACAAGCTCAATATCCTAAGATCTTGTCCACTTACATTGTGGTCTAGGATCTGAGTTTGATGAAGTCACTGGAGGTTCAGGAGTGAGATTGGTTACAGGAGCAACAGATTCATTTTGAGCATCTGTTATGATGTCTGCTCGGTTGGGTTTCATGAATCACAGGATCCGAACAGTTGGTTCATGTTACCTATCCTTGTTGGGACTGATAGATTATCAATGAATTCACTGATTATCGGTTGGGGTAGGTTGTGAGGTAAGACATAATATGAGATATCAGCATCAACTTGATATGAGGAATTGAATTCAGTGGTGAACTCATCAGGAGGATATCTTGATGAGTCATCAATTCCTATTTCCTCCACTGAGATGTTGGTGAACCTGATGCTTTCAGTACTTTCATCAAAGGTGACATGAAAGGTTTCCTCAACTTGTTGTCTCCTTGTGTTAAAACCCTGAAGGCTTTGGAGATCAGTGAGTAGCCTAAGAAGTATCCATCATCCGCTTTTGCATCAAACTTGCCTAGATGATCCTTGTGGTTATGAATGAACACAGGACATACAAATACATGAAAATAGTGATGTCGGAAGTCTACCTTTGAAGATCTCATATGGGGTTTTGTTATGTCTTTTGACAATGATTGACATATTTTGAGTGTAACAGCGCTTTTGACGCTTCAGTCCGAAATGTTTTGAGAGGGCTGAGCCATTTAACATGGTTCTTGCAGCCTCAATGAGAGTTCTGTTTTTCCTTTCAACAACCCCATTTTGTTCAGGGGTATAAGGAGATGAGAAATTTTGAGAAATTCCTTTTACATCACAGAAACTCTCAAGCTCTTGATTTCTGAACTCAGTACCATTGTCGGCTTCGATTTGTTTGACAAGTAATGTCATTCGATTTTCAATCTTTCTCGATGAATGACATTATTGTATCACCGCCTGACTCTTTTGGAGAGAAAGTATACCTAAGTGTATCTTGAGGATTCATCAACAATAACAAGTGTATACTTCTATGCCGGATTGATCCGGGACCGACCGTCCAAAGAGATCCATATGCAGGAGGTGAAGGCAAACTTTTGATGGAGAAATTTTATTTGGTTTTGAAAGATGCTCGTGGTGTTTACCTTTTCACAGGCAGAGCATGGTTTGTCTTTTTCAAAACCGGTGATGGTAAGCCAAGGACCTTGTTTTGTTTTGCCAAGTTGTTGAGGTTTTGAAGTTTAAGTGTGAGAGTCTCTTATGCCACAACCAATTGATAGTTTCAGTGGCTTTAGCAAAGAGACACATTCCATCTTGGGAGAGTGTTGACATGTCAAGTACATAAACATCATCTCTCCTAGGAGCTATCAACACAACTTCCTTGTTGGCATTGAAAATGGTACCTTGTTTATCATTGAATTGTACAATGTATTTAGCATCACATAGTTGACTGACACCGATGAGATTGTATTTGAGACCATTGACATAGGCTATTCTAGAGAAAACTATTCCATTACAGCCATCGAACCATAACCTTCAGTGGGACATGATGAATTATCACCAAATACTACCTAGGGCCCTGGTTCCTTTACATACTTGTGCAGATATTCCTTCACACCAGTCATGCTTCTTGAGCATCCACTGTCTAGATGCGAAATAGGCTCCCTGGCATGTCTCTGCACAAGTAGTAAACTTAATTAGTTTCTCTTAGTGACCCACTTACTAGTGGGCTTGGGTCTCAAGGTCTCTCTGAAATTTGCAATCAACTCATGGTCAGTGGTTGTGTGCACAAAGTGCTACCACAGTGTTTTGCATTTAGAGGCGAGGATGACTCGGTGACTCTAGGTTGTTTGGAATTTCTCCTTGCTTTAATGACACTGTCATGTTGGGATGTCTCATGAGCTGGATTACCGCATATATCACAACATGTATTCATGAGACAATCATCTTGATGATGATCATTAAACCCCATGAGGGCACAGAGGAAAAGGTTTTGCTCTATTCTTTGGAGCAACTTTGGAGGATGAAGCATACTTATGACCAAATTTGGTATCATCTTTTGTGATCATTGCAGAAAAGGATTCTCGTAGCAGCTTGTCGTGGTATGGCTAGTGTAATGACACAGCTCACATTTTTGTTTTTTTTTGGAGGTTGGCTTAGACTTTGAGGAACTGGAGGAAGCTGACTTTGTCTCCTTGATTGGTTCAGGGACCTTTTCAATGGATTCCATTTTTCAGTAAGCTTCCTCACAAGTTCAGTCAGTTGCTGAATTTGGTCAGCTTCAGTGGGACAGAGGATGTTGAAGTCTCAGTAGGAGTAGACTCTTGTTGAGTTTGTTTTGCTTGTCTTTGTAGGATGGTTCTACCAAGTCCAGACCTTTCTTTTGATGAATGAGGATTGAATTGTAGTGGAGTAAGCTCAGAGCTTGGAGCAGCACCCGAGGTTTCAGTGGTGGAAGCGGTGCTTGAGATTCGCTTGAGACTCACAGATGTGTTCAGTACTACTGGGCACATCAGGGAATCCAAGCATGCTCTTTAGAGCTTGACTTTCAGGCTCTAGAATCCTTCCAGAATCGAAATTTGGAAGCTTACTCTCAGGATTAATGTAACACCCCAACCCGACAAGGGTAGAAGTGTCACATTCTGGTGTCATATCAGAACATACAAATAAAATATTTACAAATGGAAACCTTAAAAATGAAGTATCGAATCATATAAACAGTTGACTGACAAGGAAAATACAATATCCAAAATGAAATGAAATATCGAAACAAAAACTCTTCAAAGTAAGTCCAAAATAATAAGGTAACTAGGGTTGATCCACTCAGATAATCCAACTCTCATCCCATCAAAGCCCATCTTCAAATCTAAAACCTGCCGCAGGAAAAGAAATGCGGCTAAGCTTAAAAAGCCCAAGGAACGTGATATAACAAAACGAAAGCTAAATAAAATCATAAATGAAAGGAAACTGATAACAAGGTCGCAGCGAAATGAGGACAATGAGTCAATGAGGATCCTGCAGAACACAATTATACAGATATCCAAAAGTAACAGATAACAAGGAGAACGAAGCAAAGCAAAGCATCGATGACATATATACAAACACATACAAACCAGACATACAAGTATCTTGAAACATAAGCAAGCATATCGACGCCTTATCCACACAACATATATATGGCATACAATCAATTCAGAAATCAAGACATACAAATCAAACAAAAATCTAATGGCAAGCGGAAGAAATTAATTAGCAAGTGAGCATGGCACTCACACAGGACCGAAACCCTTAGTTAAAAACATAACCAAAGATCATAACAAATGGAAGTACTAACACCATCCACACATAGCTTCACACGTAACAAGTAGTAATACAATATAACGATATAATTGAATGAATTAAGGACATAGCAGGACAACTAAACAAATTAACCAGCCAGACGTCACAAGTTGAACCATTTACCCAATCAAACCGTAGCATAGACAGAAATGTAAACATGGCAGGTCAACAATAAGCAGATAAGGACACAACGGAATAGTCATAGTCCACGAGATTAACTGAACGAAGTACACATAATTAACAGAAAAACTATCGATTACACACTAGCATGGTCACCAGACAATTTAGAGGGTCACATAACAGTGAGATCACATATCATCGATGGAAACAGTAACTCGAGATAACCGCATATTAATCACATCATAGTAGGATAATCAGTAGTAACATAAAACATAAATAGCATAAACAAATCCAATAAACCTATAATAACCCGGTACGTGAATGGAACGATAGTCTGAAGTAACGGAAAGAGTGTGACAGATCAAAGCAGTGGAATATATATATCTGGGTAGTAGAGTGAGTCATATAAGGGTACTGAGTAATGAACAATTAACGTAGCATATAGTTCATTGGGAAATACAAAAGGTACAATATAGGTATATCAAAGGTGTAAGGGTTGTCAGAAATCTACCACGAGCCCGGAACATATCATATCATATCATATCATATCATATCATAAGTAACCATTGTATTCGGAGGGGTGACCTCAGAATACCATACATAATAGGAGGGGAGACCTCAGTAACAAATGGAGTAGCTAGCTCCCGGAATGTGAAGACGCGTATTGCACACGACATCATTCACCATATAAATCATATCATATCATATCATATCATGTTAAATCCACTAAAACATATCATAGCTAGGATGCATCCATACCCGGAACATATCATAGTGGCCAAATCATATACATATAGTGAGCTCATAATCATATCATATCATAATGGGGACAGTGTGTAACATCACTGACACACCGGAGTCATGCCATTGGTGCATCAATGACACGGTCATGTTACCTTCATGACTAGGAACACATATTTGGCTCGGGTATCAAACTGACGGGTCAAAGCATAATCATATCATATCAAAGTTCATATCAAAGGTTCATATTAGATTTTCATAACCTAAGTTCATAATCAGAGGTTCATAATCAGATGGTTCATAATCATAAGGTTCATAATCAGAAGTTCAGAATCATAACAAACGAATATCATAGCGAACCGAATCATATCAAAGGATTATGTCGGGATCATATCAAAAGGATCATAGCATAAGGAAATCATAGCAAAGGAATATCATAAGTGAAGCAAAGTCAAAGGATCAGAAAAAGTCATGAGAAATCCCTACTGAAAAGGGATATAATATCTGTACCTTAGCAAAGGAAAGCAAACGAATGAATGAACACAAGGAAACAACGTCACGTCTCCTTCAACGAATCTACACGAATTACGTTTTGTATAATACTTATTAGTTCATTTAAGTCATAACAGATTTATTGCTTATAAATCGTATTAATATTTTTAGAGTTATTAAGCGTATTCTCATTTTTAGTAATAGACCGAAATAAAATACTTTAGGGTAATAATCATTAATTAGTCAAACTTAGGGGTTACAAATAATAAATTGTAAACTTAAATGTTTAATAAGACGATTTTTCTTATTTTAAGGCTTTATTAGATCATAATTTAAAGTATAGGGTTTACATGGTAAATATCTCAAAGTGTAGGGTTACAAGTGTAATTAACTTTAAAAGTCCTATTTTATCTTCCAAAATATTCATGGATACGTTAAAATGAAAGAACATGTTTTTTTTCTCACATTATGATCGATCACTTTTAAGCTCGCTCGCGGTTCAAATAACTAACGTTTACGACTAAGTGGTCATAACTTACGACTAACACCCGACTAAACTATCCCGACATGCTTTCATAATACAAAATGACCCAACCGTTTTTCCCACGATTAGCTTCAAAATTCAACCCATTGTCATACCTGTTATAATATAGATTATGGTTCTATCTATAGGCCTCATTTTATCAATTACAAAAATTACCTATTTAACATGCCACGTAGAGAATCATGCAAGTGTAGTCTTATATCTATAATTCATAAAGTTATATATAACTAGGGTCACTTAAACTGATAAATGGCGTATAATGTTTATAAGAGTGAGGTTCATGATATACCTTCGTGTCAACAGAGAGTTCGAGATCGAACACAAACCCGAGTCGTACAACACCAACTTGAACACGAACACGAGGGTACAACTAAACATAATCGAACCTCCAAGACGCAGACCTATCTAATATTCGAACAGTTGTGACCCACCTCGAAGACGACACAAACTCCAACCAGCCATGGACCAAAACCCAGGCGTGGACTCGAATGAAACCTTAACCCCCAACTAATGAAACCACAACCTGATCGGGAATGAATGGAGCCAACTTGTCTTCTCCAACTCTTCCCACATTCGTATATATATATACAGGTTTTTGGCGTGTCAAACGGAAAAAAAACAAAGAGGGATTTGGTGATACAATACCCTTGTTGATTGTGATCGAGGGAAGAAACAAGAACCGCGACCAAGACAAATCGAAGTCAACACCTCACTCTCTTCGTCCCAGCAGCCCACGACCCGAACACTATGTCCACAGCCACCTTGAAAACACCTTCTCCTTTGTGCTTCGCCCTAGTGATCGAATGGAAGAGAGCAAGAAAGATTGTAGCCGTCACTTTTGTAACTAGGGTTTATGTGAAATTTTTTGAATGAGAAAAAGGTAAGTGTATAATGAGAGTTTAAATGGAATTTAATGGTAGAGTTAAGGAGCGTGAGATATGGCCGAGAAAAAGAGGATCCACAAGAGAAAATATATTTTCCAAATTTCAAAAGTGATGGGCTTTAGATTCAAGTGTAATGTGCATGAAATTTTCGGCCCATGTACTCTAAGTCGTGTGATATATGTTTTAACATAAGTGTGTGTCGATTTATTTTATCTTGCATAAGTTATAAATTTTGAGTTAGGTTAGAAACGAAATCAATGAGCTTGACGTATTTTAAGCATTTTATAAATATTAAATGTGAGGGGTAAAATGGTCTTTTTAAACATTTTAGATTGTTAGGGTTTTACAACTCTTCTCATCTAAAAGAAAATTTTCGTCCTCGAAAATTGAAGTCGCAGAAGTACACAGAGACGTATGAGTTCAAGGCAAACGTAGCAATCCATAGTTTCACACAGATCATAACGATTTCGGGTCCAAAGCGTACAAAACTTATACGTAACAGATGTCGGTGAGGATCTCACAAGGAGGTACAGAATTCCAATCGAACATGAGGGATGCCAAATAACGGATAAAAGCCATAGTCCATTCACGTACCAACCCCAGGCATTCCCCGAGACGTCGTATGATTCCAATAAGTTCAAATTATATGAACTCGGTATTATCACGGTGATCAGGCGTCATAATACTTGCATCACATAACAAGTCTTTATTGTCATCATCTTATGTCACGGGTCATGACAAACCACATAACCAATATCACACAAAACATATCACAGACCGATATCAAGTAACATACCAAAGCAGACTAGGTTCACATACATACAACATAAACTACATCAAACAACTTACCATATCATAATGAAAGAAAGCCACCAATTTGCACCAAATGGTTCCTCGTGACTCATTACTGACGATCCAAAAATGAAGCTCAGATATTACCAAAATGCTGAACAATAATACTTCACGATTCAAACCGAGTTCTGAACGAATCAAGGAAAAGCAATACCGATCAAAATGACTTAACAAAATATCAAACCGCCTCAAAACGCTTGACAAACGAATCGGAGTAACATAAGTCGCGCCCAAGTCATATGAAGTAGATGAACCTTCTCAGCCACCAGTTGAATCTTGTCTCCGTCTTTGCGTCTTCGGTTGATCCTTCCAGCTCCCTCCAGCAGCATGACAGTCGGGTGCGGCTTCTGCTTCACGAACCTCTCCAACTCAGGAACTGTTGCAGCCACGCAGGGTCGGCACCATCATCTTCGACTCTACGAGAAATCACCATCTAACGATCGAAAAACGGATGTGCGAAAACAAGGTAACAAAATCAAATGCAAAGAGAAGAAGGCCAAATCAGTGAAGACAAAAGATTATCGAAGTCAAATTTGAACGACAAACAAAAGGAATCGAAAGAGATCAGAACAGACGGAAGCCTAATGTCTACCCAGTCCTCACAGGTCAATCCTAAGGTCAACAAGACGAAACCTTCGCTCTGATACCATAATTGTAACACCCCAACCCGACAAGGGTAGAAGTGTCACATTCTGGTGTCATATCAGAACATACAAATAAAATATTTACAAATGGAAACCTTAAAAATGAAGTATCGAATCATATAAACAGTTGACTGACGAGGAAAATACAATATCCAAAATGAAATGAAATATCGAAAAAAAACTCTTCAAAGTAAGTCCAAAATAATAAGGTAACTAGGGTTGATCCACTCAGATAATCCAACTCTCAGCCCATCAAAGCCCATCTTCAAATCTAAAACCTGCCGCAGGAAAAGAAATGCTGCTGAGCTTAAAAGCCCAGGAATGATATAACAAAACGAAAGCTAAATAAAATCATAAATGAAAGGAAACTGATAACAAGGTCGCAGCGAAATGAGGACAATGAGTCAATGAGGATCCTGCAGAACACAATTATACAGATATCCAAAAGGAACAGATAACAAGGAGAACGAAGCAAATCAAAGCATCGATGACATATATACAAACACATACAAACCAGACATACAAGTACTGAAACATAAGCAAGCATATCAGACGTCTTATCCACACAACATATATATGGCATACAATCAATTCAGGAAATCAGAGACATACAAATCAAACAGAAATCTAATGGCAAGCGGAAGCAATTAATTAGCAAGTGAGCATGGCACTCACACAGGACCGAAACCCTTAGTTGAAAACATAACCAGCATCATAACAGCGGAAGTACTAACACCAGTCCACACATGGCAGTCACACGTAACAAGTAGTAATACAATATAACGATATAATTGAATGAATTAAGGACATAGCAGGACAACTAAACAAATTAACCAGCCAGACGTCACAAGTTGAACCATTTACCCAATCAAACCATAACATAGACAGAAATGTAAACATGGCAGGTCAACAATAAGCAGATAAGGATACAACGGAATAGTCATAGTCCACGAGATTAACTGAACGAAGTACACATAATTAACAGAAAAACTATCGATTACACACTAGCATGGTCACCAGACAATTTAGAGGGTCACATAACAGTGAGATCACATATCATCAGATGGAAACAAGTAACTCAGATAACCGCATATTAATCACATCATAGTAGGATAATCAGTAGTAACATAAAACATAAATAGCATAAACAAATCCAATAAACGTATAATAACCCGGTATGTGAATGGAACGATAGTCTGAAGTAACGGAAAGAGTGTGACAGATCAAAGCAGTGGAATATATATATCTGGGTAGTAGAGTGAGTCATATAAGGGTACTGAGTAATGAACAATTAACGTAGCATATAGTGCGTTGGGAAATACAAAAGGTACAATATAGGTATATCAAAGGTGTAAGGGTTGTCAGAAATCTACCACGAGCCCGAAACATATCATATCATATCATATCATATCATATCATAAGTAACCATTGTATTCGGAGGGGTGACCTCGGAATACCATACATAATAGGAGGGGAGACCTCAGTAACAAATGGAGTAGCTAGCTCTCGGAATGTGAAGACGCGTATTGCACACGACATCATTCACCATATAAATCATATCATATCATATCATATCATGTTAAATCCACTAAAACATATCATATCTAGGATGCATCCATACGCCCCCCGGAACATATCATAGTGGCCAAATCATATACATATAGTGAGCTCATAATAATATCATATCATAATGGGGACGGTGTGTAACATCACTCGTACACACTGGAGTCATGCCATTGGTGCATCAATGACACGGTCATGTTACCTTCATGACTAGGAACACATATTTGGCTCGGGTATCAAACTGACGGGTCAAAGCATAATCATATCATATCAAAGTTCATATCAAAGGTTCATATCAGATTTTCATAACCTAAGTTCATAATCAGAGGTTCATAATCAGATGGTTCATAATCATAAGGTTCATAATCAGAAGTTCAGAATCATAACAAACGAATATCATGGCGAACCGAATCATATCAAAGGATTATGTCGGGATCATATCAAAAGGATCATAGCATAAGGAAATCATAGCAAAGGAATATCATAAGTGAAGCAAAATCAAAGGATCAGAAAAAGTCATGAGAAATCCCTACTGAAAAGGGATAGAATATATGTACCTTAGCAAAGGAAAGCAAACGAATGAATGAACACAAGGAAACAACGTCACGTCTCCTTCAACGAATCTACACGAATTATGGTTCGTATAATACTTATTAGTTCATTTAAGTCATAACATATTTATTGCTTATAAATCGTATTAATATTTTTAGAGTTATTAAGCGTATTCTCATTTTTAGTAATAGACCGAAATAAAATACTTTAGGGTAATAATCATTAATTAGTCAAACTTAGGGGTTACAAATAATAAATTGTAAACTTAAATGTTTAATAAGACGATTTTTCTTATTTTAAGGCTTTATTAGATCATAATTTAAAGTATAGGGTTTACATGGTAAATATCTCAAAGTGTAGGGTCACAAGTGTAATTAACTTTAAAAGTCCTATTTTATTTTCCAAAATATTCATGGATACGTTAAAATGAAAGAACATGTTTTTTTTCTCACATTATGATCGATCACTTTTAAGCTCGCTCGCGGTTCAAATGACTAACGTTTGCGACTAAGTGGTCATAACTTACGACTAACACCCGATTAAACTATCCCGAAATGCTTTCATAATACAAAATGACCCAACCGTTTTTCCCACGATTAGCTTCAAAATTCAACCCATTGTCATACCTGTTATAATATAGATTATGGTTCTATCTATAGGCCTCATTTTATCAATTACAAAAATTACCTATTTAACATGCCACGTAGAGAATCATGCAAGTGTAGTCTTATATCTATAATTCATAAAGTTATATATAACTAGGGTCACTTAAACTGATACATGGCGTATAATGTTTATAAGAGTGAGGTTCATGATATACCTTCGTGTCAACAGAGAGTTCGAGATCGAACACAAACGCGAGTCGTACAACACCAACTTGAACACGAACACGAGGGTACAACTAAACATAATCGAACCTCCAAGACGCAGCCCTATCTAATATTCGAACAGTTGTGACCCACCTCGAAGACGACACAAACTCCAACCAGCCATGGACCAAAACCCAGGCGTGGACTCGAATGAAACCTTAACCCCCAACTAATGAAACCACAACCTGATCGAGAATGAATGGAGCCAACTTGTCTTCTCCAACTCTTCCCACATTCGTATATATATATATATACAGGTTTTTGGCGTGTCAAATGGAAAAAAAAAACAAAGAGGGATTTGGTGATACAATACCCTTGTTGATTGTGATCGAGGGAAGAAACAAGAACCGCGACCAAGACAGATCGAAGTCAACACCTCACTCTCTTCGTCCTAGCAGCCCACGACCCGAACACTATGTCCACAGCCACCTTGAAAACACCTTCTCCTTTGTGCCTCGCCCTAGTGATCGAATGGAAGAGAGCAAGAAAGATTGTAGCCGTCACTTTTGTAACTAGGGTTTATGTGAAATTTTTTGAATGAGAAAAAGGTAAGTGTATAATGAGAGTTTAAATGGAATTTAATGGTAGAGTTAAGGAGCGTGAGATATGGCCGAGAAAAAGAGGATCCACAACAGAAAATATATTTTCCAAATTTCAAAAGTGATGGGCTTTAGATTCAAGTGTAATGTGCATGAAATTTACGGCCCATGTACTCTAAGTCGTGTGATATATGTTTTAACATAAGTGTGTGTCGATTTATTTTATCTTTCATAAGTTATAAATTTTGAGTTAGGTTAGAAACGAAATCAATGAGCTTGACGTATTTTAAGCATTTTATAAATATTAA
Organism: Chrysanthemum makinoi; assembly: GCA_910596185.1. NCBI lineage: Eukaryota > Viridiplantae > Streptophyta > Magnoliopsida > Asterales > Asteraceae > Chrysanthemum > Chrysanthemum makinoi. The sequence goes on from OU343225.1 coordinate 94,990,408, forward strand.
ATGTGAGGGGTAAAATGGTCTTTTTAAACGTTTTAGATTGTTAGGGTTTTACAATTAACCCGTTCAATCCAATCACTGGAATTGGGATCATCTAACATATTTGTGATCATGCCACCAGACACAAAAGGCTTAGGAGACTAGTCTTTGTTGAGAGGGTCAGGGAGATGATCTTCACCTATGACTCTCTTCTTGCTACTGGGGGCACCCACAATATCAAAGACCCTGGGATTCTTAGCAGTCCAACTATTAAGAATATCATTTGCCCTTTTAAGTTCATCTTGAAGATCCTGATTTCTTTTAACTAGTTCAGTGTTTTGAATTTGCAAAGTGACAACCTCAAGCTTTGCTTGTTTTAACATAAGCAGTTCATCTCTACACTTATTCAATTCAAAACTTAACTTGTTGTACTTAAAAAAAGATTCAGTCTTTGCTCTTCTACAAACTTAAGGTCTACATTTAGGTGATTCATGTAAGACTGCCAATCAGAGTCATCATCCATAGAAAGTAAAATGCTTACCTTCTTCATTGTGATGTTGACCCATTCTCCATTCCTGGCATGATTCTTTCCAACAGCTAGCTTGTCCTCTTTAGAGAGGGCCATCAGTGCACTGATATGCACCATTTCATCATCTGATGACACTGGCTCTTCATCCTAGTCGAAGGTCTTAGCAACAAGGCCTTTGTTTTACCCTGCACAGATTGAACACTTTTGTTGTTTCTGAGGGACTGGCCTCGAGCAATGCAAGCTTAGCTTTAGCTTTCTTATACCTGGCTTCATAATCAATGGTTTTGTTATTATCCGATTTATTTTGAAAAGTTTGATGAGACTGATACATTTTTGGTTGAAATTTGTCTGAAGCCTCGAGGACTGATTTGAACCTGATGGTTTATAAGAGGGTTCTGAAATTGTTTTAGAAAAACAGTCTTTTGCAAAATGACCCTTTTTGTGACACTTATAGCATTCAGTGTCTTCAGTTGCTTTAGCAGTTGAAAAACCTTTGTTTCTTATTATAAACCTTCGAGTTAGCAAGGAGTGCCCTTTCCGAAATTCGGCATTCGGTCATTTAGGTACTCCTCACTTGATCTCTCATCAGGCTCATCATCTAAATTTTCTTGGAAATCTTGAACCACATTGTTGGAAAAGAAAGCAGTTTAAATTGGTGATGAGGTGGTGGTCAGGGACTTCTTGACTTCCTGAGACTTCTTTAAGTCAGGGTATCGTCTGTTGATGAGGTTTTCCTCATAGACAAATTTCCCATAAATTTCAGGAAGCTCAAGATTTTGGATATGATTAGCATTCCCGAGTCCCTGAGAGAAATTTAACCACTTCTCAGGAGACTGTTGACAAAACCAACATTGATTTCATGTTTGGACAACTTAACACCATCATTTGATAGTTCATTTAAAAGAGTTTTGTACCGAGTGTAAGTTTGAGAGAGAGTTTCGAGTCCTTAGCCCTGAAGGTGTTATACTCAAGTTTCAGGTCCATTATCCTGTTTTCCTTCGTATCAGATGGTCCTTCATGACTATGAACTAGGTCATCCCAGGTTTGCTTAGATGTACTACAGCTTATAACAGACTCCATAATATCATCAGGAAGACAAGATATTGTGATACTTTTGAGTCTTTGGTCCCGGTTGACCACTCTCCTTTCATCCTGGGTCCACTGAGCTTCAGGTTTGGGCAACCCTTCAGCAGTCTTAGGAACAAATGGACCTTCATTTATACACTTGATATAATAAGGTTCCATCCTAATCAAATAGCAAAGCATTCGCTTTTTCCATTTGTTGAATTTGCCAACTTCAAGTCTAGGGGCAACAGCTGAATAAGCTCCACCCTTTTTATCGACTAGTTGGGGTACATCAATTTCAGCCATTTAGGATCCTAATTTAAAAACTTTTAGAGCGGCCTAAAAAACGAGTTTTATAATTAGCCTTGCTCTGATACCACTTGTTGTTCCCCGTTCACTATCGTTAAAAACAGTTTATGTTTATAAAACAAGTTAATAGTGAACTATGACTAAAATTAACATAAGGAAAACACACTAAGTAATTTTCAACATCATATTCTTATTAGAAATAAATCAACAAAGAATACGTTACCCAAGTACTTGCGGAATAGTACTTGGGATTGAAATGAAAAAGTTGGGTGACTCCTCTCTAAGCTCAGGCTAAGTCTGAGCACAACTCTTAGAGCTCACTGAGCTATCTCAAGAACTAAGTTGTATTTGGAGGAGTGAAAAGATGGCTTGCGTGTATGTGTGTTTTACAATTCACAAGCTTAATCTTTTCACTCCATCTCTTATGCTATTTATACAAGTATGAGTTTTAACTCTATCCTAAGTGACAAAACGACATCATACGTAAGACAAAATCATGTATTTTGTCTCTGTTTACAAAGACTATTCTAAGTAAAGGACAAGGTTGCTTTCTATATTTCAGTGATGACACGAGCTTGTAAGTTAGCCATTCAGGGAAAGTTGACTTATGTTGATAAGGACTTCTTTATCTGATTCAAACTTCTCCCGCCTTGTCCCGCTCTTTCTTCAGTCTGTTTATCCTTCAGTCTTCTTCTTCAATTTGTCTTCGTAAGTAGTTGGAGAGGAGTCTTAGGGATTCAGTGAGTTATTGTCATCACTCACTGAATCCATCATCTTCTTCTTGACTCAGTCTTCACCCTTTAAGTTCCGCCTTACTGAGTGGAGAGACTTCTTCATTGCCTCGTACTGAGTATCCTAAAGATGACTCACTGAGCGGCTATGCACTCAGCGACCTGATTGTGTTTAACGGATGAGTACTTGGGCTATTTTCTAATCAAATCCTAGATTAATGGGTTTGGGTATTTTCTGAACCCAACAAAGTCCATTGCATCTTAATGGTTGTGATTTACTTCTTTGATCAGCAAAATAGTTAGTGGAAACAAAAAGAACAGGCAGTGGACCTTGATTTATTCCTTTCCACTATTCCCCTTTCATCCCTTTTGTTTCTGAACACCCATTTAGTTCCAATATCACTTTTTCCATATGGTAGGTTAACCAATGTCCACACCTCTTGAAGCTTGAACTGCAACAGCTCCTCTTGCATTGATTCAACCCATCCTTCTTCTGATAAAGCTTCTTCTATGAAGTGACAGAAAGCAAGCAAACAAACAATTTTGCAAGTCTTGATGGTTTTTCCTTTTATGAAGTGACCTTGCAAAGAAACCTTGATCAGGAAAGGTTTTAGTGTTCTGAGTCTTGCTTCTTGTTTGAACTGGTGTATTCAAATTTCCAAGTATTTGTTCTTTGGGATGATTCTTATGAACTCTGGTGGTAGGAATTGGACTCTCTATGATGACTGTAACCAAATTAGTAACATCAGCATCATTGAAATAGTCATCCAAGTTTTCATCATCAGTAGGAGTATCTATTTCTTCCAAAGCAGGCATGTCAGGATCAGTTGGATACTCATCATCACCAAATAGTGGCTTGGTAGGGATTCCAAAGTAAATACTACTATCAGAACTTGCGGCAGGGGTTTCACTTGAACTAGCAGTGGTAGAACTTGGCTTAGCAGTGCTTTCATTTAGTGTAGCAGTGCTTTCAGAAATTTTCTTCTGCTTTTCATTTTTTTCTACCGACACTGAGTTATCAAGAAACAACTCTTCATTATCTTGATGATGATCACCCTTGCTTCCTGAATCCAAAGTATCATCATCAGTGGGACTCTTCTTTTCAATGATGGGTGAGACAGGACCAGCTTTCCACTTTTCAAGCAAATAGAATTCCTTTGGAGAATCAGCTTCCTTAGAATTTGTGATATGTGCTTAAACACATATCTTTTGTTTATCAAAACTGACCCAAAATAACCAAGAAAGAGCCGTTTATTGCTAATATTTGTTGTTTTCTTGAGTTTGTGCTTGTGCAGGAACGGATACTATAAAACACACAAAAAGAAGCCAAATCAGACGAAAATCCGAGCACGAGAGATTAAGAGAGCTAAAGCTGAGCCGGAAGGTCGGATTTATGCAATTGTGAAGATTTTATTCTCCGAGGATGATTTTTAGAAGATAAAATCAAGTTTGAAGAAATGTCAAAAATGGCCCCTCAAGTTTCAGCATTTGGCAAAAGTGATCCTTCAAGTTTCAAAAGTTTCAAATCAGCCCCTGGATTATTTGAAGAATGACAAGTGTAGCCCTTGAAAGACATTTTCAGTTTTGCAAGATTGGTCCCTCAAATTTTAGCATATACATCTTTAGTCCTTAATATGTCTTATGGGTTCAATATATATCCTAAATCCAATCCATAAACCTTTGGCCCATTGATATCCCAAGCCCAAAATCCAAATAAACCTACCCGGTTATCCAACCCAAACCTACACCCGGTTTTACTTACTCGTTTACCCAACCCGGTCCCCATTTAACCCGAACATACCAAAATATAATAAACAATCCCAAACGCGCCCTACAGTACCTGTCTTCCCCAAATCTAAACGCGCCTGTTTTACCCACTCCCAATCACCCAACCTCGTACTAGAATCTATCCACCTTCTAGAAGGTTTATCTGACACGTCTGACACATGGGTGTGTCACCAAACTGCCAGCGTGGTCAATTGAAGGCTCTTGATTGGACGTAACACCTCATTTGGTGAATTGGAAAGCTATGATTGGAGGAAGTGACAGTGATGTGATTGTGTGTCTGAGGATTGCTTCTAGGCTCTTCTATCAAGGATCCCAAGGCTCTTGAAGGCTATAAATAGACCCCTTGGCTCACCATTGTAATCGTGCAATTCCTTAGTTTCAAATTAGCTTATTGTTTCTTGTATTTCAATCTTTCAGTAGTTTATGAATGTTTTCGTAAAGCTTAAATTGTAATCTCAGTCCATTGTAATCCTTTTTTCAGTTTTAATCAAATTTCTAAGTTTTCAATTTAATCTTGCATTTCTAATTTTAAGCACTCAATAAGCTGTTTTGAATAATGGAATAAGCATCATTTAAGCTTGATATAGCTTTAGTGAGCTTATATTGTGCCTACACTGTTTCATTACAATCAATACTCAACAAAAGCTCTCGGGTCAATGAAAGTCAACTGTGGTTGAAATTGGTCTTGATATGGAGATGGGGTGATCTTAAGGCTGAGTTGGGTCTGATTTAGTGTTTGGTGTTGGATTTGGTTGATTTGGAACTGTTGTAATGCCCAAATTTTGGCAGGACCTCAAGTGAGTTTTTATTCCATTTCATTCAAAACTGTCATGTATGCTATAATCATTCTAGGTTGTATTAGTTCTTGATTGGAAGTTGATTTAATCCTAGGATCTTAGCATTATAGCTATTTATTTTGTCTCTGCATAAGTATTAATAAGAAAGTTAGTATCAACTGCTTATTAGAATAGTTATAAGGGTGTTTGGATTAGGCTTCTAAACCATGCTCTAGTGCTTGTTAGAGGTTAAGAACAGATGCTTTAGTTTTGATTAGTGATAAGTTAGTGCTCTTTATTCTCAGTTTGTGCCTGTTTGTTTCAAAAGTCAAAGAGCATTCTAAAATCATTTTAACTTGAAGCTGTTAGGATCAAGGTTGTTAGAATTGCTCAAGATAGGTTTAGATATTCCTAGTATAGCTTAATCTAATCTTATTTCATATCATTACATTGAATTCAGTCCATCATTTGCATTTAAATCTCACAAAAGTCAAACTTAATAACTGTTTTCAAAAGTCAAAAACTATGTCAAAACTAGTTTTCTTCAACTATTGCAGCCTTTGCACAAGGTTCTATAGAGGTTATTAGAAGCTCAAATTTGGTCCAGTTGTAGTTTTCTTGGTGGTCTTGAAGACCACATATCTGGTTTTCACATAAGCCTCTCTGATAAGCCTGTGGATAAGCTCCAACAGGAGGGTCAGTAGCTGTTGGGTAGAAATAATCAGTTAGCTTAATCTTGGTAGATTGCTTATTAGAGGTTAGGAGTAGCTTAAATTAGTTGATTTTAGTTAGCTTTAGTATAAATTAGCCTCTGTAGCAGTTTGGTATTGTATTGTGCTAATTAGCTTATTCTTAGTGCTTATTTGAAAGTCAGTTAACACATCAGCTCTCATATCTTACACATAAGCTATAGTTTTTATATTTTTCATAGATTTAGAATATTATTTTAAACTTTTCCTGAATTTTTCATAATTTTTAGACTTTGTTTGCTATTTTTCTTGATTTAAAACAGTTTTTAGGAATTTTTAAATAGCTTTTATTGCAAATTAATCAGAAAAAGTTCCAAAAAATAAATTTTCATTTTTCCTAGATTAAGAAAATTATAAAAAGCAAAAAAATAAATTTTCCAGATTTTTCTTAGTTTAAATTGTAATTTTTAGCATTTAAATTAGTTTTTAATAGATTTTAATTCATAGAAAATAGAAAAATCTTCTGAAAAATACAAAAAATAGTTTTGAAAAGTCTTTTGAGTTATTTTAGATTTTTAGAAAATAGATTTAAAATTTTCACACTTGCTTTCATAATTTTTAGTAATTTTAATTAGTTTTAAGAGTTTAAAATTAGTTTTTAATTCAAATAAATTTCAGAAAAATCATAAAAATTAGTTTTAATTCTTAGTTAATTTTCTAATATCATTTTTAGCTAGAAAGTAATTTTATAATATTTTTAGGACTTAGAATAGACATAGTTGCGTTTTATTCGCGTTTCATTTGCGTAATTTAGGATTCCCCGTAGTTTAAATTCCCGTAATTGCTTTCCCATTCCCCGTAGTTTTAAATCATAATCACAAATCCAGAACATCGAGCATTTTAATAACGAACCGATAACGACGTTGCCCATTCACACCTCGTTGGGAAATGACTCGGATTTCCTAATCCGTATCACTATCACTCACAGGTTTTGATTCAATATCCTTTTTTCTAAAGGGATTTTAGATCATTTCTTGTGGTTATTTTTGATATCGATATTGTGGTTTTATCCATACACACATACCCCTAAACTTCAGACGAATCAAATTTTGGCGCCGCTGCCGGGGAGGTTGTGTCGCGACAATATCGTTAAAGGTTTGACGATTAGTGACTCGAGATCCTTCCTTTGTGAAGTTACTATTTTTTTTATAAAAATCAAAAAAAAAAAAAAGTAAAAAATATTTTCCTTTTTCTTTTGTATATATATATATTATATTAAAAATACAAAAAGATTTTCTCTTGTGTTTTTGCTAATAAATAGAAGACATCAATTATATAACATTCTCAACGGAGGTGTTATCATTAATAAGTTCCCGAACTAAAGATCAAAAACTTGCCTTTGTGTCGCTTGTGAGTCGATTTATTTCTATTTGATAAACAAACTGTGTGGTGGGTATAAGGACGGCCTGACATTAAATTGCGGCTGTAAAGAAGCGGGTTTTTAATAAGCTTCGCGCTGACCTAAAAAGCTTCTCCGCCCGCTTGTGCGTTTGTCTTATAGAGGTGATTTATTCACTTGGGATTATTGGTTAAGTTCACTGTGTTTTCGAATACCGTTCGTTTTAATTGCCTTGGTTTTGAAAGTGCATGCGCACTCGTTCTAATAACTACAGACCGATTCGTGAAGCCGCTACAATTCCGAGAAGGCGAAATAGACGTGCTCCATTAGTCGAACCGAGATTCGAACTAATCCGACTCCTCCCATTATCGAAATGGCGGAGGACAACCGATCTATGCTAGAGCAACTCCAAGCACCCACCGAGGGTTATGGAGAAGCCATCGTCGTTCCGGCAATCGTTGCCGATAACTTTGAGCTTAAACACGGATTGATAAATTTGGTTTCGTCAAGCCAATTTTATGGATTTGAGAGGGACGATCCTCACTCTCATATCCGACGATTCAACAAGCTCACGTCTACGATCAAGTACCGTAACGTTCCGGAAGAGGCTATCAAGCTTCTACTCTTCCCATTTTCACTTGAGGGGGCCGCCCGGATTTGGCTCGAGAAACTACCCCTCGATCGATAACCACATAGGAGAATTTAGTGTCAAAATTCGTGAACGAATTCTTCCCACCGTCTAAAACAACAAGCCTTAAAAATGAAATAACGAAATTCACACAAAGATTTGATGAATCATTTAGTGAGGCATGGGACCGATTCAAAGATTTGCTTAGGCAATGTCCCCATCATGGTTTTACGGAGTTACACCAACTTGATACATTCTATAACGGTTTGAATGAGACTGATCAAGACTCTCTCAATGCCGCCGCGGGTGGTAATTTGTTGACCCGATCAACGAGAGATGCCTTGTTGATTATTGAGAACAAATCTAAAGTTCGTACCTCACGTAGCAAATCGGTTGCTGCTCGAGTGAGTGTTACACCATCGTCCTCGTCTTACGAAAATACGTCTAGCACCGATGCTAAGATTGATAAGCTTACGGACATGATTCAGGCTTTGGTTAAGATTAAGACGGCTAAGGTTAATTCTTCTCCCCCCGCTCAAGTCAAAGCGGTGGAAACGACTTGTACTACTTGTGGTGGCCCGCATGCCTACTACAATTGTACCGCCACCGATGGAAATCCTTTCGAAGCTAATGCCGTAACCGGAGGTAACCAATACCGTTCTCAAGTTGAACCAAATCCTCGTGTTAGTAATCAAATGGTACCTCCGGGATTTTCTCAATCAAACAATCAGACTCGTTTTAATCAGAATCAAGTTCGTGGACCAAATGTTCAAAACCAATTCAAAGCCCCACCAAATCAATACCCGAATCAAGGAGTCAATTACAATCAAGGATATCCAAATTCAAGCTATCAAGCTCCACCTTTGCCTTCAAATGAATTCACGAATTACGTTCAACACAATAATGCTACCATCCAAACCATGCAAACTCAGATTTCAAGTTTGAGAAATGAGTTTCAATCTTCGTTGACTAGACAAAGCAATGAGTTTAGAAATGAGATTCGACTTCAGAACAACAAATTGGATGCTTCACAGAATAAACTTGAGAACATGTTGAATGTTGTTTTGTGTAAGATAAGTCAACCCTCAAGTTCGGGATCTCTTCCAAGTGATACTATTCCCAACCCGAAGGGTGAGTTAAAAGCTATAACCACACGGAGTGGTAAGGCTTATGATGAACCATCGTTTCCTACTCCGCTGGTGAGGGAGGAGGAACGAGAACCCGTGGTTATTGAATAGAATGTGCAAACCGCACTCGTCCCACCTCCGGTCGTTCAGACTCCGATTCTGGAACCCGATGTTCCGAAGACTACTCTCAAACCCTCACTTCCTTATCCATCTAGACTTCAAGATCAAAGGATTCGTGATAAAACCGAAAACCAAATGGAGAAATTTGTTGAAATCATTCAATCCTTGAATTTTAACATCAGTTTCACCGACGCTTTACTCCTCATGCCGAAATTTGCTGCCATGATCAAAAATTTAGTGAGTAATAAGGAAAAGTTGGCCGAAATTGCAAAAACCCCATTGAATGAGAATTGCTCGGCGGTGCTCCTCAAGAAACTTCCCGAAAAGTTAGGAGACCCCGGCAAATTTCTTATCCCTTGTGAGTTTCCGGGAATTGTGAAATGCTCCGCCTTGGTCGATCTTGGTGCGAGTATTAACTTAATGCCTCTTTCGATTTATAACAAGCTTTCTCTCCCGGATCTCACTCCTACTAAGATAACTCTTGAACTCGCGGACCGCTCAACCTCTATTTCGAAAGGAATCGCCGAGGATGTCTATGTGAAGGTCGGACCACTACATTTTCCCGCCGACTTCGTTGTCGTTGATTTTGATCTGCTGATTCCGAGTGCCGCTTATTCTCGGGAGACCTTTCTTACGAACGGGCCGTGCGATGATTGACGTTTATGAAGGAGAAATTACTTTACGATCTCATAAGGAAACCGTCTCATTTAACATTAACCATCCTTCGAGATACTCCTCCAATTATGATGATGCTTCTATTAATCGAATCGACGTTCTCGATATTGCTACTGAGGAGTATGCTCAAAAGCTTCTTGATTTTATGGGTGGCAATCCCACCATTCCTTCTGAAAATTTTGAACCGTCTTCTGAGCCTATAATTGCCGACTCTTCCCCCTCTCTTACTCCATTCGAGGGAGGTGATTTCGTTTTGGAAGAGGTCGATGAGTTTCTTGCTACTAACGAATCGATTCCACCTGGAATTGATGATGGTGTTTATGATTCGGAGGGAGATATCCGTTATCTTGAGCATTTTTTAAATGAAGATCCATTACCGTCACTCCCTCCGAAGGAAATTACGATCGAAGAGCTCAAAGAAGTACAAACGTCGGATGAAAAGCTTCCCGAGCCCGAGCTCAAAGATTTACCTCCTCATCTTGAATACGCTTTTCTTGAAGAACCAAACAAGTTTCCCGTCATCATTGCTAAAAACTTGAAAGATGAGGAGAAAACCGCACTTTTGGATGTCCTTCGAAAACATAAAAATGCAATCGCTTGGCAAATTTCTGATATCAAAGGAATCAATCCTCGTTTATGTACCCACAAAATCCGATGGAGGATGATTGTAAACCCGTGATTCAACAACAACGTAGGGTTAACCCAAAAATTCATGACGTTATCAAAAAGGAAGTTCTTAAACTCCTCGACGCCAGAATCATTTATCCAATCTCCGATAGCTCATGGGTTAGCCCTATCCATTGTGTTCGAAAAAGGTGGCATGACCGTCGTTGCCAATGACAATAATGAGTTGATTTCCACACGCCTCATCACCGGATGGAGGGTGTGTATTGATTATCGAAAATTGAACGATGCTACTCGCAAGGACCATTTCCGCTACCTTTATGGATCGATGCTCGAACGTTTAGCGGGGAATGAGTTCTATTGCTTCCTCGATGGTTTTTCCGGTTACTTTCAAATTCCGATTGATCCGCATGATCAAGAAAAAACGACTTTCCCGTGCCCTTATGGAAACGAATGTTTGGCTTATGCAATGCTCGGTGCACGTTCCAAAGGTGCATGATGGCTATTTTTCATGACATGATCGAGAAGTCTATGGAAGTTTTTATGGATGATTTCTCGATTTATGGAGATTCTTTCACTTCTTGCCTTTCTCATCTAGACCACATGCTCAAACGGTGTGAAGACACCAACTTGGTCTTGAATTGGGAGAAGTGCCATTTCATGGTTCGAGAGGGCATTGTCCTCGGCCATAAGATTTCAAAATCTGGGATTGAGGTCGACCGAGCTAAAGTCGACGTTATAGCTAAACTCCCTCATCCCACTACCGTCAAAGGTATTCGGAGTTTTTTGGGTCATGCCGGTTTCTATCGCCGTTTCATCCAAGATTTCTCTAAGATAGCCCGCCCTCTGACCCATCTCCTCGAGAAGGATGCTCCGTTTATCTTCACCAATGAATGCGTTGAAGCATTTAATATTCTTAAAAAGAAATTAACTGAAGCACCGATCTTAGTTGCCCCCGACTGGGATTTGCCCTTTGAGCTCATGTGTGATGCAATTGATTACGCAATTGGGGCAACGTAAATCGAAACACTTTCAACCCATACACTATGTGAGTAAGACATTATCTGAGGCCCAACACAATTACACGACTACTGAAAAGGAATTATTGGCCGTTGTTTATGCTTTTGAGAAATTCCGACCCTACCTTGTCTTGTCGAAGACCATAGTGTATACCGACCATTCTGCCCTTAAGTATCTTTTGGCAAAGCAAGATGCTAAGCCACGATTACTTCGGTGGGTTCTTCTCCTTCAAGAGTTTGATGTTACTATTCTTGACAAAAAAGGAGCGGAGAACCTTGCTGCTGATCACTTATCTAGACTTGAGAATCCCCATCAAAGTGTGCTCGAGAAAAAGGAGATAACGGAAACATTTCCTCTTGAGACACTTGGGATGATTGCTAAGAAAGACCCAAACACCCCATGGTTTGCCGACTTTGCAAATTACCATGCGGGCAATTTCTTAGTGAAAGGGATGTCGTCCCAACAGAAGAAAAAGTTTTTCAAAGATGTTAAGCATTATTTCTGGGACGATCCCTACTTGTTTAAGATTTGTGCGGATCAAGTAATCCGGCGGTGTGTTCATGGCCAAGAGGCTCTTGATATTCTTAATGCTTGCCATAACCGACCCACTGGTGGCCATCATGGTGCAAGCTACACCGCTAAGAAGATTTTTGATTTCGGGTTTTATTGGCCTACCATATATCGAGATGCTCATGATTTAGTTAAGTCATGTGATTCATGACAATGTCAAGGGAAGATTTCGCAAAAGGATGAAATGCCACAAAATGCTATTTAAGTTTGTGAGATTTTTGACGTGTGGGGCATCGATTTTATGGGGCCATTTCCATCATCTAAGGGTAATAAGTATATCCTCGTGGCCGTCGACTACTTATCTAAATGGGTTGAAGCGAAGGCGCTCCCCACCAATGACGCCCGAGTGGTTGTTAAGTTTTTGAAGAACTTGTTTTCCCAATTCGGAGCACCTCGTGCTATCATCAGTGATCGCGGTACCCATTTTTGTAATGAACAATTTGCTAAAGTTATGGCTAAATATGGAGTTACCTGGTATGTGCTAAAACACATACCTTTTCTATATCAAAACTGACCCAAAATAACCAAGAAAGAGCCGCTTATTGCTAATATTTGTGGTTTTCTTGAGTTTGTGCTTGTGCAGGTATGGATATGTAAAAACACGCAAAAAGGAACCAAATCAGACGTAAATCCGAGCACGAGAGATTAAGAGAGCTTAAGCTTAGCCGGAAGGTCAGAATTATGCATTTATGAAGATTTCTAATCTCTGAGGATGATTTGTGAAGATTTGATCAAAGTTTGAAGAAATGTCAGAAATAGTCCCTGAACTTTCAGCAAATGACAGAAAACACCCTCAAGTTTCAAAAGTTGCAAATTCAGTCCCTGGTTTATTTGAAGTATGACAAGTTCAGCCCTTGGAAGACATTTTCAGATTCACATATTTGGTCCCTTGGAAATCCAAATTTACAACTTTGGTCCCTATAATATCACTTGGATCATCTTATTAGTCCTAGTCCAAGTTAATAGATCCACTTAACAAATCCATTATCCAACTCAAACCAATAGTCTCAGCCCAATCCAAACAAATCCAACACCCGGCTAAACACCCCAACCCGGTTATTATAACCATTTACCCAAACCCGACTTTTTAACCCAAGTCAGCCCCCCAACCCGGTCAACACTCTTTTGAGATATATTAAAATAACCAAACGCGCCCTTTCCTTACCCTGTCTTCCCCAAACGCCCGTTTTCCACCATTTTAACACCAATCCCAAACACAAACCTCGTACTAAGGATCTTTCAAACCTTATCCACCTCTGACCTGTCAGATAAACTGCCCACGTGGACAAATGGCTCAATTCTATTGGGCGCGACACCTCATTGAGTGAATTGGAGCTCTTTGATTGGATGTGATGACAATGGATGAATTTGTGGCTGCTATTTGCTTCTAGGTTCTTCTCAAAGGCATCCCAAGACTCCAAGCTCAGCTATTTATACCCCTCTTGGCTCACACTGCAATTGGTCCAATTCCTTATGTCTTAGAGGAATTTTGGCCATGTCATTTCCTTTCAATTTAAATGTTTTCAGAAGTTAAGTAATTTGTAATTTCAGATTTTCATTGTAATTTCAGTTTCTTTAATACAAATCTCTCTTTTATTTATCAAATTACTGTTATCAGTTTTAAACATTGCAATCTGTTTTAAGGTTTCATTTCCTGTTCAGTTAAGCTTACATAAGCTTGTTTCAGCTTATGTGAGCTTGTTGTTGCTTAATCTGTTCTAAAACTCAGTTTTGCAAAAAGTCAACTTGGGTCAAATTTGAGAGTCAATCAAGTTTTAGATAATTACTGTTCTCAACTTGTTAAGATGTTGAGTTTTTGAGTTAACTTGAGTGTTTACATCTTGTTTATTCAGAATTCTTCAGTTATAATAATGTTAATGTGCATCTTGGTTCATTAAAGGGGTGTTTGGCTTGCTTGTTTAAACTGAGCTAGAGGTTATATTGTAGCAGTAGATCAGTGGTTTTAGGCTTGATATGGTTTATTTAGTTCATAGTTATCTTTGTTTTGCAACCTATTGCATCAAAAGTCAATATTTCATCTTTACTGTCCTTGTCTCATATCTGTGAAAAATCAGTTGCTTAAATCTGTCATATAGGTGTAGAAGTGGATAATCTAGCTTGCATTGCTTCCATTTCATCATATTTCATCCACATCAGTTCTAAATTTGATCTCTAATCTCATTAAAGTCAAACCTTCTTAACTGTTTTTAGAAGTCAAAACAGGTCTACACCAGTTTTGTGCAGATCTTGCAGGCATTGCACAATGTTCATTTCAAGTAGATAGGGTCTCAAATTTGGTGTAGTCATAGTCTGCTAGGTGGTATTGAGGACTGCATTTCTGCTTTTTACATTTGCTTCTCTGATAAGCTGATGCATAAGCTCAAAGTAGGGACCAGATTCACTGTTTTGCTTATGCAATAGTTAGCTTAAATCATAGGTAGCCTGCTTATTAGGTGTTAGGAGTAGCAGTAGATAGTTGCTTTAGAGTAGTTTTGGTATTAATTACCTTCTGTAGAAGTTTGGTAGCTTATAGAGCTTATTAGCTTATTTTCAAGGAGCTTAGTTAGGATCAGCCCTTATATTCTCCACATAAGCATAGTATTTGATATTTTTTATAGATTTATATTATTATTTTAGAATTTCCTTGAATTTTTCATAATTTTTAGTTACTGTTTTCTATTTTTCTTGATTAAAAATCAGTTTTTAGTCATATTTAAATAGCTTTAATTGCAATTAATTAAGAAAAAGTTCCAAAAAATAATTTTTCAATTTTCCCAGTTTTAGAAAAATATAAAAAGCATAAAAAATATTTTTCCTTATTTTTCCCCTTTTATTTGGTATTTTTCTCCATTTAAATTAGATTTAAATAGTTTTAAATTAGTAGAAAATAGAAAAATAATCTGAAAAATAAAAAAATAGTTTTGAAAATTCTCTTATGGTATTTTAGATTTTATAAAATTAGTTTCATAATTTTCCCCTTTGTTTTTATAATTTTTAGTTATTTAGTCTTATTTTTAAAGTTAATAATTAGTTTTTAATTCTTATAAAATCCAGAAAATTCCTAAAAATTAGTTTTAATTCTAAATTAGTTTTTAAATTACATTTCTAGAGTAAAAGTCATTTTAGGCATTTTTAGGATTTAGAATAGTCGTAGTTGCATTTTATTCGCGTTTCGTTTTAATCCCGTTTTGCGTTTTAGTGTAGAATTGCGTAGTTTGCTTTAATTCTTAGGTTTTCCCCATAGACTTTATTCCATTTGCTTTCCTTATCCCGTAGTTTAGATAACATCATTTTATGCCCTTCTCTTATTCGAATCCCGATAATCGTGACGTGAGTTGGAAATTCCATTCAACCCTCGTTCGGAACGATCTCGGTGCTCAAACCTAACACGTTTGAGTTACCCGTATACTACACACTTCTCATCTATTATTGATCAGTGTCCGAACCGTTTTAAGTTTCTTACGGTTAGTCATTCACAAGTGGCTAGCTTGTGTGAGTAAACTTGACGTGTTTTGGAATCAAAGAATCAATTTTTGGCGCCGCTGCCGGGGAGGGCTTGTAGCGAGTTTTCGTATTTCGTCTCGTATCGCGTGCATTTGAAGATCCTTCCCCGAGTGAAGTTACCGTCATTTTTGTAAATATATCTTTTTCAAAAACCCAAAAAGATTTTCCTTTTCAAAATATGTTTTCTAAAAACCCAAAAATATTCTTCTTTACCCTCTGAACCGTCAATTCTTTATCCCTTAACCCTCTAATTAGTATAATTCTTCTCGATGTCTTCGTCTTACCATTATGGTTGTCAATGGTGTGGGGGACCTCAAAATGGTGGGAATTGTCCCGGTTGTAGCATTGTGAATACGGGAAGCGAGTTTGTCTACGACCAACATCCCTACAATGATACGACCGATTTCCTTAACCAATCCCCATACCATGAGACGGAGTCATACTCTTGTGAGTACTGTGGAGGTCCTCACCAAGGTTTTCAATGTCAAACTCAATATAACAATCAGACCTTTGGTTATGAACCTTATCCATATACTTCACAAAATCCGTCACAACAATCATCTTTGTTCAAGTGAGTATTGTGGAGGTCCACACTTTAATTCCGATTGTCAAATGCAAAACCCGCTTGTCTATGAGCAGGTTCCTTGTAACAATTACGACTATCCTTATGACCCACCTCCACAATACCAAGAAATT
The DNA here is from genome assembly GCA_910596185.1 of Chrysanthemum makinoi. Taxonomy (NCBI): domain Eukaryota; kingdom Viridiplantae; phylum Streptophyta; class Magnoliopsida; order Asterales; family Asteraceae; genus Chrysanthemum; species Chrysanthemum makinoi. The sequence continues at coordinate 95,006,634 of OU343225.1, forward strand.
CAACCACAACCTCCGATAATTTCTCCAGAAATTCAAAGATGTCTTAAAATACTCGAAGAATTTGTTAATGAACATGCCGAAGATCGAGCATCTCGAAACGAAAGATCTATGTTAGAATCACTCGAAGAAGAAAAAACGAAAGCTCGGATTGAAAAGTGTCTTGAAGAAATACGAATTGAGGAGCAAGCACTTAAAAGACGTGCCCGATGGCTCGAGACTTACATTGATGATGATGATGAGGATTCCATCCAAATGAAAGAATATTATGAAAGTTTGTCGTCTGAACCCACTCCCGTTTCTGAGCCTTTCATTTTCGACCCTTCCCCTTCACTCACACCGGTTGAGAGAAGTGACGTCATTTTGGAAGAGGTCGATGATTCTATTTCTTCAAACATTGTTGAACCCGTTGACTCTCTCATAATGGGGGACGAGCCTCTTAGTACTATTCCGGAAACGGAATCGTCTAGTGTTGAGAGCCTTATCCCAATCCCAAGAGAGTCCGAGGTTGTAGATGATATCTGTGATGAGCTTTCTCTTGATATTTCGAATGATCATGTTGAGATGTTTTCCGATTCCGAGGATGTATCTGACAGTGATTGTGATTCGCTTTTATGTGATTCTCTTGACATTTCCGAGGTTACTTCCGGGATTTTCTCAAATCCACTTTTTGAATTCAATGATGACTATACCTTTTGCGAAGTTAATCCTCTTTTCGACAAAGATTTTGAGTCCGATTCCGAGACCACAACGGAAGTGGTGGATATTGCTAGCTCTCAGAGCACACCACTTGTCCCATCTCTGTGTTCCGACCTTTTTCTCCCGTCATGTGATGTTATGCAAGATGAAGAAAGTGATGAATCCGACACTGAAGATATTATGGAGATTGATGAATTGACTAAAGTGGTTGAAGACGATATTCTTGATAATCCGCCTTATGATATGGAAGAAATCGACTTATTTCTTGATGATCCAATACCGCCGGGTATTGAGAGTGACGGGTGCGACTCTAATCAAGATATCCTTTTTCTTGAAAGCTTGCTTAATGATGATTCTCCCTCCTCTGTTGAGTCGACCCTCACTTATCCCGTTGAGCACACATGTGAAGACGAGATTTTCAACCCCGGGATACGCGTTGATGAGTTCTATGCTAAAACCGATGTTAGAGAAAAGGATCCTCACTTGGATGCCTTCATTGTTAAGCTTTCACCTCCTTACCATGAGCTCCCGTCTTTCTTGGAGTTTTCTCATGTTGATCCGTCATCCTTTCGTCCACCCGCAAAACCACCGGATGATGGATCCTTCTTACATGATATGCCATATCCACCCATTTTATTCTCCACCCAGTCTCATTCTTTTGGAATGAGGACACCGTTTTGACCACGGTATCTCTACCACTTTCTTCCCCAAGGACAAATGAATTGTGGGGAGGAGTCAGGGCTAGCGACTCGTTTAAGAAAAACAGTAGCGCTTCGTGGGAGGCACCCCATGCTTATCTCTATCTTCTTTCTATTTTCTAATAAGTGACGCGAAGGGGTTTGCCTCTTCGATTTCTCGTGTTTGGTTGTTTGTGATGTTGTGTAGGATTTTCCCGATATGAAGACTCTCGTGCTCGAAGTTTGTCTTTTCTCCACTCGAGTTTCATGATCGATGCTGATGGAAATCCGATATCCTAATCTTATCGACTAACGTTTATCTTCTAGCATACTTAATAAACGGCTTTTAGATTTTCGTGATACCCTTGCTTTAAACATTGAGGACAATGTTTCGTTCTAGTCTGGGGTAGGGTAATCTTCGATTTGATTTGACCGCACTTGCTTATTTTCTGTCGTGTTTCTCTCGTAACCCCGTTTTCCTTAGAAAATGAAAAATTGTGCAAAAATGTGAAAAATTTAAAAAATTTTGTAAGCTTTTGTTAAGTCTTTTTGATTGAAAAGTTTTGCTAGTCTCTTAGATAAGAAGCTATAAAATGCGAATTCTAGCTCACAAGGCCAAGATTTTGCAAGTTTCCCTGAGTGACTTTAAATATGCATGACTTTATTTCATTAGACGAAGCATTTGCTAAGTTTATATACGTTTTGACACCTTGTTGACTTTCCGCTTGTGAGAGTAGGAATGGAATTCTGACTTGACCGGGCGTGTTGAGCCCTAGCTTGTTCCCTTAACCATAGATAATCTAAAAATTATCGGCTAAGCATCTGCGGATCTCATTATTTGGGATTTTAAATTTGCAGAGATCGAGAAATAATAGAGTTACTTATGAGTTTAGATGCTAAACGTGGAGTAGTTGGTTCTCTTTAGAGCCCATCGAAGGTACTTATGGCTTTTTGTTCCTACAAAATTGTTTCACCCCATATCTGTCTAAATAATTAGAGATGTTGAGTTTTTGGCGATAGTTATTTCTTTATCTTCTTAAAAGAATTTTTGTTTTAAAAATTGGGTACACATCAAGGATCCGTAATAAATAAGCAATCAGTAATAAGTGATATGTGAAAAGTAATAAGTAAAGTTGTGAGCTGCGGTGTCGAGATCGGACCCTTGGATCTTTAGCCGGGATTGAGTGAGGTCTTAGCCTAGCCAGCCGGGATCCTCATTTCATGAAGCCTATAGTCTTGGAATTACCCCGTGAAGCTCCGTGGTTCATAGCTCATACACGTAAAAGTCTAAGTTCTATTTCAAAAAAAAAAAAAAAAAAAAAAAAAAAAATTGAAAAATGAAAAATGAAAAATAAAGTATAAGTGAATAAAAATTCCTTGATGTGGACCTCATTTTTACGACAATGGTTCTCGAAGGAAGATGGATAACTAATTATCGACTTAGCTTTGTATCTTTATCGGAATAAAAGTTATCGAAACGAGAAACTTGAAGAAATTCATTTCTCACAAAAATAAAAAAATCTAGAGGAAAATAGGAAAATGGGAACAAGAGGTAATTACACAAGTAACTTCCATGGGTAGTGTTAGCATCTAGAGTCATATTTGACAATGATTTCGGTTTTACGCTTAGTTTGGGAGCTTGTGAAAAATCAGGGACGATGTATTCTATCCGTATGGTCACTTCACGCTGTGTTGTGTTTTCTACTCCGTGATCCTAACATGTCGTTTGAAAAATGTTGGAGTTATTGATCGACATGAAAGTTCAACAAACCGTCATTCATAATCGGAATGTGCTTAACCGTAATATCTATACATGAGAATTGAAAGGTAAACGGGGCGTTTTTAGAATTAAGGCTTTCTTAATCTCTTTTGAGGAACCTTGACTACTTCTTCTAATTGGTTTGTCTAAACTGTTTTAAGTTTCTTACGGTTAGTCATTCACAAGTGGCTAGCTTGTGTGAGATAACTTGACGGTTTGGACATATCAATGGTTTAGTAGAAAGAGATTGAAATCCTTGGTTTTAGAAGTGTGAGTTGATTGCATTGCGTGAGGACACGACAATGGTCTCGTCTAGGGTATTTTGGTATGTGCTAAAACACATACCTTTTCTATATCAAAACTGACCCAAAATAACCAAGAAAGAGCCGTTTATTGCTAATATTTGTGGTTTTCTTGAGTTTGTGCTTGTGCAGGTATGGATATGTAAAACACGCAAAAAAGGAACCAAATCGACGTAAACCGAGCACGAGAGATTAAGAGAGCTTAAGCTGAGCCAGAAGGTCAGAATTATGCATTTATGAAGATTTCTAATCTCTGAGGATGATTTGTGAAGATTTGATCAAAGTTTGAAGAAATGTCAGAGATAGTCCCTGAACTTTCAAAGAAATGACGTAAAACACCCTCAAGTTTCAAAAGTTGCAAATTCAGTCCCTGGTTTATTTGAAGTATGACAAAATCAATCCTTGGAAGATGATTTCAGATTTACAAGATTGGTCCCTCAAATATGCAGTTTTGGCAACTTTAGTCCTTATATTGCAACATGGGTTCACTACTACTAGTCCTTATTACAATCCAACAAATCCATTATCCAATAAATAAAACATTCGGCCCAACAATCTGCCTACCCGGTCCAATAACTAAAAACCCGTCCAACCCCAACCCGTATATCTCTCTTTCCCGGATAATTAACCCAGGTCAACGCAAATGACCCGGTCAAAACCTTTGAAAAACAATAAACTATACCAAACGCGCTCTACAGTAGCGTCTTCTTCCCCATTCCCAAACACCACCATTTTACCACCATTTACCAATCCCCAAACACCCAACCTCGTACTAGAATATCTTTGGAAACCTTATCCACCTCTGATGTGTCAGATAAGGTGCCACGTGGACAAATGGCTCAATTCTATTGGGCGCGACACCTCATTGAGTGAATTGGAGCTCTTTGATTGGATGTGATGACAATGGATGAATTTGTGGCTGCTATTTGCTTTTAGGTTCTTCTCAAAGGCATCCCAAGACCTCCAAGCTCAGCTATTTATACCCCTCTTGGCTCATTAATCGCAATTCGTCCAATTCCTTATGTCTTAGAGGAATTTTGGCCATGTCATTTCCTTTCAATTTAAATGTTTTCAGAAGTTAAGTAATTTGTAATTTCGTGATTTTCATTGTAATTTCAGTTTCTTTAATACAAATCTCTCTTTTATTTATCAAATTACTGTTATCAGTTTTAAACATTGCAATCTGTTTTAAGGTTTCATTTCCTGTTCAGTTAAGCTTACATAAGCTTGTTTCAGCTTATGTGAGCTTGTTGTTGCTTAATCTGTTCTAAAACTCAGTTTTGCAAAAAGTCAACTTGGGTCAAATTTGAGAGTCAATCAAGTTTTAGATAATTACTGTTCTCAACTTGTTAAGATGTTGAGTTTTTGAGTTAACTTGAGTGTTTACATCTTGTTTATTCGTAATTCTTCGTTATAATAATGTTAATGTGCATCTTGGTTCATTAAAGGGGTGTTTGGCTTGCTTGTTTAAACTGAGCTAGAGGTTATATTGTAGCAGAGATCGCTGGTTTTAGGCTTGATATGGTTTATTTAGTTCATAGTTATCTTTGTTTTGCGTACCTATTGCATCAAAAGTCAATATTTCATCTTTACTGTCCTTGTCTCATATCTGTGAAAAATCAGTTGCTTAAATCTGTCATATAGGTGTAGAAGTGGATAATCTAGCTTGCATTGCTTCCATTTCATCATATTTCATCCACATCAGTTCTAAATTTGATCTCTAATCTCATTAAAGTCAAACCTTCTTAACTGTTTTTAGAAGTCAAAACAGGTCTACACCAGTTTTGTGCAGATCTTGCAGGCATTGCACAATGTTCATTTCAAATAGATAGGGTCTCAAATTTGGTGTAGTCATAGTCTGCTAGGTGGTCTTGAGGACCTGATTGCTTTCACATTTGCTTCTCTGATAAGCTGATGCATAAGCTCAAAGTAGGGACAGATTCATTGTTTTGCTTATGCAACAGTTAGCTTAAATCATAGGTAGCCTGCTTATTAGGTGTTAGGAGTAGCAGTAGATAGTTGCTTTAGAGTAGTTTTGGTATTAATTACCTTCTGTAGAAGTTTGGTAGCTTATAGAGCTTATTAGCTTATTTTCAAGGAGCTTAGTTAGGATCAGTTACACTACAGCCCTTATATTCTCCACATAAGCATAGTATTTGATATTTTTTATAGATTTATATTATTATTTTAGAATTTCCTTGAATTTTTCATAATTTTTAGTCACTGTTTTCTATTTTTCTTGATTAAAAATCAGTTTTTAGTCATATTTAAATAGCTTTAATTGCAATTAATTAAGAAAAAGTTCCAAAAAATAATTTTTCAATTTTCCCAGTTTAAGAAAAACATAAAAAGCATAAAAAATATTTTTCCTTATTTTTCCCCATTTATTTGGTATTTTTCTCCATTTAAATTAGATTTAAATAGTTTTAAATTAGTAGAAAATAGAAAAATAATCTGAAAAATAAAAAAATAGTTTTGAAAATTCTCTTATGGTATTTTAGATTTTATAAAATTAGTTTCATAATTTTCCCCTTTGTTTTTATAATTTTTAGTTATTTAGTCTTATTTTTAAAGTTAATAATTAGTTTTTAATTCTTATAAAATCCAGAAAATTCCTAAAAATTAGTTTTAATTCTAAATTAGTTTTTAAATTACATTTCTAGAGTGAAAGTCATTTTAGGCATTTTTAGGATTTAGAATAGTCGTAGTTGCATTTTATTCGCGTTTCGTTTTAATCCCGTTTTGCGTTTTAGTGTAGAATTGCGTAGTTTGCTTTAATTCTTAGGTTTTACCCATAGACTTTATTCCATTTGCTTTCCTTATCCCGTAGTTTAGATAACATCATTTTATGCCCTTCTCGTTATTCAATCCCGATAATCGGACGTGAGTTGGAAATTCCATTCAACCCTCGCTCTAACGATCTCGGTGCTCAAACCTAACACGTTTGAGTTACCCGTATACTACACACTTCTCATCTATTATTGATCAGTGTCCGAACCGTTTTAAGTTTCTTACGGTTAGTCATTCACAAGTGGCTAGCTTGTGTGAGTAAACTTGACGTGTTTTGGAATCAAAGAATCATTACCCATCGTCTTTCTACCGCGTATCATCCGCAAACGAGCGGACAAGTTGAGGTCTCCAATCGTGGTTTGAAAAGAATTTTAGAAAGGACCGTAGGAGAAAATCGAGCTTCATGGGCCGATAAGTTAGATGATGCATTATGGGCTTTCCGCACCGCATACAAGACACCCATCGGGTGCACCCCATTTAAGTTGGTGTATGGAAAAGCTTGTCACTTGCCCATCGAGCTCGAACATAAGGCATTCTGGGCCTTGAAACATGCAAACTTTGATCTTAAGACCGCGGGTGATCACCGGAAAGTCCAATTGAAAGAATTAAATGAGCTTAGGGATCAGGCTTATGAGAATTCTTTGATTTTCAAAGAGAAGATTAAGAGGATTCATGATTCTAAAATCAAAAACCGCGCTTTCAACGTTGGTGATCAAGTTCTCCTTTTTAACTCTCGATTGAAGATATTCTCGGGCAAACTCAAAACCCGTCGGTCAGGACCATTCACCGCTACTCGGTTTTCCCTTATGGAATGGTGGAGTTTTCAACCCGATGGCCCTAATTTCAAGGTGAATGGCCATCGTGTGAAACATTACTTTGGAGGGGACATCCCATCTATGGTTGTCCCGGATCTCCAAACTTTCCTAAGGACAATGAATTCGGGATCGAGTCAAGCTAGCGACTCGGTAACCAAAAACAGTAGCCGAGGCACCCCATGCTTATCTTTTTCTTCTTTCTATTTTCTAATAAGTGACGTGAAGGGGTTAGCCTCTTCGATTTTTCGTGTTTGGTTGTTTGTGATGTTGTGTAGGATTTTCCCGATATGAAGACTCTCGTGCTCGAAATTTGTCATTTTCTCTACTCGAGTTTCATGATCGTTGCTGATGAAATCCGATATCCAAATCTTATCGACTAACGTTTATCTTTGAGCATACTTAATAAACGGCTTTTAGATTTTCGTTGATACCCTTGCTTTTAAACATTGAGGACAATGTTTCGTTCTAGTCAGGGGTAGGGTAATCTTCGATTTGATTTGACCGCACTTGCTTTATTTTTGTCGTGTACTCTCGCAACCCCGTTTTTCCTTAGAAAAATTGTGCTATAAATGAGAAAATTTAAAAATTTTTAAGCTTTTGTTAAGTCTTTTTGATTGAAAAGTTTGCTAGTCTCTTAGATAAGAAGCTATAAAATGCGAATTCTAGCTCACAAGGCCAAGAATTTGCAAGTTTCCCTGAGTGATTTTAAATATGCATGACTTAATTTCATTTAGACAAAGCATTTGCTAAGTTAATATATGTTTTGACACCTTGTTGACTTTCCGCTGGTGAGAGTAGGAATAGAATTCGACTTGACCGGGCGTGTTGAGCTCTAGCTTGTTCCCTTAACCATAGATAATCTATAAATTATCGGCCAAGCATCCGCGGATCTCATTATTTGGGATTTGAAATTTGCGGAGATCGAGAAATGATAGAGTTAATTATGAGTTTAGATGCTAAGCATGGAGTAGTTGGTTCTCTTTAGAGCCCATCGAAGGTACTTATGGCTTTTGTTCCCACAAAATTGTTTCAACCCATATCTGCTAATAATAATTAGAGATGTTGAGTTTTTGGCGATAGTTAGTTCTTTGTCTCTTTGAGAATATTTGCCCATGAGAGTTGGGTACACATCGAGGTCACTGTCGTGTTACGGTGTAATAGACAACTGATTTCTGATAGTTTGCTGCTATTGTTTCTATTGTTATAAAAGCCGTAGGGTTTGGAGTTTGGCACAAAAATTAACATGAAATAAAGCCCAAATGTTTTAAAGTTGAAAAATCCAAAGCCATAAAAGTTGTCATAGACTTCTAAAAAGGCAGAGGAAAATCCAAAGTCATAATAAGACTTCTGATAAAACGGTAATCCCGTTGAGTTAGTAGTTTAAAAGACCAAGGGCCTGAATTGCAAAAATGCAAATGTGCTGAAATAGTGTTAAGCCAAACTTCGGATCCGGGAGATGTCTAAATAAAGCTTCTGTCTCTGGACTCGTAGATGAGTTGTCTCGGTCGCCATAAAAAGGATATTCTCCCTAAATCGTGTGAAATTAGGACCTTGATGTGGACCTCATTCTTGTGTGCAATGGTTTTCGAGGGAAGGTGAATAACTAATTATCGACTTAGCTTTGTATCTTTATCGGAATAAAAGTTATCGAAACGAGAATTATGAAGAAATTCATTTCTCACAAAAATAAAAAATTCTAGAGGAAAATAGGAAAATGGGAGCAAAAGGTATTTACACAAGTAACTTCCATGGGTAGTGTTAGCATCTAGAGTCATATGTAACAATGATTTCGATTTTACGCTTAGTTTGGGGGCTTGTGAAAAATCAGGGACGATGTATTCTATCCGTATGGTCACTTCACACTGTGTTGTGTTTCTTACTCCGTGATCCTAAAGTGTTGATTGAAAAATGTTGGAGTTATTGATCGACATGAAAGTTCAGCAAACCGTCACTCATAACCGGATTGTGCTTAATCGTAATATACACATGTGAAATATAAGGTAAACGGGGCGTTTTTAGAATTAAGGCTTTCTTAATCTCTTTTGAGGAATCTTTGCTACTTCTTCATAGGTTTAGTAAAAAGAGATTGAAATCCTTGGTTTTAGAAGCGTGAGTTGATTGCATTGTGTGGGGACACGACAATGATCTCGTCTGGGGTATTTTGATATGTGCTTAAACACATATCTTTTGTTTATCAAAACTGACCCAAAATAACCAAGAAAGAGCCGTTTATTGCTAATATTTGTTGTTTTCTTGAGTTTGTGCTTGTGCAGGAACGGATACTATAAAACACACAAAAAGAAGCCAAATCAGACGAAAATCCGAGCACGAGAGATTAAGAGAGCTAAAGCTGAGCCGGAAGGTCGGATTTATGCAATTGTGAAGATTTTATTCTCCGAGGATGATTTTTAGAAGATAAAATCAAGTTTGAAGAAATGTCAAAATGGCCCTCAAGTTTCAGCATTTGGCAAAAGTGATCCTTCAAGTTTCAAAAGTTGCAAATCAGCCCCTGGATTATTTGAAGAATGACAAGTGTAGCCCTTGAAAGACATTTTCAGTTTTGCAAGATTGGTCCCTCAAATTTCAGCATATACATCTTTAGTCCTTAATATGTCTTATGGGTTCAATATATATCCTAAATCCAATCCATAAACCTTTGGCCCATTAATATCCCAAGCCCAAAATCCAAATAAACCTACCCGGTTATCCAACCCAAACCTACACCCGGTTTTACTTACTCGTTTACCCAACCCGGTCCCCATTTAACCCGAACAAACCAAAATATAATAAACAATCCCAAACGCGCCCTACAGTACCTGTCTTCCCCAAATCCAAACGCGCCTGTTTTACCCACTCCCAATCACCCAACCTCGTACTAGAATCTATCCACCTTCTAGAAGGTTTATCTGACACGTCTGACACATGGGTGTGTCACCAAACTGCCAGCGTGGTCAATTGAAGGCTCTTGATTGGACGTAACACCTCATTTGGTGAATTGGAAAGCTATGATTGGAGGAAGTGACGGTGATGTGATTGTGTGGCTGAGGATTGCTTCTAGGCTCTTCTATCAAGGATCCCAAGGCTCTTGAAGGCTATAAATAGACCCCTTGGCTCACCATTGTAATCGTGAAATTCCTTAGTTTCAAATTAGCTTATTGTTTCTTGTATTTCAATCTTTCAGTAGTTTATGAATGTTTTCGTAAAGCTTAAATTGTAATCTCAGTCCATTGTAATCCTTTTTTCAGTTTTAATCAAATTTCTAAGTTTTCAATTTAATCTTGCATTTCTAATTTTAAGCACTCAATAAGATGTTTTGAATAATGGAATAAGCATCATTTAAGCTTGATATAGCTTTAGTGAGCTTATATTGTGCCTACACTGTTTCATTACAATCAATACTCAACAAAAGCTCTCGGGTCAATGAAAGTCAACTGTGGTTGAAATTGGTCTTGATATGGAGATGGGGTGATCTTAAGGCTGAGTTGGGTCTGATTTAGTGTTTGGTGTTGGATTTGGTTGATTTGGAACTGTTGTAATGCCCAAATTTTGGCAGGACCTCAAGTGAGTTTTTATTCCATTTCATTCAAAACTGTCATGTATGCTAGAATCATTCTAGGTTGTATTAGTTCTTGATTGGAAGTTGATTTAATCCTAGGATCTTAGCATTATAGCTATTTATTTTGTCTCTGCATAAGTATTAATAAGAAAGTTAGTATTAACTGCTTATTAGAATAGTTATAAGGGTGTTTGGATTAGGCTTCTAAACCATGCTCTAGTGCTTGTTAGAGGTTAAGAACAGATGCTTTAGTTTTGATTAGTGATAAGTTAGTGCTCTTTATTCTCAGTTTGTGCCTGTTTGTTTCAAAAGTCAAAAAGCATTCTAAAATTATTTTAACTTAAAGTCATTAGGATCAAGGTTGTTAGAATTGCTCAAGATAGGTTTAGATATTCTTAGTATAGCTTAATCTAATCTTATTTCATATCATTACATTGAATTCAGTCCATCATTTGCATTTAAATCTCACAAAAGTCAAACTTAATAACTGTTTTCAAAAGTCAAAAACTATGTCAAAACCAGTTTTCTTCAAATATTGCAGCCTTTGCACAAGGTTCTATAGAGGTTATTAGAAGCTCAAATTTGGTCCAGTTGTAGTTTGCTTGGTGGTCTTGAAGACCACATATCTGGTTTTCACATAAGCCTCTCTGATAAGCCTGTGGATAAGCTCCAACAGGAGGGTCAGTAGTTGTTGGGTAGAAATAATCAGTTAGCTTAATCTTGGTAGATTGCTTATTAGAGGTTAGGAGTAGCTTAAATTAGTTGATTTTAGTTAGCTTTAGTATAAATTAGCCTCTGTAGCAGTTTGGTATTGTATTGTGCTAATTAGCTTATTCTTAGTGCTTATTTGAAAGTCAGTTAACACATCAGCTCTCATATCTTACACATAAGCTATAGTTTTTATATTTTTCATAGATTTAGAATATTATTTTAAACTTTTCCTGAATTTTTCATAATTTTTAGACTTTGTTTGTTATTTTTCTTGATTTAAAACAGTTTTTAGGAATTTTTAAATAGCTTTTATTGCAAATTAATCAGAAAAAGTTCCAAAAAATAAATTTTCATTTTTCCTAGATTAAGAAAATTATAAAAAGCAAAAAAATAAATTTTTCCAGATTTTTCTTAGTTTAAATTGTAATTTTAGCATTTAAATTAGTTTTTAATAGATTTTAATTCATAGAAAATATAAAAATCTTCTGAAAAAAACAAAAAATAGTTTTGAAAAGTCTTTTGAGTTATTTTAGATTTTTAGAAAATATATTTAAAATTTTCACACTTGCTTTCATAATTTTTAGTAATTTTAATTAGTTTTAAGAGTTTAAAATTAGTTTTTAATTCAAATAAATTTCAGAAAAATCATAAAAATTAGTTTTAATTCTTAGTTAATTTTCTAATATCATTTTTAGCTAGAAAGTAATTTTAGAATATTTTTAGGACTTAGAATAGACATAGTTGCGTTTTATTCGCGTTTCATTTGCGTAATTTAGGATTCCCCGTAGTTTAAATTCCCGTAATTGCTTTCCCATTCCCCGTAGTTTTAAATCATAATCACAAATCCAGAACATCGAGCATTTTAATAACGAACCGATAACGACGTTGCCCATTCACACCTCGTTGGGAAACGACTCGGATTTCCTAATCCGTATCACTATCACTCACAGGTTTTGATTCATTATCCTTTTTCCTAAAGGGATTTTAGATCATTTCTTGTGGTTATTTTTGATATCAATATTGTGGTTTTATCCATACACACATACCCCTAAACTTCAGACGAATCAATTTGCTTCTCTATCAGAATCCTTTTGAGTACCTGAATCAATTATAGTGGATGTTCCTGCAATGATAGGCTCATAATTCATAGATTTGGTTAGCATATCAATATTAAACAACCACTCTGGTCCTTTTGTCTCAACACTAGGAGTCTCTTCACTAAACTTAACATGTAAGTTTTCTTCTACTATTCTGGTCCTCCTATTGTATACTCTAAATGGCTTGCTATTGAAAGAATAGCCAATAAAGTATCCCTCGTCTGCCTTTTCTTCAAACTTGCCTAGGTGGTCTATGGTATTTAAGATAGTAACAGGACACCCAAAAGGTTTTAGGAAATTTATCATAGGATTCCTACCATGTAACAGCTCATAGGGGGTCTTGTTATGAGGCTTTACTACCTTGCTTCTATTCTGCACATAACATGCAGTTCCTATAGCTTCAGCCCAAAAGGTAGTTGGTAACTTAGATTCAGATAACATTTTTCTTGTAGCCTCAATTAGTGTTCTATTTTTCCTCTCAGCTACACCATTTTGTTGAGGTGTCCTAGCAACACTAAACTGTCTTTCAATACCCTTATCCACACAGAACCTATTCATGACATCATTTTTAAACTCAGTTCAATTATCACATCTGATTACTTTGACCTTATGGTTCACTCTATTTTCTATCTTAGTGATGAAATTCTTAAGAATCTCACTTAACAAATGTGGGACCAAATAAGTCCATGTGTAACATAAATAGTGGTTGAGTAATGGTGTTCACAGTCTTGGTCTTACAAGAGGCTCTATTGTTGTTTACCTTTTTGACAAGCCACACAAAGATCTTTACATTCAAAAACCTTAGAAGGTAGTCCTCTAACTAAGTTCCCCTTCACCAATTTATTGATTGTATTAAAGTTTAGGTGACCTAGCCTTCTATGCCATAATTTTGACTCATCTACTAATGCCTTAGCAAACAAACAGGTTAGAGACCTATTAAGAATGCCATCTTTCATATCAAAACAATATATGTTATCCTTCCTAGGAACCCTAAGCTGCACAAACTTATCATCAGGCATTTTAAAATCAGGAGATAACACCACACATTCTGTTTACCCTAAAAATTACCCAATTTCTTTTATCACACATTTGGGAAACACTAAAAAAATTGTACTTCAGTCCCTGTACCAGATAGACTTTTTCAAAGTCCAATTTTCCTGTTCTGATTGTTCCTCTGCCAAGAATCTTTCTTCCCTTTGGATCATTGCCAAATGCCACATATCCTCCATCAAAAGCTTCAAAATCTTCAGGGTTGCTCCCATCCCATGTCATGTGCCCAAAGCAACCACTATCAAAAATTCCTTTATCTTTTAGCTCATCCTGAAGATTGCCCAGCACATGAAATTAAACAAGTTAGTTCCTTTTGTAGACCCAAGCCAATACTGACTTGGGTCTGCCTTGTGCATCAACATAGTTAAATTTCTTCAGATCCATTGATGCACAGCTGGCATTGTGTAAAACCTTTGTTTTTGGTTTCCACTGCCAGCTAGCTGAGGCCTTTACAGCATAGAAATGGCTTCCAACCACTGTGTCTGTTATCACCTTTGGTATAGTTAAAACTTCTTTTATTTCAATGGTGATATTCTGCTTAGCAGTGGAAACATTTTGCTTAGCAGTGTTTACGTTTTGCTTAGCAGTGGTTGGAACCCATTTGGTTGCAGCAGTGATTATAGATTTTGTTTTACCATTCCTCATTAGCACTGCTTTTGGAACCATGTTTTTTTTTGGGTGAGGGATGGTGTTCTTTGAAATGTTTTTATGATTCACCCTCCTCCAATGATTCTAGACTTGTGGTTGGTTTTTTTAACAGTTTCTTTGTAAATGCTCAAAACTACAACATTTAAAACAAGCCTTTTTGACACATTTAAAATCCTCCCCTAATCTATTTGAGTTTAAGCCATTGAAGTTTCTTTAATTGCCCCTAGGTTTGAAACTTTTCATCTGATCCCTAGGAATCTTATTATAGTCTACAACTTTCCTAGAAATTGGTGCTCCAAATCTTGGCATAAGGTTGGCTTGTTTAGAATCAACATGTTTAACATTTTCTAACTTCTCAGACTGTGTTGATTCAGACTTATCTTCCTCAATATCTGATTCCTAATCTTCAATAATTCGACCATCAGATGACCTATCAGAACCTATCTTAGGTGATTCAGACTTGCTAATCTCACCTACAGGTTTGTTGAAACTAAACTCACTGCTAAATGACAATTCAGTGCCAGGTGGTGCATGTTTCATTAGAGAGGGTGGTGGAACATTATTTTATCCTATCCCAGAACCGTTTTTCATTAATTGACACCCTATTGATTTATGTACCAAATCAGAAGCAAATTTTGTTTTAGTAACCCTAAGTATATGTTTCTCTTTCTCTTCTAGGGCTTCATGTTTTACACTTTCTGCTTCTTCAAGTTTCTGTTTAAGCATCTTAATCTCTCTATCCTTAAGTTCAATTTCACCACCTAGTATGTTTATCTTATCTACATACTCAAACTCACATTTTATGCAAAAGTTAAGTTTCTCTTCTACATTCTCAAGACCAACTTTATAACCTAAGTTATCTAAAGCAAGTCTATCTACCTCTTTTCTCAGACTCTCATTAATTGCTTTAAGTGATTCTAAGTTATCTTGACAAGATTTAAAAGAACAAGTAGAACTTTTTGAATCATTAGATACCTCAGAATCTGATCCTGAATATGAAGCATAGGCCATGATAGCAAAGTTATGCTCCTTTGAAGCTTCACTAGCCAGGAAAGCAGCATTGGGACCTTCTTCAATTTGATCAATCCAGTCATAATTACCAAGTCCATCCTGAGCAACCAATGCAGAAGAAGAAGGTACTGGTTCTTTAGTTGTCTTCTTGAAGTTCTCATTCATCCTCTTAGGAGCCCTACACTCCCTTGAAAAGTGCCCCTTCTTCTTGGAGTTGTAGCACTCCATCTTGATTTTGTCAAACCCTGCCTTTCTTTGACCATCATACTTGACCTATCTTCTAGTTCTCCTTAGAAACCTCCTAGCTTGCAATGTTAGCATTACCATTTGCCAGTGAAGGTTGTTTTCTTCATGATCATCAGGATCAATCGTATCCAGATACTGATTTAGCACAGTAACACTGGTTGTTAGATCGTCTAGGAAAGCACATATGGCACCATCACTAATGTTATCACTAACAGTGGTATTATTAGCAATAGCAGTGGAAAAACCATAAGCAGCAGTGGATGCTTCCTGAGAACTTTTATGGTTTGTAGACACAAAAGCAATGTTCTGTGTAGATGAGGATGAGCCAGCAATGTTCTTCTCAGACTCATAGACCTTCAAGTTATTGCAGAGATTTTCAAGAGTCATCTTCTCAAAATCATCTTTATTTCTCCACACAGCTGTATGCATAGCCCAGTCTGGTGACAAACTTCTGATAAACTTAAAATTGACATCTTATTTAGCTATTTTGTAGTCAACCAATTTTAGTTGACTTATAAGCTTCTGCAATCTGTTGTAGGTTCCATCAAGATTCTCTCCATTAAGGGCAGTGAAGTTTTCAAATTGATGTTTGAGAATATTCTTTCTGGATTTCTTGGTAGCATCATTACCAGCAAATCTTGTTTCAATAGCATCCATAAGATCCTTTTCAGTCTCATATTCTTGAAAGTCCAAAGCAAACTTATTAGGTATTCCTATACTAAGAATACTGTGATCCTTTATCTCCAGGTTCCTTTTAGCCATGTCAACTTCACTAACAATACTGATAACCTTTCCATCATCACCCTTCTTAGGAAGAGTATCACCATTCTCAACCACCTCCCAGACTGTGTAGTCAATCATGCGAATATATTGTCTCATTCGCATCTTCCAAACTTGAAACTCTCCATGTTTCAACATGGGTACCTTGGAGGCAGTAATCATGTGAGTTTCGTCAGACATCTTTAAGCTTCTTGAATTTGAGTTATCTTAACTTCTTCTTGATCACTGCTTCTAGATCACAAGCTCTGATACCACTTGTTGATCCTAGTTGAGCAAACGATCCTTTATAGAAACTGACTTAAACAATATTATATTAAACACTACGCAGAATATAGTATTTAATCTTAAGAAGAAGAATAATAATAAACACTAAACACCTCAATATTATTAATACGAATACTCTGAATAGTATTAGGGTTTTACAACCTTGAAGTGTATCGACTTTAGATATATCAAAACACGTATATCTAACTCTAACCTAGGACCTCCTTTTATAGGCTAAGGAGTCCTTTACAATATACAATACGTAACCTACAAGATAAATATCTTTTCCATATTTATCTAATACAAAACATTAAACTGACATATCTAACTAGCAGTGCTCATAATACATTAGCAGTGGTTACCTGAGACTACAAGCCGTGGTTTAACATAGCAGTGGATTCCTTTCTTCTAGCCGTGGTTTCCTTAAAGCTGGCCGTGGTTCCATACTTAGAATAATTCCTTTCATAGGAACCTAAAACCCAACAGAGAAGGATGAGTCATCAATAAGTACCGAAAAACTTGTTAACGCTACAACAGAGTTTGTTGACGGCACGGATTTTGCTTCATATATTCCAACAGATGCCCCAACATAAGTAGAAATGGTTAATGCTACAAAAGATAATTTTGATGAGGATGATCTTGTCAAGTTTCAACAATTATTATTAGACGTAGAGAAGCCTCTTTACGAAGGATGTCCTCACTTCACAAAGTTGTCCACAATAGTTAAACTAATCAGCTTGAAAGGTAAGTACCGGATGTTCTGATAAGTTCTTTACTGAATTACTAGGATTGTTAAAGAAGATGCTACCTGCTTGTAACGAAATGGTGGAAAAAACTTATCAAGCCAAAAAATTTTTGAAATTGATGGGATCGGGATACACAAAGATACATGTATGTATCAACAACTGCCTTCTTTACTGGAAGGATGACAAGGATTTGACTGCGTGTCAAACTTGTGGGATATCAAGATGGAAGGTGGATAATAAGACACATAAAGTGAACGAAAACATTCCAGCAAAGGTAATGTGGTACTTTCCAATTATACCAAGACCGCAATGACTATTTAAGCTAGAAAGTATTTCAGAAAATTTAAGATGACACGCAACACGGAGGATAACCAATGGTGTGTTACGTCACCCCGCAGATTCAAAGGCATGGCGTACCATAGATGAAAAATTCCCAGAAATTGCTGAAGATCCAAGAAATCTACGGCTAGGAATATCGGCTGATGGGGTTGACGTCAACTCAGGAAATAGGCATCACAGTGTATGGCCAGTTTTAACTGTCATATACAACCTTCCTCCATGGTTGTGTATGAAAAGAAAGTTTATCATGCTTTCGGTATTAATATCGGGATACCCGGGAAATGATATCGATGTTTTTTTAGAACCGTTGGTTGATGATCTGCAAACCTTATTCGATAAAGGGGTTGATACATATGATGTATCCACAAAAGATAACTTTAATCCACGTGTCGTTGTGTTATGGATAATAAATGATTACCTTGCACTTGATACATTATGTGGCTGCATGTACAGTGGATTCAAAGGTTGTGTAGTATGTGGGAAAGATACAAGCTGTGTTAGACTTTCTGCCTCATCCAAGCAAAGTTATGTTGGTCACAGACGATATCTACCATATGACCATCCGTTCAGAAGGCAAAGGAAGGCATTTAATGGACAACAAGAATTTCTCCCGGCTCTAATCCAATGACCGGGGAACAAATATACAACGAGGTACAACATATTGAAAATAAGTGGGGAAAAGGAAAACGAACAAACAATAATGCATCAGAAAACCAAGAAGATACGAGAGGCAGAGATGGGAAGATTCAAAAGCAGAAAAGAAACATAACAGAAGTAGAGGGTTGTTCAAGCCAAGTAAACGGACAAAACGGTGCGTATTGGAAGAAATTCAACATTTGGTATCGAAAACTTAGGTATTGGAGGCATAATTCTGTTCCACATTGTATTGATTTTATGCATGTAGAAAAGAATGTTGCTGAGAGTCTCGTCGAAACTTTGCTACATGTTCCAGGAAAGACGAAAGATGGACTGAATGCTCGATTGGATCTGGCTGAGTTGGGGGTAAAACAAGAGTTGTTTGCTATGCAAGAACAAGACAAAACAACACTACCTCCAGCAGAACTGGTAGTGACACTATGCCTACTCCAGAAGTTCTTTCCTCCATCATTCTTTGATATTATGATACATTTGACTGTGCACCTAACTAGGGAGGTAAAATTATGCAGTCCCATATGCTTTCGGTGGATGTATCCATTCGAAAGATGTATGAAGGTTATTAAAGGACATGTGCGGAACGTAAATAGACCAGAAGGATGCATTGCTGAGGAGACTATTGCGGAAGAAACAATAGAGTTTTTAGCGAATATCATAAATCCATGAAAACTGTTGGTATCCCACCTGATAAACATGAAACAGATGAAAATGAGGAAGGAAAGCCATTGTCGGCCGGCAAATCAAGTGAAGTTTTTGCGGAACTCTTTCAGAAAGCACATTTGTATGTAATAAATAATACAGATGAAATTGTATCGTATATCGAGTAAGTCTTACTAACACATGTCTATTTCGTTACTGAAAATGATCTATCAAATATAATAATCAAACACATTTTTTCAGGAAACACAAGCAATTTTTGAAAACAGAAAACCCGGGTAAACGAATAGCATTTCTGTAGAATGAGCACATCAAATATTTTGCCAAGTTGTTACGCAAAGAAGTAATTAATCTTATGTAACTCAACATACCCTTTCTAAACCTTATTTCTCAGTTCATTTTGATCAGAAAATTGGTGTACTTATTCTTTTGAGCTAATATATACTTGTAATGAAATTAAGGTTGAGAGAGAGTTAGAAATCGACAAAGAAAGTGTATCAAAAATTGTAAGGTGGATATCCTATGGACCACGCGCCACCGTAGTGAAATACGATGCATGTCACATCAATGTGTATTCTTTTCGTACGAAATGTCATGAAGGCAAAGTTTACCAGAACAGTGGGTTAGTGTTGAGGCATTAGATATGCACATATCTAAAGAAGTTGCAACCACAAGACAAGCATTTTATTATGGGGTTTTACAAGAGTTATGGGAATTAGATTACCGTTACATGCAAATTCCTCTTTTCAAATGTGACTGGGTTGATCACAAAGCTGGTGGTGTGAAACGCGATACTACTATTGGGTATACATTGGTTGACCTGAATAGTTTAGGACACAAGGTTGATCCATTCATATTAGCCACACAAGCATGACAAGTGTTTTATGTGAAAGACCAGGTACATAAAAAATTGTCTATTGTGTTTAAGACACCTCCCAAGAATTACAAAGATAAGTATGACGAAGCCGATGAGGAATTTAGTACCGTCATTCATCAGCACAATGATAACATATTGCCACGTGTGGATCGACGTGACTTGGGTAATGAATCACGAACTGACTACTATCAAACCGACTGTGGAGGTGCTGTTATACGAAAATCCAAGTGAACCATGTTATGCTCAAGTTGTCACACTCTTCCTTTTTCATATTTCACTCTTTTAAAGCATAAAGACATTCGCTTTTTTGTACTTGTTTAAGGATTTATGTTTATAGTACAAGACTTAATATTAGTTAAATATGTTAGGTATATTATTTTGTACTTGTTTAAGGATTTATGTTGAAAAGCAAGAAATCTCACAGATTGGAGATGTATGGAAGTTGTGCTAGTTGATGTGCTATAGTACAGAGTTAATTCTGGTGATGTCATTGTTAAGTCCGCTTGACCATTCTTTAGTCTAGTAGTGCAAAAATAAAAAAATGATTTTTACTGTGTAAATTGTACTGTTACCTAATTTTAGGTGGTCAGAAGTATTTATATGGATAATTTTTTTTTAGAATTCATATTTATCCTTTAATTACTTTATCCTAATATTTAAAAGTTTAAATTTTTTCTTTCGATTAAGTCTCCTTACCAGCATTAAACCCTAATTGCGCTGCACTGCCAGTACTTCAATTAACATAAAAGATGGCACAATTAAAGTTTGTAGACAAGCACAATCAAGTGGGATTTCTCAAAAAGCCTGCTGAAAGCACAGGCTTCGAGCAGATAGTGGACTTTCTAAAGGGTAGTCATATCAGGTATGCCCTTACTCATAATCCAACTATCTATGATTCCCTAGTCAAACAGTTTTGGCATCGCTACTGCTAGAACTATTGCTGATGGGATACTAGAGTTAAATGCAACTATTGATACTTTAGAGTATTCAATCACTGAGGAATCAGTCAGAAGCAAGCTTCAATTGGCTGATGCCTCAGGGATTTCAATGTTGCCAAATAATGACGTCTTTCAGGGATTGGAAAATATTGGATATCTAACTAATGGAACATTCACTTTTTGGAAAAGTCATTTTACGCCACAATGGCGTTTCCTTGTGCATCATCTTTTACATTGTATGAGCTCTAAAAGTGGTGGATGGGATCAATTTGGAAGCAATATTGCTTCTGTATTGGTCTGTCTCTCCACTGGAAGACTCTTCAATTTTTCAAAAATGATTTTTGATGCCATGGTATGCCAAGAATAAGAAAAAGTTTTTGATGTACCCAAGATTTTTGCAAATGATCTTAAATGTTGAAACAGCAAGCAAACATCCTTACATTGCTGTCCCTTTCACTAAAAAGATTTTTGGTAATTTGAAAAGGGGTTTTGAAAGGGTACACAAGCCACTTTTACCTGCTATGTTGCCTGCTGTTGCTACTGACCCTGCAGGTACATCTACATTTGTTCCATCTCCTACTGCTACATCAGAAGCTCAGGCTCAACCTACATCTGAACTAGAAAAACCAGAGTTTGAACAGAGGACACCAACACCCCCACCACCTTCACCTTCAGTCCATGAGGAAGAACCACCAGTGATTCCTCAGCCACAACCTCCAACACCCACTCCTACAGCAGAACCTAGTTCCTTATCTATGGAAGATCTACTTCAACTGGTTCCACAACTGATTTCAAGGGTTGATGAGTTGGAGAAAAAGTTGAAGAAGACCAAGAAGTCACTGGGGACTACTGTTTTGATGTTGCTAAAAAAAGTTAAGAAATTGGAGGGGAAATTCAAATAGAAAGGGATAGACATTACAGACTCAGAAGGTGAGGAATCCTCTGAGGAAACTCAAATTAGTCCTCAAGGATTGGAAGCAGCTGAAATCTTGGTTAAGAATTTCAGTCAGAAGAAATCCTTTAAGAAGAGACTGGATAAAGAAGCTGCAAGTTCTGGTGGAGTTGATAAGTCTGGTGACTTTACTAAAGATAAGTCTGGTGGTGCTGAAATTAAATCTGCTTTTGATGTAGATTTTAATATTGGCTTTGATGTTGAAGTTAATACTAGTACTGAACATATTAATCCTAGTAGTGATCTAGGTAGTACTGGTGAGGAGTTTGTGCATAGGGAAGGAAAAGGAATAGTGCAAGAATCTTCTGATCCAGTGAAGACCAAAAAGCAACTCACAGAAGAGGAAGCTCGCTTAGCTGAGATTGCTAGGATTCAAGCAGAGGATGAGCCTGCAGAAGCTAAACGTGCAAAAAAAACATTGAATGATGAGCTGATTGCCAAAAATCAGCAGGAGGAACCAGAATTAACTGAAGACCAAAAGAAAAGGAAAGCTAAAATTCTGGAATCTGCCAAATTCTACACTAATGAAGAATGGGATACTATAAAGGCCAGATTATTAGTAAACAAAGATATCCTTCCTGATATTGGCAGAGAAGACTATGCAAGGAAAGTGGTTGAGATGATTAATGAGAAGAAGAGGCTTCTCAAAGAGCAGAGACAAAGAGAAAGGATGCACAGACCCTTGACCAAAGGCGAGCAAAGGGATTATATGATCCACTACATCAAAAGTCAAGGGAATCCTAGTTGGACGGTGGGCCAGTTAAAGAAATTGAAGGCTGATGATCTAAAAGCAGAATTTGAAAAAGTAGTGCACCAAATTAAAAGATTTACTCAAATGGATTCAGAGTTGGAAGTTTCAAAGCTTAAAAGGCAGGGTTTCAATCTTCAACCAAAGGATGCTAAGAAGCAGAAGATTGCAGAGACTGAAAAGGTTGCTGAAGCTAAAAAAACTTGGTGATAAGCCAAAAACTGTAAAGAAAGAGGAGGAAGTTGAGGTTAAGCAACCAGTTGTGAAGATGACAAGGAAAAAATCCACTGGAAAGAAAGGAGTGAAAAAGGATAAGACTAAGGTTAAGAAGTGATGGATCTGGACACACACCTTGTGTCAATGATATTTTGTATAATATTAATAAGCACGCAGAATTTACTTAGTAATACTTAGAAGACGGATTGTATGATGTAATGTAAGTAAACACAGATTAAACACAAAACTTAAGCTCCAATATTATTAATGAATAATACGAGTGATCTTGCTTATCACTAGGGTTACACCTTGAAGCCTTTGTGAATAATACATATGTATGTAAGTTTGTAAGTACCTAAGACAATGACCTAGGACCTCCTTTTATATTACAAGGAGTCCTTTACAAGATAAGTATAAAGCTAAAAATATAGAATATACACAAGATCTTTTCTATACTTATCTAGACACGTTCACCTAACCATTATCTAATAGCAGTGGTAATAATGTACCAGCAGTGGTAATACATTTCCACTGCTAGTGCAATCCAAGCAGTGTCTTCCACAACTATCAGTGGTAACAGATTATTCCCAACAATCCTCCCCTAAACTTATGATTTCTCTGCAAATCAATAAGTTTTTCAATCTGCATCATCTTCAAGGATTTTGGGAATTCAATCAAACACTTTACTTCTTCCTTATCTTCTGAATAGTTCTTGAACATTGATCTTGAAGCCTATGTAGCAATGCTCTGACCTTCTCATTGTCTTCATGAACTCTTATTGTTGAACATAACATTACTGTGAGAGTTCCAGCTCTGAGTGGATATTCTTTCTCAACAAGCATGAATGCATCTACTCCATTTGCTGTAGAGACATGGTGAACTTCACATGAATCATAGTAAAACCATTTAGTACCAGGACATGTACATGAGAATTTCCAGAAATCATCATTAACATCTGGTTCATAGAGCCTTCTAAGATTAACCCATAACTGCATCTCCTTCATATCTTTGAGATCTTGATCATCAAACCTTTCTTGAACTAACTTCCATAATTTGTCAAGGTCATCTCTGTCAAAAGCTTTGATGAGATCTTCAAATTGAATGAATGAGGAAGTTGCACCACCTAGCCTTGTGATCTTCCATGTTGGAGCAAAATTGCTAGCAGTGTAAACCTCCCAATCAATGATAGGATGTCTAACTTGCAGTGGTTCTGGATAAAAATCTTCTTCTTCTGTTACAATCATTTCAGTCATCTGTTCTTCAATGAACTTCTCAGTTGGAACTTCTTGTTCTTCAGCAAACCTGGTCTTCTTACCAGTCCGAGATTCACTATCTTTGGCCTTTCTTTTCAAATCAGGATACCTTCTTGCTTCTTCTTCGGAGTCCACTGGAATAAAATCTTTATCAAATCTTTGAACTCTGTAGTAGATACTTTCAACTTTATCATCAGACATTCCTTTGAATTGATGTCTCTTCCAACCACCAACATTGCAACAATAAGTCTTCATGTATGCAATAACTTGTGCCTTAGTTGGTTGCCTTGGTTTCTTTTGACCTTTCTTGACTGAAACAATAGCCTCTTGAAGTGCTTGATTATTCTTCATCTGTATAAAATCTTTTAACTGTGCAGTTCTTTGTTCTGCAGTTAAAGATTTATCAGCTACAAGGTCAATTGCCTTTTTCTTGATTACTGGATCATGTGCAATCAAGAAATCAATTTCTTCTTCAGTAGGTACATAGCGGAACTCTGGAGTCTTTTCTCTAAGTCTTGTAGGTTGAACAGTGGAAATTGGATTTTCTAATCTATTCAGCCTTTTAGCCTCCATAAAGCTTGCAACTTCCAATTCTTCAAGCTTTTTCTTTTTAGCAACTTCATCTTCATATACCTTTTTAGCAACTTCTTTATCATGAGCAATCTGAACTTGTTCTTTCTTTGAAATCTTCCTTCCAGGTTGCTCTTTACTTTCCATAACTGTTTTACCTTTATCTTTCTTCTGTTTATCAATTTCTTCACTTGCAGTAGCAACATCATGTTCAACAGTGGGAATATTTGGCTCTGTAGTGGAAATTGGATCAGTGGGAAAATCAGTTGCAGTACTGAAAATATCTTGCTCTAGTTGCTCTTCTTGAGTATCAGCTTCCTCTGCACCTTTACTAGAAACACCTTCATCTTCAAAATCAATTTTCCTCCCCTGACTTTCAGACTGCTTTTCCTCCCCTGTTGGGAGAATTTCCCAAATCTGATGAAGTCTTCTGAATCACCACCAGGAGGTGAAGATGGAGATGAAAGCACAATATTTGCAGTTCTTCTTTGCTTGAACCCCTACAACTCTTCCTTCAAGGTCTGAATCTCTACCTTCAAAGATGTAATATCCTTGGCATGTTGCTCCTTAAGTTGTGCCAAGTCTTGTTCCAGAGATTTGACTTGTTTGGCTAACTTTGTACACAAAACCATCAATTCCAATTGTTGCCCACTGCCCTCATCACTTCCAACTGTGTGACATGTTGGGAGAGGTGAATCATGGGGCAATGGCTCAGATTCCTCCCTAGTTGGACTAGGTTGAAGTCTAGAACCACCACTGCTTGTTCCTAGACCAAAAGGTTCAGAAACATGCTGTGTTGTCAAGAGAGAAGTTGGCTGTTTGCGCCTCCTCTCATAGGTGTGAGAAACAGGTGGAGTATAATCAATGTTTGGAACAGAGATTATGGGTGAGTTTTGTTCACGTGTAATCTTTGCAAGCATTTGAGGAAAGAGAGGTGTAAAAATCATGTTGCCATCTTTGTTCATGTTTTGAAAAACTTTAGGCTTGAGACAACTGATTTTATAAACATTAGTATGGGGTTGCAGTTGAAACTCATTTAGCACTGCTTGCACAAACCTTGGATACATTAAAAAAATTGAACTCTTTACATTGCCAGTCATACTTGTAAAAATATATTTTGACCAGTTAAAAACCTTATCAGTGGCTAGACAAACCAAAGGGTAAGCCATGGTTGAACTAAATTGCTCATAAGATGTTTTCTTTGGACTAAGATGTCACACCCCGCCAGAGGCGGAAACGCGAGGTGCAACATAATCAATATACATCGCAAAGAGATATAGTACAATACCATAATTTAAAATTTAAAGCAATATTGTAACATTACAACAAGGTTCTAGCCGACCTTGGCAATTGAAACATAAAGTTTGACTTCCAAAAGATAACATTTTACTTCATGATGACCCAGATAACTTGTGACGACTCCTTTATTTAAAATCTTCAAAATATAAGCTAAACAACGATCACCTGAAATGCATGAGAAAACGGGTCAACTATGAAAATAGTTGGTGAGTACACAGGTTTTATGTAATATAAAATACCGCTTTTAGAAAGTCTGCTTGGCAATGTCCTGTCAACTTACAACGTTACAAATCCCGCCCATACAAGACTTGTAACATATAAGCTCACATACACTGCCATATTTCAAGTCTAGTAAACAATGCACATATGGTCACAATAACGCCTCGTATATAATAAAGTATGCGGCAAAGCCCCTAAAATAAATAATATGCGTTCCGTAGACAGGGGAACGAGAGGTTGGCCGACCTCTAATAGCGCTATCCATACTACCTACTGCTCCGCACAAGGGAGCCGTACGAACGGTACGTATAATTGGAGTGCGAATGGCAAACCAATCGGGGACTAACAATGCGAATGTACTGTTTGTACGAACAGTCCATCATAACAACTATTAAATACTATCAATTAAGACTGCTCCGAACATGGGAGACTCGGCATTGCTCCGAACAAGGGATACTGATATGTGCTTAAACACATATAATTTCTTTATCAAAACTGACCCAAAATAACCAAGAAAGAGCCGTTTATTGTTAACATTTGCGTGTTTCTTGAGTTTTTGCATGTGCAGGTACGGATATGACAAAACAGACAAAAGAAAGCCAAAACCGAAGAAAACCGAGCACGAGAGAAAGAAGAATGCAAAAAGCCGAGGCTGGGAAAGGAATTTGCAAGTTTGGACAATCAATTCTCAAAATGGCAGTTTTAGTCCCTGAAGATTCAGAATTGTCATGTTTAGTCCTTGGAATTTTCAAAGTTACAAATTCAGTCCTTGGATTATTTGAGAATGTCAACAATGGCCCTTGGAAGACATTTTCAGAATATACAAGATTGGTCCCTTGAAAATCAGATTTTACACATATGGTCCTTAAAAGTATTACATGGTTACCATTTAAGTCCATGACCATCTTTTATTAAACCTTGGCCCAAAACCAGCCCATTTCTATTAACCTCTAACCGGTCCATTAACTTTATCCCAACCCAATATCCGGATACCCAACTAAACCCATACCCGGTATTTACCCATGGTCAATGGGGCAAACTAAATCGAATTATATTAAAATAACCCACGCGGCAAAAATCCCCCCCAAAACCATACCCAGGTCAAGAACCCTAAATTACCCTTCGATCAATTAAGCCAAATTATACCAATTAAGGGTAATAGCGTACATCCACTGACACAAACCTGACACACGGATGCCAGCTTGGCAATCCGTGTGTCACATACACCAATCCCTGGCTTCTGATTGGACGAAGATACGTGGTAATCATGATCCAATGGTTGAGATTGCTGGGATGATGTATTAAATGATCCAAGGGACATAAAAGCTCAAAAGAAACACACATTTGTTTTTCCAGAACCTTCTGAAGACCTCAAGCGTGGCTATATATACCCTTCATTCTTCACAGAGATGGACAAGTAGTGTAGGAGTAGAATAGTAGTAGTTACTGAGTAGGAAATTGTAGTTTAAAAGTGTTTTTTAATATTCTAGTTAATTTCCAGTCTTTGTATTTCTCATTTGCACTTTAAACATTCAATTAATAAAAATTACTTTTAGTTTTTAATTTCTGTTTTTACTACTGTTTTTTCTAATCTCAGCAAGCTTAATCTCTTTTCAATATTAATTTCAGCTTATTTACCATTCAATTCAGTTGTTTATGTTTTCCAAATCAAAAATCTAAAAAAATTCAGAAAAATATTTGAAAATTAAAAAATAGTTCAAATCAGTTTTATGTTAGTATTTAGCTATTGTTTTGGTTTATAAAAGCTTCTATAAGCTTGTTTTAGCTTATTCATCAGTCATACATTCACTACTCAGAATATACTCTTTAGCCAAACATAAGTCAAAACTTGCAGATGTATGCTAAATTGCTGATACAGTTCTGGATATGGGTTGAATTTAAGTAGGATTTGGGTTTGATATTAGTGATAGGTTAGTGGTTTAATAAAGCAGGTCATTGTGACCAGATTATTGTAAGTGCTATTTTACGAATTTGTTTTATTATCTGTTTTCATTTTCTGCACCTATCTGTCATTTCTGCATTTATAGATCAGATCCATGTTAGTGCTCTAGAGTTGTCATATTTGTTTTAATTAAGCAATATAGATCTAAGGTTAAGCAGGTTTTGATTAAAGTTTTTAGTTAATTGAGCTTTACATTAGTTATATTAACTAGTGTTTGGATTTGATAGTATTTTAAGCTAGAGGTGTAGTTTGTGGATAAATTAAGTTAGCATAGCTTCATTTAGTCTAGATACACTCATTACAACACTTATTTCAAGTCTGCATTTAGCTAAAGTCAATTTCACAATAAATCTGATTCTAGGTGCATAACAGTTTAGTTAGGATTAAGCTTAGCATGCATTTTAGGAGTATAATCATATAAGTTAGGATAATTGAGTCTTATTGCATCATTAAACATCAGTTCCATTCCAATTTATAAGCTCACAATCTCATTTTAGTCAAATTATCATTTCTGTGTAAAAGTCAAAAAAAAGTTGAAAAACTCAGTTTTTACAAAAGTTTGTGGAATTTTCATTGATTCACTATTGGTTCAAATTAAGTGAGATTTTGTTCTTTTTCAACTTCAGCTGGTCTAGTTTCTTATTCTGAATTTTGTGGAATTTTTGGTAATCATATTAAGCACTAAATAAGCTGTTCAATAAGCCCCTTTCTGCCCTGATCACACTCAGTCATAACTGAGTGTGAAACAGCTTATTTGCAGAACTCATTTAGAGCTCATTTTAGCAAATTAGGGTTTGAATTTTGGTTTAGAGGTAGATTGATTGGTGGACTTGAGGTTCTGATTTCTGTTTTCCACTTTTGCTCACTAGATTTGCTTATATATAAGCTTAAATAAGGGTGTTTGGCTGATTTAAGTTCATAAGCCAATTTATTCTAATCATTGTAGATTTCTTATTAGAGGTTAGGAGTAGCTAGAATTAGTTGATAATAGCTAGTTTTAGTATAATTTGGTTTCTGTAACAGTGTGGTGGCTTAATTTGCTGTTTAGTTTATTTTCAAGTGCTTATTTGGTAGCAGTTTACACTGCAGCTCTCATTTCTCACACAATAGCTATAGTTTTTATATTTTTCATAGATTTAGAGTATTATTTTAAACTTTTCTTGAATTTTTCATAATTTTTAGCCACTGTTTAATATTTTTCTTGATTTAAATAAGTTTTTAGGTAATTTTAAATAGCTTTTATTGCAAATAAATCAGAAAAAGTTCCAAAAAATAAATTTTCATTTTTCCTAGATTAAGAAAATTATAAAAAGCAAAAAAATAAATTTTCCAGATTTTTCCTAGTTTAAATTGTAATTTTTAGCATTTAAATTAGTCTTTAATAGATTTTAATCCATAGAAAATAGAAAAATCCTCAGAAAAATACAAGATTAGTTTTGAAAAGTCTTTTGAGTTATTTTAGATTTTTAGAAAACAGTTTTATAATTTTCACTTTTGTTTTCATAATTTTTAGTATTTTTAATTAGTTTTAAAAGTTTAAAATTAGTTTTTAATTCAAATAAATTTCAGAAAAATCATAAAAATTAGTTTTAATTCATAAATAGTTTTCAAATATCATTTTTAGTTAGAAAGTATTCTTAGATCATTTTTAGGACTTAGAATAAACGTAGTTGCATTTTATTTACGTTTCATTTAGTTCGTTTTAGTTTAATTTGCGTATTTAGGATTTCCCGTAGTGTAATTTCCCTTTTATGTTTCCCTTGCCCCGTAGTTTAGAAAACTTCAAATTATTCCCCTTCTCCCATTCAAATCCCGATAATCGCGACGTGAGTTGGAAATTCCATTCAACCCTCGTTCGGAACGGTCTCGGTGCTCAAACCTAACACGTTTGAGTTACCCGTGTACTACACTCTTATTATTGGTCTCTTCCCGGAGGAATCAGAGACTTTGCGTTGCTCCGAACAGGGGAGACTTTAGGTCAAGGACGTACGGTCCATTAGGTCCAAACAAGTCATAAATTTATAATTAAGTCTATGGGTTCAAAATATATGAAATAATTTACGGAAAACAATTTAAGTTTATAATCATGCATTTCACCCCAAATAAGTAAAACAGTAAAAAGGGGGTTGTGAATACTCACCTTGGCAATGCAGTCAAAAGCAGCAGTCAATTAGAATTATTGGATGGCACCGACACACGACCTAGATTAGTACGGCAAGTCTTAGTTCCTGATTTCTTGTTAGATAAAGTCTATTTTATTTTATATTTAATTTACAAATGTTGTTGTTGTTGTTGTTGTTGTAAAAATGTCATTTTCAAAATAAAGGGTATATTTTGGCTAATAGAACTTGTTGTGAAAATTGTGTTGAAAAGTATATATTTCGGCTAGAAATGGGTTATATATAGTGTTTAAACGAAAGCTTTATAGAAAATATAACGTTTAATCGATAAAGAGAGTTTGGCTTAATAATATTATAAGTAAAGTACATATTTATCTTTATGTATATAAATGTGTCGGGTCTAAATGAAATATTTGTTTTTGAAAAATCTTCATATAAACCTTTCCGTTATTTTAGTTTAAGGAAATTTTACACAATCACATTACGTATTTGTTTAAAAGTTTGCTTACGCAATTTTTTTAAGCGTATATATTTTATTATATGTAATTTATCGTGACGACATAAATAAAAATGTTAGTCGGCGAGTAATTTTTGAAAAGACGAACGAGTAAAAATGTCGTGCTCGGGCTGTAGCCCGACTCACAACCGAGTGATCCCTCGGGTTTGCCATTGGGCCGAGACCTAAGTTTAACCATACGGATCGCATAATAACTAAATGGGTTGTGGCCCCAAATCGTCAAACCCAACTCAAAATCAAATCATTTAGTCCAAATCAAAAGTCAAATTTTAACAAAATGCGCTATCTCTTATTTGAGTCTTGTTGCCACCGGGAGCCAATAAAAAGACAGAACATCATACTAGGACATAGGTGAAATTTGACAATAGGGCAAAAGGAAATTAAACCAATTTAACACACTATTAGTTTGCTAATTGTTAAGTCACTAGTACTACCATATTGGGTGAGGAACTTCGACTGCAGGCAAAAAAAAAATGAAACCAGTTCCAACACAAACCAAAATTTACCCAAGTCTAAAATAGTATTTAACCCAAAACAATTTTTACCATTAAGTGTGTATTGCCTGGTTTTGTAAGTGAAAAGGCAAAAACAGAAGTGATAACAACCGCAGCTGTTGGAGAGGGGTTCGATCAGTAGGTTCCAAGCAATACGCAAAACTTACTATTCAAACTATAGTATACTAATTCTTTAATGCAAATAAAAGAAAAAGAGTAACCAAATTTACCCCATTGTTACATAGTGGGTCTCGACATACATGGCTAAACAAAGTAGTTCAAATCAATTTTATCTTCAAAGCCATTTTATTATCTTATAATTGTAGCCAATGAAAACCATAAGTGCACCACTGTGGTTCGACCACAGTGGGTTTCGACCCGTAACCAAGGCCATCGCGACCCAACTTTTTAGCAAGGTGTAATCTCAACCAAATAAGCCAAATAGAGTAATAAGTAAGATTATTAATAAGCACTTCTTTCATGAGCCATTTTAGTTTAATTTCTTTCTGCGTTGGGTCACGACAGCAACAAACAACAATTTCAAGGTTTTTGATTTATTGACATTAATAATCCATTTTTCTTTATTTTTAAATTTTCTTTTGTTTTTTCCCCTTTGTGTCTCGACAGAAAAACAACAACAACAACAACCATGGAAACACTATCTTAGTCCATTCATATCAATACTAATTACTCTATCAATTCAATTATCATGAAAATTTAAGCTAACATCATTTTTGTTAATTTCATAAATCTGAAAAAGAATTATATATAAAATTTCGAAATTAATAAAATGTGATTACAATGAAATGGATTGAGGAAGAAACAAGAATATGTTCTTACACTATTTTTATGAACACCGAACACAAAACTCCAATTAAGCACGATTGAAGATGAATTGAAATAAATTGAGACTTGATTTGGGCTCTCCAAACCTCCAATTACAAAACCCCCATGGTAATTTCGAAAAGCCCATTGATTTACCAAACCCTAATTTTCGGATTTTTGAAAGAATCATGAAGAAACTGTGATAAATTCAATCTATCTATAGATGAATTTAAGGAATGAAGTACTAGCCTTACTCTTGACCTTGGTTGCTATTCTTGGCTAATAACACCTCCTTGTTTGCCATGCTCAAGCCTCCTTGTGATGTCTAGGATGGTAGAGTACACATTTGGGGATGGTGATATAGATAGAATGAGGATTGACTTTAGAGAGGAGGGGGAAAACACCCATTTTTGTGATTTCTTTTCTGTGTTTGTCGACAAGGATAGAAGGAGAATGAAACATGTTCTGAAAAGGAGAAGTAGGGGAGGGGCGTGGATAAGAGGGTAGGTTTATTTTTATTATTGTATTATATGTACCCCATACTGTATAATTTGTTCCATAATAGATAACGTATTCTTATGTAAAATACTTTCCGATTGTCCATATTTTATAAATTTTATTTTTCCGGAGACGTTTTGACGAGTGAATTAATATGGTATTATTATTATCTTGCCATCAGAAAATAATTTTCGTGCCAATTTTATAATGGTGTCGGTACGCGTGTGGTGCCGGGACTTCGGAAAACACGAGATGACTTCTCGTTTTTGAGTTATAATGATCAGAAAATAAATAATTCGCATATACTGATATAAATAATAGTCGGGAAATTGACGGATTGCCACATAAGACAATGTAAAAGAGTATGTATCAAAAACTCCATTGGGGACAAAAACCACTCTTTTTGAAAGTAGCCTTTTTATCAGTGGTATCATACCCCATGGATGATAAAGTATCATGTATTTCTGGCATAGGTAATGTGATGATACCATTGAGATCATCCAATTGGAGAACTCTCCTCAAGGATGCCTTAGTAACATCAATAGTTACCCCATCCACAGTGGCTCTAAGAGCATCCACTGTTTCCATGTATATCTCTATTCT
This sequence comes from Chrysanthemum makinoi, assembly GCA_910596185.1. Taxonomy (NCBI): domain Eukaryota; kingdom Viridiplantae; phylum Streptophyta; class Magnoliopsida; order Asterales; family Asteraceae; genus Chrysanthemum; species Chrysanthemum makinoi. The sequence continues at coordinate 95,039,524 of OU343225.1, forward strand.
CAAGTGTTATGGACTGAGCAGAAGTCCAAAACTGTTTGATTTGAGAGATATAGATTTTGGGTTTTAAAAGCAAAGCATACCTTATATGGGTAGTATTGAGAAAGTCCACAATCTGATGAAAAACAGGGCCACTCTTCTCGTTTGACTTTTGTAGGTAGGCCACTTGGTTGTGCTCATCTGCAAAATTTAATGGTGCCATAGAAACTTTTGATGAAAAACGATGTTAGGTCAGTAACAATTGAAGGATTAACTAGCCAATTGAGACAAAAGATATATAGAGATAGGGTTTAAGAGTGTATCGCAAGAAAAATTATCTAAGGAAAGTATTTATCTTTGAGGATAAATATCAAATAGGAAAGTAAATAATTCTCTAGAAGTTACCCTATATATATGGAAAGCAATTTTTCTACAACGGCTAGTAAAAAAATTTTTGTTACTGACACAACAGTTGTAACGGCTAGAACAACAGTGGTAAAATAACACTGTCAGTGGAAACTGTGAACTAGCAGTGGTAAGTTTTCACAAAAATTTCAAAGAGCAGTGGTAAAGAAAAACTAGACTGCTCATAGTTTTTAGCAAACTACCTGCTATCAACGGATTTGATATGTCTTTACCATGAGCCGTTTGCTATGGACTAGCCAACTCTTAATCATAAAGAATATGGTGAGTTGATAACCATATAGTTTTTGGTAAACTATCAACCATGAACGGATTTGTCAAGTCTTTACCAGTAGCCGTTTGCTCTGGACTAGTTGATTCTTATGTGGATTAGACATGGTGAATTAATAACCATTTGTTGTGTATCTCAGTTAGACACCTTTTAAGATCAACTCCTATCTATGCTTTGGTTATGTACATGCACATGTTAGAATAATACAAAGAATATGCATAACCGACTTATTTTAATCAAAGATACAATACCTCCCAAAGTCATTCCAATCATATCTATATTTACTTAAAAACATACCAAAATAGGTACAAGTAAATATCTTTTCTAATTAAACCTCTTGATTGACTTTGCCTATATAAGTCGATTCAACTCTGCATAGTCTGTATCAAAACACAACCAAACCTGCACAAAAACCCTAAAAATTGCAATGAGCAATTTTCCAAACATCATTGACATCTCTTCAGATTCTGACACAGAGATATCAGCGTGGGAATACATTCCATGCTATTCCACTAGTTCTTCTTCCAAGGAGTCAACTAAGAAGGCTGTAAATCATGTTGCAAAGCGTGCACCTTCTCTTAAGTTTTACTCCAGCTTATCGGATGATTATGTTCAAGATGATACCAATGCCTTGTCCAAGAAGTTGACAAATGCTTTGTCAGAAGCTTTGGGAACAACAATCTTCAACATGAAGAAAATTTCCATACCAGAGAAACCTACAAGACTACCAAGGCCTCCTCCACAAGTTCTTGGTCTTGCTTGTCTAAGAATGCAGTCAACCTTTGAGAACAAGAGGAAGAGAGCACACAAGGCCAAGCACAACTATCAGGGCAAGGGCAAAAAGCCAATGGAGTTGCTTAAGCATGATGTTTTAGGTTTCTATCTTTGTGTTTTGATGATGACAGCCAGTACTCTCAGTAGAATGTAATAAGCTTTCACTTTTGATTGAATGCAATGAAGTTTCTTTGTTTTATTTTTTCCACTGCTTGTATTTTAGTTCCCACTGTTAGGCTTATTTTCTGTATAAAAGTGAGTGGTCAAACATAAGTACAAGCACTAAACAGCCAAAACTTGATTTAGACAAATACTCCTTCAATCCTGCATATCACACACAGAAATAGAACACTGAAAGCATTGTTAAGATTAGCAGTGGTTAGACAAATTAACTAGAAGTAGATGCAACAGTTTTGCATGCAGTGGTTAGACCACACAGTCAACAAGTCCACTCCAAGTTATTAATCCGGCCACCAAAGTCAAAGACTTCATTTACTCCTCAACCAAAGTTTCAAAGTGGTACGCAAGAACAAAGTATCAAAGCATAGTCCGTTCGATGGGCGAGCAAGTCTTATAAATATCGTTAAAAAACTTAGGAATTGGAGTGTTGGTTATACCTATAGCTTTTTTTCGTTAACTTTCGTGCAAAATTCAAAGATTAAGTAATAAAAGTGGTACGTTTCTGAATTTAACGACTTTATTTTCCAATTATGTTGAAGCCCTCTACAATTAGAGAAATAATTAATTTATCAAAACCCTATACAATAAGGGATATTGCATAATCTAATATTAAGCTTGAGATTTGTTTAGACCTTGTTGCTCTAACCTGCTATAAAAAGGGTTAATTAACATATTTTTCATTCATAGTTTTATCATAAAAAGAGTTAAACTTGTAAGTATTAATGCAAGAAATATGACAACTACTTGAGATGGTAAATATTGCTGACTTGTTGACAGACATTGTAGAGATTTACCATTTTTGTATGGGGGTGAACCTTTAGCAACCTGACATGTTGATTTTCAATAGTTAGCACAATATCTTATTGATGCAAGCACCACGATCTTGGCTACGTTTGGATGCAACAACAACTTCGCTCCTTAATATACCACGAGATCCCGACTTTTTCCACCTCTTGAACTTCGGTTACGATGGTCCCACCAGATGATGTAACATCGTCTCACTGACCTGTATGCTTCCCTTTTTGGGTGGTCATAGATGTTTTGCTCTCAGAACTTGCAACAACAATCCACAATTAGTTATTGTATCAGTCTTACAACACAAAAGTGATGCAAAAACTTAACATTTTGAGAGGCTAAACCAACCCCTTTTACTCGTATAGCAATGTGACATAAAAAATGTTACCTTGAAATGGTTCTTTTCCTCTTTTTTTTTGTATTCTCACAAACTGCCTCCAACCATGCTTAAGGATTATGTTTCATAGCGAACAGATAAGTAACACAGGGTAAATATCTGAGGGAAATAATCCAGAAATATTAACATGATTTCTTTTAATAAATAAATAAATAATTAAATAAAGGGCCCATGATTGAAAAAGTATCATACTTGTCACAATTTGCTTTTGTGGGTAGCGAACAAATTTTTTTGTTTTTGTGGGTACTTTTCTTTCAAATTCATCATTTTTAGGGTATTTTGCGAATTTTTTTGACATTTTTGCGTCTCTTAGCTAATAGAAATTTTATTTTCTCGAATGGTAAAAATGTCACATAGTACCATAAAAAGGATGAATTTGAAAGAAAAGTACCCACAAAAGTAAAAAAATTTGTTCGCTACCCACAAAAGCAAATGGTGACAAGTATGATACATTTTTCAATCATTTGCCTATAAATAACTAACTCACCTCCTCATAAAGAAAAATCTTTTTTTTTTCTTTTATTCCGACGCAATTGTATTCCAAATTCGATTATCAGTGGTGGCTGCAATTCAGTTAGTTGTTAATGAATTGAAGAATATATGTAAATATCCTTATACCTGGAATCTTGTTAATAGTTATTCTAGCTCGTTAAATCAGACCGTTTTTTGTTTTGCATCTCTTTAGTGAATAGATCATTTAGGAAGTCAAGTTTCAGTGTTCATGTACATATGAAGTTCTCAAGCTTTCAGGTTGGTGAAGCTAATTAATTTTTTCACAATTTCACATGCTATCATTCCAGTATCCTAACGCGAGGGATTTTCAGAAACATGGATAAATACAACAGAAATATGAGCAACCAGTTATTAGTTTTTTCATAGATAAACAAAAATGAGTGAATAAAGATTATGAATGCAAAACTTTTGTGTAACAATTTAGTAAAACTTTCGTGTATCAAACAAGCCTTATGTGTTGAATGATTCCAGTCACTTTAGTAAAGACATGCATGGAATTCATCAAGTTCTGTGGATATTCAGATTCCTCACTAACACAATGAATATACATGTATCATTAATGTACTGAGTTTACTATGAGGGATCATGGTTTCTATCCTATTGTGTTTAGCGATGTTTTTATAGTTGGCGTGGGCAAAAGGATCAGAGTGGTTTTATGCTTTTATTATCTGTGAAGGTCACCTTTTAGTAAATGTTTAGAATGTAATGGCACAATTTTAGTATACTAACTCTTGTATTGGGCAGAGACACTCGTCCTAACTTTTTGAAACAACACCTTTACACTGACCTCTTTATGGCCCTTGGAGTGCTTCATCTTTCATGTTATCTTCTTCAACCCCATTTCCAGGCTTGTGTTTATCATTCACACCTGCTTCAGATTTTACTTCATTGACATTAGCTCCAAAATGAATGGTACCTACCGACTCAGACTTCCTAACGGAAGATTTATCTTTTTGTTGTTCTACCCTTCTTTCAACATCACCCAAAGGCGTTGGCACGTGCTGATTTACGAAAGATTGGCTTGGACCAAATTGTGGTGGTCTCGTTTAAGGTGCCATACCTGCCAGACCAGATGATTGAAGGAATTGCTGATGCTGACCTCCTTGATTCGGCATAGCTGGTCTTCTCTCATAGCTTTGAGATGACTGAGGTGGCATTCCATTTGGAGGAGGTTGAGCAAAACCAATAGTCACTTTTTTTGGCTCATGTGTTTTTGCAAATTTTTAAACCCTTTAAGCTAGCAAAAATAGAATGATGGCAAGAAAATGACATTGCAACTATGAATTAAAAATGACTAATGGATCTCATTAAATTCAATAGAATGCATAGAAGCAACCTCAAATGACTTTTTATATTAAATAAGACAACGATGACATATTTAATTATATTCTAATTAGAGCCTTAAGAGCATTTAACTCTAATGACAACCTGCTTTTCTGATTTGAATTGTAGCTTTAAATGTTTCAAGGGGTTAATCGACAACTTGTATGTACAATCATAAGAGTGGTTGGTTTTAAGGATGGGTAGAAACGTCTTCACGAACTTGGTTATGGTTCAGAGAAATATATGAGAACTGCAGCAAGACAATATAATTTAATTTTCCCACGGTAGATGTGATTCGATTGGATATCGGCAACAGCTACATGTATGGACAAGTTTTTTTTAGGACAGTCTGGTTAGATTCATTCTAATAGGGTTAATGCAAACAACTGGATGATCCAACCTCATGGGTCTACAGCAACCAAAACTTTCATGTCCTCTACTAAAACCCCATTCCCATCAATGCAAATTATTACATATGCTATCATTTGTTACATTTTATTGCATGATTAACCATGTGCAATTTTATTAGTGAAATTGATTATGTTTGAAGTATCATCGCTTTTCATCTAGTTACAAAAGTTGTTGCAAGACAACAACCCGGAGTTGCTTATTTCAAAAGCAATGAACATCTTTATATATCAATGCGGAACACACCCTAAGTAGAACATTTTGCACAGGTGTGCAATGTTTTGTAGGACCGAAACCCAAAATTCAAGATAGTTAATTATCTGTCTAGGTTCTGGTTTAGAACCAATTTTTTAAACGGACCATGAAAGGACTTAAATTATTTGAGCCAGGCTTGACCCAATAATTCAACCTTAGGGCATTGCTAAATGTAAGTAAATTGACACAAAGAAAGAATGACATAATGACAATAAACTGAAATCTTTTCTGCTGGTATCTATGATGGATATATGTGAGCTCCTTGGGATCATCAGAAAGTATATAACCAACACCTGAATCGAATTGGGTCAAATATTTTACAAAAAAACCTTCAAAATTTTTCTGGTTTAGTAACTAACCAGTATGGACTTGGTCCTTCTCTTTCTTTGACTTCTCAATCTCATTTATTAGTTCATTAATCCTTGTTTTTAGTAACAAACCGGTAAAAATCAGCTGCTAAAAATCATCCTGTGCACCACCCATCAGTATTCAACCGTCAGAGATCATCACCCCTATTGGTGACACGCTCTATAATACAAATCTTATTTCTTCCTGGTCTTACCTTTGTTATTATATATAATCAATCACGTTTCTAAAATTTTAATGTTTGCCAACTTGCAATGTCTTAAAACCCCAATTCTTCTAAGTACATGCAATCAATGTTCTCAACCAATAATGCAAACTATTTTACCAATCCAAGTAGAAATGTGCAAACTAACAGTGATTAATTGCAAACTATGCAATCACGAATAAATGATTGACTTTGATCTGTTTGTTCATCAGATACCAATGACAAATTTCTTTGGTTCAGTCATGAAAAAAACAGAAATGCACTTACAAGTTTTAGCAGCATACGTCCCCCACTTTCGGACTCTTGTTCCTCATCATTGAACTCTAACTTAGATCTGTCAAAATCCTCAGCCGCCTTCTCCTCCTCCTCGTCCTTTCTTCCCACATCCTATTTTTATTGCAACAAAATCATAGTCAATGATACACAAATTAAAAAAAAAAAAAAAAAAAAATATTTGTAATATTTTAATCGGCACACACAAACATATAATACCTACTTTTTGGGTATAGGTTGGAATGGTCTTCTCTAATTCCTTCCATCTTTTGTTACAAAGAGTTAAATTGTTGAACCTCACTTAACCCAATCCCCTCAAAGATTTTATGAACTGACCTCTTTCGACCCATCAACCAACCCATATCAAATAGTACTAATTGGATAGCACTATTAAGCTCAGACTCTATCCCATTGCCAGTGAAATATGTACGACGCATATGTGTCATAAAATGAAGCTGTAATGACGTCGTACTATTCAGGTACATCACAAGGACACCTAGAAAGAAGAAATTCCAAACTGTTAATTCACGTTGCATCTCATCCCGTACCTAATAAGAAACACCTAGCAAATGGAGAATGTTGATGTGAAAGTAGTTCTACAGATGCAGAGAGAAGCGGCAAATTCTTTCATAAAAATGAAAAAGACGTTATAGGAAACAGGAATAGTCAGTGCATATATTCCAATTGTTAGTCTCATCTAAGAAAAAGTGCTCCACATTCATAAGGGAAGTTGATGGTGTACACCAGATACAACGTAAAAAACTTCACCCTTTAATGCTGAATAATGTGATCCCAAGATATTCTGTTGGGATCCTTCCAACATAAACTAAAAATAACACAATTTACGATGTTTACCTTCAATGCAGACCTAGTTAGAAGAATACCAGTGTTATCGTTGATGCATAACTGACTTTGAATTTGTGAAATACAATGATAAGAGTAATGAAATACATATATAGACATCCACATATAGCTTAATATTTATAACCTTGCCCTCAACTGTAAATTTGTGAATTAAATAGCAATTAAAGTTCACATATCTAATTACTGAAACTAATATCTAACCCAATCATACTCATCGTGGAAGGTGGGAAATTCGTGTCGGGTTGGGTTGTTAGGTTGGTATCACCCAACTTGAACACTGTCTGATTCTATCAAAACCAAAAACGATCCAAATAACTGTTTATCTAAGTGGGTCAAACCGGTTAACGGGTCAAGTAGGTTGTAAATAGGTTGGCATGGTCAAAGACTGTAAATGGGTTGGCCAAGTTAAACCTGTTTATAAACCATAAGTAGGGAACCCATTGATGAGTGTCTAAATACTCATCATTTTTGTACCATTTAAACTGCAAAAACATCTGAAAACACTCAGAAACGCATCAAAATGATAAAAATATCACAAATAAGTGTTTTATGTGTTTTAAATGCAAAAATACCAAAAACAGTTGAAAAACGTATCAAGTTTGCATAATTGGCAGTTTTAGTCCCCCATGTTTCAAAAGTTGTCAAATATAGTCCCCGTAAATCAAAATAATGTAAAATGTTATTTAAGGTCCTTGGGATTCAAAAGTTGTCAAAACAAACCCCTCAAAGTTTAAAAATCACAAAATGACAACTTTAGTCCCTAAAGTTTGAAAAATGTCAAAAATGGTCCTTGGTGAATTTAAAAAGTGAAAATAATAAAAAATAAACCTTGTACTATTCATAAATGGCAAAATTGGCCCTTATGGTGAACTTTTGGAAAATTTACATGTTTGGTCCCTCAAGTTTCAAAATTGGCAAAAATTACCCTTGGACGTTTAAAATTGGAAAATTAACATTTATGGTCCTTTGGTAAAAGAAACTTGGCAAGTTTGACCCTTGTATTAACTTTGGGAAAGCTACAATTTCAGTCCTTTATTTTTCAGAAATTACAAATGTGGTCCTTGTGATTAAACTACAAAACAAACGGACCCTTGGTATTATTAACCCAACCCAAATATATAAACCCAACCCAATACCAGGTCAAACCCGGTCAACCTCCCTCCCAAACCACCTTTCCTGTTTTCCCTCTCCCTCACACACTGTAAACCAATTCCACCTTCCACCTCCATGGTTTCACCACCACCTTGTCCCCTCCACCTCCACAAGCAACCAAGAAGCATTAATTACACTGAAATTGCTCCAAGCAACCGTGTGATATTTTTGGCGCCAAAATACCTTTTGATGGCCAAGATGAATTTGACCCATCCAAAGGCTGGGATTATTGATGGGGAAGACCAAGTGGGACCCACAGAGTCCTAGAAGTCATTATAAAGAGAGAAAGAAGCAGAGATGGGAGGTAGTAGTTAGCAATAGATAATTAGCTTAGTGAAGATATCGACCTAGTGTAATTTTAGCTTTTTAGTTGTAATTTTTAGTTAAAATAAAGCTTGTAATCTTTTCTTTCAGTATAATTTCATCTTCAATTAATCTTAATTTCAGTTCTTCATCAAAATCAGTTTATGCATTTTTTATTTGAAATCTCATCTTTTCTTTGATGTTATTAAAAGTTGTTGTTTGTTGGTTGTTTAAACTCACTTAAGTCCCTAATAAGCTTTTATAAGTTTACTAATCATTAAAATCAGTTTTAGCTTAAGTTTACTAAAAATCTCAAAAATACAAGAAAATAGCTCATAAATAAAAAAATCAAAAAAAGGAAGAAGAATTCATGGAGCATGGTTAATTTTGGATGACCTTAGGTTTAGTGGCTCAATGGGGAGCTATTAGGTGTGTCTTGAGGTTTTGATTCATAGTTCTCAGCTTGGAACCATTGGTAAGCCATAATTTCATTTTGGGCCTTTTATGTTCATCACTTATTAGCTGCTAATCCATGTTGTTTTATGATTATCAAGTGAATTTAAGTCATAATATTACTTAATATATCCTGCTTGTTAATAAGAATTCATGGCTGCTTAGCCTTTCATTTTCTTACTGTTACACTAGCTTATATTGGATTCATCAGTTCTAGTAGTTAGTATAGGTATGTATGTGTTCATTTCAGTTTATTATGTCATGCTATCACCTTAGGAATCAGTGGTATGGATCAAATGATTAAAACACTTGGAAAATTACATTTTTAGTATATTAAGGCGTGTTTGGTTTAACCTGGTTTAATAAACTAAAAGTGGTTATTGTTGTTCTTGTTGGTTCAAACAGTTTACATTTGGATGATATGAGTCAGTTTAGTCATAAGAATCACATGTCTTTCAGTTAAAAGTCAAAATTGCATATAAGCTGCTCTTATACTCTCATCTGTGTGAATCAGTAATCTAGATCTTGCATATAGGTTTAGAATTAGTTAATCTAGCTTATTTCAGTCTTATTTTGTCTTAAAACATCATTCACATTCCATTTCATAAGCTCACAAGTTCAATAAAGTCAAATTTTCAAAAACTTCAAAAAGTCAAAATTTCATAGAAACCCGTTTTTGAATAAACTTGTGAATTTCATGTAGGACTTAATATTAGGAGTGAAGACTTGTGCTTTTGGATATTTGTCATTCTGTTGCTTATCTTCATCATAGTATTTTTATAATTTTTAGTTAGTGTTGTAAACTGCTTATTTGCTAGCTTCTTTTAAGTTCTTTTCACAAAACTCCCGTTTTGCTTATTCCTTATTTTTGCTTATTTAGTGTGTTTTTCTTGTTTTTGTTGCTTATTCTAAGTTCCTATAACTTGTTTATAGCTTATTCAACCTTTGGTTCAGTAGTGGTAGCTTTTTATTAGCTTATGCAAGCTTAATAGCTCATTTTGACCCATTTCCATTGCAAGTACAAATAGCTTCCACTTTTGCATTTTTAGTTTCCTCAATTTTAGTCCTTATTAGCTGAAATTCTGGATTTAGACACTTTTGTTGGTAGTGGTTTTCATGGTGATTTTAGTTTATTTTTGTGATTTTTATAAGCTGGCTTAACAAGGGCTTAAAGTAGGGCTTAAGGGCTGTTTGGCACTAGTGCTTAAATAGAACCAAATCATTATAGTTTGCATATTAGAGGTTTAGGCTAGTTGAAATAGGTTAGTATTAAGTATATTTTGCATACTCTAGCTGTTGTGATCATTTGGTGCTCATTTGGTACTTATAGCTTATTTTTAGTGCTTATTTATAAGCACTTTTCACTACAGAACCTAATCTTGCACACCTGCACCACTTTTATTATTTTTCCTGGGTTCTCAGTATTATTTTATAGTTGACTGGAAGTTTTCATATTTTTCACTGTTCATTTACTATTTTTCTGCATTTAATTTCAGTTTTTAGCATTTTTAAATAGCTTTTAATACAAATAAATCAGAAAAGCTTCAAAAAATAAATTTTCAATTTTTATAGATTAAGAAAAATATAAAAAGAAAAAAAAATAATTTTTCCAGATTTTTCCTAGTTAAATTTATAATTTTTAGCCATTTAATTAGTTTAAAATAGTTTTAAATTTGTAGAAAATAGAAAAATCATCAGAAAAATACAAAATTAGTTTTTAAAATTCTCTTTAGTTATTTTAGATTTTTATAAATCATAATTTCATTTTTCTAGCTTTATTTCATATTTTCTTATATTTTAGGGTATCATTAAATAGTTAAAAATAGTTTTTAATTAATAATAATTAAATAAATAGTCATAAAAATAATTTTAATTTTCTAATAATTTTATTGTATAATTAGGAGTGTAAAAATATATTTTCCATATCTGTAGATATTTTACTTCTTTATTTTCACGTTTTATTTTGTACGTTACGTAGTTTTTAATTTAAACGTACATTTTAGGTTTTAAACGTTAATCAATTTTAAAAATAGTGATAGCGTTTATTTAATATAATTTATCATTTTAATTTTCTTTAAATTGCATTTAAGCCCCTGTAATTTACAAACTTTCTCTTTAGGTATAATTATTCCAAATCTACAAACCTTTTTCCATTCAATATCACCCGATCACAGATTCGTTGTACTACAGTGTTCACACCTCGTTGGGACTTAACGACCCGGGGAAACACTATACTCCTCTGTTCTTAATTGTATTGGTTTTAGACAGTTTGAATTTTATTACGGTTGACCATTCACAAGTGGTTAGCTTGTGTAATAAAACCTGACTGTCTGGACCCGATCACCCATGTATGGCCTGAAGCACTTAACCCTAACCTGTGTATGGCCCCGTGTAGCATTTACGTATAAAAGCTAAGATGTAGAATAATAAGCCAAATTACTTATCAGCGATCGAATAGGAACAATTATATTATCACTCGTAAAACGCAATCCCAAACACCCTTTAATAATTAATGTTATCTTTGTTGTTGCACCATCAGTCAAGGGCAATTGTTTTGATACTAAATTAGTTAGTCAGCTCTTTATTAAGAAGAATTTTTCTATGCGTCTAACAAAAAGATGACACGCCAAAAAAATTAGGCATTCTCAGTAAGTTGGAAAGGGATAAATATTCATACTCTTTCTAGTAAGTTAAGCCTTGTAATTTTCATATTGTGTAGAAAGAGCTTGAAGGGCCTAAAAATATGCAAAATATGATTTGATTAACAATCCATGATCCACTATATTCCTACTCTAGTTGAAGTATTTCCATTGATCTTCCTAAATAGTGTAACAACCGAATATAATATACATAAAATGGTGGTATCGCAATATAAGCATGGTCACGTGATAAATGATATCGAAGCCACTAACAAAGAGCTAATGTTTTCGAATAAACGAATGACTGAGAACGCAGATTGACCGGACCAATATGATTGTATGGTACCCTATCTGAGAATCATAGGCAATTTTAAGTTGGCAGTCACATTGTTTGTTAGCCATCAAATACGTCGTGTTTTCTGAATGGTGATCAACATCCACTTTCCTTGTACCCTTATCGAAAAATATGACCTGATTCCTTTTCCCAAATATATTCATGTCACAGTTATTCAGCGGAAGCGACTCACTTATAATAAAGGCATTGTTCTACTTACCCACTGTAGGACTCGGACCATTAGCGACATTTTGAAAGCTCAGAACCCATTGTGTATCAGACAATTTTTTAGCCTTTGTGCGCGCAGACCTATCAATGGCAGCATCACAGAAAAAACCAAAAACACCTAATATTAAGAAAACACAACCGATAAAATCGTGGAAAAGATGCAATGTCATTCCTTGATTCATTAGTAGTAATACGACTCCAGTATCTACGATAATCAAAATTATTTATCTAGACCATTGAAGTATATAGACATAGAAGGCTTTCCTGTACCTTTAAATCGAACAAAACTTTCTCAAAAGTATACAAATTCAAATGAATAACCCCCATTATCATCAACTGATTTCAATTCAACATACAAATGAATAACCACCATTATCATCAACTGATTTCAATTCAACATAAGATCAAGTTAAAAATTTAAAACATCTAACAAAGTCACACACTTTACCCAGCTATGCATTGTTTTTATCCCATTAGCCAGTCCTTCACAAACCTATAAACTTATGGCGTGATCACTTAAGGCAAATGTGAACCTATCAAAGTCGAGCAAAGCACAGTTATAGCTTCGATAGTTAGTTGTAAAGTAATTATTAACAATTTCCCATTTAAAAAATGGGACATCTAAGCTACTGAAGTAAATAAATGAAATGTATTTAGGAATGGCTGTAAATAAATGAAATATAGGTACCAGAAGGGTAAATTGGTATTTGTGCACGTATCACTGCAACAAATAGATGTGATCGATATAAAACACAACTTGAAGTAAAGTCAGCAGAGTATATTTTGTAAGTATAATCCTTCAAATATTTTTAAATGTTTTTGCCCCTTTGATTGTTAAAGCAAAGAAACTGTATCAGCAGCAAGCTGCATCTGCAACAGTCACCCGCGTTTGTGGCAATAGCAAGTCGCGTCAATAGCAATAAACCGCATAAGCGGTAGCAGTTACAGGTATAGATAAGGCACGTGTACCTGACCCATTGTGAGACGCAAATTTATTTGCCCATTACACAACCCGGCCAATTTTAGTTGAACGTAATAAGAGTAAGCTAAACCCTTATAGCTGCCATTGCGCAAGAACACCTTTTCCACCTCCTTTGCACCTCCTACGGTGACTCTAAAATAGTTAACTGATCACTTTCTCTCTGTACAGCAACACAGACCATGACAATTAAGCAAGAATAGTGAAAGCAAAATTTTTTTTGACTAAAAGGGGATGTTTGGAAATGCATGCAAATTGGTCACTGCAGTTTATTTTATGAGAAATAGTAGGAAATTATCAGCTTTCCTTAGAAATCAATTCGTTTCTGGTGGGATATACAAATTGTAAAAGAAGAAATGGTTCACCTTACTCTTTTGAACTCTAACTCGGACCTTAAGCCTATGAGCTCTTATATGCAATAACCTTTAATGTTGTACTTTTAGCAATTCCCCCATATATATAATTCAAATCCTTGTACACATCATCGAAATTCTTATACTCACCATTTTCAAGGTTGCTACAAATGGTGCTGAAATCCATATGTGCTTTGATGACATCACCAAAGAGAAAGGAGGCCACACCATGGACTGTGTAGGGTGTGATAAGTGTCATCTTTGGGGAAAACTTAATGTTCTTGGTCTTGGAACTGCATTGAATATTCTGTTCTCTGTAGATGATTAGAGTAACCCGGTCCCGCATGTGAGTATCTTATATTATTTTCAAGCTGGTCTCAATGAAGGTCTTTTCATTTCTTAACGAACACTATTTGTAATTATGTTATTACAACTGCAGTTAAAAAAAATGAAGTGCTTGCTTTAATTAATCTACTAAATCGCCTATCAGAATCCTTTATATATGTTATTACAATAAAACTTCCCGCTACAGATATCAGCTTGATTAACCAAGCTTGGGGAGTGATGGCTCCTTGGTACACTTTTGTTCATAGTTCACCTTTTCTCGCTTCAGATTCAGTAATAGTTTCATGAAACTATACTTTACTTAAATAATTTGATCAAAACTTATTTATCCATCTCAAAGAAACAAATCTCTTCTCCTGTAATACAAAACCAGTGCCATCATCTAAATTGCGTAAATATATATAAAATAAACAATAACGTGTACGTTAATTGTAGACTTACATCAGGATCTGCCATTGTTGATATAGAACGTGCCCAAACTAAGAATCTCCCCTCACCTTCGTGTATTACAAATACAGTGCCATCATCTCAAGTGTGTAAATTTAAATTTAATAAACAAACATTTTAATATGTGCAATAATCATAGAGTTACTTGAGGAGAAGGAATCGTTGCGATTTTTGATTTTGAATATGCCCACTTTATCAATCTCAAACATTCCTGTATTACAAAACCAGTGCCATCATCTTTTAATGTGCATACTTATATAAGATAAACAGGATAATGTGTATGTTATTACTGGACTTATATTTAAGCATATAATCACTTTTTAATAAGCAACACCAAATAGTCAAACACCTCTTACATCATTTAGACCTCTACCCGTCGGATCATGTCCCTTTCAAGAACCTGATTAACCAATGCTTATTGATGATCACACATTCAATCTCATTTTCAAGCAAGGATACATTTCTGTTTGAGTTCAAACTGTCAAATATCCCTCCATCAGTTCACCTAATATTAATGATTAACTAAGTCAGATCATCTGTTCTTAATGCTTAGCAAAGTAATCGGGTTTTATCAACAATATGTCAATATTGTATCATTGTTTTATTGTTCTTAATAGCTTGTTAACTACTTCACTATTTTATCAGTACAGATGCATCTTCAAATGTCAATGCCATTAAATTATATCCACGACACACATTTTGATCTATGCAATAAAATTTTAATAGTGGCGGAATGATAATACGTACCCTTGTAGGTCTGTGACCAATATCAATGGTAGAGAAATGGGTTAAAAGTTGCAGATTAAAGTTAATGTTTTGTATCAACTTCTCTAGTTTCACAAACTACTTTTGGAATTTGGTATGCTACAAAAGTAACTATAGTCATTAAATGAGGATTCCATGCTTAGGCTTTTCCATGAAATTAAGTTGTAAAGCTAAGAGTTGATCAGTAGGACAACCAATACAGAAGTGTTCCAATGGGAGAAGTGGATTGAAAGACCCAATTGCTACAGGCTCGTTGATGCAGGGTTACTCTCCTGTGTAGGAGTTATTGTAGAATGTGTCCAGTCCTATAATACAAAACCAGTGCCTTCATCATCTTAACTGCATAAATTTGTATATAAAAAAAACCTAGTGTGGATGTTGACAATAGACTTACATATATATATTTCTGTTATTGGTGTAGATAGTGTCATTGATGGTGTAGAAGGTCCGATTATATTTGAAGTGAAAGGTGCCATTCTTGCTGATGTAGAAGGTGAAAATGCACTTATATACATTTTTGTTCCTTGTGTCAGTGCATAAGGTGCCACTGATGATAGCTGCCATTGCTGTGAATGTAGAAGGTACTGCACACATACCAAATCCATTATTAATTTTCGGTCTCTAACATTTCTGAATACAAAATACAATGCGATCAGTGAAATTTATAAATAAATAATAATGTGTATGTAAATAGTTTACTTACATTCAACCTTGATATCGTTGAGGAAGGTGTCTCCATCTGGTAACAAACATGTAAGAAATAATTACGTTATAAAAATAAGAGTAATAAGTATTCATGTACACGATTGGCTACGTTCACCGTCTCTTTCTTGGGTTTTTCTTCTACCTTTTATTGTCTCTGAAAGCGCGCAATAGACGCATGCATATGAAAACTCTTGATCCAAATGCTTGCTAAGGATTTAGCAAATGATTCCTCATTCTTAACGCCGAAGAACCTTACAAAACCAAACCTTTTCCCTGGTTTTGATATCTTATTGGCGATAAACGCATCTACTATACATCCGTATGGCTTACAAACCTTCTAGAGTCCCTTCGCATCGATGTGTTCCAGAAAGTTTGTTATGAAGAATGAGGACGCTATTTTTTCTACATCTTTTTGAAAACACACAATTGAATAACTCTTATGCCTAATAACACTTATATCGATAAAATATAATAAAATTATAAATATCAGTAAAATCAAATCATCATGACAATATACATGAGAAAACAAACCATGGATATCAACATTCATGAAAATAAAACAGTATATATACATGATTAAGAGAACAATTTAAAAACATATTGTACTGATAAAAACGTGATCTTGTGATTCTAAC
This sequence comes from Chrysanthemum makinoi, assembly GCA_910596185.1. Classification (NCBI taxonomy): domain Eukaryota; kingdom Viridiplantae; phylum Streptophyta; class Magnoliopsida; order Asterales; family Asteraceae; genus Chrysanthemum; species Chrysanthemum makinoi. The sequence goes on from OU343225.1 coordinate 95,055,885, forward strand.
CTTTTTGGTTTGAAGATATTATTATAGCTAAACGATTGCTTCCTAATCTTGCTCTCCAACAGCCGTCAATTGAATCAATAATCTGAAAACAAAAAATCAAACTTTGAATTAAGAGAACAATTTAACAAAGATGCTATAATAATATATAGACGTGATATGCATTTACATGATGAGATGAGATTAGGTTGAAGTTTACACTTATAATCAAAGTGATACATGTACAAATTTCAATTTACCCTTCTGGTCTTGTTCGTGGATGTCTTTTTACGTGAGATAAGGGTTTTATGAAAAAAAACGTTATTAATATTATGTTGAACATTATATTTATAGCTTTGCAAGATATAACTCAAAAATTAAGATGCTCTAGTGGTAAGAGTAGTTATTAATGTATCAAAACATCCTAGGTTCGAATCTTGCACATTAAAATTTTAAACCAATTTAATCCGAAATAATTAAATACGAATTTTAATTAATTAAAATTATGCTTAGGTGGCTTTGTGCTTAGGTGTAATTATGACGTGGCATTATGGGATGCCAAGTGGCATTATATGTGGCATGCCTCCTCTTATATATAATGTATAGATATATATATATAGAGAGAGAGATTGGATCATTTAAAAAGTTGATCTCAAAAGAAAAGTGAAAAAAGTAATCTCAACCGTTGGATCACCTCTTCTTCCCCTCTGTTTTTTCACACCAAACTACAAGGACCTAATTGTATTTTCCTTCATTCTTCAAGGAAATTTTGTAAATTCGCACTTTACCACCCCCACCCGAAAAAAAAAAAAAAAAAAAAAACAATTCTCGACAAAAATTTTTTTTTGGGGGCCAAATTTTTTATTTTATTTTTGGGAACTGTGATGCACCTTTTTATTTTGGTGCATCACAGTTATAAAAACTATTTATAACTATGATGCACTAAATTTTATAACCGAGATGCACCCAACGATTGTTACCTAATATGCTCGTATAACATTGCAATAACTTAGTATACTATACTCTTTAAGGGGCATTAGTTGTACAACAAGAGACGGAGCCATGGTAGCCATGGTAGCGCCGCATGCTTTGTCATTGAGATAACGCCAGTGCATATTAACAATCATTAATTGATGAAAAGTAAGTTAACCATGTGATTAATAAAATGACTCTGAAACATGTTAGGATAATTGATTTCATTGTATATTAACCATGTGATTAATAAAATAAGCGTGTTGAATCAGTTAAAAATCCCTCTTTTTATATACAAAGGTTGAGGGTTCTAATTCAAACTTTTATAGTAATAAGTTAATAACATATGCGATTTGATGCACCTTTTATTTTGGTGAATCATAGTTAAAAAAAGTAGTTATAACTATGATGCATCAATTTTTATAACCAAGATGCACCCAACGATCGTTACCTAATATGCTCCTATAACATTGCAATAACTTTGAAAGATATAGGATTTCACAAACACATCACACCATAATCATATGAGGCGTTCACAAGGTTTTAGAGAGAGAAAGGGAAGAGAGTTGGGAACTATGTGAAACAAAGAAAAATGGTATTGAAAGGTCCAACCCTCTACCTTGCAAGGTAGAGGGTATTTATAGTGTCTTACAATAAACGCCACCTACGGGCTGTGGATCAGGCATACAGTGGGTAAAGACTCGTCCGTCCTCCACGGTATTACTTAACTAACTACTTGCTAACATTAAATAACTACGACTACGAGCTTTCGAATGATTACATATACTTGAGGTGACCGACACTTTAATGACTGAATTTTCTGATTCCTAATAATCTCCCCCTAAGGGAGGTCACCTCAATTTACACAGAATACAAATAGATATTACATTAAGATTGTTCTTGAATTCTTGTTTAACTTCATTGCTCTGTAGCTCGTAGTCTTTGATTCTTCATGTTTTGCATGTTTGGATAATTCAAGTGGAGGTCTTTAACTGATCCACGTGATGATGAGTTTTGAGCCAACTTTGAGATCATCAGCTTGCATAAATTTTTGACTCTTCCATTGTGGTGTTGACATTATGTGATGTTGTGACAGTGGACCAACATGCTCACATTCCGGATCATGATTTCTTCTCATCAGAGTAGCGGAAGCTTTTGTTGATTCATGATATTTGCAGCAGTGTAGCAGAAGCATGGAGTGAGAATATCAGAGTCATTGATGCACTAATCATGATTTATTTTGAAATGAATGTGTTGTGTGAGCATGCGGCAATGGATTGACCTCTCCATTACGATCACCGCAGCGTCGGGTGTACCCGCATACAACGTTAGCAATAAAGTGCACGAAAGTGTCTTTGATCACTTTCGTTGAATTGAGTTACACGACCCACGGTTTCCGTTGATCGTACAAGTCGCCTGTGATCGGTAAAATTCGAAGAATCTCCTTGACGAGGGTTTCGCATTTGCCTAGCTGTTCTCAAACCGGAACGTCTCAAAGAAGATAACACGTAGTGAGTGAACCAGTGAATTTGAGATTCACTGATTGATGAAAAGAGATTTGAAAAACAATTGAGTACTGCTCAATAAAGTGTTTTTGCAATATATCGAGGGTTTTTGAGAAAAATCTATTATCAATCATAAACACCTTTTATATTTGAAATATTAATACACAGTCGATGTGCCAAAGAAAAGAGTTTTTAAGCACAACGACCAATTTTGATTCAAAGGTATCCGTCAATCCATAACCTGAACCAGGATTGATTCAAAAATTTGAATCGCCCCATTGTTTCTGCTCAGTTGTCACATGGTTGATCTATTGGATAGATCTCACATGCCACCTACCAAGAGCTTGTTTGATGTTGGCTCTAGAAGGCTTTCCATCTTCATTGTGAATATGTTTGAATATCACTCTGATATTCTGGCAATACCACAAGGATAATGCGTAGGACTCATAAGATATAATCTCTCTTTTCACATTGTGTGAAACAGAGAGTCTTCATTAACAGTGTCCTTAATGAGATTTATTAATGATCTCGTGGCTCTAGACTCAATTGTGCACATTTGGTTCTTATGCCGGAGACTAGGGAGAGGGTCTCCTTCTTCAATATCAACCGTCTCTAAGAGAAAGTCGATAGATAATGTCGGTTTCCCCGTGAGAACGAAACAAGCCCTTTTAAGAGGAACTTGAGTAGCTTGGGAAGTTTTAGTGCAGTGCGTCATTGGGTCCATGAAGTCTTGTCTTCAATACCGGCGTTACCTTGGTAACCACCAGTAGCATATGTATTGAACCCGGTTTCTGCCCTAAGGTTGAATTATTGGAGGGCTATTTCTTTTCACCCTTTTCATATTCAATTCTTTTTCATTCTTCAACCCCTTTAGTACTGACCGAGACTTCATAACTAGAATCTTGTTGGGTTTATTTCAGTTCTAGCTCTTTCTCAGTCGGCACTCTTCCCATATCTCACTTTTCTCCTTCTTTTTTTTCATCATTCCTATGGACTCTACACTATCTAGTGGATTGTCCATGGGTAGATCCCTCCGGCTCTGGCTGGATCATGGGAACGAATACCTAACCTAACCATCCTTATAACACCATGCATAAAATAAATTGGTCGGTCTTTTGGTATTGTTCATTAGCCATTGGAACCAATTGAAAACCGTTTGAAAATCAATCCAAGTACTATTATCAAAGCATTTTGTACCTGAATTGTTTTTGATATTTTAGAAAACAGCTCCCCCTCAACATGTGCATCATATATTTGAAATCATTTTGGCACATGGAGGCAAGAGAAAGAATTCACTTCTTTGATAAATATTTTCTAAAAATCTTGACATTACTTTCCCGATCAAAATCAGTGTTTAAATATAGTTGAAGATATTTTCGGGAAATAATGTGGTTTTCAAAAATTTGCTCCCCCTCAATATGTGCATCGATTTTGAAATTGTTTAGCACATATTAGGGAAAACCTACACTTAGAGACAAATCAATCACGTTTTAATCCATTTTGGTTTGATATAAATGCTCCCCCTTAACATGTGCATGGAAAATTTGAAATCGTTTGGCACATGCAGGGAGGAGAGCTTGTTAATCACGTATAAAATCATTTATCAAATTATCAGTTTAAATCCAATTTAAATCACAAATTCTCCCCCGATCACAATTTTCAAATCTTTTGAGAGTTGTGATCTCTATTGATTTAAATTAAATTTTGAGAGCGTTTGAGGAGAATAGTGACTTGCTTTTGAAAGACATTTTAACTGATAAGGATTAGATTTTGAGACTTTAAACTCCATTGACCGTTCATGCATAAATATCTTTTAAAAACATAACAATAGCCAAGGTCTTGAACCACTTGTATAAAACATTGTTCATTTTGATTATCCAAAAGTATAAAAGTAGACCTTGCTCTTTTTCGTGCCAATTGTTTGAAAAATAACCTTTTTGATTGAATTGAAATCATTCTCCCCCTCAATCAATGACATGAGTTGTTGATTGAGTGTTAGAGATTTTGACAAAGATAAGCCCAGATGATTTACAAAAATGATAGAGTACGAGGTATTTTCAAAGCAATTTTGTTTTCATTAGATGACAAATATTTTTCAGAAGAATCATTAGACGGAAAAATATTTGTAAAGAAAACATTTGTCTTTTTGGTGAGAAACATTTGTTTTAAGAATCAGAGCATGAGATTTGAAAAATAAGATTAAGCATGGCTCTGTTCTTTACTTTTTAAAACGGGTTACTGCCTGAAATGACAATAAACCACCATTTTTCTCCGCCTCATTTTTTTTTTATATATATATTTTTTTCTTTTTATTTTTATTATTATTTTTTTATTTTTTTAAGCAATTTTTGTACATTCGAAGAATATCTAAAAACCCGTGACATTCTTTGAATGTCAACACAAAGTCCGTAGATGATATCGAATAAGAAAAGACATGACAAACTAACAATATTTTTGGGATTTTTTAAGATTTTCTAATTTTTATGGATTTTGAAACTTTTATATTTTTATATTTTCTTTTTATGGGTTTTGAAGTTTTGTATTTTGTTTTTTGAATATATATATACAAGAGATAGATGAAGAAAGACCTTTACTCCTCGTCTTCTTCTTGAAGATGTTTGAGTGTTTCCGGTTGTAGACTCTTTAGACCAAGTCGTGGAAGGATAAACTCAAAACGTTCTCTAGGAAGAGCTTTGGTGAAGATGTATGCTCACTGGTATTCAGACCTTACAAAATAGAGTTCCACCACACCTTTTCCCACTTGTTCCCGAATGAAATGATGTCGAATGTCAATGTGCTTTGCTCTTGAATATTGAACGTTGTTGCAAGAGAGAGCTATGGCACTTTTGTTATCACAATACAGAGGGATCTTGTTGAATTCAAAGCCGTAGTCAGATAATTGTGATCTCATCCATAGGATTTGAGGACAACAAGATGACATGGCTATGAATTAAGCCTCTGTAGAGGATATAGAATTACTAATTTGTTTCTTTGAAGACCAGCTCACAAGCTTATCACCCAAAAACTGAGCACCTCCATACGTACTTCGACGTGTATCTTGACATCCTGCATGGTCAACATCTGCATAGGCTGTTAGTGACATACCGGTGTCCTTCGGGGTACCAAATTCCCATGTTTATGGTTCCTTAGAGATACCAAAAGACCCATTTAACCGCTTCAAAGTGCTTTTTGGTAGGCTTAGCCTGGTATCTAGCACACATGCATACAACGAACAGAATATCAGGTCTACTGGCTGTGAGGTACATCAGGGATCCAATCATACTTCAATATTTCGTTTGATCTACCATGATCCCTCAGTGGTCCTCATCCAGTTTGGTACGTTCTACCATGGGAGTGTCAACGGAGTCACAAGTGTCAAATCTAAATTTCTTTAAAATTTCATTTGCATATTTAGATTGATTAATGAAAATGCCTCCGGGACTTTGTGAAATTTGTAATCCCAAGAAAAATGACATTTGTCCCATCATTGACATTTGAAATTTGGAACCCATTTCATTTGAAAAACGGTCACATTCATTGGGGTCAGTCGAGGAAAAAATAATATCATCAACATAGACTTGAACGTGAATTAAATGTTTGCCTAACTTTCTGGTGAACAATGTCGGATCAAATGCTCCTTTGCTGAATCCAGTAGATAGAAGAAACTTTGATAGCGTATCATACCATGCCCTTGGAGCTTGCTTCAAACCGTAAAGAGCCTTCTTCAAACGATAGACGTGAGTAGGATGCTCTGGATTCACAAAGCCTTCAGGTTGGTGACGATATCGACTTCTTCAAGATCTTTGTTAAGAAAAGCCGTCTTTACATCCATCTGATAGACTACCATGTTCTTACTTGCAGCATTAGCCAAGAAGATTCTGATTGCTTCAATACGAGCAACTGGAGTAAATGATTCTTCAAAGTCAATACCCTTCTCTTGACGGTATCCTTTTGCAACCAATCGAGCCTTGTTCTTTAATACATCACCATGCTCATCAAGTTTTACCTTGAAGATCCACTTTAGAGCAATCATCATAGCACAGTCAGGAGCAGGTACTAATTCCCATACATCTAGTCAATCAAACTCATGAATTTCTTCTTACATGGCATTGAACCAGCTGTCTTCATTCATTGCAGTTTTAACGTCTTTTGGTTCGACCTTGGATAGTACAGAGTTGAAGAAGCACCATAAGGCATCAGTTGCAAGTTGTTTGCGAGTGGATAATGGACGAGAGGGATTTCCAATGATGTTGTCCAATGGGTGATCATGTGTCCATTTTCTAATGTGTTCGTGTGGTTGTTGTTGAGGAACTGAAGTAGCAGAGTTGATTTCTCCTGATGAAGACGGTTCTGATGATCATTCTGGCGGAAATATGTTTTCAAATGGGGCATCTTCAGGAGTAGCAAAGGGATTCTCTCCATCAAGGGTGCCAGAAACAATTCCATGATGTACACTCGATGATTGATGATTTGTTGATGAGACAGAGTGATCAGCAGCAGGTGCTTCTTGACTTAAAGACATAGAAACTGAAGGGTTAACTTCATTGATAGGGATAGAAGCAGCCTCTATTGATGGAATTGACAGATCATTAGCCATTGGCTCATAGTGTTCATCAAACATTGGATCAAACAGTTTCTTCAAGTCATCTTCTGAAGGAGGTACATACGGAGTTCTTTGGCGAAGAATCGTATACAAGAGTAGAACCGATGGGACTACTTGATGATGCGGGTCCGAGCTGGGTTGTCCATGAGCCATTTGACCGGTCAACTCATCGAACGTAACGTGAATTGTTTCCATGATATTTCGGGTTCTTTTGTTGTAGATTCGGTATCCTTTTCTGCTAGGTGCATATCCTACAAATACTCCAATGTCTGCTTTAGCTTTAAGTTTGCCTAAGTCTTGGCCCTCATTAGTTGGATAACACAATGCACCAAACATAAGAAGGAATGAAAGATTAGGTTTTCGATTGTGGACAAGTTCATATGAAGTTTTTCCATGAGAACTGTGAATAAGGGATCGATTTTGAGTATAGCATGCAGTGGCAATGGCTTCAGCCCAGAGAAACATTGGAACCTTTGAGTAAATCAGCATTGTTCTAGCGGCTTCCACAAGAGTTCGATTTCGTCTTTCAACTACACCGTTATGTTGAGGAGTTCGTGGAACACTTCTTTGATGACTGATTCCAACACTTTCATAAAACTCACTAAGTTATTTATTAACAAACTCAGTTCCATTGTCTGTTCAGATGATTCTGACAGTTTTGTTAAGTCGAACTTGCAGCTGTTTGATAAGTTTGATGATGATATCTGGAGTTTCATCCTTTGTCCTTATGAACTTAACCCAAGTGAATCGAGAGTAATCATCAACCACAACTAACACATATTTCTTCCCGTAAATGTTCTGCACTCTCATGGGTCCACATAAATCCATGTGAATGATATGAAGAACTTCCGTGCGAGTTTGTAGGTTTGGGTTTGTGGGCATACTTCTTGCTTTTTCCCAATTGGCAAGTGAACAAAGATGATCCTTTTCATACTTTAGTCTAGGTAAGCCTATTACTAAGTCCTTTCTGGAGAGATCATTTATGGTGCCGAAGTTCAGGAGATTTAGACGACGATGCCATAACCATGACTTTGTTTTAGAAGCCTTTGACAATAAGCAGATTGGAGAAGACTTCATCATATCTTCGATAGAGATGGTGTATAAATTTGACCCACGAGTTCCTCTTAAAAGTTCTCTACCATCAAGTTCTCTAACGAAGCAAGTACGTTTTCTGAAGGCCACTTCTAGATCAGAATCACAAAATTGACCGAGAGTGAATAAGTTATGACCAAGACCTTCAACGTAATATACCTTGGAGATAACACTATCACCGACAACATAGTCTCCATATCCCATGATTGCACCGAAATGATCATTCCCGAATCTAACAGTCCCGATAAATTTACTCACAAAGTTCATGAGCCGTGACCGGTCTCCAGTCATATGCTTGGAATAGCCTGAGTCCAGGTACCACATAGCGATTTGAACGATCTGCAATTGAACACAGACAAGAATGGATAACTGGATAATTGGGATCCCACGCAAGAATGGGTTCCATTTGGTTAGTAACATGATTGGAACACCCACATCAGAAGTAGAAACAATGGAATCATCAGGGATAGATGCAATGCTAGTGTTCGTATTTGTCCTACTCAAAGTATGTTCACTTCTTAAAGGAATAGTTCTACCAGTAGGCATCCATTTCCTAATGGGCATTGATCTAGATAATTTAGGGCACATCTCATTAAGATTGAATTTGCGGCCAGTAGATATCCACTGATAACCTATGTTGCTAAATTTCCTTCCTGTGGGTTTCGAATGTTTTCTAACCTTCATTCGCCATTGCTTTCTAGCCTTCTTAGCTTGAATTTTTGTATTCACTATCTTAACAAGGCATTTAACAGCATTAATCAACTCATTCATACCACATTCATGATTAGTAACAAAAACCAAACAATCATCATTACATGTTTTGCCAAAAGTAGCAGAATTCAAATTAATTACAGTACGCTTATAGCTAATACTAGAATCAACACGATTTGTTTTATTCAACTCAAACTTAATGTTCCTAGGGTGGTCTTCTACTTTCTTCCATTGCACATTCTTAGCTTGCGAGGTCCTATCTTGCTTTGTATTGCCTGAAGGCTTTGACCCGCATGCCTTTGTGTCACTGATTACTCCTGTAGAGGGAATTATGGGAACATTAGTTGGTTGAGATACCTTTTGCTTTCCTGAACTAGACGTGCAGGGATCTGAACTAATTGAAGGCACTCTAGAGATCACTTTCTTAATGCTAGGCATAGAATGGGTTGCATAATTGGCACTAGGCATAGAACAAGGCATGACAGCTTTATCTTTCGCACCTAAGGATTTAGGACAAGTTGCTCTTAAACATTCTAGTAGCTCCTGAGATCGTTTGGCCTGAATGCAAGCAAACCTAATTTCTCTATCAAGTGGCTTATTTATGAAATCCTCTTCTACGATCTCACGGAGACATTCTAGACTATCCTTAAGGTGAGCGAGATAGTTATGAAATGCAAGTTCGTTATTTCTAAGATGAGGAGGGATGTATTTAACAGACACAGTATATTTGCAGTCTGCAGATGACTTTGATGCAACATTCTCATTAAAGACAAGTGGCATTTTCCCTTTTACCTGACTCCTTATAAATTTGTTGTTTTTATCACGAGTGACTTTCACTGAATCATATAACTCTTTAAAATGTTGTTTCACTTTTTCATTTTCTTCTAGAAAACTCTCATTTTCCTTTTGTAGAACATTAACCAAGTTTTGAAGATGAAAACTCTGAGAATCTAAAGGAGGAGGCATTTGGGAGCCTGTCACATTGTTCTTTTCACCCTTTAATTGTGAAATTTGGGTTCTCATTTTTCTGATCGTGTTACAATTAGCTCGAATCTGTTCATCACGTTTGCTGATTTCAAAAACTGCATCAAATTTAGGAGCATCCAAGGATGTCTTGATATTTGAGGTTTTAAAATTTTCTTTTAGATGTTGATATTTTAATTGCAAAGCAAGATGTTCAACTTCCAATTTAGAAAACTGTTTCACCAGGTTATCATGATCATCCCGTTCAAATTTTTCATGCAGTTTAGCGTTAGTTTTCTCAAGCTCAATGACACGATCATGGGAGACTTTCAGAGCAACAGATAATTCATGAAATTGAGATGCATTAATTGAACAATTTATGGCAGTGTAAAACACATCTTGAGTGATACATTCAGAAATTAGATTCTCATTTAAGGTATGCAAGTTTGTCCTCTCAATCTCATTATATTTTAATTCTCGCTCATAGTCATTGACCTCAACTATCATTGCATCAAATTCCTTTTCCATTTCTTTAATATATGAATCCATCCCCTTTTTAAGACTCTCAAAATGACCTTTTAATTGTTTAAAGAAAGGCATGACCTCAGTTAAATAGCATTCTTTAGTTTGCTCAAAACCCCTCTCCCCTTCAGTTATCCCAGTAGGTGTGATCCTTTTCTTACATGTCTTCTCAAAATCAACAAATAATTGATAAATGACATGCTGACTGATTAAGGTCTTGCTCTTAGTGGGAATAGATCAGTGGCAGGAAGCATTCTCCTACATGGGGGATTCTGTTCAACAAATTCATCGACTTTTTCATGTCCATATCCTTTTTCCGAACACTTGTTCGGGGTCACCGTGTTTGAGGTCTAAACTTGTTAAATGCAATCCAATTATCCTTAGCATAGTTGGGTGTTTTATAACTGATTTTCTTTTCTATGCAAGAAGAGCTCTTAAGTTTTTCATCCAATTTCTTTCTAGTGACTTCTTCTAACTGCCTATCTTCCTCAGTATTCTCAGTGCAACTAGGTTTCTGTCTAGGCTTAAGGATTTCATTGCCATCATAAATTACCTTCTGTATTTCTCTAGCTTTCTTCTGGCCTCGGGTTTGGTTCATCAACTAAAGCAACACTATGTTTGTCACGTAGAACTCTATGCTTAGTGATCATGTGAGCATCGAATGGTGTTTCCTTATGCATACAATTTGTTTTCAAGTTTGTTTTTCAACGTTTTTAGGTTGGAAAATTCATTTAAAAGTTTTGATTCCTTAGCATTAAATTCCTGCTTAAGCACTTTCACATTTTCTTGAAGTTCTTGTTTTTGCTTAGCCGTTTTATTAAGCTTTTCTTTTAAGGAATCTAGCTCTTGTTTTAGAATTTCTTCCCTAAAGCTACTTTTTCTAATAATTGTACGCATTTGGTCATCCATTTCCTGCTCACGAGTGGTTAACTCAAACTTAGCGCGTTGTTCATAAATGGCAACTTGTTCTTTATAGGCATTAAGTTCAGAGATAACAGAATCATCAGGGGCACATGGAGTGAATTCATTAAAAACATAGTCATCATTGACTGCAGAAGATGCATCACTTGGTTCAATCACACTTTCACTTTGGATCACATATTGATCATATGGGACAATATTACTATTACCTATATTAACAATATCTGTTTCACAAGTTTCATGTGATTGCACATTATCATGTATCTTTTGCTCATCAACTTCATCATATAATTTTAATACCTCTAAGATGATTGATTCTTTGGATGGACCAACTTGCTTAGATGACGAGACCTTTGGAGAGACCATTGGAGAGATGCTAGCCATGAAGATTGTCTGGGCAGTAGGTTCATCATCGACATCAGAGTCATATGCATCACAATCGGCAACTTGAAAGGCATTTTGATGATTGTGACCTATTTCCTGAATTGGTTGCTCATCCACATCTGCATCATAAGTTTTAGCATTCCCCTCTGCAAGAAATAACAACTCCTCTTCATCCAAAACAACACCATTGTCCTGAGCTTGCACAAGTAGCATCTTGTCTCTGAAGTATTTTGCATTCTGAGGGTGTTTTGGAGATGTGCAGTTCCTTGCAATGTGTCCATCACCACCACAGTTGTAGCACTTGACTAGCTTCACTTGTCCCTGATTGGCATTTCTCCCACGATTCTGATTAGCCACATACCCTCCAGCTACTCCACCTCTTCCTTGTTCATACTGCCTACCTTGAACTGGTTGCACCATAACCTATCCATCTCTGACAGTAGCTTGATTGTGAGGATTGGATGCTGTTCTGAGGTTATTGTTCGTGTGAGGAATGGTATTTAGATTTTGACTAACCATGAGAGATAGTTGATTGATGAAGTTTTCCATGAATGTGTTCGGGTCTGGAGGCTTATATGCTGGATCAGGGATGAGTTTGTAATTACCATTACCCATGGGTACCACTTGAGAAGCTTTGGTGGTAATTCCAACATTTGTGTAAAAGGCTGTTGAATCATTTGAAGAACTTGTTTCTCCCTGGTTAGTTTTGAACTGTTCAAGAATCCTTCATTCAAACATAGCATGTCTCTCATTCTGAAGAAGGAATGCATACAGTTGCTCATAGTTGGTGTTCTTCAATCCTTTGGTTAGCTTCACAGATGTAACAAATTTGTGCCATTCGGATTCATGTTGTTCACAAACTTTGAATTCAGCTAAATATTTGGCATGGTCATTTTGATATTCCTCATATCATTCACAAGCTTGTGGAATCTTATGTAATATTCATAGACACTTTCTTCTGGTTTCATCTTAAAGTGCTCAAATTCATCATACAGTTGTGATTCTCTGTCTTCCTTAGTTAATTCAGAACCCGAGAGAAGCATCTTGACATTATCCCAAACCGCCTTGGCTTCAGTGTTGTGATTGATAATGTTAGCCTTAATAGTTTTTATTAGAAGTGATGGTCATTCACACTTAGGAACTTTGTAACGTGTGTTAGATATTGTGCTAGAATAGTCAACGGGCTCATGGATTGGGCTAAGCTAAATGGCTTTTAGTCAAGTTAAGCTAGCCTTATGAAAGATATAATCCAATCCAACCCAATCCAAGCCCATCCCAAAGCCCATTAGGGCATCTTGTATTTGTACTATAAATACACCTCAAATGAGTCATTTGAGGTGTATGCTTGAAAGTGTGTGTATGTGTGTTTTCTTCCTTTGCAATAAACATCATCTTTATTGTTTATCTTTCTACGCATAACATACACGGTTTGTATAACACCAAGTCACCAATCTTTCCTTTCTTTATTTCATCTTCTTCACGCATAAGTGTTTGTGGTTTAACGTGTTCATCTTGTGATAAGGTGTGTTACGCGTAAGGTTGATGTAAAAGTAAGGTCCTACAATTGGTATCAATCGCCTAACAATGGTTTAGGTGTGGTTGGTTGAAGTGTTTTTTGGTTTGTGTTATTACGCGTAAAGCTCTCGGTAACAAAAAGTGGTCACGCTTAAAACTTTATTTTTTGCACTAAAATCTTCAAGATTCTTGTGGTTTGAGGTTTCTTTAGTGTTAAAGAGTCTAGTTTTGAAAAGAAGTTTGAAGCTTTACGTGTTTTACATCAGTTTTAAACTCGTGTTTATTGAGGTGTACGTTTCTACGCGTAAGTTTTCTAAACACTTTGGGTGAATAAGGTCAAAAGATTTGTGTTATTGGAGTGTTTTAAGGCTGTTTGTGCAAGCGAAACTGTTTTAATCATTGGAAATTTTTTACGCGTAAGTCAAAACCCTAGTTTTACGCGTAAGAAAGTCAAAACCCTTTTTCTATGCGTAAGTTTCTACGCATAACTTTTTAGTGAAGAATCTTCGTGCAACAAAGGTGACTCAGTGCTTCCCTCACTTGGATAAGTGTGTGGAACACTTCGACATTCGGATATCTTTTACTTGTGGCAGTGTAAAGGATTTTTGGTTTTAAACCAACTCTTACGCATAAGCATAAAGCTTACGAGTAAGCACTCTACGCATAAGTTAACTCTTACGCGTAAGGTACTCTACTTCTACGCTTAAAGTTTACGCATAAGACTTACGTTTAACCTTAAGTTTACGCGTAAGTTGGATTTCTACGCATAAGGATTTCTACGCCTAAGCTCATTACACATAAGGACTCCTACGCATAAGATCCTACGCATAAGCATCCTACACATAAGCACTCATTTTCTACGCATTAGAACTTGTTTACGAGTAAGATTTTGAGCATAACTTCAAACGGCTATAACTTTTGAACCGTAACTCCGTTCTCAGCGTTCTACCTATCAAAACGACCGTGAGAACGAGGAGATTGGCGCGCCGAATAAACTAAGGGTCAACCTTCAAGTCCAAAAAACGCTCAGAATAGAAGTTATTGAGGTTTTTAAGTTTTTAGAGCACATTTTCACTACAACAACCGAGCTTAATCTTCATCCAACACAACTCCTTTATCGTTGAATCGATCCTACATCAACTTTATCATATCATACCTTCATCAATGGCAACTCAACAAGACATTCATGCAGCCGGTGCCGAAAACCGTCCTCCTATGTTGGAAAAAGGTGGTTATCTTCAATGGACAAGTCGTATGCTTCGTTACATCAAGACGAAACCTAATGGAAAATTGATGATTCAATCCACTAAGAATGGACCCTTCATACCTCGACAAGTCCAAGACCCTAGAAATGCTGATGCAACACCTCCCGTCCCACCATTTTTTCGTCTTCAAAAAGAAACGGAATACTCTGAAGAGGATCAGAAACAAGTCGAAGCAGATGACATGGCAATTCATATTGTCCAACTGGGTTTACCAATAGACATCTTTGCTGCTTTGTAGCAGTTGTGAAACTGCTTTCGATATGTGGGAACGAGTTAGACGACTTTGTCATGGAACTGAAATTGGTCAACAAGACACGGAGAACAAGCTGCTAACTGCTTGGGAGAAGTTTACCTCTACTCCAGGAGAACCCATTGAATCCTACTATGGAAGGTTCTGCACTTTAATGAATGAGTGATCGAAACAAGTTGACACCCAGAACTATCGTGAGCAACATCAAGCTCTGAATAATCTACCGAAGAATGGGGCGATATGTCACTATTGTCAACCAAACAAAGGACTTACATCAAGTGAACTTTGATCAACTCAACGATTTTCTGAAACAAAACCAAAATGAAGTGAATGAAGTCGGGCAAGAAAGATTAGCAAAGAATCATGATCCATTGGCACTCATTGCAAAGACTCAAACTTCAGTGAATACACAACAACAAGCTTCATCATCTTCCACTAACAACAACTTGCAGCAATACATCCCTCAACAACAAAACTATCCAGATGAACAACAACATTACCGGGAACAAGGAATAACGATCTTGAAATGGAACCAGAAGAAGCTTTGTCACAAGCATTTGTATTCTTGGGTAAAGCATTTAGAGGTCGCTATTCCACACCAACTAACAACAACCAAAAGATTTCATCAAACACTGCACAGGGAAATTGCACAGCCGGGTGTGAACATGGGCAATCAAGGTCAAATGGTTGGAATTATTGGGAATCAGCAGGGATATGCTACTTGGATTTTGCATGGGTAATCAGGCGGTCCCGAATCGGGGTAATCGGATGGGTCGAGAATGTTGGGAATAGAGCGATGGGTAATCGAATGGGAATGTTGCGACTCGGTCATTGGGAATTATGGAAATGTGAATCGGGTAATCGGGTTAAGTGTTATAAGCTGTCAAGGATTGGGTCACATGGCAAGGAATTGTCCAACTAAGCCGAAAAAGAAGGATCTTGCGTATCTTTAGAAAGCTATCATGTTGGTACAAAAGGAACAATCTGGACTTCAATAGAGTCTTTGAGGAACATGACTTTATGGCTATTATGGATGATTTGGAAGACCTCGAGGAACTTAATGCAAACTGCATCTTCATGGAAAATCTTCAGGAGACTAAGTACGACTATGACTCTGACGCACCTCCTGTCTATGACGCCAACGCAGTATCTGAGATACCAATCACTTATCCATGCTATAACAATGTCATATTTGATGTGTTTACTCATGACGAACATGATACGTGACATCAGCACCTACTTATGATACATACATGGACAATCCGAGTTGTAGCAATACTAACTCTGAAACTCCGATGTGGATCCTAGTGGAGGCTGTGTGGCACAAAATCTGAGCTGATGAGGAAACTTGCTTATTTTGAATCATTAATCAACAACTGTGGCATTGATATTGAGAAAGTTAAAAAGGTCAATCGCGATGTTAAGGCCGCGAATGCCAAATTGACGGCTGAGCTTGAGAGTTACAAGGAGAATGCAAAAGCCTTTGAATTTTAGAAAAACAAAGAATCAGAATTAGAAATTGGTTATCGAAATTTGGTTTCTAAAGAACAACTTTTGCAAATCAAGTATAACACACTTGATGTGAATTTAAACTTGAAAATTAAATCTTTAAACAAGGAAATTTCTGATTTAAATGACCAACTTTCAAAACAAAAAATCATTGTTTTCTGATCTTGAAAAAGAAAAGAAGCAGTTGATTACTGATGTTTCAAAACGAGAAGATTCTCTTCTTGATGAAATTCTAGACAAAAATGAGAAAATCAAATCCTTGGAAAATTTGCTTCTTAAAACGGGTCACTCTGCTCAAACAATCAAGATGCTTTCTAATCAAGTAAATCCGCGTTTTCATACAAATCATAGAATGGCACTTGGTAACGACCCTTCTTCGTTCCTCAAGAAAGCTCAGACACCTCAGAATGTGTTAAACAATGGCAATGTTTTACATGAACCCATTATTATTCGTGATTCTCTTGAAACGTTAGAACTATCTGAGGAGAGTAGATCAAAAATGAAACAAAAGAATCCAGAAATCAAACCTATTGATTATAACAAATGGAACAAAATTAACGGAATTACTTTTGTTAATCAAAAAGAAAAGTCAAAGTTCTCCATCACACCAAGTGTTTCAAACAAAGAGTCAAAACCTGTTTTGAAATCTGTTTCAAAACTAGTTGTTGTCTCAAATTCTCTTTCGAACATTGAACAAATATCTTCAAACAATCCTTTTAACACAAGTGATGCGAGAAGTATTTTAGAAAATGTGAAAACTAGAATTGTGGATCTTCAAGACACTGTTAAAACTAAAACCAATATTACAACAAACATCTGGTTTAATAGTTTTGATAATGAAAATAAAAAGTATTTTGAAACTCATATTGCCCCTCACCTGAATGCCATCAGTGCAAGGGTAATTCATTTTCAACAAGCATTTTTGAAAGAAACATCTGACTTTGTCAAGGACCATAAAACCCTGGTAAAGCAAGCTAACGATTGTGTTGAACAAATCAAAGTTTTGGAAACGTTAAATGACTCTCTCTTGAAGATGTTCGACTACTGATATTATGTCCATTATTTTGCAAACATATTACATTGAAGATCATGAAAGACTCGATCTGAGACCTCGAAATTGTTTCAAAATATGAAAAAGCTCTTGAAAAACTTGAAAAAGAAAATGTGTCATATTTTAAACAACTTGATTGAAAAACTGAGGAAGGAAAATATGACAAACTGTCGTATGAGCAGCCTACAATGACATGAAAGCGAAAAATGATCTTTTGAGGGTTCATTTGGAAAGTCAAAAGGAAAGGCAGTGGATATTGTGATTACAAAACCATTGACTGCGGAGAAAGCAAATGTTCCCAAACCGGTTTCCAAACCAAAAATGTCTGTTTCTATGCCTCCTCCAAAAGTCAATGAGAAAAATGTTTCATCAAAACCAGTCACTCCACCTGCACTACCTAAACAAAATGTTGATAAAGGAAAAGCGGTTATCGAGATACCAAAAGTTTTAGCACCTGGACTTTTTAAGATGAGTACCACTAATGCGTCTGCCTCCACATCCAAAACATATGGAACAAACGACATAAGTTTAGAAAAGCACTCTAAAGAGACTAGGACAGTTGAAACCACCTCCCTTGCTAAAAATGTGAATCCTAATGCGTGTGCCTTACCTTCTACAGGACTAGAAAGCACCTCTAGGAGCAGCAGACTAAATCTTAAGAGCAATACAAGGAACAATAGAGTCTCGACTGCCTCTAGGAGTAGTAGCTTGAATAAAGAGAAGAAAGTAGAAGAACACCCTAGGAATTTACCGTTTTTGAATAAGAAAGACATTTCATCTGAATGTAATGAACCTATGAAATCTGCTAAGTTTAATGAATCTGTTGAATCTGTTTGTTTAACTTGCAAGAAATATTTAACTAATGTTCATGATGATTGTGTTTCTAAGAATGAGATTGTTAATCCTGTTAAGAAGAATGTTCCCAAAAGAACTTATGCTAAACGAATAGGAAGACTAGTTGCGAGACTTAGGCTTTACACTACTAATAGGGAGCATAATGTTTACTTTAGGGATGACATTTGGAAACCCATAGGTAGAACTTTCACACTCCAGAATGGTACAATGAGTGACCAACCAGAATACCAGTTGAAAACTTCTTTGAGTGTGATCCGGATTTTACCTCTAACCCAACGGAACCAAAATCAAAACGGTTTCCAAAATCTTCTTCTTACTTATTGGCGGGTTATCTAAATATGTCTTTGGATCGTCGACTCGGGTTGCTCCAAGCACATAACCGGGAATCTGAAGTTCTGATCAATTTAGTCGGAAATTCATGGGAACCGGACGTTTTGGAAATGATCATGTAGCAGCTATCATGGGTTATGGAGATCTACCTTTTGGAAATTATTTGATCACTCGGGTTTACTATGTCGAAGGATTGGGACACAATTTGTTTTCGGTCGGGCGGTTACGTGATGATTTAGAGGTTGCTTTTAGGAAAAATGCTTGCTTTGTTTGAAACTTGGATGGCTGATCTCTTAGCGGGAATCGTGATACAAACTTGTATGCTATCGACATCAATCAAATGGCCTCTTCATCACCAATATGTCTTATGACACGAGCATCTGGAACACAGTCCTGGTTGTGGCACAGACGGTTATCCCATCTCAATTTCGACACCATCAACAAAATTGCCAAAGATAATATCGTCAACGGACTTCCAAAGTTCAAATACACCAAGGATCACTTATGTCCATCATGCGACCAAGGAAAAAGCAAAAGAGCATCATATAAACCTAAATCCGTACCTATTTCGGAAGCAAAGTTGCATATGTTGCACATGGACTTATGTGGCCCAATGAGAGTTGAAAGCATTAACGGGAAAAAGTATATTATTGTCATCGTCGATGATTATTCGAGATATACATGGGTTAAGTTTCTGAGATCAAAAGACGAAGCACCAGGCATCATCATCACCTTTCTGAAATGAATTCAAGTACTTCTTCAAACTCCAGTAAGGGTTGTAAGAACAGAACAACGCACTGAATTCACAAATCAGGATTTAAGATCTTATTTTGAAGATGTTGGAATCACACATCAGACATCAGTTGTTAGAACTCCACAGCAGAATGGGGTAGTTGAAAGAAGAAATCGAACTCTTGTGGAAGCTGCTCGCACAATGCTAATCTATTCTAGTCCACCGTTATTTATATGGGCGATCTTTGTTGCCACTGCTTGTTTCACTCAGAACCGATCCCTCATCCATCCAAGATTCAAAAAAACCCCATATGAGCTTGTGAACAACCGAAAACCGGATATCTCTTACTTTCATGTATTTGGCGCTTTGTGTTATCCTACGAATGACAGAGAAGATCTTGGAAAACTGAAAGCAAAAGGTGATATTGGAATCTTCATTGGATATTCAGATAATTCGAGGGCATTCAGGGTGTATAACAGGAGAACTAGGAGGATCATGGAGACGATGAATGTGAAGTTTGACGAACTTTCACATATGGCTTCTGAGAGACTCGCTCTAGAACCCGCACTAAACCAACAGACTTCTGGATACATCAGTTCAAGACTCGTACCACAAAGAGCTCAATCAACTTCGATTAACAATCCTAAAGAACAAGAATGGGAGAATTTATTTGAGTTAATGTTCGATGAATACTATGGTGGAACCTCGACAAATGCATCAAACCATCATTCCGCTGCACCCGCTCAAAATCATCCTCCACCACCAACAGAAGATGCATCTACAACGGTTGAAACCAATGCACCAACTCCATCTACATCATCTACATCTACTACAGTTATTGCACCCGTTCTACCAACAGTTGATGAGCAAAACCAAAACCATAACGATGCAACGTTAGATGAAGACTTATTTGAAAATCCGTTTGCTACGGAATCAGCTGAATCATCTTCATGCTTACGAGAACCATCTAACTCGCATACGTTTAACCAACGGTATCCTTCTACTATGAAGTGGACAAAAGACCACCCAATTGAACAAGTTATTGGTGAACCTTCAAGGCCAATTCAGACGAGACGCCAACTTGCCACCGATTGCGACTTATGCATTTACCTTTGCTCAATTAGCAATATCGAGCCAAAGAACATTCGCGAGGCAATGGCAGAACCTGCATGGATAGAAGCGATGCAGGAGGAACTTCTCCAATACCGTCTACATGAATCTTGGGAAATGGTTCCAAGACCAATTGACATTCGCGTCATTGATCTCAAATGGTTATGGAAGAACAAAAGGGATGAAGAGATGACTGTAATTTGCAACAAAGCTCGTCTTGTGGCCAAAGGATACAGACAAGAGGAAGGGATAGACTTTGAAGAGTCATTCGCGCCGGTAGCTAGACTAGAAGCGGTCAGGATTTTATTAGCCTACGCGCTCACAAAACATCACGGTTTATCGGATGGACATTAAGACCGCGTTCTCGAATGGAACTCGAAAGAAGAAGTGTACGTGAGTCACCGAAGGCTTCATAGACATGGAACATCCGGACTACGTCTACAAACTCAAAAAGGCAATCTATGGATTGAAACAAGCTCCGAGAGCGTGGTATGATGAACTGTCCTCTTTCCTTATCCTAAACAATTTCACCAAAGGAATAGTTGATCCTACCTTGTTTACACAAAAATGCAAAACTGACATTTTGATTGTTCAGATTTACGTGGGCGACATCATCTTTGGGTCCACTAATCCGAATCTTTCAAAACATTTTGAAAATCTCATGAAAAGCAAATTTAAATGTCCATGATGGGGGAACTTAAATTCTTTCTTGATTTACAAATACATCAGTCCCCTCGTGGAATTTTTATAAATCAAGCTAAATACACAACTGAGATTTTGAAAAATCATGGTATGGATAATTGTGATTCGGTCGGAACACCAATGGTAACTTCACCAAAAATTGGAGCCGATCTATTTGGGAAACCTATTGATCCGAAGAAATATCGGAGCATGATTGGTTCTCTCATGTACCTCCGCTAGTCGACCGGATATTCATTTTGTTGTTTGCTTATTAGCACGGTTTCAAGCAAAGCCTACCGAACTGCACCTCAAAGAGGTTAAAAGGATCTTTCGGTACTTGAAGACATCCATTCACATGGGACTTTGGTATCGAAGGAATCGGATTTGATCTAATTTCCTTTTCGGATGCGGACCACGCAGGTGATCAAGTTACAGCAAAAAGTACATCTGGAGGAGCACAATTTTTGAATGAAAAGTTAGTCAGCTGGTCCTCAAAGAAACAAGATTGCATTGCACTTTCAACCGCTGAAGCTGAGTATGTGTCTCTATCTGCGTGTTGTGCTCAAGTTCTATGGATGAGAACACAACCCATAGATTATGGCTTTACTTTCGATAAAATACCTATGTATTGTGACTCGAAAAGTGCCATAGCCATATCATGCAATCCTGTTCATCACTCAAAGACTAAGCATATCCGAGTCCGCTATCACTTCATCAAAGAGTACGTCGAAAATGGTACTGTTGAATTATTCTTCGTGAAGACAGATTACCAACTCGCCGATCTATTTACTAAAGCCCTTCCAAAAGAAAGGTTTGACGATTTAGTTCGACGACTTGGAATGCGAAGCCTAACCCCTGAGGAGTTAGATCGTCTTCTCGAATCTTCTTGAAAATGATTTTCCAAAAGCTTTGTAAATATTTTTGAAAAACAAAATACAAAATTTGAAAAACCAACAAAAGCAAAATATAAAAATATAAAACATTCAAAAAATACAAAAACAATATAAAATCAAAAATCCAAAAATATTCTTCTCACGACATGTCTCTCGTATAATCGATATTCTGTACGTTTCTAGAAATGTCATTCAACAATGATACGGGTATGTACAGATGCTTGAACGAGAGTTCTTTTATATGTTTTTCAAAACATGTCGTTTCTCAAAACTTCTTAATCTAGGGCTTTCGTATACTTCAGTACGAAACCCGGACCAAAATGATGACTTTTGATTATTTTTCAAATCAAAACTCGTGCTTTTATAGAAAAATCAAGTGTACGCTTCAGTGCACTACATTTAAAAATGGTGAGAAATCATCATCATATTGAGCACCTTTTTCAAGATTGTTCAAAAAGATTTTCAAAATCTTTCAAAATATTTTGTGCTCAAGATAACTCCCTCTAAAATCCTTTAATTGATTATGCTTTATTAAAGGGGGAGTATAAAACTAAAATGTTCCATATTCATGCTTAAATCAAATCCGTTTGTCTCCCCAAAAGATTCTAAAATGTTGCTTAATCCGTTGATATCAAAAATATCACGAATATGCTATTTTTTGGGGAGAGCGTGATTAAAATGTGATCAAAAAGTTTTTAATGATCGTTGTTTGAATCTCAAAATGAGCTCGACTTCACGAAACCAATGAATTAACGGGAATCTAAGTCAGTAAATGTACCATCTCGAGAAACTTGTGATAGATATGCACCTTCATGGGTCTAACCTCCTTTTCAAGGAGTGTTTACAACTTCAAGTTAGTTATTAGAGCTAGTTGTCACCTAAAAACTGACAATGGAACTCTTTAACTAGGCAACGTAACCGTGTCTCGTGGGGAATTGTCTATCATGAGCCGATCAATTCAAAAGTGCAAACTCTACCCTCGATGTGCAGATTTTTGTTAAAACTCATACGCACATGTGAAGGGGAGTGTTTAGAAAATATAAAACTCTCGAGTGTCTCAAACATGATTTCATCACACCCCAAATTACACTTTTCGTGAATGGAATTCACGGGGATTGGTCATAGCATCACAATCACAGTTATATTGAACGACCTAAAGTGTCGTTTGGAAAATACATCGTGTGATTTAATAAAACATTGAGTTTACAAAGTATAGGTCCCAATTGAAAATCAACTTGTGCGGAAATAAGTTGTTACAATTCAAACGATGTTTTAAAGTATGTAAAACCCAAGTGAGACGCGTCGTCACCACGACTCCATGAGGTGTCCAAATGCAGGCCATGAAGTGTATGCCTTAGATACCCGAGATAAAACATGCTAAAAGTGTCAACACAAAGGTTGAGTGAGTTCATAGAGTTTGAGTTGAAATGTAAAGCCTTTCAAAATCGTTTATGTAGCAAAGGCATTGTAAATCCACTCAGTTCCAAGTCCCGCCCATACAAAACTTGCAACCAGTGTGTTCACAACCCTTTGCGAATATGTAGAGTTAATGTTCAAGTGCATGATGTCAAATGAATTCACATAATAGTGCATGGCTCAATGTATCGAAATCGTTTATGCAGCAAAGGCATTGTGAATCCACTCAGTTCCAAGTCCCGCCCATACAAAACTTGCAACCTGTGTATTCACAACCCATTGCCAAAATGTATATAGTGTATGTTCAAATCGTTCCAAGACCATTAGTTCATGATATTACCAAGACCATTAGCTCAATGAATATACCAAGACCATTAGACCAATGAATATACCAAGACCATTAGCTCAATGAATATACCAAGACCATTAGACCAATGAATATACCAAGACCATTAGACCAATGAATATACCAAGACCATTAGCTCAATGAATATATGAAATAGAAATTCTAAGTATGGCAATAATGTTACATTATAACTAGCATTGATTCAGATAAACATATAATTTGCAAATAGTCATGAATGTCATGAAAATAGTTGAGCATGTATCTCCCCCAAAAACAGTTATGAAAACAAGTAAAAGCAGGGGCTATGAAACTCACTTGGTCAATGATGCGAAGACAAAAGTGAGTACACCGAAATGTAGCGTGAATCTCGAAAATGACCTATTATGAATGATATGATATGTAATGAGTTGCAATGTAATGTTATGCATGAATTACGTATGTTATTTATACCATTTGTGAGTTTTGAAAATATTACTTATCGTCGAAAAATACTCGTTTGACGTCTTGACCAATCAAAAATCACTTTTCAAGTTTTTACGTCAAAATGTCATCCTACAATGGTTTAATAATGATTTGTGGTGAAATTTCCACTTTTCGTCGCAAAACAATGTCGTCGGAATATTTATGAAATTAACAAAAATGGCTTTGGAAAACTAGTCGTAAAACAGTGTACGTCGATCGTTAGAGAACGAACTCGACTGTTTTGGAAAGTATGTATCGATATCTAAAGTTTCAGTTCAGGAGTTTTCGTCCAAAAGGTCTCGAACATAAAGATAATAAGGGTTAAAGATGGTGGTTTTGGCTAATTGTGTGCAGAAAATTAGTTACGGCAAGTTTATGAAAAAGTGCATATCTTCATCGTTTCAAATCCGTTTTCTACGTATAATACGTCCTTAGCTTCGTATCAAAGTATACTAATATATTTTTGACAAGTCGAAATAATTTGTGAAGCTTAAGGCTCATTTTTGACTCGGACAAAATAAATATAGTATGCTGAAATTTCTGAAAATAATATATTTCATCGTCAAACTTTAAAAATCCATAACTTCTTCGTTATAATTCCGTTTTATTCCGTTCAAGCGGCCACGGATTCGTTTTAAAGTATATTTTCTAAAAATCAAGGCCAAAGTTTAGTACCAACTGTCGGTTTTTCCAGAAAAATGAAACAAGGACAGAACCTTTTTATATACGTATTGAAAATAGTTTTTCTCGGACAAAACCTATTCTAATCCCTTCAAATCAACTCCAAAGCTAGTCTAATCCTACCATACACCTTCTTAGGGTGTCATGGGTTCCTAAACATCATCAAGACCAAAGTATACCAAGGGGATAATTATAGGATGACCATATATATATATTTCTAAAAATCATGTAAAAATGGTATAAACAACACAAATCATGCATGCTTGCTCCAAAAATGAAGAGATACTAATGAAATGAAAAGGAAAGATGAAAAATATAAATGATATGCTTACAAGTATTATGATGAGGTGCAAAGTTCAAGGTTTAACCTAAACACCCTAGGTTTTTATTTCAAAACCTTTAATAAGAGTGTAACTAGAGTGTTTAGAACTTGATTTGGAAAAACTTAATGAATCTCTTCTTCACCTTTGCATTGGCCGGTTTATAGAGAGAAAAAGGAGAGGAAAAAATGGACTTGAATGATGAATTATTGTTGAGTGTGAATCTAGCTTAAGTAAGGAAATTTTCTACTCAAGTAATAAAAGAACTTAACCACTCTTGACTCACCCCCCTTTTCCCATGACGGGTTTTGGGGGAATGAATATCTAAAATACATTTTTTTTTTTTTTTTTTTATATATGTATAATTGTTAAAATGTTGTAAGTAAAGTGTAGGAAATAAGTTAATATTAATAACTTGTAGAGTAAATGGTACTTTTAGGTACAAGTAAAATTTTAATAGATCAAAATAGAGTATAATGATATTATAAAAATTGTAAAAATACATTCCTTGTGAAATTTGAGTGATATAAAAATTTTCGTGTAGTTTTTAAGAAAAACGTCGTAATAATATAACTTTAACGATTTATGTACAAAATAAATTTAGAACACTAGGTAAACTCAAAATATAGTTTTTATAAACTAAATATAAGTATAAAAATATATCGGGATCATTTTTGAAAGTAACGGATTAATTATTTAAAATAATAACTCACGCGATAACGTTTATTTAATATAAAAATTACGCGTTGAAAGTGAAATGAAATGTCATGAATGAATTAATGTGATGCAAATGATGTGAATGAAATGTAGACTAATCTTAGTCCATATGAAATGTACATGATGATATGATCATGAATTCGCCGCTAAACCTTTAAGGTTACGCGAATTTGAAACAAGTAAACCAAGTTTACTATAAATGTTGAAATAGTGAGACATAAATTGTGTCGAGAAATGACCTGAAAGTACGGGTTGTCACATTAGCCCATCCAAAAAGGAATTCAGTCCACGAATTCAGTTCGTTGGTCTCTCGGGTTTAGGGTTTGATGAGGCAAGCCTTCCCATTCTCGAGCAAAACCCTCAAAAGACTTTTTGGTAACCGATTTTACTTAATCCCACAACTCATCAAACAAGAACTGTCATACGATTAGGCTAAATCGGTTTAGGTAACAACTTGTTTCTAGCTCGATCTTTGCAACTCATCAAACAAGAACTGTCGCTCGGATCAAACTGAAACAAGTGGTTTGAAGAAAATCTTTTGAAAATTTGGCTCGATTACGGAATTGCTTACACATATAAGCCTACTACTCCCTTCATTGCATGATTCTTCCTGAATTAGACATAGGTGATCAGGCTATGTATAATTTAGGAGTAACTATGCAATGCTTGGACTAATCGACTCATATGATGTTTGGTGTTGAGTCAACTGATGTTAAAATTGTGATGAACATCGAGGGGAGAAGACATGGAGAAGTGTCGTTAAAATGATAGTTAAAGTAAAAAGAATTGAAATCCTCGTAAATGATAACAAATCGGAAAGAAAATAAAGTACGATAGATGAGAATATTTTACAACAAGTGGTTTATCAAACAAAAATACATCTTAGGTTATAAAGATTCGGATGCGATGGAAAACATAAACTTAGTACGACATAGTACATAAGGAAAAAAAAAATAAGACTGTTAGTTTCGAACTTCTTGGTCTTCCGCGTCGTTGATATCTTGACGAGCTCCTCCTCCTCCTTCTAACATATATACATTCCCATGAGCACCTTCAACTGGTTGACCTTGGTTTTGAGGACATTGGTTCCGATAGTGTCCTTGCTCCCCACATCCGTAACATGTAACCATGGCCTTGACTCTACAATTCGGCAAGGTGTCCCGATTCTTCGACACTTGTAGCACCTAGCAGGACAAAGACCCGTGTGATGATACTTACATCGATTACATAGTGGGTAGTTTCCAGCATAACCTCGCCTTCTATTGCAAAGCAACATATACTATTGCAGTTTCTTGCCTTCTATTTTGTTGTTGATGACGGTTAGTGTTGCGGTTTTGGTTGTTGTTGTTATCATCTCCTTGGTCGTTTTCCCATTTCCTTTTGTTGTTGTTGATTTGGTTATCGTCGTTGTTGTTGTTTTGGTTGGTGTTGGTGTACTTACCTCTCTTCACTACCTGGGCCATGAGCTTTTGAGTCACCCTAATAGCTTCCTCGATTGTTTGTGGATCAAACGAAGTCACATTTCCTTGAATAACCGGGAAGTCCCAGATAAAAGCCTCTAGCAACTTCTCGTTATCCGGTACCATCGACGGGCATAACGCGGCCAATTCTGAAATCTCGAATGTATGTGTCAATATCGTACCCAATCGTTACTAGTTCGTAGAACTCCGTCTCCAACTTTTCACTTCGTACGAGGACAAAACTTCTTAGTCACCAAACCCTTAAATTGCTCCCAAGTAAGCTTGAAAGCATTCTCCATTCCAATCGGTTGAGCATATGAATTCCACCACGACAATGCTCCATCGAGTAATGTACTTGTAGCAAATTTGACCTTACTATCATCCGAGCAATTACAAAGCAAAACACGGTTCCAACTTTTCAAACCATCGTACCATGGCGTGGCTCCTTCATCCCCTAAACTTGTGGGCTCACCACTTTTGAAATCCTTGTACGAACATCTCTTAACTCCGGATCCTCCGGCATTTCGATAGCGGCAGCTAGCCTAGCGGCCAGCGGCCTCGGCAGCAGCGGCACTGTTTCCCTTTCGACTCTTAAAGCATCAACTATGCTATCATTCACTAACTTTTGAATAGCTGCTTGGGTCATTTCAACTGTAGCTTTCTTCGGTGCCATATCTTCTTCAAAACAAGAGGAAATGTGAGGCGTAGCAAAATCCGATGTTAATAATAAACACTCCAAAGAGATGTGATAAGAAATGGTAAGTTTGAGGTTATTTTTCAAAATAATCGACGGGTTCCAAAAAGATGGGTTATGAGGTGTTGTAAGTGCTTCAAGTGTATAATGGTTTAGTGACTTAATGTGTTAGTAACGTGTAACTCGACATGTTAGTGATGAAACAGAGGAGTGAGAGTGACTTGCCTATATAAAGGTTTATCTCGGCATTCGGCGTTATCGGTGATGAGTCAATTGATGTAAAATTATGATAGGGAATGACAAGGAATTCTCCACATTAGAGTATGAGGAAATGATAATGGGATGGGAATTTAAAGACATCCATGTGACAATCGATGTGAAATGAAAGTGAATAACTCGAAAAAATGCGTATAAATCGCAAAGTGAACATGCACTTATGATGAAATGATGAGATGCTATGATAATGTAGTTATAGTCTAGGGTCAATGATGCAACCTAGTTCTCTATAACCAAGCTCTGATGCCAATCTGTCACACCCCCAAATTACACTTTTTGGAATGGAATTCACGGGATTGACTGTCATAGCATCACAATCACAGTTATATTGAACGATCTAAAGTGTCGTTTGGAAAATACATCGTTTGATTTAATAAAACATTCAGAGTTTACAAAGTATAGGTCCCAATTGAAAATCAACTTGTGCGGAAATAAGTTGTTACAATTCAAACGATGTTTTAAAGTATGTAAAACCCAAGTGAGACGCGTCGTCACCACGACTCCATGAGGTGTCCAAATGCATGCCATGAAGTGTATGCCTTAGATACCTGAGATAAAACATGCTAAAAGTGTCAACACAAAGGTTGAGTGAGTTCATAGAGTTTGAGTTGAAATGTAAAGCCTTTCAAAATCGTTTATGTAGCAAAGGCATTGTAAATCCACTCAGTTCCAAGTCCCGCCCATACAAAACTTGCAACCTGTGTGTTCACAACCCACTGCCAGAATATGTAGAGTTAATGTTCAAGTGCATGATGTCAAATGAATTCACATAATAGTGCATGGCTCAATGTATCGAAATCGTTTATGCAGCAAAGGCATTGTGAATCCACTCAGTTCCAAGTCCCGCCCATACAAAACTTGCAACCTGTGTATTCACAACCCATTGCCAAAATGTATATAGTGTATGTTCAAATCGTTGCAAGACCATTAGTTCATGATATTACCAAGACCATTAGCTCAATGAATATACCAAGACCATTAGACCAATGAATATACCAAGACCATTAGCTCAATGAATATACCAAGACCATTAGACCAATGAATATACCAAGACCATTAGACCAATGAATATACCAAGACCATTAGCTCAATGAATATATGAAATAGAAATTCTAAGTATGGCAATAATGTTACTTCGTATGACTAGCATTCAGTTCGGATAAACATATAATTTGCAAATAGTCATGAATGTCATGAAAATAGTTGAGCATGTATCTCCCCCAAAAACAGTTATGAAAACAAGTAAAAGCAGGGGCTATGAAACTCACTTGGTCAATGATGCGAAGACAAAAGTGAGTACACCGAAATGTAGCGTGAATCTCGAAAATGACCTATTATGAATGATATGATATGTAATGAGTTGCAATGTAATGTTATGCATGCATTACGTATGTTATTTATACCATTTGTGAGTTTTGAAAATATTACTTATCGTCGAAAAATACTCGTTTGACGTCTTGACCAATCAAAAATCACTTTTCAAGTTTTTACGTCAAAATGTCATCCTACAATGGTTTAATAATGATTTGTGGTGAAATTTCCACTTTTCGTCGCAAAACAATGTCGTCGGAATATTTATGAAATTAACAAAAATGGCTTTGGAAAACTAGTCGTAAAAAGCGATTAATGCGTCGATCGTTAGAGAACGAACTCGACTGTTTTGGAAAGTTTGTATCGATATCTAAAAGTTTCAGTTCAGGAGTTTTCGTCCAAAAGGTCTCGAACATAAAGATAATAAGGGTTAAAGATGGTGGTTTTCGCTAATTGTGTGCAGAAAATTAGTTACGGCAAGTTTATGAAAAAGTGCATATCTTTGTCGTTTCAAATCCGTTTTCTACGTATAATACGTCCTTAGCTTCGTATCAAAGTATACTAATATATTTTTGACAAGTCGAAATAATTTGTGAAGCTTAAGGCTCATTTTTGACTCGGACAAAATAAATATAGTATGCTGAAATTTCTGAAAATAATATATTTCATCGTCAAACTTTAAAAATCCATAACTTCTTCGTTATAAGTCCGTTTTATTCCGTTCAAGCGGCCACGGATTCGTTTTAAAGTATATTTTCTAAAAATCAAGGCCAAAGTTTAGTACCAACTGTCGGTTTTTCCAGAAAAATGAAACAAGGACAGAACCTTTTTATATACGTATTGAAAATAGTTTTCTCGGACAAAACCTATTCTAATCCCTTCAAATCAACTCCAAAGCTAGTCTAATCCTACCATACACCTTCTTAGGGTGTCATGGGTTCCTAAACATCATCAAGACCAAAGTATACCAAGGGGATAATTATAGGATGACCATATATATATATTTCTAAAAATCATGTAAAAATGGTATAAACAACACAAATCATGCATGCTTGCTCCAAAAATGAAGAGATACTAATGAAATGAAAAGGAAAGATGAAAAATATAAATGATATGCTTACAAGTATTATGATGAGGTGCAAAGTTCAAGGTTTAACCTAAACACCCTAGGTTTTTATTTCAAAACCTTTAATAAGAGTGTAACTAGAGTGTTTAGAACTTGATTTGGAAAAACTTAATGAATCTCTTCTTCACCTTTGCATTGGCCGGTTTATAGAGAGAAAAAGGAGAGGAAAAAATGGACTTGAATGATGAATTATTGTTGAGTGTGAATCTAGCTTAAGTAAGGAAATTTTCTACTCAAGTAATAAAAGAACTTAACCACTCTTGACTCACCCCCCTTTTCCCATGACCGGTTTTGGGGGAATGAATATCTAAAATACATTTTTTTTTTTTTTTTTTTATATATGTATAATTGTTAAAATGTTGTAAGTAAAGTGTAGGAAATAAGTTAATATTAATAACTTGTAGAGTAAATGGTACTTTTAGGTACAAGTAAAATTTTTAATAGATCAAAATAGAGTATAATGATATTATAAAAATTGTAAAAATACATTCCTTGTGAAATTTGAGTGATATAAAAATTTTCGTGTAGTTTTTAAGAAAAACGTCGTAATAATATAACTTTAACGATTTATGTACAAAATAAATTTAGAACACTAGGTAAACTCAAAATATAGTTTTTATAAACTAAATATAAGTATAAAAATATATCGGGATCATTTTTGAAAGTAACGGATTAATTATTTAAAATAATAACTCACGCGATAACGTTTATTTAATATAAAAATTACGCGTTGAAAGTGAAATGAAATGTCATGAATGAATTAATGTGATGCAAATGATGTGAATGAAATGTAGACTAATCTTAGTCCATATGAAATGTACATGATGATATGATCATGAATTCGCAGCTAAACCTTTAAGGTTACGCGAATTTGAAACAAGTAAACCAAGTTTACTATAAATGTTGAAATAGTGAGACATAAATTGTGTCGAGAAATGACCTGAAAGTACGGGTTGTCACAATTTCTATCATAAACACTCTGAGAGATTTTCAAGAAAAATGGTTTATGGAAACAATAGGACAGTCATGGAGTTATAAGGTGACTAAGGATAGGAAATTCGTCCTATGATCCGCCAGAGCCGGAGGGATCTACCCAAGGACATCACAATTAGTTAGTATTAGAAGTCCTTTGGAATGATTGAAAAAAGGAGTAATGTGAGAAAGGAGAAAGAAGGGGTTGAAGAATTAAAAAGAAATATAATGAAAAAGGGTGAAAAGAAATAGCCCTCCATATTCAACCTTAGGGCAGAAACCGGGTTCAATTCATATGCTACTGGTTGTCACTTAGATGACACTGGTATTGAAGACAAAGATGTCATGGACCCGGTGGCCGACCGCACTAAACCTTCTAGCCACTCAATTCCTCTCAAAAGGATTTGTTTCATTCTCCTTTGGGAACCCTACATAATCTATCGACTTTCTCTTAGAGACTGTTGATATTGAAAAAGGAGACCCTCTCCTAGTCTCCGCCAGAAAACCAAAATGCACTAATTGAGTCTAGAGCCACGAGATTCATCAAAAGATCTCATAGGAACACATGACATGACACGCTTGTTGTTCATCAATAAGGACACAAGTGATATATTCTAGAGTCCTACGAAGATCTTAGCAATCTGCCAGAACATTTATGAGAAGTTTCACATCTGTGATCTTGGTGATTGAATGGAAACTCTGCCAGGTCAACATCAAGCGACCACGACAGGTCACTTCGGTAACTCCCGTGGATTACGCAGTGTGTCTCAAACGGTCTACGCGTGGGGTGATGCTTGGTGTACCTCGACTCATCCGAATTGTAGGTGTACTTCGGTATATCGTGTTATCTCACTTGTGGGACTCAGTTCAGAGCGGCCCTTGTGAGAATTAGAGGCGTGTTTTCACACTATCTTTGTTAACACCCTCGAAATTCAAACTTGTAAGTGCCGGAATCCGCTTATTACTAACCTGTTTTTATGTTTTCTTCTTATGGAAGCTCCGGAGCGGATTGATCGTGCAGACTCGCCCCATGCTCATACCAACAACACATGAAAGTTCTCATCATAATCAAATGCAACACAAAGTTAAAGATGATTCTTCGTCAATGTCAAAGAATCTACAAAGTTTAAAGACTCGAGAACTACATTATTGGTAACCAAAAGTCAAATAGAAGTATGAGCATGGTGGAGAAAGACGTGGAGACACCTAACCAACGAAGTTGACAACGGCAGACAACCACATTAATTGATCACAAAGCATGAAGGAACAAAGATTCAAGACTATTCTATATCTACACACAAAGTTCAAGCTCGAGAAAAGTAAAGACCTATTCAAGTGGAGCATCTTTTGAATGACCACCCCTTAGGGGGAGATTGTTAGCCTTAATAGTTTTTATTAGAAGTGATGGTCATTCACACTTAGGAACTTTGTAACGTGTGTTAGATATCGTGCTAGAATAGTCAACGGGCTCATGGATTGGGCTAAGTTAAATGGCTTTTAGTCAAGTTAAGCTAGCCTTATGAAAGATATAAACCAATCCAACCCAATCCAAGCCCATCCCAAAGCCCATTAGGGCATCTTGTATTTGTACAATAAATCCACCTCAAATGAGTCATTTGAGGTGTGTGCTTGAAAGTGTGTGTGTGTGTGTTTTCTTCCTTTGCAATAAACATCATCTTTATTGTTTATCTTTCTACGCATAACATACACGGTTTGTATAACATCAAGTCACCATCTTTCCTTTCTTTATTTCATCTTCTTCACGCATAGTTTGTGTTTGGTTTACGTGGTTATACTTGTGTTCGTGTTGGGTTTGTGATAAGGTTGATAAAAGTAAGGTCCTACAGATAAGCTTGTAGATATCTTTTGGAAGACCCTGAAGTATAATGTTTGAAGCCCTGATATCAGCATCGAATCTCTTTTTCTCCTTATCATTGAGCTCATCATACGACTTTGGTCTGTCCAATCCAAAGATCATTGTTCCATCTGCAGCAGTATCAATTATGTCTCTTGTAGTCTCAATCTGATAAGGTCCTTCATCAATTGATTTGAGAATTTTGCCTCCATTTTCTTTTCCCAAACAGTACAACCTGATTCTTTGAGCCCATGAGTCATAATGGGTTCGTCAAGCATAGGTGGACGAGTATCGATCCAGTTGCTTGAGCGTCCTCGCCTACTAAAGAAACTATAGTAGGCACGTTGTTTGACATGATTACAAGTTCTACGGGATTTTACAATTCTTTGATTAAACCGGGAAATTGATTCTTTCATGGGATTTTACTAAACCAAAAGAACAACCGTAAAAATGTAGCACGCAGAAGTGACAAGTCTCAATAGACAAGTAGCTAAACAATCAACTCGCTTTGGTATCAACTCGCTAAACAGTCAACTCGCTTAAAAGACAAGTCACTTAAAACTCAAGTCGCTTAAAACTCAAGTCGCTTAAAGAAACAACTCGCTTAATAGCCAAGTAAGCATACTGAGACAACTTCGGCTTAACCACCAAGTCACTTAAACCAACTCGCTGACAATACAACTCGCTTAATAGCCAAGTCGCTTTAAAACTCAAGTCGCTTAAAGAAGCAACTTGCTTAATAGCCAAGTCGCATATACCAACTTCACGCTAATACAACTCGCAATATCCAAGTCGCTATACCTACTCACTTTCAATAACAAAGCAACTCACTTCCAAGAAATGCAACTCCGTGCAACTTGCATTACACTTTTTCAAAAACAACCACTTAATCAATCAAAAACAACCAAACCACAATGATTTAAGCCTTCCAATTCAAAACCTAAACACATATGATGATCCTAAACACAAAAGTACAATCAAAATTCAAACTTTAACACTAGAAAATTTTCCAAATGATTCAAACTCTCCTAAACACTTATAACCCCAAAACCTTATGAAATCCACCAAAACAAAGAGCATGAAAGATGAATGATCAAACCATGGCTCTTGATACCAATTGAAATATATAGGATTTCACAAACACATCACACCATAATCATATGAGGCGTTCACAAGGTTTTAGAGAGAGAAAGTTAGAGAGAGAAAGGGAAGAGAGTTGGGAACTATGTGAAACAAAGAAAAATGGTATTGAAAGCTCCAACCCTCTACCTTGCAAGGTAGAGGGTATTTATAGTGTCTTACAATAAACGCCACCTACGGGTTGTGGATCATGCATACAGTGGGTAAAGACCCGTCCGTCCTCCACGGTATTACTTAACTAACTACTTGCTAACATTAAATAACTACGACTACGAGCTTTCTAATGATTACATATACTTGAGGTGACCGAAACTTTAATGACTGAATTTTCTAATTCCTAACAAACTTAGTGTACTATGCTCATTAAGGGGCATTAGTTGTACAACCAAGGATGGATGGTGGCCATGGTAGTGCCGCATCTCTTTGTTATAGCATGCTTTGTCATTGGGATAATGTGAGTGCATATTAACCATCGTGAGTTGATGAAAAGTAAAACAAAATGACTCTGAAACATGTTAGGATAATTGATTTCATTGTATATTAACCATGTGATTAATAAAATAAGCGTGTTGAATCAGTTGAAAAATCTCTCTTTTATACACAAAGGTTGAGGGTTCTAATTCAAAACTTTTTCTGGAATAAGTTAATAACATATGCGTCGATGCACCTTTTATTTTGGTGAATCCGCAGTTAAAAAGTAGTTATAACTATGATGCACCAATTTTATAAGCGAGATTAAGGATGAGCACGGTACGGTCCGTTCGATCCCGCATGCAATTAGTGGTACCGATTTTTCGAGCATAAATTAGTGGTACCGTACCGTATCGACGGGATTGGATACCGATCGGTATTGGTACCGGAAATCGGGTTTTCCAGCTTTTTCCGGAATTTCCGATTTGGTACCGGTCCCGCATCAATTATTGGTCCCGATTTTTTCACCTTATTTCGTAGTCCCGTCGCATCGTATTTCAAGAATCGGTACCGTTCCGATCTTGTTCGTTCGGGATTCGGTTTGAAATGCTCATCCCTAACTGAGATGCACAAAAGAAAGGTGCATCACAGTTATAAATTTTTGGCGGGAAAAAAAATTTGCCCAAAAATTTTTTTTTGGCGGGAAAAAAAATGTTTTTTTGCGGGGGGTGGGTGAGGGTGGTTTTCAAAACTTACCTCTGAAGTTTGAGATGTTTCAAACTAGACCATATATATATATATATATATATATATATATATATATATATATATATACACACACATATATATATATATATTTATTTTAATTAGTGTTGTAAATGATTTTATGATAATAGGTGTATATATTTTTTTTCACATATTTGAACGTGTTTGAATGATTGTTTTGTTTACTTATGAACCTTTGTTGATATCCATATACAGGCAAGTTAAATATTTTGCGATCATACAAAATACGTTGGTATGTAAACCCATATTTGTCCGTTGAAGTAAGGTATTTCTATAAAACCTTTGACTTGACCATGTATGAATAACTTGTTGGAAAATTTAGTGCACTTGTGGGATAAGTTCACACCTGGTAATGGGTTAGGAGGTACGGAGTGTACATCCATAAGGTCCCTGAACACCTACACTCTATAGTGATGAGATTCAGTGTTAGTACTGGTAGTGCTAAGTTAGTACTGGTAGGCTATTTCCTACTAGTGGTACTAAGTTAGTACTGGTAGGCTAGTTCCTACTGGTAGTACTAAGTTAGTACTGGTAGGCTAGTTCCTACTGGTAGTGATAGAATCAACTTGTAACAGGAATTGACCTATTCAAGTGGAAGTTTTAACTGCATAATGACCACGTTTAATTGGTTATGTAACCATTATTCCTATCATTACGGAGGCTAATTATGTGGTGATTAATTGGCCGTTAATCACACATAAATTCCATTGACTAGGGTTGACTAATCTCTACTATAAATGGAGATTAACACTCGAATGCATGAATAGAACACAGAAAACGATAAACACTTCTAAGCAAAAGGTTATTGATTTGTGCCTAATTCAATAACATACATTTTGTCTTATCCCAAGTAGATATTCGTGATACTCAGGCATTAGGGTCGAATAGTTTACTTTGGAAAGTGATAACACGATTCCAAGTGATATCCGGTAACCTGTTTATGTATTGTTTCGGCTGTTGATTATCCTACCCTGCTGCTGGGCGAATAACCACCAACAATCAAAGTAAACTATTTTGTGATAACCAATGGCTGCTGCTGCAATGAAACACATGGCTTCTAACTTTGCCAAGCTCGACAAGTTTGAAGGGGTGGACTTCAGGAGAAAGCAGAAGAAGATGCACTTCTTGCTTTCCAGCATGAGCGTGGTGTATGTGCTAACGACTCCTATTCCTGATGATGGGGATGATGCTACTGTGAAGTAGATCAGGAGAAGGAGCAAATGGGAGAATGATGACTACATTTGTAGAGGTCTAATTCTCAATGGTATGTCTGATTCTCTCTTTGACATTTATCAGAACTTTGAATCTTCCAAAGAACTATAGGATTCCTTGGATGCCAAATATATGGCTGAGGATGCATCAAGTAAGAAGTTTCTCATAAGTAATTTCACAAATTACAAAAGACTGATTCAAGACCAGTTATGGAACAATACAATAAACTTCTTGGTATACTTGGAAGGTTTGCACAATACAATATGCACATGGATGAGGCTATTTCAGTCTCTTGTGTCATTGATAAACTTCCTCCTTCTTGGAAAGATTTCAAGCATACCTTGAAACATAAGAACGAGGAATTAACTCTGGTTGAGTTGGACAGTCATCTGCGCATTGAGGAATCCCTTAGGGTGCAGGATAATGACAAGCCAAAGAGTAGCAATGCTACTGGTTCATCTGTTGTCAATATGGTGGAGCATAACAACTCTACCAGGTACAATGACAACAAGGGTAAACGTAAACATCATAAGAAGACAAAGGCAGACCCTAACAAGAAGGCAACACCTACTTGTTGGAAATGTGGTAAATCTGGTCACATTAAAAAGGATTGCAAGGGTGTTAACATTGGTGATAAAACCAATGGATCAAGCCCTAGTGGTTTAGGGAATGGTTCAGTTCCTCTGAAAGGTCAGAATATGTTTAATGAATCTCTTCAGATTTATTATGTTACATATGTATCTGAATCTAATTATGTGCAGGATGATGATGTGGGCTGTTGTAAGACTCCCTGATCCAAAGCTAAAAACTTTGGGTGAAAGAGACATTGAATGCATCTTTGTTAGTAAGGTTGAGCATTCCAGGGCTTTTAGGTTCTATGTTATTGAACATAATGAATATGTTTCAATTAACTCCATAATTGAATCAAGGGATGCAATGTTTGATGAGAATAGATTCTCATCAGTCCCTAGACCAAGTCTGAGGATTCCTAATGGAACTCAGGACATTGGTGTATCAGAGGTCCCTAATGAAGTACCATCAGAGGTCCCTAATGAGGTTGTGGTTCAACAACCTGAACCTATGCTCAGAAAGAGCAAAAGGGTCAGGAATCCAAAGTCATTTGGACCTGAGTTTCAATTATATTTAATTGAAGGAACTAGGGATGAGGTCTCTGACCAATAATCCTATTGCTTCATTGTTGAGGATGATCCCAAGACATTTGAAGAAGCAATCAAGTCCCAAGATATTGCTTTCTGGAAAGAAGCAATCAATGATAATATGGATTCCATCACGGGCAACAACACTTGGGTGTTGGTTGATCTACCACCTGGTTGCAAACCATTGGGTTGCAAATGGAATTTCAAAAGGAAAATGAAGGTAGATGGAACTATTGAAAAGTTCAAGGCTAGACTAGTCATTCAAGGCTTTAAACAAAAGTCAGGGATAAACTATTTTGATACTTATGCCCCTGTGGCTCATATGATACCATAAGATCACGATTGCTTTGGCATCTATTCACAATCTGATTATTCATCAGATGGATGTCAAAACAGCTTTCTTGAATGGTGAATTGGATAAAGAGGTTTATATGAACCAACCTCAGGGCTTCATCATGCCTGGCAATGAAAACAAGGTGTGTAAACGGATTAAGTCTCTTTATGGACTAAAGCGGGCACCTAAGCAATGGCAACA
The DNA here is from genome assembly GCA_910596185.1 of Chrysanthemum makinoi. Lineage (NCBI taxonomy): Eukaryota > Viridiplantae > Streptophyta > Magnoliopsida > Asterales > Asteraceae > Chrysanthemum > Chrysanthemum makinoi. The sequence goes on from OU343225.1 coordinate 95,094,603, forward strand.
AAAATTTGATGAAGTGGTTTTGTCCAGTGGTTATGTTCTTAACCAAGCGGACAAACGTGTGTATAGCAAATTTGATGAATCTGGTAAAGGAGTCATCATCTTCCTATATGTTGATGGCATGCTGATTTTTGGCACTAACCAAAATCAGGTTGACTTGACAAAGGAATTTTTGTCATCAAGGTTCTCCGTGAAGGACATGGGGGAGGCTGATGTTATCCTTGGTATAAAGATTAAACATGAAAGTAAAAGAATTTCTATCTCTCAGTCTCATTATATTGAGAAGGTGTTGAGAAAATTCAATTACTTTGATTATACTCCAGTGAGTACTCCTATGGATACAAGTGAGAAGCTGATGCTTAATACTGGCAAGGCTGTATCTCAACTTGAGTATTCCAAGGTGATTGGCTGCCTAATGTATGTCATGACTTGTACAAGACCTGATATTGCTTTTGCAGTGGGTAAATTGAGCAGGTATACTAGTAATCCTAGTGCTCATCACTGGCAAGCAATTCAGAGGGTAGTAAAGTATCTGAAGGGAACTATGGACTATAGTCTCTCTCTTATTGGTTATTCTTCAGTATTGGAAAGATACACGGATGCATGTTGGATTAGTAACACTGAAGACAATTCGTCTACAAGTGGCTGGGTATTCTTACTTGGTGGAGGTGCAATTTCTTGGGCATTCAAGAAGCAAACTTGCATCACCAGTTCAACAATGGAATATGAATTTGTGGCTTTAGCAGCTGCTAGTAAAGAAGCTGAATGGTTGAAAACCCTGCTTCTTAAGATTCCATTGTGGCCTAAACCTATAGCACCTATTTCTATCCATTGCGATAGTGCAACTACATTGGCAAAGGCTTATAGCCAGATGTACAATGGGAAGTCTAGACACTTAGGTTTCAGGCATAGCATGATTCGTGAGCTTATCATGAATGGGGTGGTATCTATAGAGTTTGTTAGATCTCAACAAAATTTAGATGATCACTTGACGAAGGGATTGGCTAGAGACTTGGTTTTAAAGTCTACTAAAGGGATGGGTTTAAGTCCAACTTAGTCACTGAATGCTAAGACACCCAACTCCCTCCTAAGGAAACTTGGGAGTTGAGTTCAATGTGGAAAATTTGAACATTCTGGAGCACATGTTTTATTTACATCCCAAGGTTTGGATCAGAACCTGCTGAAAAGAAGGGTGAAATCTTTACTTCTTAATGGTTAATTTCTTTGAAAAAGTTCTAAGCAGGAGCATGAATAAAGAGGAACCACCTATGTGAATGTTGAATTTTGCCTTGAGGAGCTTTGGACTTTTGGCTCTTACAACATTCATGAATTTGGATATGGACACATGGCTTGTATAGTGTCAGGAGCTTTTAAGTGTTTGAAAATTTGCGTGTATTTTATCTTCAGGTATTCAGATGGGTTGAAGGGTTCAATTTTTAGAACACCCTGATTATCGAATATTTGAACGTGTAATGTACTAAGATGGAAATTCAATCCTCAGGATATTTTTGTTTATGCACATGTCTTGTTTGATGTTTGATTTTCATGCAAAGGAAGTGAACTAAATTTAGGGAGGATTGTTGGAAAATTTAGTGCACTTGTGGGATAAGTTCACACCTGGTAATGGGTCAGGAGGTACGGAGTGTACACCCATAAGGGCCCTGAACACCCAGACTCTATATTGGTGAGATTAAGTGTTAGTACTGGTAGTGCTAAGTTAGTACTGGTAGGCTAGTTCCTACTGGTAGTACTAAGTTAGTACTGGTAGGCTAGTTCCTACTGGTAGTGCTGGAATCAACTTGTAACACGCATTGACCTATTCAAGTGGCAGTAACAATTGCATAACGACCACGTTTAATTGGTCATGTAACCACTATTTCTATCATTATGGAGGCTAATTATGTGGTGATTAATTGGCCGTTAATCACACATAAATTCCGTTGATTAGGGTTGAGTAATCTCTACTATAAATAGAGATCAACACTCGAATGCATGAATAGAACACAGAAAATGATAAACACTTCTAAGCAAAAGGGTTATTGATTTGTGCCTAATTCAATAACATACATTTGGTCTTATCCCATGTAGATATTCGTGATACCCAGGCATTAGGGTCGAATAGTGTGGAAAACTAGAAGGGGGGGTTGAATAGTTTTGCCGATTTTAAGTTAGTTTCAAAAACTTTAGATTCGTTAATATGTGAGATCTTATGGATGTAGAGAAAGTATAGATCTAATGATAAAGCAAGTAAATAAAGTAAAGCAAATGGATAGAAATGACACAACCAATTTATAGTGGTTCGGCTACAAGGACACCTTCCTTGCCCTACTCCACTCCCCGAGTCACCTACTCGAGAGTTCAAGAACTATGTCAACAAACTCCTTCACTTGGCGGAGAAGCCTTCACAACGTTGCTTACACCTTTTTCTGGTACGAAGCTAAATACCGAGTCCGTAACATGGTGGACCAAACCAACATGACTATTACACAACAAATATGCGAAATATCAAGTACAAGATCTTTGCTACAGAAATCTTGCGGAGGAACAAATCAATCAAGGACCCCTTGCTAGAATGACTTGTAGTATGCTCATGATCTCGCCTTAGAGAAGGACCTATATGAGAATCACAATAGAAAGAAAGAAGAACAACTCTCTAGATCAAGTGATCTATATGTTAGATTAGAATGAGAGTGTTTGAGAGATTTAGTAAGAAGAGGGGTAAGTTAGAATGAAGAAATGGCTCTCTATTTATAGGCAATTTCTGTCACTGTTCCCCGGATCCCACGGATCCCTCCCACTTGGGATCCGTCTAGTGTAATCCTAGGGATCCGTGGGACGCTCCTCTTTGCCCATGGGTTTTTTGGTTATGGGTCATGGGTTATGGGTTGGTCCATGGGTTTTCCTTAGATTCAATGTATCTAATGATTACATTGTATCTAGTAAATGGGTATGGGTTAATGGGTTATGGATATGATCCATGGGTTATGGTTTTTACCCATCCTAATAAACTATTACAACAAATAATTAATTACAACATTTTTGTATTTAAATGGCTATATGTAAATGCTTTACAAAAATAACATGTATCCTTATAATTGTACTTAAGATAACATTATATTTGTTATCAACAAAACACAAAGAGATCGCAAAATATTAATAAACGTTTTTACGGTTTATTTGTATTAACAATCTCCCCCTTTTTGTTGATGACAAAACATAATGTTATGATGAGTAAAACTTAAGAATAGATGTATGTCGAAACAAAAAGTTAACCCTTCGAAGAAATAAAAGTGTGGAAAAATTAGTCCACGTATCGCTTACTCCCCCTAGTTTGGGGCGTCAAGTGAGAAAAAAAATAAAAAAAGATCCTACAAAGAGAAAGGTTAGTAACATGCTTATGTAATCTTGTGATTGACGAGAATCAAGATTGGGAGCCAAGGTATGTAAACAAGGCCTTGTAATAAAACAACAAAGTGTAGTGGTATTTATGCCACCTACAAGCATGTAAAAATAAAAACAAGACTTGTTCTTGAAAATGACTTCAAAATAAAAAGTACTAAAAATGGAAAATAGTAGTTATGATTCCTTCCATCCTTGCATAAGGTTATGGATGGAGGTTTGGATGAGTAATGGTATTGATAAAAACCACAATATCGATATCAAAAATAACCACAATTAATGATTTAAAATCCCTTTAGGAAAAAGGATAATGAATCAAAACCCGTGAGTGATAGTGATACGGATCAGGAAATCCGAGTCGTTTCCCAACGAGGTGTGAATGGGCAACGTCGTTATTGGTTCGTTATTAAAATGCTCGATGTTTTGGATTCTTGATTATATTAAAACTACGGGGAATGGGAAAACAATTAAGGGAGATTACACTACGGGAAATCCTAAATACGCGATTTATTCTAAAACGTATTAAAGAAACGTGAATAAAATGCAACTACGTCTATTCTAAGTCCTAAAAATGGTCTAAAATTACTTTCTAACTAAAAATGATATTAGAAAATTATTTAAGAATTAAAACTATTTTTTTATGATTTTTCTGGAATTTATTTGAATTAAAAACTAATTTATAACTTTAAATCTAATTGAAAATACTAAAAATTATGAAAACAAAAGTGAAAATTATGAAACTATTTTCTAAAAATCTAAAATAACTCAAAAGACTTTTCAAAACTAATTTTGTATTTTTCTGAACTATTTTTCTAATTTCTATGAATTAAAATCTATTTAAAACAAATTTAATAGCTAAAAATTACAATTTAAACTAAAACAAATCTGGAAAAATTATTTTTTTTGCTTTTTATATTTTCTTAATCTAGAAAAATTGAAAAATTATTTTTTTGGAACTTTTTCTGAATTAATCGAATTAAATGCTATTTAATAAGTATTTAAAACTAGTTTAAATCAAGAAAAATAGTAAATAGAGTTGAAATATTATGAAAAATTCAGTAAAAGTTTAAAATATTATTCTAATTTTATAAAAATTAACAAAACAGGTGCTTATGTGGGGGGATTTTAAGCTGTAGTGAAAAAGGGGGTCTTAATAAGCTACTAGAATAAGCTACAAGCTACCAAATTGAATTCTAGTTAAAGGGAGCCTAAAAGGATCTAAAGGGAGCAGAATTAAGCTATGGGAGCATGCAATAGGCTAATGATTAAGAAGGGATTAAGCTTCATCAAGGATTACTAGTTAAATTAGGATAATAAGCTAAATGGGGCCTTAAATAAGCTATTGGGAAGGGGAATCCTAATAAGCTAGCTACCTAAAGGTTTCTAGGGGTGACTTAAGCTATACTAACAGGTTAATAAGCTCTGGATACTTGTTTTGAATTCTGAAATGTCAACAGTTAAGGGAAGCAAGGGGGGAACTTAAGGCGTATTTTTCAGCTAGTGAACAAGCTTGTTATCCGAAAATAAGTTAAAAAAGATTGAGAACATGTGCCAAAGATTGTAAGAACTAATTTTCAGAACTTTTGAAGCTAAAATAAAGCCTTAAACAGGTCTGGTATATAGGGACTTGGGGACTCAGTGTATGCTGATAAGAAACTACGACAGTAGGCTGTTTTTAAAGCTAATTCAGAGCTTGTAAAAGCTTTTGGAATTTTGTAAAACTGACAAGAAGTTCAATAATGGCACTAGACTCTATAGAGAACTACTTTTTTTTTTTTTTTTTTTGAGTAAATTAAGACCATGAAAACTGTTTGGGAAAATGACCTTATAATTTGTTTTGACAAAGATTTTTGACAAGAACCAAAATTAACCAAAGCCGACCCAAAGGCTTTTAAAAGTTTTAACACTAACTTAGGACTTGAATACAGCCTAACTATGACTAAATGACATTAAATCAATAATGCAATAGTGTTTACACTAAAGACCTAATGGTGATTTTAATGAAAGATATGGACTCAACTGTGGAAATGGGTTTATACTACTTGATACTCAGAGACAATTGATCAAAACAGCTTACATATTACCAATAAAACTTAATGATAGCTTCATGGAACTCAACAAGTGACCAAAGGTGGTGAAAAACCCACAGTGCCAAACACTCCTTTATCAAGGGTGTTTGACAGATTTGGTCTAGAGAGGACGTTTGAGCTTGGATTCTTAAAAGAAAAAGGTGTAGACACTTTTCTTTAAATGAGAAAAAGTTATTTTTAGACTGAATAAGTAGAAGTAATGAGCAAATAAGCAGTTTGACTTTTTGTTGACTTTTGATTTTTTCTATTTTTTTTTTTTTATTTTCTTATTGAATATGCCACTGAAATACTTAAGTGAATAAACTTTATCTCACCAATAAGCTATAGAACAGCTTATATGAGCTTATGCAAATAAAAGAACTAATCTACCATACTTTAAACATAAACTTGAAAATGAACAAAAACTTTTATATTGATAATGAAAGCTGAATATAAAGAACTTTAATACAGACAAGTAACTACTGAATACTAAAAATTATAACAAGATTACAAACGAGACTCTAATTTAAAAAAAAATAAGAAAAAGCACCCTTCAAGTGTGAGCTAAAGGTCTCCTTTTATAGCCAAATTGCAGCTTGGGATTCTCATTTTGAAGCGTTTAGAACCCTTATCCACGACCACAAATCATCCTCTGAGTCATCTCACCCAATCAAAGCTCTTGAATTCATTTGATGATGTGTAACGGCCAATCAAGAGGCTTTGTTTGTACACGTGGTCTTCTTATCCTGACAAATCAGCTCAGCTTCTAGAAGGGAACAAGATTCTAGTACGAGGTTAGGATTATGGTAATAATGGTGTGGGTGAATCGAAGGTGAAAATGGCGCGCCTTGGGTTAAAGATATTTTTTATTTTTCTTTTGACTTGGGTGTGTGGTTGATGGGTGGATAGTGGGTAAACCGGTAAATAAACGGGAAATGGGATGGGTATTTGATTAGCTGGACCGGGTAAATGGTGGGTATGGTTTGGGCTTTGGTTTATTTTTGGCCTCAAGTTGTGATAGTATTAGTTTAGGACTAGTATTGGATCCAAAAATTAACATAAGGACTAAAGGTGAAGAATCTGATTTCTCAAGGACCAAACTTGTAATTTATGAAATTTATCCAAGGGCCTTTCTTGATAATCTTCATTAATTCAAAGACCATATTTGCCGTTTTTGAAAATTCCAAGGACCAAACATGACAAATCTGAATCTTCGTGGACTAAAGCTGCCATTTTGAGAATTTATTATCCAAACTCGCAAATTCCTTTCCCAGCCGCGGCTTTTAGCATTCTTCTTTCTCTCGTGTTCGTTTTTCTTTGGATTTGGCTTTCTTTTGTCGGTTTTGTAATATCCGTACCTGCACATGCAAAAACTCAAGAAACACGCAAATGTTAACAATAAACGGCTCTTTCTTGGATATTTTGGATCAGTTTTGATAAACAAAAGATATGTGTTTAAGCACATATCAAAATACCCCAGACGAGATCATTGTCGTGTCCCCACGCAATGCAATCAATTCACGCTTCTAAAACCAAGGATTTCAATCTCTTTCTACTAAACCTATGAAGAAGTAGCAAAGATTCATCAAAAGAGACTAAGAACCCTTAATTCTAAAAACGCCCCGTTTACCTTTTAATTCACATGTAGATATTACGATTAAGCACATTCTGATTATGAGTGACGGTTTGTTGAACTTTCATGTCGATCAATAACTCCAACATTTTTCAAACGACACATTAGGATCACGGAGTAGAAAACACAACACAGCGTGAAGTGACCATACGGATAGAATACATCGTCCCTGATTTTTCACAAGTCCCCAAACTAAGCGTAAAATCGAAATCATTGTTAAATATGATTCTAGATGCTAACACTACCCATGGAAGTTACTTGTGTAATTACCTTTTGCTCCCATTTTCCTATTTGCCTCTAGATTTTTTTATTTTTGTGAGAAATGAATTTCTTCATAATTCTCGTTTCGATAACTTTTATTCTGATAAAGATATAAAGCTAAGTCGCTAATTAGTTATCCATCTTCCCTCGAAAACCATTGCACACAAGAATGAGGTCCACATCAAGGTCCTAATTTCACACGATTTAGGGAGAATATCCTTTTTAAGGCTACCCGAGACAACTCATCTACGAGTCGAGACGAAGCTTTATTTAGACATCTTCCGGATCCGAAGTTTGGCTTAACACTATTTCAGCACATTTGCATTTTTGCAATTCAGGCCCTTGGTCTTTTCAACTACTAACTCAACGGGATTACCGCTTTATCAGAAGTCTTATTATGACTTTGGATTTTCCTCTGCCTTTATAGAAGTCTATGACAACTTTTATAGCTTTGGATTTTTAATTTTAAAACATTTGGGCTTTATTTCATGTTAATTTTGTGCCAAACTCCAAACCCTACGGCTTTTATAACAATAGAAACAATAGCAACAAACTATCAGGAATCAGTTGTCTATTACACCGTAACAGCAGACGATTACCTCGATGTGTACCCAACTCTCATGGGCAAAGATTCTCTAAAGAAGATAAAGAACTAACTATCGCCAGAAACTCAACATCTCTAATTATTATTAACAAATATGGGGTGAAACAATTTTGTGGGAACAAAAGCCATAAGTACCTTCGATGGGCTCTAAAGAGAACCAACTACTCCACGTTTAGCATCTAAACTCATAAGTAACTCAATCATTTCTCGATCTCATAAATTTAAAATCCCAAATAATGAGATCCGCGGATGCTTAGCCGATAATTTTAGATTATCTATGGTTAAGGGAACAAGCTAGAGCTCAACACGCCCGGTCAAGTCGAATTCTATTCCTACTCTCACCATCGGAAAGTCAACAAGGTGTCAAAACATATATTAACTTAGCAAATGCTTTATCTAAATGAAATTAAGTAATGCATATTTAAAATCACTCAGGGAAACTTGCAAAATCTTGGCCTTGTGAGCTAGAATTTGCATTTTATAGCTTCTTGTCTAAGAGACTAGCAAACTTTTCAATCAAAAAGACTTAACAAAAGCTTCAAAATTTTTAAATTTTCTCATTTATAGCACATTTTTTTTCATTTTCTAAGGAAAAACGGGGTTGCGAGAGTACACGAAAAAAAAATTAGCAAGTACGGTCAAATCAAATCGAAGATTACCCTACCCCAGACTGGAACGAAACATTGTCCTCAATGTTTAAAAGCAAGGGTATCAACGAAAATCTAAAAGCCGTTTATAAAGTATGCTCAAAGATAAACGTTAGTCGATAAGATTTCGGATATCGGATCTCCATAAGCAACGATCATGAAACTCGAGTGGAGAAAATGAAAAACTTCGAGCACGAGAGTCTTCATATCGGGAAAATCCTACACAACATCACAAACAACCAAACACGAGAAATCGAAGAGGCTAACCCCTTCACATCACTTATTAGAAAATAGAAAGAAAATAGAGATAAGCAGGGGGTGCCTCCCACGAAGCCTCTTGTTTTGGTTACCGAAGTCGCTAGCTTGACTCGATTCCCGAATTCAGTTGTCCTTAGGGAAAGTTTGGAGATCCGGGACAACCATAGATGGAATGTCCCCTCCAAAATAATGTTTCACACGATGGCCATTCACCTTGAAATTAGGGCCATCGGGATAAGAAAGCTCCACCGTTCCATAAGGGAAAACACGAGCAAGCGGTGAATGGTCCGGACCAACGGGTTTTGAGTTTTCCCAAGAATATCTTTAATCGAGAGTTAAAAAGGAGAACTTGATCACCAACGTTGAAAAGCGGTTTTTGATTTTAGAATCATGAATCCTCTTAGTCTTCTCTTTGAAAATCAAAGAATTCTCGTAAGCCTGATCCCTAAGCTCATTTAATTCATTCAATTGAAATTTCCGGTGATCACCCGCGGTCTTAAGATCAAAGTTTGCATGTTTCAAGGCCCAGAATGCCTTATGCTCGAGCTCGATGGGCAAGTGACAAGCTTTTCCATACACCAACTTAAATGGGGTGCACCCGATGGGTGTCTTGTATGCGGTGCGGAAAGCCCATAATGCATCATCTAACTTATCGGCCCATGAAGCTCGATTTTCTCCTACGGTCCTTTCTAAAATCCTTTTCAAACCACGATTGGAGACCTCAACTTGTCCGCTCGTTTGCGGGTGATACGCGGTAGAAAGGCGATGGGTAACTCCATATTTAGCCATAACTTTAGCAAATTGTTCATTACTGAAATGGGTACGCGATCGCGATGATAGCACGAGGTGTTCGAATCGGAAAACAAGTTCTTCAAAACTTAACAACCACTCGGCGTCATTGGTGGGGCGCCTTCGCTTCAACCCATTTAGACAAGTAGTCGACGGCCACGAGGATATACTTATTACCCTTAGATGATGGAAATGGCCCCAAAAAATCGATGCCCCACACGCGTCAAAATCTCGCAGACTTGAATAGCATTTTGTGGCATTTCATCCTTTTTGAAATCTTCCCTTGGCGTTGGCAAGAATCACAAGACTTAACTAAATCATGAGCATCTCGATATATGGTAGGCCAATAAAATCCGGAATCAAAACCTTCTTAGCGGTGTAGCTTGCACCATGATGGCCACCCGTGGGTCCGTTATGGCAAGCATTGAGAATATCAAGGGCCTCTTGGCCATGAACACACCACCGGATTACTTGATCCGCACAAATCTTAAACAAGTAGGGATCGTCCCCGAAATAATGCTTAACATCTTTGAAAAACTTTTTCTTCTGTTGGGACGACATCCCTTTCACAATGAAATTGCCCGCATGGTAATTTGCAAAGTCGGCAAACCATGGGGTGTTTGGGTCTTTCTTAGCAATCATCCCAAGTGTCTCAAGAGGAAATGTTTTCGTGATCTCCTTTTTCTCGAGCACACTTTGATGGGGATTTTCAAGTCTAGAAAGGTGATCGGCAGCAAGGTTCTCCGCTCCTTTTTGTCAAGAATAGTAACATCAAACTCTTGAAGAAGGAGAACCCAACGAAGTAATCGTGGCTTAGCATCTTGCTTTGCCAAAAGATACTTTAGGGCAGAATGGTTGGTATACACTATGGTCTTTGACAAGACAAGGTAGGCTCGGAATTTCTCGAAAGCATAAACAACGGCCAATAATTCCTTTTTCAGTAGTCGTATAATTGTGTTGGGCCTCAGACAATGTCTTACTCGCATAGTGTAAAGGTTGAAAATGTTTCGATTTACGTTGCCCCAAGACTGCCCCAATTGCGTAATCACTTGCATCACACATGAGCTCAAAGGGCAAATCCCGGTCGGGGGCAACTAAGATCGGAGCTCGGTTAATTTCTTTTGAGAAAATTAAATGCTTCAACGCATTCATTGGTGAAGATAAACGGAGCATCCTACTCGAGGAGATGGGTTGAGGCGGGCTATCTTAGAGAAATCTTGGATGAAACGGCGATAGAAACCGGCGTGACCTAAAAACTCCGAATACCTTTGACGGTAGTGGGATGAGGGAGTTTAGCTATAACGTCGACTTTAGCTCGTTCGACCTCAATCCCAGATTTTGAAATCTTATGGCCGAGGACAATGCCCTCTCGAACCATGAAGTGGCACTTCTCCCAATTCAAGACCAAATTGGTGTCTTCACACCGTTTGAGCATGTGGTCTAGATGAGAGATGCAAGAAGTGAAAGAATCTCCATAAACCGAGAAATCGTCCATAAAACTTCCATAGACTTCTCGATCATGTCATGAAAAATAGCCATCATGCACCTTTAGAACGTACCGGGAGCATTGCATAAGCCAAATGGCATTCGTCGGTAAGCAACCGTTCCATAAGGGCACATGAAAGTCGTTTTCTCTTGATCCTGCGGATCAATCGGAATTTGAAAGTAACAGGAAAACCATCGAGAAAGCAATAGAACTCATTCCCGCTAAACGCGTTCGAGCCGATCCATAAAGGTAGCGGAAATGATCGCTAGTGTAGCATCATTCAACTTTCGGTAGTCAATACACACCCTCCATCCGGTGACGAGGCGTGTGGAAATCAATTCATTATCTTTATTGGCAATGACGGTCATGCCACCTTTCTTCGGAACACAATGGATAGGGCTAACCCATGAACTATCGGAGATTGGATAAATGATTCCGGCGTCGAGGAGTTTAAGAACTTCCTTTTTGATAACCTCATGAATTTTCGGATTAACCCTACGTTGTTGTTGAATAACGGGTTTGCAATCGTCTTCCATTAAGATCTTGTGAGTACCAAAACGAGGGTTTATGCCTTTGATATCGGAAATTTGCCAAGCGATGGCACTCTTATGTTTTCGAAGAATCTCCAAAAGTGCGGTTTTCTCCTGATCTTTCAATTTTTTAGCAATGATGACGGAAACTTGTTGGTTCTTCAAGAAAAGAGTATTCAAGATGAGGAGGTAAATCCTTGAGCTCGGGCTCCGGAGGTTTTTCATTAGACGCTTGTACGGATTTGATTTCTTCAATCGTAATCTCTTTGGAGGAGTGACGGTGATGGATCTTCATTTAGCAATTGTTCAAGATAAAGGATATCTCCCTCCGAATCATAAACACCATCATCAATTCTCGGTGGAATCGATTCGTCAGTAGCAAGAAACTCATCGACCTCTTCCAAAATGAAATCACCTCCCTCGAATGGAGTAAGAGAGGGGGAAGAGTCGGCAATTATAGGCTCCGAAGATGGTTCAACATTTTCAGAAGGAATGGTGGGATTGCCACCCATAAAATCAAGAAGCTTTTGAGCATACTCCTCCGTAGCAATATCGAGAACGTCGATTCGATTAATAGAAGCATCATCATAGTTGGAGGAGTATCTCGAAGGATGGTTAATGTTAAATGAGACAGTTTCCTTATGAGATCGTAAAGTAATTTCTCCTTCATAAACGTCAATCATCGCACGGCGTTCAGTAGAAGGGTCTCCGAGAATAAGAGGCACTCGGGAATCAGCATCAAAGTCAACGACAACGAAGTCGGCGGGAAAATGTAATGGTCCTACTTTCACATAGACATCCTCGGCGATTCCTTTCGGAATAGAGGTTGATCGGTCCGCGAGTTCAAGAGTCATCTTAGTAGGAGTGAGATCCCGGAGAGAAAGCTTGTTATAAATCGAAAGAGGCATTAAGTTAATACTCGCACCAAGATCGGCCAAGGCGGATCATTTCACAATTCCCGAAAACTCACAAGGGATAAGAAATTTGCCGGGGTCTCCTAACTTTTCGGAAGTTTCTTGAGGAGCACCGTAGAGCAATTCTCATTCAATGGTGTTTTGCTATTTCGCCAACTTTTCCTTATTACTCACTAAATTTTTGATCATGGCGGCAAATTTCGTCATGAGGAGTAAAGCGTCGGTGAAACCGATGTTAAAATTCAAGGATTGAACGATCTCAACAAATTTCTCCATTTGGTTTTCGGTTTTATCACGAATCCTTTGATCTTGAAGTCTAGATGGATAAGGAAGTGTGGGTTTAAAAGTAGTCTTCAACATCGGGTTTCGAATCTGAGTCTGAGAACGACCGGAGGTGGGGACGGGTGCGGTTTGCACATTCTCATCAATAACCACGGATTCTCGTTCCTCCTCCTCACTAGCGAGTAGGAAACGATGGTTCATCATAAGCCTTACCACTCCTTGTGGTTATAGCTTTTAACTCACCCTTCGGGTTGGGAATGGTATCACTTGGAAGAGATCCCGAACTCGAGGGTTGACTTATCTTACACAAAACAACATTCAACATATTCTCAAGTTTATTCTGCGAAGCATCCAATTTGTTGTTCTGAAGTCGAATCTCATTCCTAAACTCATTGCTTTGTCTAGTCAGCGAAGATTGAAACTCATTTCTCAAACTTGAAATATGAGTTTGCATAGTTTGGATGGTAGCATTATTGTGTTGAACGTAATTCGTGAATTCATTTGAAGGCAAAGGTGGAGCTTGATAGCTTGAATTTGGATATCCTTGATTGTAATTGACTCCTTGATTCGGTATTGATTTGGTGGGGCTTTGAATTGGTTTTGAACATTTGGTCCACGAACTTGATTCGATTAAACGAGTCGATTGTTCGATTGAGAAAATCCCCGAGGTACCATTTGATTACTAACACGAGGATTTGGTTCAACTTGAGGACGGTATTGGTTACCTCGGTTACGGCATTAGCTTCGAAAGGATTTCCATCGGTGGCGGTACAATTGTAGTAGGCATGCGGGCCACCACAAGTAGTACAAGTCGTTTCCACCGCTTTGACTTGAGCGGGTGGAGAAGAATTAACCTTAGCCGTCTTAATCTTAACCAAAGTCTGAATCATATCCGTAAGCTTATCAATCTTAGCATCGGTGCTAGAGGCGTATTTTCGTAAGGACGAGGGACGATGGTGTAGCACTCACTCGGGCAGCAACCGATTTGCTACGTGAGGTACGAACTTTAGATTTGTTCTCAATAATCAACAAGGCATCTCTCGTTGATCGGGTCAACAAATTACCACCCGCGGCGGCATTGAGAGAGTCTTGATCAGTTTCATTCAAACCATTATAGAATGTATCAAGTTGGTGTAATTCCGTAAAACCATGATGGGGACATTGCCTAAGCAAATCTTTGAATCGGTCCCAAGCCTCACTAAATGATTCATCAAATCTTTGTGTGAATTTCGTTATTTCATTTTTTAAGCTTGTTGTTTTAGGCGGTGGGAATAATTGTTCACGAATTTTGACACTAAATTCTCCCATGTGGTTATCGATCGAGGGGTAGTTTCTCGAGCCAAATCCGGCGGCCCTCAAGTGAAAACGGGAAGAGTAGTAGCTTGATAGCCTCTTCCGGAACGTTACGGTACTTGATCGTAGACGTGAGCTTGTTGAATCGTCGGATATGAGAGTGAGGATCGTCCCTCTCAAATCCGTAAAATTGGCTTGACGAAACCAAATTTATCAATCCGTTTTTAAGCTCAAAGTTATCGGCAACGATTGCCGGGACGACGATGGCTTCTCCATAACCCTCGGTGGGTGCTTGGAGTTGCTCTAGCATAGATCGGTTGTCCTCCGCTGGTATGTGCTAAAACACATACCTTTTCATCATCAAAATAGACCCAAAATAACCAAGAAAGAGCCGTTTATTGCTAATATTTATGGTTTTCTTGAGTTTGTGCTTGTGCAGGTATGGATATGTAAAAACACGCAAAAAGGTACCAAATCAGATGTAAATCCGAGCACGAGAGATCAAGAGAGTTTGAGCTGAGCCGGAAGGTCGGGATTGTGCATTTTGGAAGATTTTATTCTCTGAGGATGATTTGTGAAGATTTGATCAAAGTTTGAAGAAATGTCAGAAATAGTCCCTGAACTTTCAGCAACTGACAGAAAACAACCTTGAAGATTCAGAAATTGCAAATTCAATCCTTGGTCTATTGAAGAATGACAAGTTCAGCCCTTGGAAGACAATTTCAGCATTTACATTATTGGTCCCTATGGTTGCTCTTGGATTGCTATTATGTCCTAAGTCCAAAACACATTATCCAAGTCCAAATCCTCAAACACTAGCCACGGCCCAACATCAAAAATACCAACCCGGTCCAATAAACAAATCCAACCCGTTCACCTATTAATACCACCCAATCCCATCTAACCCACTTACCCGGTTATTTTACCCGGATTTTACCCGAACCAACCCTTTTGAATAACATTAAAATAAACCAAACGCGCCCCACAGTTCTCCTTCCTCCCAAACGACCCGTTTACCACCAATTACCCACCCATATTTACCCAATCCTTAAACCTCGTACTAAGCATCTTTCCCAAGAGCTTCTAGAACCTATGACATGTCAGATAAGTTGCCCACGTGGACAAATGGCACTATCTTATTGGCTGAAACACCTCATTGAAGGAATTGGAGCAATGTGATTGGTTGAGGTGACAATGGATTGATTGTGTGGCTCAGAATGGCTTCTAGGCTCTTCTTATCAAGAATCCAAGACCTGCTCAGGGCTATAAATAGACCTCTTGGCTCACAAAGGATTTCGTGCAATTCCTAGTTTTCATTTTAGCTTATTGTTTTTAACTTTCAGTAGTTTGATAAATGTTTTATTAAGCTTTTATTGTATTTCCAATTCCTTGTAACCCCTTTTCAGTTTTAATAAAAGTTCCAAGTTTTTAGATTTAACTTTGCATTTCTTATTTAAAGTAATCAATAAGCTTATTTGAATAATGGAGTAGGCTCATTTCAGCTTATTATAGCTTTATTGAGCTTATATTGCACCCTCACTGTACTTTTCATTCACTTACATTCACAAAAATAATCGGTCAACGAAAGTCAACTGTGTGGTGATTTTGGTTCAGAAATGAATAAGGGTTGATTGTGATGATGGATCTGGGTTTATGTGATGATATATGGGTTAGGATTAGTGGTTCTAATTGCTGGTTTGCAAGCCATTGTGGCTGGACCCCTTGTAAGTGGAAGCTTGTTCTCATTTCTAGCTTATTCAACAATGGTAGTATAATATCTATTAGATCTGTTTTAGTAGTGATTATTGCTGTCTTATTAGCCTTATTTTAATGTATTGGATCTGTTTTGATGTGAAAATAATCTTGACTTTGATATTTGGTTAATATATTTGCACAACAAGTCTATAAAAGGGTGTTTGGATTAGTATTTAAAATGAGCTAGAGGTTAAAATATAAGAGTAGTTAAGTAGTTTTAGGTTTGCTTTGGTCATTTACATTCAAACTTGTCTCAAGCTTGCATCAGTTTTCATCTATAGTCAAAATAAAAAGCCCACTGTTCTTGTTTGCATTACTGTTGGAATCAGTCACCATAATCAATTCAAATGGGTTAAAAAGTTGATAAACTAGCTTGATAAACTTTCATTTCATCAAATTATATCCTAATCAGTCCAACATTTGCTTCTAAATCTCACCAAAGTCAAATTTCAAATCTGTTTTTCAAAAGTCAAAACTCATCAAACCAGTTTTTTGCAAAACTTTCTATATTTTTCATGGACTCAATTCTGATTTAAACCAAGTGAAACTCTGGATTAAAGAACTTCAATTGGTCAAGAATTCAAATCTTATTTTTGTCAAATTTTTGGACATTATCTTAATCTTTAAATCAGATGTTCAAAACTGCTTATTCTCCCCTGTTCACACTCAGTATGTACTGAGTGTGAAACAGGTTGTTTGCAACCATTGCACTGAACTCAATTCAGAGAGTTAGAGTCTATAACTTGGTCTAGTTGTAGCTTGCCAGGTGTTCTTTAGGACTGCACATTTGATTTTTAGCTTGGCTTATTGAATAAGCTTGTGGTTAAGCTCAAACTAGGGTCCCAGTTCACTGTTTGCTGTTTAAAATCAGTTAGCTTATACCTTGTTGGAATGCTTATTAGAGGTTAGGAGTAGCAGTAGATAGTTGCTTTAGAGTAGTTTAGGTATTATTTAGCTTGTGTAGAAGTTTGGTGGCTTATTGTTCTAGTTAGCTTATTTCTAAGTGCTTATTTCAATTCAGATAACACTGCAACCCTTATTTCATCCACATAAGCATCATATTTGATATTTTTCATAGAACCAGAATAAGATTTTAGTATTTTCCTGAGATTTTCATAATTTTTGGTCATTGTTAGCTATTTTTCTCAATTTAAAATAGTTTTTAATCACTTTTAATTAGCTTTAATTGCAAATAATTAAGAAAAAGTTCAAAAAAATAATTTTTCAATTTTCTCAGTTTAAGAAAAATATAAAAAGCATAAAAAAGATTTTTCCTTATTTTTCCCTTTTTATTTGGCATTTTTCACAATTTAAATTAGATTAAAATAGTTTTAAATTAGTAGAAAATAGGAAATTAATCAGAAAAATAAAAAAAAATAGTTTGAAAAGTCTCTTATGGCATTTTAGATTTTATAAAAATAGATTTATATTTTTCCCTTTAAATTTCATAATTTTTAGTATTTTAATTTAGTTTAAAAGGTTAAAAATTAGTTTTTAATTTAAATAAAATCCAGAAAAATCCAAAAAAATAGTTTTAATTCTAAATTAGTTTTTACATTGCATTTCTAGAGTAAAAGTAATTTTAGGCATTTTTAGGTTATAATCTAGACGTAGTTGCATTTTTAATATCGTTTTATAAATTACGTTTTAGTTAATTTGCACTTAGGATTTCTCGTAAAATAGATTCCCTTAATTACTTTCCCTATTCCCGTAGTTTAATAAAATCAAAATCAAACAAATCAAAACATCGAGCATTAAATTCCAAACCAAAAACGGCGTTGGCAATTCACGCCTCGTTGGGAAACGATTCTGGTTGACTAATCCGTATACACGATCACACACGGGATTTGATTTATTATTCTTTTTCCTAAAGGAATTTGAATCTATCTTCGTGATTATTTTTGATATCGATATTGAGGTTTTATCCACACACACACCCTTAAGCCTTCATTATCAGAGAATCAGTGTCTGAACCGTTTTAAGTTTCTTACGGTTAGTCATTCACAAGTGGCTAGCTTGTGTGAGTAAACTTGACGTGTTTAGGTTCTGTGAATCAAATTTTGGCGCCGCTGCCGGGGAGGTTGTGTCACGACAATATCGTTTGAGGTTTGACGATTAGTGACTCGAGATCCTTCATTCGTGAAGTTACTATTTTTCTATAAACTAAAAAAGTAAAAATATATATTCCTTTTTCTTTTGTATATATATATATCATATTAAAAATACAAAAAGATTTTCTCTTGTGTTTTGCTAATAAATAGAAGACACCAATTATATAACATTCTCAACGGAGGTGTTATCATTAATAAGTTCTCGAACTAAAGATCAAAAACTTGCCTTTGTGTCGCTTGTGGATTTATTTATTTCTATCGGATAAACAAACTGTGTGGTGGGTATAAGGACGTTCTGACATTAAATTGCGGCGTAAAGAAGCGGGTTTTAATAAGCTTGCTGACCTAAAAAGCTTCTCCGCTTCGCTTGTGCGTTTGTCTTGTAGAGGTGATTTATTCACTTGGGATTATTGGTTAAGTTCACTGTGTTTTCGAATACCGTTCGTTTTAATTGCCTTGAAAGTGCATGCGCTTTTCGTTCCAATAACTACGACCGACACGTGAAGCGCTACAATTCGCGAAGGCGAAATAGACGTGCTCCCTTAGTCGAACCCGAGATTCGAACTAATCAAGACCCGCCCATCATCGAAATGGCGGAGGACAACCGATCTATGCTAGAGCAACTCCAAGCACCCACCGAGGGTTATGGAGAAGCCATCGTCGTCCCGGCAATCGTTGGCGATAACTTTGAGCTTAAACACGGATTGATAAATTTGGTTTCGTCAAGCCAATTTTACGGATTCGAGAGAGACGATCCTCACTCTCATATCCGACGATTCAACAAGCTCACGTCTACGATCAAGTACCGTAGCGTTCTGGAAGAGGCTATCAAGCTACTACTCTTCCCATTTTCACTCGAGGGGCCGCCGGATTTGGCTCGAAAAACTACCCCTCGATCGATAACCACATGGGAGAATTTAGTATCAAAATTCGTGAACGAATTCTTCCCACCGTCTAAAGCAACAAGCCTTAAAATGAAATAACAAAATTCACACAAAGATTTGATGAATCATTTAGTGAGGCATGGGACCGATTCAAAGATTTGCTTAGGCAATGTCCCCATCATGGTTTTTCTGAGTTGCACCAACTTGATACGTTTTATAACGGTTTGAATGAGACTGATCAAGACTCTCTCAATGCCGCCGAGGGTGGTAATTTGTTGACCGATCAACGAGATGCCTTGTCCATTATTGAGAACAAATCTAAAGTTCGTACATCACGTAGCAAATCGGTTGTTGCTCGAGTGAATGATACACCATAGTCTTCGTCTCACGGAAATACGTCTAGCACCGATGCTAAGATTGATAAGCTTACGGATATGATCCAGGCTTTGGTTAAGATTAATTCTCCTCCACCCGCTCAAGTCAAAGCGGTGGAAACGACTTGTACTACTTGTGGTGGCCCGCATGCCTACTACAATTGTACCGCCACCGATGGACATCCTTTCAATGCTAATGCCGTAACCGGAGGTAACCAATACCGTTCTCAAATTGAACCGAATCCTCGTGTTAGTAATCAAATGGTACCTCCAGGATTTTCTCCATCGAACAATCGAATCGTTTTAATCGAATCAAGTTCGTGGACCAAATGTTCAAAACCAATTAAAAGCTCTACCAAATCAATACCCAAACCAAGGATTTAACTACAATCAAGTATATCACAACCCAAGCTATCAAGCTTCACCTTTGCCTTCAAATGAATTCACAACTTACGTTCAACACACCAATTCTACCATCAACACTATGCAAAATCAGATTACAAGTTTGAGGAACGAGTTTCAATCTTCGTTAACTAGACAAAGCAATGAGTTTAGGAATGAGATTCGACTTCAGAACAACAAATTGGAGACTTCACAGAATAAACTCGAAAATATGTTGAATGCTGTTTTGTGTAAGGTCAGTCAACCCTCATCTTCGGGTTCTCTTCCAAGTGATACCATTCCCAACCCGAAGGGTGAGTTGAAAGCTATAACCACATGGAGTGGTAAGGATTATGATGGACCCTCGTCTCTACTCGTTAGTAGGGAGGAGGAACAAGAAACCGAGGTTATTGAGGAAAATGTGCCACCGCACGCGTTCCACCTCCGGTCGTTCAGACTCGATTCGAACCCGATGTTCGAAGACTACTCTTAAACCTTCACTTCCTTATCCTTCAAGACTTCATAATCAAAAGCTTCGTGATAAAACCGAAAACCAAATGGAGAAATTTGCTGAAATCGTTCAATCCTTGAATTTTAACATCTGTTTCACCGATGCTTTACTCCTCATGCCGAAATTTGCTGCTATGATCAAGAATTTAGTGGGTAATAAGGAAAAGTTGGCGAAATAACAAAACACCGTTGAATGAGAATTGCTCGGCGGTGCTCCTCAAGAAACTTCCCAAAAAGTTAGGAGACCCCGGCAAATTTCTTATCCCTTGTGAGTTTCTGAGAATAGTGAAATGCTCGCCTTGGCGATCTTGGTGCGAGTATTAACTTAATGCCTCTTTCGATTTATAACAAACTTTCTCTCCCAGAACTCACTCCTACTAAGATGACTCTTGAACTCGCGGACCGTTCAACCTCTATTCCGAGAGGAATCGCCGAGGACGTCTATGTGAAAGTAGGACCACTGCATTTTCTCGCCGACTTCGTTGTCGTTGACTTTGATGCTTTGACCCCGAGTACCTCTTATTCTCGGGAGGCCTTTCCTAAGAACGGGTCGTGCGATGATTGATGTTTATGAAGGAGAAATCACTTTACGATCTAACAAGGAAACCGTCTCGTTTAACATTAACCATCCTTCGAGATACTCCTCCAACTATGATGATGCTTCTATTAATCGAATCGACATTCTCGATATTGCTACGGAGGAGTATGCTCAAAAGCTTCTTGATTTTATGGGTGGCAATCCCACCATTCCTTCTAAAAATGTTGAACCATCTTCTGAGCCTATTATTGCGATTCTTCCCCTCTCTCACTCCTTTCGAGGGAGGTGACTTCATTTTGGAAGAGATCGATGAGTTTCTTGCTGATGATGAATCGATTCCACCGGTAATTGATGATGGTGTTTATGATTGAGGAGATATATCCGTTATCTTGAGCAATCGTTGAATGAAGATCCATTACCGTCACTCCCTCCGAAAGAAATCACGATTGAAGAAATCAAAGAAGTACAAACGTCTAATGAAAATCCTCCCGAGCCCGAGCTCAAGGATTTACCTCCTCATCTTGAATACGCTTTTCTTGAAAAACAGAACAAATTTCCCGTCATCATTGCTAAAAACTTAAAAGATGAGGAGAAAACCGCACTTTTGGATGTCCTACGAAAACACAAAAATGCAATCGCTTGGCAAATTTCTGACATCAAAGGAATCAATCCTCGTTTTTGTACCCACAAAATTCGATGGAGGATGATTGTAAACCCGTGATTCAACAACAACGTAGGGTTAACCCAAAAATTCATGATGTTATCAAAAAGGAAGTTCTTAAACTCCTCGACGACGGAATCATTTATCCAATCTCCGATAGCTCATGGGTTAGCCCTATCCATTGTGTCCCTAAGAAGGGAGGAATGACCGTCGTTGCTAACGATGAAAATGAGTTGATTTCCACACGCCTCATCACCGGATGGAGGGTGTGTATTGATTATCGAAAGTTAAACGATGCTACTCGTAGGACCATTTCCGCTTCCTTTTATGGATCAGATGCTCGAACGTTTAGCGGGGAATGAGTTCTATTGCTTTCTCGATGGTTTCTCCGGTTATTTTCAAATCCCGATCGATCCAAAGGATCAGGAGAAAACGACTTTCACGTGCCCTTATGGAATGTTTGCTTACCGACGCATGCCTTTTGGGCTATGCAATGCTCCCGACGCTCCGAGGTGCATGATGGCTATTTTTCACGACATGATCGAAAAATCTATGGAAGTTTTTATGGACGATTTCTCGGTTTATGGAGATTCTTTCACTTCTTGCCTCTCTCATATAGACCACATGCTTAAGAGGTGTGAAGACACCAATTTGGTCTTGAATTGGGAGAAGTGCCATTTCATGGTTCGAGAGGGCATTGTCCTCGGCCATAAGATTTCAAAATCTGGGATTGAGGTCGACCGAGCTAAAGTCGACGTTATAGCTAAACTCCCTCATCCCACTACCGTCAAAGGTATTCGGAGTTTTTTTGGGTCATGCCGGTTTCTATCGCCGTTTCATCCAAGATTTCTCTAAGATAGCCCGCCCTCTGACCCATCTCCTTGAAAAGGATGCTCCGTTTATCTTCACCACCGAATGCGTTGAAGCGTTTAATATTCTCAAAAAGAAATTAACTGAGGCACCAATCTTAGTTGCCCCCGACTGGGATTTGCCCTTTGAGCTCATGTGTGATGCAAGTGATTACGCAATTGGGGCAGTCTTGGGGCAACGTAAGTCGAAACATTTTCAACCCATACACTATGCGAGTAAGACATTGTCTGAGGCCCAACACAATTATACGACTACTGAAAAGGAATTATTGGCCGTTGTTTATGCTTTTGAGAAATTTCGACCCTACCTTGTCTTGTCAAAGACCATAGTGTATACCGACCATTCTGCCCTAAAGTATCTTTTGGCAAAGCAAGATGCTAAGCCACGATTACTCCGGTGGGTTCTCCTCCTTCAAGAGTTTGATGTTACTATTCTTGACAAAAAAGGAGCGGAGAACCTTGCTGTCGATCACCTTTCTAGACTTGAGAATCCTCATCAAAGTGTGCTCGAGAAAAAGGAGATCACGGAAACATTTCCTCTTGAGACACTTGGGATGGTTTCTAAGAAAGACCCGAACACCCCATGGTTTGCCGATTTTGCAAATTACCATGCGGGGAATTTCATCGTGAAAGGGATGTCGTCCCAAAAAAAGAACAAGTTTTTCAAAGATGTTAAGCATTATTTCGGGACGACCCTACTTGTTTAAGGTTTGTGCGGATCAAGTAATCCGGCGGTGTGTTCATGGCCAAGAGGCTATTTATATTCTCAATGCTTGCCATAACGGACCCATTGGTGGCCATCATGGTGCAAGCTACACCGCTAAGAAGGTTTTTGATTCCGGATTCTATTGGCCAACCATATATCGAGATGCTCATGATTTAGTCAAATCTTGTGATTCTTGCCAACGTCAAGGGAAAATTTTACAGAAGGATGAAATGCCACAAAATGCTATTCAAGTCTGTGAGATTTTTGACGTGTGGGGCATCGATTTTATGGGGCCATTTCCATCATCTAGAGGAAATAAGTATATCCTCGTGGCCGTCGACTACTTGTCCAAATGGGTTGAAGCGAAGGCGCTCCCCACCAATGAGGCCCGAGTGGTTGTTAAGTTCTTGAAGAATTTGTTTTCCCGATTCGGAGCACCTCGTGCTATCATCAGTGATCGCGGTACCCATTTCTGTAATGAACAATTTGCTAAAGTTATGGCTAAATATGGAGTTACCCATCGTCTTTCTACCGCGTATCACCCGCAAACGAGCGGACAAGTTGAGGTCTCGAATCGTGGGTTGAAAAGGATTTTAGAAAGAACCGTAGGAGAAAATCGAGCTTCATGGGCCGATAAGTTAGATGATGCATTATGGGCTTTCCGCACCGCATACAAGACACCCATCGGGTGCACCCCATTTAAGTTGGTGTATGGAAAAGCTTGTCACTTGCCCATCGAGCTTGAGCATAAGGCATTCTTGGCCTTGAAACATGCTAATTTCGATCTTAAGACCGCGGGTGATCACCGAAAAGTTCAATTGAACGAATTAAATGAGCTTAGGGATCAGGCCTACGAGAATTCTTTGATTTTCAAAGAGAAGACTAAGAGGATTCATGATGCTAAAATCAAAAACCGCGTTTTCAACGTTGGTGATCAAGTTCTCCTCTTTAACTCTCGTTTGAAGATATTCTCGGGCAAACTCAAAACCCGTTGGTCCGGACCATTCACCATAGCTCAAGTTTTCCCGTATGGAACGGTGGAGCTTTCTCAGACCGATGGCCCAAATTTCAAGGTGAATGGTCATCGTGTGAAACATTATTTCGGAAGGGACATTCCATCTATGGTTGTCCCGGATCTCCAAACTTTCTTCCCCATGGACAAATGAATTCGGGGATCGAGTCAAGCTAGCGACTTGGTAACCAAAAATGAGCGCCGTGGGAGGCACCCCATGCTTATCCTTCTATCTTCTTTCTATTTTCTAATAAGTGACGCCTGAAGGGGTCGCCTCTTCGATTTCGTGTTTGGTTGTTTGTGATGTTGTGTAGGATTTTCCCGATATGAAGACTCTCGTGCTCGAAGTTTGTCATTTCTCTACTCGAGTTTCATGATCGATGCCGATGGAAATCCGATATCCTAATCTTATCGACTAACGTTTATCTTTTAGCATACTTAATAAACGGCTTTTAGATTTTCGTTGATACCCTTGCTTTTAAACATTGAGGACAATGTTTCGTTCTAATCTAGGGTAGGGTAATCTTCGATTTGATTTGACCGCACTTGCTTATTTCTGTTGTGTTTCTCTCGCAACCCCGTTTTTCCTTAAAAATGAAAATTTGTGCAAAAATGAGCAAAATTTAAAATTTTTCAAGCTTTTGTTAAGTCTTTTTGATTGAAAAGTTTGCTAGTCTCTTAGATAAGAAGCTATAAAATGCGAATTCTAGCTCACAAGGCCAAGATTTTGCAAGTTTCCCTGAGTGATTTTAAATATGCATGACTTGATTTCATTAGACGAAGCATTTGCTAAGTTAATATATGTTTTTACACCTTGATTGACTTTCATTTGGTGAGAGTAGGAATGGAATTCTGACTTGACCGGGCGTGTTGAGCCCTAGCTTGTTCCCTTAACCATAGGTAATCTAAAATTATCGGCTAAGCATCTGCGGATCTCATTATTTGGGATTTTAAATTTGCCGAGATCGAGAAATGATAGAGTTACTTATGAGTTTAGATGCTAAGCGTGGAGTAGTTGGTTCTCTTTAGAGCCCATCGAAGGTACTTATGGCTTTTTGTTCCCACAAAATTGTTTCACCCCATATCTGTCTAATCAATAATTAGAGATGTCGAGTTTTGGCGATAGTTAGTTCTTTATCTTCTTAAAAGAATCTTTGTTTTAAAAATTGGGTACACATCAAGGATCCGTAATAAATAAGAAATCAGTGATAAGTGAAAAGTAATAAGTAAAGTTGTGAGTGCGTGTCGAGATCGGACCCTTGGATCTTTAGCCGTGATTGAGTGAGGTCTTAGCCTAGCCAGCCGGGATCCTCATTTCATGAAGCCTATAGTCTTGGAATTACCCCGTGAAGCTCCGTAGTTCATAGCTCATACACGTAAAAGTCTAAGTTCTATTTCAAATAAAAAAAAATGAAAAATGATGAAAATGAAAAATAAAGTATAAGTGAATAAAAATTCCTTGATGTGGACCTCATTTTTGGGACAATGGTTCTTGAGGGAAGGCGGATAACTAATTATCGACTTAGCTTTATATCTTTATTGGAATAAAAGTTATCGAAACGAGAAATTTGAAGAAATTCATTTCTCACAAAAATAAAAAAATCTAGAGGAAAATAGGAAAATGGGAACAAAAGGTATTTACACAAGTAACTTCCATGGGTAGTGTTAGCATCTAGAGTCATACTTAACAATGATTTCGGTTTTACGCTTAGTTTGGGACTTGTGAAAAATCAGGGACGATGTATTCTATCCGTATGGTCACTTCACACTGTGTTGTGTTTTCTACTCCGTGATCCTAACGTGTCGTTTGATAAATGTTGGAGTTATTGATCGACATGAAAGTTCAACAAACCGTCATTCATAATCGGAATGTGCTTAATCGTTATATCTATACATGAGATTTGAAAGGTAAACGGGGCGTTTTTAGAATTAAGGCTTTCTTAATCTCTTTTGAGGAATCTTTACTACTTCTTCTCTTATAATTGGTTTGTCTGAACTGTTTTAAGTTTCTTACGGTTAGTCATTCACAAGTGGCTAGCTTGTGTGAGATAACTTGACGGTTTGGACATATCAATGGTTTAGTAGAAAGAGATTGAAATCCTTGGTTTTAGAAGCGTGAGTTGATTGCATTGCGTGAGGACACGACAATGGTTTCGTCTGGGGTATTTTGGTATGTGCTAAAGCACATACCTTTTCATCATCAAAATAGACCCAAAATAATCAAGAAAGAGCCGTTTATTGCTAATATTTATGGTTTTATTGAGTTTGTGCTTGTGCAGGTATGGATATGTAAAAACACGCAAAAAGGTACCAAATCAGATGTAAATCCGAGCACGAGAGATCAAGAGAGTTTGAGCTGAGCCGGAAGGTCGGGATTGTGCATTTTGGAAGATTTTATTCTCTAAGGATGATTTGTGAAGATTTGATCAAAGTTTGAAGAAATGTCAGAAATAGTCCCTGAACTTTCAACAACTGACAGAAAACAACCTTGAAGATTCAGAAATTGCAAATTCAATCCTTGGTCTATTGAAGAATGACAAGTTCAGCCCTTGGAAGACAATTTCAGCATTTACATTATTGGTCCCTATGGTTGCTCTTGGATTGCTATTATGTCCTAAGTCCAAAACACATTATCCAAGTCCAAATCCTCAAACACTAGCCACGGCCCAACATCAACAATACCAACCCGGTCCAATAAACAAATCCAACCCGTTCACCTATTAATACCACCCAATCCCATCTAACCCACTTACCCGGTTATTTTACCCGGATTTTACCCGAACCAACCCTTTTGAATAACATTAAAATAAACCAAACGCGCCCCACAGTTCTCCTTCCTCCCAAACGACCCGTTTACCACCAATTACCCACCCATATTTACCCAATCCTTAAACCTCGTACTAAGCATCTTTCACAAGAGCTTCTAGAACCTATGACATGTCAGATAAGTTGCCCACGTGGACAAATGGCACTATCTTATTGGCCGAAACACCTCATTGAAGGAATTGGAGCAATGTGATTGGTTGAGGTGACAATGGATTGATTGTGTGGCTCAGAATGGCTTCTAGGCTCTTCTTATCAAGAATCCAAGACCTGCTCAGGGCTATAAATAGACCTCTTGGCTCACAAAGGATTTCGTGCAATTCCTAGTTTTCATTTTAGCTTATTGTTTTTAACTTTCAGTAGTTTGATAAATGTTTTATTAAGCTTTTATTGTATTTCCAATTCCTTGTAACCCCTTTTCAGTTTTAATAAAAGTTCCAAGTTTTTAGATTTAACTTTGCATTTCTTATTTAAAGTAATCAATAAGCTTATTTGAATAATGGAGTAGGCTCATTTCAGCTTATTATAGCTTTATTGAGCTTATATTGCACCCTCACTGTACTTTTCATTCACTTACATTCACAAAAATAATCGGTCAACGAAAGTCAACTGTGTGGTGATTTTGGTTCAGAAATGAATAAGGGTTGATTGTGATGATGGATCTGGGTTGAGTTGATGATATATGGGTTAGTATTAGTGGTTCTAATTGCTAGTTTGCAAGCCATTGTGGCTGGACCCCTTGTAAGTGGAAGCTTGTTCTCATTTCTAGCTTATTCAACAGTGGTAGTATAATATCTATTAGATCTGTTTTAGTAGTGATTATTGCTGTCTTATTAGCCTTATTTTAATGTATTGGATCTGTTTTGATGTGAAAATAATCTTGACTTTGATATTTGGTTAATATATTTGCACAACAAGTCTATAAAAGGGTGTTTGGATTAGTATTTAAAATGAGCTAGAGGTTAAAATATAAGAGTAGTTAAGTTGTTTTAGGTTTGCTTTGGTCATTTACATTCAAACTTGTCTCAAGCTTGCATCAGTTTTCATCTATAGTCAAAATAAAAAGCCCACTGTTCTTGTTTGCATTACTGTTGGAATCAGTCACCATAATCAATTCAAATGGGTTAAAAAGTTGATAAACTAGCTTGATAAACTTTCATTTCATCAAATTATATCCTAATCAGTCCAACATTTGCTTCTAAATCTCACCAAAGTCAAATTTCAAATCTGTTTTTCAAAAGTCAAAACTCATCAAACCAGTTTTTTGCAAAACTTTCTATATTTTTCGTGGACTCAATTCTGATTTAAACCAAGTGAAACTCTGGATTAAATAACTTCAATTGGTCAAGAATTCAAATCTTATTTTTTTCAAATTTTTGGACATTATCTTAATCTTTAAATCAGATGTTCAAAACTGCTTATTCTCCCCTGTTCACACTAAGTATGTACTGAGTGTGAAACAGGTTGTTTGCAACCATTGCACTGAACTCAATTCAGAGAGTTAGAGTTTGTAACTTGGTCTAGTTGTAGCTTGCCAGGTGTTCTTTAGGACTGCACATTTGATTTTTAGCTTGGCTTATTGAATAAGCTTGTGGTTAAGCTCAAACTAGGGTCCCAGTTCACTGTTTGCTGTTTAAAATCAGTTAGCTTATACCTTGTTGGAATGCTTATTAGAGGTTAGGAGTAGCAGTAGATAGTTGCTTTAGAGTATTTTAGGTATTATTTAGCTTGTGTAGAAGTTTGGTGGCTTATTGTTCTAGTTAGCTTATTTCTAAGTGCTTATTTCAATTCAGATAACACTGCAACCCTTATTTCATCCACATAAGCATCATATTTGATATTTTTCATAGAACCAGAATAAGATTTTAGTATTTTCCTGAGATTTTCATAATTTTTGGTCATTGTTAGCTATTTTTCTCAATTTAAAATAGTTTTTAATCACTTTTAATTAGCTTTAATTGCAAATAATTAAGAAAAAGTTCAAAAAAATAATTTTTCAATTTTCTCAGTTTAAAAAAAATATAAAAAGCATAAAAAATATTTTTCCTTATTTTTCCCTTTTTATTTGGCATTTTTCACAATTTAAATTAGATTAAAATAGTTTTAAATTAGTAGAAAATAGGAAATTAATCAGAAAAATAAAAAAAAATAGTTTGAAAAGTCTCTTATGGCATTTTAGATTTTATAAAAATAGATTTATATTTTTCCCTTTAAATTTCATAATTTTTAGTATTTTAATTTAGTTTAAAAGGTTAAAAATTAGTTTTTAATTTAAATAAAATCCAGAAAAATCCAAAAAAATAGTTTTAATTCTAAATTAGTTTTTACATTGCATTTCTAGAGTAAAAGTAATTTTAGGCATTTTTAGGTTATAATCTAGACGTAGTTGCATTTTTAATATCGTTTTATAAATTACGTTTTAGTTAATTTGCACTTAGGATTTCTCGTAAAATAGATTCCCTTAATTACTTTCCCTATTCCCGTAGTTTAATAAAATCAAAATCAAACAAATCAAAACATCGAGCATTAAATTCCAAACCAAAAACGACGTTGGCAATTCACGCCTCGTTGGGAAACGATTCGGGTTGTCTAATCCGTATACACGATCACACACGGGATTTGATTTATTATTCTTTTTCCTAAAGGAATTTGAATCTATCTTCGTGATTATTTTTGATATCGATATTGAGGTTTTATCCACACACACACCCTTAAGCCTTCATTATCAGAGAATCAGTGTCTGAACCGTTTTAAGTTTCTTACGGTTAGTCATTCACAAGTGGCTAGCTTGTGTGAGTAAACTTGACGTGTTTAGGTTCTGTGAATCATCCGCCATTTCGACAATGGGCGGAGTCGGATTAGTTCGAATCTCGGGTTCGACTAATGGAGCACGTCTATTTTGCCTTCTCGGAATTGTAGCGGCTTCACGTATCGGGTTCCAGAAGTTGTTAGAACGAAAAGTGCGCATGCACTTTCAAAACCAAGGCAATTAAAATGAATGGTATTGAAAACACGTGAACTTAACCAATAATCCCAAGTGAATAAATCACCTCTATAAGACAAACGCACAAGCGAGCGGAGAAGCTTTTTAGGTCAGCGCGAAGCTTATTAAAACCCGCTTCTTTTCACCGCAATTTAATGTCGTGCCGCCCTTATACCCACCACGAGTTTGTTTATCAAATAGAAATAAATCGACTCACAAGCGACACAAAGGCAAGTTTTTGATCTTTGGTTCGGGAACTTACTAATGATAACACCTCCGTTGAGAATGGTATATAATTGATGTATTATATTTTAGCTCAAAAACAAAAGAGAAAATCTTTTTGTATTTTTAATATGATATATATATATATATATATACAAAAGAAAAAGGAAAATATTTTTTTACTTTTTTTGATTTTTATAAAAATAACTTCACAAAGGAAGGATCTCGAGTCACTAATCGTCAAACCTTTAACGATATTGTCGCGACACAACCTCCCCGGCAGCGGCGCCAAAATTTGATTCGTCTCGATTGTAGGCTTAGGGTGGTGTGTGTATGGATAAAAACCACAATATCGATATCAAAAATAACCACAAGTAATGATTTAAAATCCCTTTAGGAAATGAATCAAAACCCGTGAGTGATAGTGATACGGATCAGGAAATCCGAGTCGTTTCCCAACGAGGTGTGAATGGGCAACGCCGTTATTGGTTCGTTATTAAAATGCTCGATGTTTTGGATTTTTTATTATATTAAAACTACGGGGAATGGGAAAACAATTAAGGGAGATTACACTACGGGAAATCCTAAATACGCGATTTATTTTAAAACGTATTAAAGAAACGTGAATAAAATGCAACTACGTCTATTCTAAGTCCTAAAAATGGTCTAAAATTACTTTCTAACTAAAAATGATATTAGAAAATTATTTAAGAATTAAAACTATTTTTTTATGATTTTTCTGGAATTTATTTGAATTAAAAACTAATTTATAACTAATTTAAATCTAATTGAAAATACTAAAAATTATGAAACTATTTTCTAAAAATCTAAAATAACTCAAAAGACTTTTCAAAACTAATTTTGTATTTTTCTGAACTATTTTTCTAATTTCTATGAATTAAAATCTATTTAAAACTAATTTAATAGCTAAAAATTACAATTTAAACTAAAAAAAATCTAGAAAAATTATTTTTTTTGCTTTTTATATTTTCTTAATCTAGGAAAATTGAAAAATTATTTTTTTGGAACTTTTTCTGAATTAATCGAATTAAATGCTATTTAATAAGTATTTAAAACTAGTTTAAATCAAGAAAAATAGTAAATAGAGTTGAAATATTATGAAAAATTCAGTAAAAGTTTAAAATATTATTCTAATTTTATAAAAATTAACAAAACAGGTGCTTATGTGGGGGGATTTTAAGCTGTAGTGAAAAAGGGGGTCTTAATAAGCTACTAGAATAAGCTACAAGCTACCAAATTGAATTCTAGTTAAAGGGAGCCTAAAAGGATCTAAAGGGAGCAGAATTAAGCTATGGGAGCATGCAATAGGCTAATGATTAAGAAGGGATTAAGCTTCATCAAGGATTACTAGTTAAATTAGGATAATAAGCTAAATGGGGCCTTAAATAAGCTATTGGGAAGGGGAATCCTAATAAGCTAGCTACCTAAAGGTTTCTAGGGGTGACTTAAGCTATACTAACAAAGTTAATAAGCTCTGGATACTTGTTTTGAATTCTGAAATGTCAACAGTTAAGGGAAGCAAGGGGGAACTTAAGGCGTATTTTTCAGCTAGTGAACAAGCTTGTTATCCGAAAATAAGTTAAAAAAGATTGAGAACATGTGCCAAAGAGTGTAAGAACCAATTTTCAGAACTTTTGAAGCTAAAATAAAGCCTTAAACAGATCTGGTATATAGGGACTTGGGGACTCAGTGTATGCTGATAAGAAACTGCGACAGTAGGCTGTTTTTAAAGCTAATTCAGAGCTTGTAAAAGCTTTTGGAATTTTGTAAAAACTGACAAGAAGCTCAATAATGGCACTAGACTCTATAGAGAACTACTTTTTTTGGATTTTTGAGTAAATTAAGACCATGAAAACTGTTTGGGAAAATGACCTTATGACTGTTTTGACAAAGATTTTTGACAGTTACCAAAATTAACCAAACTGACCCAAAGGCTTTTAAAAAGTTTTAACACTAACTTAGGACTTGAATACAGCCTAACTATGACTAAATGACATTAAATCAATAATGCAATAGTGTTTACACTAAAGACTGCAATGGTGACTGTTTTAATGAAAGATATGGACACAACTGTGGAAATGGGTTTATACTACTTGATACTCAGAGACAATTGATCAAAACAGCTTACATATTACCAATAAAACTTAATGATAGCTTCATGGAACTCAACAAGTGACCAAAGGTGGTGAAAAACCCACAGTGCCAAACACTCCTTTATCAAGGGTGTTTGACAGATTTGGTCTAGAGAGGACCTTTGAGCTTGGATTCTTAAAAGAAAAAGGTGTAGACACTTTTCTTTAAATGAGAAAAAGTTATTTTTAGACTGAATAAGTAGAAGTAATGAGCAAATAAGCAGTTTGACTTTTTGTTGACTTTTGATTTTTTTTTTTTTGAATATGCCACTGAAATACTTAAGTGAATAAACTTTATCTCACCAATAAGCTATAGAACAGCTTATATGAGCTTATGCAAATAAAAGAACTAATCTACCATACTTTGAACATAAACTTGAAAATGAACAAAAACTTTTATATTGATAACGAAAGCTGAATACAAAGAACTTTAATACAGACAAGTAACTACTGAATACTAAAAATTATAACAAGATTACAAACGAGACTCTAATTTTAAAAAAAAATAAAAAGCACCCTTCAAGTGTGAGCTGAAGGTCTCCTTTTATAGCCAAATTGCAGCTTGGGATTCTCATTTCAGAAGCGCCTAGAACCCTTATCCACAGCCACAAATCATCCTTCGAGTCATCTCACCCAATCAAAGCTCTTGAATTCATTTGATGATGTAACGCCAATCAAGAGGCTTTGTTTGTACACGTGGTCTTCTTATCCTGACAAATCAGCTTCTAGAAGGGAACAAGATTCTAGTACGAGGTTAGGATTATGGTAATAATGGTGTGGGTGAATCGAAGGTGAAAATGGCGCGCCTTGGGTTAAAGAGTATTTTTTTATTTTTCTTTGACTTGGGTGTGTGGGCGTTGAGAGTGGGTGGATAGTGGGTAAACTGGGTAAATAAACCGGGAAATGGGATGGGTATTTGATTAGCTGGACCGGGTAAATGGTGGGTATGGTTTGGGCTTTGGTTTATTTTTGGCCTCAAGTTGTGATAGTATTAGTTTAGGACTAGTATTGGATCCAAAAATTAACATAAGGACTAAAGGTGAAGAATCTGATTTCTCAAGGACCAAACTTGTAATTTCCGAAATTTATCCAAGGGCCTTTCTTGATAATCTTCATTAATTCAAAGACCATATTTGCCGTTTATGAAAATTCCAAGGACCCAACATGACAAATCTAATCTTCAAGGACTAAACCTGCCATTTTGAGAATTTATTGTCCAAACTCGCAAATTCCTTTCCCAGCCTCGGCTTTTAGCATTCTTCTTTCTCTGGTGCTCGGTTTTCTTTGGATTTGGCTTTCTTTTGTCGGTTTTGTAATATCCGTACCTGCACATGCAAAAACTCAAGAAACACGCAAATGTTAACAATAAACGGCTCTTTCTTGGTTATTTTGGATCAGTTTTGATAAACAAAAGATATGTGTTTAAGCACATATCAATGCGATCAAGGATGAGGTTGAGTATGAATCGCATTTCTTTCCTAACTTCTATTGCAATTTCCCTAGTGGATTGGCAATGTTCACAATGTAAGTGATGTGGGTAATGAGTACGGAAATCTTCCGGGTTGTTTTGATTTGTGAGTTGCAGAAGTTGTGGTGGAAAAATAGGAAAATACGTATCAAAGTCCGGAATAATTGGAAGTGGTGGTAGAAAAGAACCTAGATGTTCTTGTAGTTTAATGGGAGCTAATGGTGGTGATGGTTCAAGATCATTGAATATTGTGTTTGGAGAAGTTGGAGGTGTCAAAAAGGCTATTTCTTTTTGATTTTGTTGTGGAGATCTTGTTGGAGTCGTAAGGACTTCCAAAAGAGTGATTTTAGGTGGTGAGTGATTTGATGATGAAGTTGGTGTACTCA